>OX645063.1:47043814-47643814 GCA_951905685.1 Eumerus sabulonum
CTCTGGGGGTGCTAACCGCACAAAATTTAGATAGTGCTCTGTTGAGAGTTCCCGTCAGCTCATTTACTAAGCTGTCTAGTTCCGCAGAGTTGTGCGAATAGGGAGGGTGTTTTGTCTCTAAGTAGGGCTCAACGCAGGTTCTATATTCTTGCCTTATGATTTTGCCTTTTGCCTTATTTTAATTTTTTTTTTTTCGGGGTTGGTGAAAATCTTCAAAAGACACTACGAGCATGAGGGCCGACTGCGCGTCCCTATAGTAGTGTGAGACTTGACTCACTAAAAACACCACCCTTCGAGTTAATTGCTATTTTCTTTTTTAATTCAACTAAGTCAATGGACTTATCCAGCAGTTTCCGCCGAGTCTTTGTCCAGTCCCATATACGGTTGACGGCATATTATAATTTACCCGTTGATTCTTTGACTGATTTCCCTGTGGCCGAAATTGCAGCAGATCAACACCATCTTTTTTTTTTCTTCTTCTTCTTCTTTTGGGGGCGTTACAGCCCATGAAGGACCGGAGCCAAGCTTCTCTCAATCCCCCATATTGTGTGCGATTTATATTTGACACAGGTGAAAGGGACCTACAGTTTAATCCCGATTGCGTACGGCGTAAGTCGAGAAGCTTTTTCAAGGCAAGTAGGTATACTACGGAGAGTGAGAAGTGAAAAAAAAAAAACTGCTTAAAAATTATAAAAACACCAAAATAAGGAACTGTCTCTCTAATTTAGCACCCACTCCATCTACAAACTACTCCCTATGGAAGGCAACCAAAAACCTTAAAAAAACGACTACATCAATCACCTCTTCTTAACAAAAAAAGGAAATTGGTCCAGATCAAGCTCAGAAAAAGCGGAGGCCCTAGCAGACAACTTCGAACAAATCTTTAAAAACGATAAGCAGACTATCGACACTCCCATGGAATTCAACCCAAATAATTACAACAGAAAGACCAGAAAAACAAACGAAAGTGAAACTAAAAAATTCATCCTTGAAATAGACAGCTATCCGCAAGCTATGACATGATTAACGGAAAAACCTTAAAAGAACTTCCAGACAAAGCAATTACTTACATTAAGTATGTATTTAATGAAATCATCAGGCAAAAGTGTGGAAAGTCGCTGAAATAATAGCTATCCCGAAACCCGGTAAGGACGCAACTAAACCAGAAAACCATAGACCAATCCGACTATTATCCAAGGTCTTAAAAAAGCAATATCCAAATGACTCAACTCAATCCTATCCCAACGTAAAATTTTACCAAAACATCAATTCGGCTTTCGGGGATATCACTCTACAACACAATAAATTTACGGAGTAATTACCAAAATCTCTTCTGACATCCAACATGGACGATACTGCGCAGCAGTCTTCCTAGACGTATCTAACGCATTCGACAAATTGTGGCACAAAGGTCTTTTCCACAAACTAAGCTGCATGCTACCTAAGGACACGTATCAACTCATCAGGAGTTACGTGACTGATCGGTACTTATATGTCAAAAAAGCAGACGAGTTCTCAACAATAACACCGATAGCCGCTGGTGTACCACAAGGAAGTGTACTTGGACCTACATTCTACTTGATTTTCACTGCAGATGTACGAACATCACCCCAAAATTCACTACTAGCAATTTCGCTGACGACACAATAATACTCTACTCCCACAGAAACTTTGTAAACACTGTTAGCTTTCATCAAGAACTTCTCAATGAGCTACTACAATGGTTACAAAATTGGGGAATATAGATTAATGAAGACAAAACCGTACAAGTAATAAATTCCACAAACAGAACTGAAGATCCACCCAACTTAACAATTAACAACAAAAGCATACAAATGGACAACAATGCAAAATACCTGGGAACATACATGCATACATCGACAGCAAACTAACATAGAAGCACCATATTACTCAAAAACGTAATCTAATCAGGCACAAGTTCAGACAGCTATACTGGATGCTAGGACGCAATTCTGCACTATCAACCGATAACAAACTCCTTCTATACAAGTCGATAATTAAACGCATTTGGACATACAGCTTAAAGCTCTGGGGTGTAGCCAGCAAAGCCAACATTAACATCATTCAGAGACTACAATCTAAAATTCTTCGAACCATAATAAACGCACGTGCCCAATACCGACAAACACAAGGACCTTCAAATACCTACCGTTATGGAAGAAATACGAAACATGAGCACCTCATTAATAACAACAATTTTGAAATAACGGTAATTCCCGGCGACGACTCAACTCACTCAGTTACTTAATATCTTATCAAGACAGATGTAAATATAATGGAAAAAAAAAATCGGCGAATGTGGCCAACACAGTGCCATCCTTGTGTGGTATGTCTCTGGTATACATCAGGTAAAGCAGCGGACCAAGTACGCTTCCCTGAGGAACGTCAGCCGTAATTGCTCTAAAATTTGAGTATTCGCTCACGAAAGAGTCTATTTAGTTTTCCAGAATGTTCGATAGTTGCTCAGGGAAAACGTGTCTTTTGCTTTTTTGTTTTCTTTTTTTTTTGTTGTAGGTTTCTGCCATCCGCTGGAGCACTCAGACGCAACCACTGGTCCATTGTACTCCAGACAGACACCTTACAATACTATATTTTAACCGTTTTCTGGAGAAAAATTTGAAGGAGCTTCAGTGATGTAGAGCTAAGGGATTCGGCACTCACCACGTCGGCTCCAAGGGTGCGCCACCGTGCGTGAGCAAAGGCGGACCAACAACACTCACAGAGGAAATGCTCTGCAGTGTCATCCTCCTCTTCGCCACATGCAGCACAGGTAGGCGTCTCACTGATGCCGAGCACGTAGAGATGCTTGGCAAAAGTGTAATGGCGCATGATAACTCCCATAAGCCTTCTGCAGTCGATTTTCCTTAAAGGCAGGAGGAATGCTGCAGATTTTTTACAGACATCAGAGCATACGCGCTTAGTCATCCTGCAACCTGGACAATCTCTCCACCTCTTGTGTGTATTAACTACGCAATCGTTAATGTAGGAATTTACCGTAGACGCAGGTAGACTTAGAGCGGGTTCAATTCCTGAGAAGCTCTCCTCTGAACCTATTCTGGCGAGTTCATCAGAGATCTCATTTCCTGGGATCCCAGAGTGGCCTGGAACCCAAACAAGCCTTAATGAATTTAGTGTGCCGACTCTGTTCAAGAGGGACTAGAGTTCAAGCACTAATTTGGGGCTAGTTAAGGGGTTACACATAGCTTTTAGTGCAGCTTGGCTGTCACTACATACGCATATGCTTTCCCCCTTCCACCTGTGCCTCACAACATAGTGCATGGCCATTAGGATTGCGTATATCTCTGATTGGAAGACGGACGCATACTTTCCTAACGAGAAGTGCAGTCGGATGTTTTCGCGCTCAAAGAAGACTCCAGCACCGGACCCCCGGCCAGACTTGGAGCCATCCGTGAAAATGCGAAGACTATCCTTTCCAGGTCCAGTATCCAGCCATAGCCAATCCTGACGCCATGGAAACTCGACTGTGAAATTACGACGCAATAGGATAACGGATAACGTCAGTGCGCCAGAAGGCATGTGCATGAGACAGGGGTCGCAGGACAATTCTTGCGCAAGCACACCGTTATTCCTATGCGAGTTGTACCAACAGCCATTTCTCTTCAGACGAGACATGGCTTTCAGAGCACACCCTCTGATAAATACATATATCAAGAGGTGGAAGGTTCATCATAACATCAAGAGCAGCGCCCGGCCTGCTGGGGAATGCCCCCTGCAGCTGAGAGAAACCGTTCTTTAGAGTGTGGTGAAAGAGGCTACGACGTGTTTGCGTTTTAGTCTATTCCATCAGACAACCGATGCATATGAGATTATACATAGGTCTTATCAGTGCCGTGTAGATCCAGAGGACCTTTGCCGGCGACAAGCCCCATGTTTTGCCAAAAGCTCCTTTGCCTTGCCAGAAAGCTGACAGTGCTTTGGTGGTTTTTGACTCAACATGTTTTGACCAGAGAAGCTTACTATCTAGGATGACTCCTAGATAATTAGCCTCATTGGATATCGGGATGGAAGTGCCTTTTAGTACCAGGTGAGTCATGTCAGTATTTTTCCTCCTTCTCGTAAAGAGAACGACATCGGTCTTAAGACGATTCACTGACAGCCCATTTCTGGTACACCAATCATCCATCACATTTAGCGTCGCTAAACATGAGCCGAGAGCACCGTGGCGCAGTGGGTAGTGTGTTGGCCTTTGACGCCGATGACACGGGATCGAATCCCGACACAGCCATGTCATCGAACGTGGGGTTCTGAAAGTCAGAACCCCCTGTAGTAAAATTGTCATAAAAAGCTTCTCGAAATTCGCCGTTCGGAACCGGCAATAAACTATAGGTCCCTATCATCTATGTGAAAATGAAATCACACACAACATGGGTGATTGAGAGAAGCTCGGCTCAGGTTCTTCATGGGCTGTAACGCCAACATACATACATACAAACATGAGCCGACAGAAAGAATGACGACGTCATCCGCATTGAGGCATTGAGAGCATCAAGCAGAGAATCGACCACCATGCACCATAATAGTGGAGACAGGATGCCACCTTGAGGGCACCCCCTGTTTACGCCGGATTTGACACTCTGGTCGAGGCCTGCATCAGCGGTCAATGTCCTGTGCATAAGCATTGCTTTGATCCTAAGGACCAGTGCTTCATCTACGCCATGATGTCTGGCTTGTGTCAATGTAGAGCTTGTGTCTTATTTAAATCCCAAACATTTGTGCCATACTTTGTCAAAGGCTTGGGAGACAGATGTACACTTGAACATATTAGCTCATGTTCGAGTGCTTTTTCGACCGCTTCGGTTATTCGACGTATGTTCTTGACTATAGTTGAATGCTTGCTTCGGATACCAAACCGATTATCCGCCAAAAGACACTTTTCTTCGACAAGCGATTGATTATAATTCTTTCCAAGACCTTCGAAATTATCGGCAACAATGATATTGGGTGGTAAGATCTTTTATCCCTCGGTGGCTTTCCGGGCTTTAGAACCATAATAATTTCAGCTAACTTCCATTGGCTCGCCACGTGGTCTACCCTAAGCGCTGCGTTAACAAGGTATAAAAGCATTTCTCAGCAAATGTTTAGGACATCCCCTTTAATTACCTAGTAGCCTGGTGCTTTACATGCAATTGTTGAGTGGTGAAATACACAGTGCTAAGACGAATGATCCTAGACTGCCATTTTATTGGAATGGCATTCAGTCTTTAAGTCTGCGCTACAACGAAAACAAAAAGAAACAAAAAACGATTAGCACACTACCCAGAATGCATCCCAAAAGTGCATCTATGTAGTTCACCAATCGCATTAAGCATTAACAAATCACTTAATAACATCTCAAAGTGAATTGTAATATTCTGGAAATTGCATCTTGGTCTCCAGATGGGAATGACTCGCGGAAACTGGGGAAAAGTGGCTAAAAGAGAATTAGGGCTCATTCAATTGGTACAATAGTAATATCCATTCCTAGTCGAATGGTATATTGGGCATCGGTCGCGCAAAGAAACAAGTGCGCACTAGGAAAAACAAAAATTAAAAATAAAGTGAGAATGTCGAGAGTGTGCAGTACGTGTAAAGGAAAATAAAAGAAATTAAAATAAAAGTGTAATTTGAAAGTTTTAAACATGCCTTCCTCAACATCGCGTTATGAAAATCTTTCAGTGAATAAGCGACATGCAAATGTGATAAAAGCAATATACAGACTTAGCGAAGGCGCAAACCATATGCATTTCATGTGAATACACAAAACTTTCAGTAGATGTCGATAGTTGTATGTATAAGCGATAGTAGTCAGGATGGGGTTAATTATTCCGCATGTATTAAGCTGCCAGGATTATAGGTATGTACTTCACATGGTTGTCTAATGGAATTCTCGAGCTCGAAGACAACTGTAGCAATGGGTATGACTGCTTCTTTCTCAGAATCTCGTATGGTAATATGAGATTTTGCTTCCTGTCTGCACCTGTAATGTAAGGTCAACCTTCACATAAGTTCGATGTGATGGACGAGGCAAAAGGAGAATGTTCTAAACGAGAACAAATAACGCTTATTCGGATGCGGATTCGTTATTCGAAGAAGACTCCGATAAAAGGTATCAAGCGGAGCGCGAAGCAAACACTGCCGTACCATCCTTTACTGGAACCATTTCGCCCGCTTTTCAGGCCCCTATTCGAGAACCTCTGAATAAGACCAGAACGCAGAAATTATCGTCATCCAGTAAGCTATAATCATATACTTAAAATCCAAAATTTCAAGTCAAGCAAAGTTTCGCATTGACACTCACTCACTCATGATCATCAGAATAGAACTGTACTTCCCATAAACTCAGAGAGTTTAATGGCCACATAAAGGGAAAACTGTAAAAACTAGGATAGTCGAAGGTCTGGAGTACCTGGTGACCCTGATTAGAAAACACAAGAGCCCAACCAAACTATTAGAGATCGACATACCGCCTTTACAAAAAATATTCAACTTGGTGGGCCGCTTCTTTTGATGTCAAAAATCGATGGTCTGAAGTATCTGATGAAGAACCCTTAGCTGGTCTCAGCTGTATTAGAGATATGGTAATGCCCCCTTCTACTATTGGTACATAAAAAAATGGACTGTCATTGCAAAAATCCAGCGTAATGGGACACATCTTCTAATTAAATCTAGCCTATAGCGTCCCACTGCTGGGCAAATGCCTCCCCTTCTGCTTTTAATACGCATATAAATAAAATTTAAGGAAAACTCTGGATAAGACTAGACTGGCTTTTATACTTATACTTACAAGTTTACAAGAAGAAGTAGTCGAACGATTAACTTTATTCTACTCGAACATAAAATTTAAAATTTGGCCAAAATATAAAATGCATTGGACTAAGAGTGGCGGTGATACCCGCACACGTCGCTAGGTGGTGCTAACTGCATTTTAAAATGCGCTTACGTTCGTTTTTCCGATAACCTTATATGGCGAAGTGGCAACCGGCCGCGTTACAGTCGTTTACGACATTCTTCTACTGCGCTTAAAAACGTTTGCTAGGGATTAGGAGGGATTATTTGCATTTCGTTGGACTGGAAGAAACTATAATCATTGAAGAGGGAGCTTAAGTAATGCTTAGGTGAAATATTGATGTTAGTTTTGGTTTAGTGAATGGGTCGATAGGCGTTGTTCAAAATGTGACGTGGGACCCGGAAGACCAATCAAAGCTTAAACAATTGGTAGTAAAATTCGCTAATAATTTAATTCACGAATTATTGCCTATTAAGTCAAAATTTGAGATCATACCCCGGGCATACATGTACAAAGAACAATTCCCAATCTGTGTGGCGTATGCCCTAACAATTCATAAGAGCCAAAGTCAAAGTCTAAAAAATGCCCTCATAGACGTCGGCACCTCCATATTCTCTTGTGGCCAAGCCTACGTGGCGCTTTCACGAGTAACCAATCTCCATGGGGTGCACCTAATAAATGTTGATTTCAAGAGTATAAAAGCTCAAGCTTCAGCGATCACCGAATACAACCGGCTAAGGCGTAAATACCGCGCCGATCTTTCAGAAATTAAACCGCCTAAGCCGTCTAAAAGAATAAATGATGAACGCAAATGGGCAATACGAAAAACTGTTGCTACTGTACAAGAATCAGAACCGAAAAAAAAGAAAGATTCGTAGTAATAAAAAAAACTACTCCTAAAAAGAAAAAAACTGTGTCAAATAAGAAAATCTAATAAGACGCAGCTTTATCAAGCCTACAATTGATTGGTGATTGAATCAACGTTTTCCAGGTGGCAGTTTTCCATCGCCAACGGCCAAGTCACACAATATTAACTATGATAATAAAGAAATCGCAGTAAGGAACCTTAGACTTGGCACGACTTTGTCTAGATTTCATTATATTTTAGAGATAAACAGGCAGCTCCATCGAGACTTGGCTAGTTTTTTACAGAATGTTTTTGGTGGGATTAAGCTTTCGGGATGTCAGCGAACTCCTCGTAACAATATGCATCAAGGCTAATTTCGGGAACCACGCCCCAACCGAAGAAAAGGATGATCGACTCAAACACGATTTCTACGATCTCCTAGACAGAGCTTATGCCCAATGTCCCGGCTACGATATACAAATAGTACTAGGACATTTAAACGCGAAGCTGGGCAAAAGCGACATATTTGAGTCGATCACGGGGAAATATAGCCTTCACGACACCACGCCCGAAAACGGACAATGGCTACTGACTTCCTGGCGGCGCGTAATCTCCTTCTAGCTAGCACACGATTCCCGCATCTGAACATCAGCAAAAGAACCTGATCAGTCAACAGTCGACGCCAGACACTCCTCCAGCATCCAAGATGTACGAACCTTCCGAGGTTGTAGCCAAGGTACGAATGAGGATATGAAGGATGCCACGAAAGTTTGACGTCGGAAAGCTACAATCGCAGGAGACCGCTAGAATCTTTGCCGATTACGTTTCCCCCAACCTCTTGCGAATTCCGATGACACCGGCACAATCTATAGAACAACAGTGGGAGCATTGCCAACGCGCCACCAGATACGCTGCCTCTGATGTGTTAGGTTTCTAATCCCCGCCAACTAGAAACCCCAGGTTTGATGAACAATGCGGACAAGCCCATGTAGCAAAGAAAACCGCCTACAAAGCCATGCCACATAGGGACGAAAGCCGCTCCTAAACATTGCGAAAAGGAAAGGAGGAGGAACACACGCTTTGAAGGAAAAAAAAGAGAGCAGGAAAACCTTGTGATCGAGGAGATGGAGAGATGCTACCACCGAAATAACACTCGCAAGTTTTACGAAAAAGTAAAATGAGCATGCCAATGCTACAAAGGCAGAGCGGAAAAATGTAGGGATGAAGACAGACAACTAGTAGTAGAGACACAATCGATACTGAGAATATGGAAGGAACACTTCTGTAGACTCTTTAACGGCGATAAAAGATCTAATTCCGCTGTTAGACAGAATGATCCATTTTCAACTGACGAAGATGTAGGAGGATACCACTCACCCTAAATGAAATCAAGCTGGTAATTTCAAAGCTCAGGAACAATAAAGCCGCGGGCGCAGACGGCCTGTCTGCCGAGCTATTTAAAGCGTCTGAAGATTGCCTGGTAAGTCGTATGCACCAGCTCGACCATAAAATATGGTCGGAGGAAAGCATGCCCGACAACGGGAATCTCATCATCAAGTCTACAAGAAAGGAGACCCTATAACTTCGCCAACTACAGTGAAATAAGTCTCCTTAACATCGCATATAACATCTTTTCTGCCGTATTGTGTGAACGCCTGAAACCGTTAGTGGATAACCTGATCGGCTCTTATCAGTGTGGTTTCAGACCAGGTATATCCACAATAGACCAAATATTAACACCGCGGCAAATATTGGAGAACACCAAATCGACACCCATCACCTTTTTATCGACTTCAAGGTCGCGGATGGCAGTGTGCATAGAGAGCGCCATGTATTATTTTAACATCCCTGCCAAACTCATAAGATTGTGCAGAATGACATTGAAGAACTCTCGCTACTCCATTAAGGTCGGTAGCGAATTAACCGAGACTTTTGATGTTAAAAAAGGATTTAGACAAGCTGACGCGCTGTCATCTAATTTTTTCAACATCATGTTTGAAGAGATCATATGAGACTCACTGGCCAACACCAGAGGTACGATCTATTTCAAGTCTGCGCAAATGCTTGTGTACGCGGATAACATTGACGTAATTGGACAGCGTGTCGAAAGCATTGAAGGGTGGAATCCTCCACGCTATCAATATAACAGCAGTGGAGCCTTTTCAAGCAAGCCCTGAAAACCTTTGCATCTGGATCTTTGCAGGAGGATTCATACAGCGAAGCAGGATGCATATAAGGCCTCGCTGCATAAAAAAACAAGAGCAGCTCGTGAGCTCTACGAGCTAAAAAGAAGGGAGGAGCATAAGCTTCTTAGAAGAAGGAAGAAAGAGCACGAGAAGCGCGCGATTGAGGATTTGGAGAGGTGTTACTGCCAGCGTGACGTTTAAAAGATTTATCAACAGATAAAGCGAACATGCCAAGGTTATAAAGCCAGAACGGAAGCCTGCAGGAATGAGAAGGGACACCTAGTAGTAGAATCGCAGTCGATGCTGAGAATGAGAATATGGAATATGGATGTTAGTCAATATACCGCTGTCAGGCAGAATGATCCATTTCTAATCGACGAAGACCGCAGAGAACTCCGTCCCCCTGACCTTGACGAAGTTAAGATTGCCATATCGAAGCTCAAGTCGAATAAAGCTACTGGCGCAGACAGACTGTCTGCTGAGCTCTTCAAGGCAGCTGGGGATGACCTGGTTGGGAGCATGCACCAGCTCATCCGTAAGATATGGTTAGAGGAAAGCATGCCCGAGGAATGGAGTCTCAGCATCGTATGCCCGATCCACAAGAAAGGAGACCCCTCTGATTGCGCCAACTATAGAGGAATAAGTCTCCTCAACATCGCCTAAAAAATCTTCTCTGCCGTTTTGTTTGAACGCCTGAAACCTTTTGTAAATAAACTGATAGGTCCTTATCAGTGCGGATTCAGGCCAGGGAAGTCCACCATCGACCAAATCTTCACACTACGGCAGATCCTGGAAAAAACCAATGAATTTCAAGTCGACACTCACCACCTATTTGTCGACTTCAAAGCCGCATACGACAGCGTAATTAGAGACGAGCTATACAACGCTACGTCTACCTTTGACATACCTGCTATACTCGTCAAACTATGCAGGATGACTTTGGAGAATGCTCGTTGCTCCATCTGAATCGGTGAACACCTTACCGATAGTTTTGATGTCAAAAAAGGATTTAGGCAGGGCAATGCGCTGTCGTGTGATTTCTTCAACATCATATTGGAATTGATTGAGCAAAAATCACTGGCCAATACAAGAGGCACAATCTATTTCAAATCCAGGCAACTCCTTGCATACGCCGACGATATTGACATAATAGGTAGATCACAGCGAGATGTCAATGAGGCGTTTGCGAGTATTGAGATGGAGGCGGCGAAAATTGGTTTGGCGGTAAATGAGGGCAAAACTAAATATATGCTGTCATCAAAAAAGGACGCTCACCACCGACGGCTCGGCCAGAACGTTTGTATAGGCAGATATAAGTTCGAGGTAGTTAAGGACTTCGTCTACCTTGGCTCCGCAGTGACCTGGAACAACGAAATCAGTTCCGAAATCAAGCGCAGAATCACTAATGCCAATCGCTGTTTCTTTGGGCTCAGGAGGCAATTGAGTAATAGAGCCCTCTCCCGAACGACAAAGTTGACTCTATATAAGACCCTTAACATCCCGGTCCTGTTGTACGGCGCAGAAGCATGGACACTATCAAAAGCGAATGAGGAGGCCCTTGGTCGGTTCGAGAGAAAGATTTTGCACGTAATTTTTGGGCCTATAAGCTCAGACGGGGGATGGAGGAGAAGATTCAACCACGAACTTTACGGGCTGTACAGCGACATGAGCCTAGTCAGGCGTCTACGGATTCAACGCCTAAGATGGCTGGGCCATGTAGAGCGAATTGACACCACAGCTCCAGCCCGGAGAGTCTTTGAATCCAACCCCGAGGGACGAAGAAACAGAAGACGGCCGCACTTAAGATGACGCATTCAGGTGGAAGGGGACCTCAGCCAACTGGGTGTGCGGCAATGGAAAAGGCTAGCGAAAGATCGTGCTAGATGGAGGGGCATGTTGGTTGAGGCCCAGGCTCACCCCGAACTGTAGCGCCCACTAAGAAGAAGAAGAAGATCCTGTATATAGACATGTACATATACATATTTCGTTTAAGTCAACCGACCAATATACATGTACACTAAGGTATAGGAGAAGTGCCCTAGAGTTATGGCGGGATCAGCGATATGCCTGGGCTGTTTAAGATACTACATTTTTCAGAGCTCAAAATCTGGAGCTACTAATAGACTATGCGCAAACTTTAGCAGCTATGCTTGGGTAGAAAGCGTTATGACGTCAGATCGACGCGACGAGATGTGACAATTAAGTTCCAGAAATTTGTAAACATAACAAGCCAATAAGGAACGGTTAGGTTTTAGGGGTTGGTATACGCCACACGTAGGACAGAATCTGTCCATTGTGATACCACACGGATCATACTAACTACATATGGACATAGCTCCGCCACCTGAAAACCAATATCAGTGCTTCTGACAAAGCGATGGAGTTGAGCTATTTTTATATCTGCTAGCTCATTTAAGTTATCGTAGAAACGTGCCCTCGGGTTACGTGGGTTACCGCTGCCAGGGATCTTATCGCAGGTTGGCTATCTGTGCAATTGATAATATCCTTTACAGACATTACAGTGATACTGGGCCATACAAGGGCCTCAGTTATCGCTGTTATTTCAGCTTGGTACACACTGCAGTGGTTTGAAATCAGACGATCGACGAACTTACGGCGCAATAAAGCAATGGTGGTCCGCGCGGAACGGCGGCGACTCGATGTTCGTAGTGAGGTCTCTACTGAGTTCCATATAGTCTCAATATTCCCATCGGGCCGTCTCGTACGCTCTCTCCCTTGATGACTGGCATTGCCAAGATTACCGGTGTCCAAAAAATGTTGGTGCAAAGGCCTAATGGCCATGTGAGAAGGCGCGTCTCTCACTTCAAACTTTGAACGGTACGCACGTTTCACGTTTTCACAATTGAGAAATTGTTTTGATTGTAAAGCTGCACAATACAGCGCGTTTGTGTGGCGTGTACTGTTCGATAATAAGAATTCGCAAAGAATAACCCTATGAATGCGAGCCTTCACAATTCGTTCTGCCAACCAGTGTCAAAGCTATTGGGTTGCCTGATGGTAACACTTCAATTGGGCCACAAGTTACAATACTGAAATCGGAGCTGGTTTGACCAGAGCATAGAGCATTGGTTTGGATGTGATTTAACAGGCATGCAAGTCATATTTTTCGGGCAAATATACACCCATGCGTATCTTTCGTCGCCTGCATTCATTATTATAGAGGGCATGGGCTCGGACATACAGGGTAAAGTTTTTGATCGCCCTCAACCTTGCGAGATGCCAGCAACGATCCCTGTTTAAATGCCCGGGTCAAGTTGCCATACGGCCTCCTCGCCGCGCCCTCTGGATAGCCTCATCAACAACCGCTGTGAAGTGAACAAACGTATGCAGCGACAAAACCCTGACCAGAATGGCGGTTGTGCGGCGGGATAACAATCCGCCCACGTAAAAAAAAACATAAAGTTATGAATGAGCAAGATGCCTCGGATACACGAACGGATACTCGACGACGAGAACGCACGAATAAGGTACACGGGTTGCGAGTATGCTCCTGGAATGTCAGAACCCTGTACATTCCCGGGGCTGCTAATAAACTAGAAAGAATCCTCACGAAGTACAAGGCGGATATTACTGCGGTCCAGGAAATACGCTGGATAGGAAACGGTATGATGAGGAAGAAAATTTGCGATATTTATTGCAGCTGTCACAAAAGATTGCACTTACTGGCATGCGGATTTGTCGCGGGAAAGCGGTTAAGGTCATAGGTCATCGACTTTAAACCTATAAGTGATCGCCTGGCTGTGATCCGCATCAGAGGCAGATTTTATAACATCAGTCTTATATGTGCACACGCCCCTACCGACGAGGCTGAAGACCCTATCAAGGGGGACTTCTATGACCTCCTGAGCGACGCCTACGGAGCTTGTCCGAAGTAAGATGTTGAAATCGGTCTTGGGGACTTCAACGCCAAAATCAGTAAGGAGTGTTCTCCTTGGCGGAGTGATCGGAAAGCACAGCCTCCACGATACAACAACAGATAACGGCTTCCGACTCACGGACTTTGCGACAGCTCGTAATGCGGTGATAAGTAGCACAAGATTCCCTCGTAAGCGAATCCACACAGCATGCTGGCGATCTCCGGACGGTCGAACCGCCAACCAAATTGACCATGTGCTCATTGACGCAAGGCACTCGTCAAACACCCTGGATGTGCGAACATTCAGAGGGCAAATGTCGACTCTGACCACTTCCTCGTAGCAGCAAGATTCAGAGCTCGACTGCCCAATGTCAAAAAGCTACTGCGACAAAAGAAAAGAATCTTCGCAGCCTCCCAACTCAAGGATATCGAGGAGGCTAGGGATAAGCATAAAACACGAGCCTTTTACAAGAAAGCCAAAGGCTTTGCAGGAGGTTTCAAAAAGGGCACCCAGGCTTTTCAAAACTTCGAAGGTAATCTTGTCACCGACCCGCAGGGAATAGCGGATGTATTTAAGCAGCATTTCCAGCAGCTGCTTAACGAGCATGACCAAGATAGAGTGGTAGTGATCGAGGAAATCCCAACTCCAGCCGCTGAAGTAGTCCTCCCACCCAGCGTCGAAGAATGAATAGCTGTGCCGAGTTCAGAAACTATGGCTTGCCATCAGAGCTCTTCAAGGCTGACGGCGATGTTCTGGTAGGGAGCATGCACCAGATCATCTGCAGAATTTGGAAAGATGAAATCATGCCCGACGACTGGAATACCAGCTCTATTTGCCCCATCCACAAAAAGGGCGACCCTACCTCTTGCAAGAACTATAGAGGTATGTATATCCCTGCTCAATGTCGCATACAAAATCCTGTTTTTTTTTTTTTTTTTTGCATTTTAAATTCATTTTATTTCAGAAAAATCTTATAATTATCTTACATGCTAGACAAAATGAGTAGATTATAACTAACATTAATGTCTTACTGACCCTAAGCGGGCACTCTAAAACAAACAATATACAGCTTATACTATGTCTTTCGACAGCTTAATATTAACAGAAAAATTATGAACTTTTATTAATTGTATGCTAAGAAAATTAAGAAAAACTTAGCGTAATATCGGGTTTTAAGGGGTTAATAAATAAAACTTAAATCTAACTAAAAATCTAACTAATTCTATCTTAATCTACCTTAACTGAAATGTATATACAAAAATTATATAAGTCATATATATAAAATGTATATACATCTTTTTTTTCTTTTTTAATTTTACGATTTTTTTTTTTTTTTTTTTTTTTTTTTTTTTTTTAATTTTTTATTTTTTTTTTTTTTTTTTTTTGGTTTTTTATTTATTGATAAAATTGCCCAACACTTATAACCTACCTTAGCCTACCCTAACCTACCCTAGCCTACCCTACCCTATTGGAGTCCGCCAATGGCGTTCGGCGAACCTGCCTTGAAGAGGCTATATTAAAAAATTCCACGACGGAGTCCGTTAGCCACCAAAAGCGTTGATGCTGTCGGACAACGTCTTCTCTATCTCGGCGAGAAACCGATCTACTGAACCTGAGGCGCTCGGGCTCACAGAGCACGACGTCAGGTTCGTAAAGGAGCCGCCGTTCCGCAGAATTACGGGCCACATGGAAGATTAGCGGTACCGCCAATCTATCCTGGATCAGCCCACAATTATCGAAGTAAAGAAATGCTTCCGGAGGCACAAAGCCGTTAAGACGCACTTTTTCATAATACATAAGATTGGGGTAGTAAGCCCCAGAGATCAGGTTATTGGTCGAAGTCATTGCCCTTGCGATGTGACCTCGAATCAGTTTGATCAGAAAGTTATCTATCCGTAAAATTCGTGCCCTGTCGTATAGGACCCCGTTGGGATAGAACTTTCTGTACTCAGACTCTGGTGTTCTGTGTAATCCAAGACAAGTCCTCAGACATTGTCTCTCAAACACCCGAATCCTTTCCATTAAGCTTGTGCTCACATTAAACCAGACGGGACATCCATAGGCAATCATAGGCCTGATTAAGGCCATGTAGCAGATTACCTTCACCCTAGAATCAAGTTGGCTGCAGTGAAACAGCCATCTTGTCAGGGCGAAAGCGCCCCGGGCTCTTTCCAGAGCAGCATCTACATTTTTGTTAAAATACAGATACTGATCCAGCCAGATCCCGAGGTACCTGACTACACTTTTACTCGCCAGTGGACGCCCGTCCGGTCCGATGATTGCGAATTTACGCCAATGTTTTCTAGTGTCCCTAGAGGCCCTAGACAGAGGCGTTCTGAATAAAATAGTCTCTGATTTCTGGAAGTTGATTTTCAACTTCCAGTCATCACAGAACTGCTGAATTTTATCGAAGTCACGTTGCAATAAAATGCCAATGACCTCGATCGTTGGACCTGATCTGTACGCAACCAAGTCATCTGCATACGCTATTGAATGGTGAAGAGAAACTATCAGATCACTGATATAAATGCTGAAAAGGATCGGCGAATTTACCGTACCCTGTTGTAATCCGTTTTTAATTTCAAATGTTTGAGCAGAAGTTACGTTGGCAATTTTCACAACGAACTTTCTACTCGTTAACATATCATGAATTATATATAGCAATGGTTTACTTATGCCCAACCGTTTGAGCTTGTAATAGAGTCCTTCTAACCATACGGTGTCGAAGGCTTTTTCCAAGTCAACCAGGCAGGCACCCGTGCATTGGTTCTTGCATTTATTCCATTGGATATCCGAGACGAGTTTCGACGCGGCATGTATGGTATCATGCCCCGCCCTGAAACCGAATTGGTTATCCGGAATGATATTTTTGTCCTCAGCCCATTTGGACAGGGCTCTATGGATTACCTTCTCGAAGACCTTGCTGATACTCGGAAGGAGACTTATCGACCGGAGATTTGCCGGATTAGAGGAGTCTTTGCCCCTCTTAGGGATTGGCTGGACCACCGCCGTTTTCCAATGCACCGGATAATATGCATTATTCAGTGCATTGTTGAACAGGATGGTGTACCTCTCTATAGCCAATGGTGGAAGATGCCTGAGCACAACATTGGATATACCATCAGTGCCCGCGGATTTTTTATTTTTTAATGACATGAAGATCAACTGGAGATCCTCCGTCGAAATGAACAGTGTTTCAGCACCTTCATTGGCGATGGCATTGTCTGCCGTAGAGTCGTCATTGAACCTGGTGAAACCATGGTTCTCGATTCGCCAATGTTCTATATCATTTCGAAGGTATAAGTGGTGAAGCAGGGCTCTATTTTCCAGGTCGTGGTTCGGGCGAATGCTTTCATTCACCTTATACACATCCTGGAAGACAGCCCCCACTGTCGCCACTTTCTCCTGAGGATCCTCAATCACAAAAAAGTCGTCATCTAGGACGGCGCTCTCTGGATCGATGTTGACTGTACGTAGTAAACGTTCGTTATCTGACGTTCTCGGAAGCTTTAGATCCCGAATGTCATTCTGATCTTTTCTCCGGAATATTTTATTTATCTGCGGGAACATATTCGCGCTGTTGGATTTTACAGCGCGAATTTTGTTGCTCCAGTGCAGACTTATGGCTATTTTATAATTCTCTTTAATTAACTGTCGGAGATTTTTAATCAGTGACTTCAGGGTCCTGACCTCCGAGTTTTGTCTGTCGGTAAACCGCCTGTACAAGAGTTTAAGTCTTGACAGGAGTCTACTTTTCTGTCTGTGAAGTGCGTCTATGGTCGCGTTTCGGTACACGTCCGTGGTATCGTAATGCCGTTGGCGTGGTATCGTTCTGTCCATCGTTTGTTTGATAGTTTCGTCCATATGTTTTAGGTGCCTATCAATTTCGTCATTTGATAGGTTCCTATTATTCGGTGGGGATGAGGCACTCGAAGTGAGTGCTCTCGTCAGGCAGTTGGCAAAGCGTGGCCAGCGTGCCCTACTATAATCGTAGGGGTACGTGTGGACATACTCTGCCATTTCTGCGAATTCGTCCGGTATTTTAATTACGGCACTAAGTCCGCAGTGGTCACTGTCATACTCAACGGTACGTAAACAGTTAGTAGACCATTCGTTAGTGTCTGCCAGTCTCAGTCGTGAGTCAAGCAACATTAGATCCAGATAGGCGCCGCTTCTAGGAAACGACGGACTATCCGTTGCGAGTAACTTGAGTTTATACTCAATATTATGCAGGGCCCACCAATGGCTTAGTAGGCTCCCTCTAGTATTGGGTACATTATTGCCCCAATCACTATGTTTGGCATTTAAATCTCCGGCCAAAACATAAAAGTTTTCTGCCGAGTCTAGGCGCAGAAATCGAAAAAGTATTTCGAGCTCTGCAATGAAGATATTGGGCTGAGGTGCTTCAGGTGCATAGGCCGATACTATGTATATCCTCCTTCCGTTCCGAAGGGGGATACACACAACACATGCCTCTAGCACCTGGAATCTCCGCACTTCACTGCTATATATAATTTTATATTTAATACTATTTTTAATGAAGATCGCGACACCTCCGCCTTGAGTGGCATTGGGTCGGTCTCTTCGTATTATATTATAGGAATTGTGCCGGATTTTGTGCCTCTGGTTTAGCTTAGTTTCGCTAGCCAGAAACACATCAGGGCTTTCTTCCTGCAACAGGTTAAAAAGAACGGTGCGTCGCTCGATCCTAATCAGTGAATTTACATTCACAGCCAGGATCTTCAGGAAACTCTCTACTGGTGTATCCATTAGGACTCTAAATGCGTTAAGCGCAGAAACGAGTAGAGCCTGTCCACTCGTTCCGTCTGCTTAATGATCTGCTGCTGGATCTGGCCGATCTGCCCTTGAATGGCGAGCAGAATCGGTAGCAGTTCCGCCTCGGCCCCCGGTGCCTTAGGAACGGGCACTGGGGCTTTGGCAGCAGCCTTTGGTATTTGTGCCGCTTTTCCCTGACCTGCCGCCATTTGGGCGTAGGTCAATTGGGGTGTGACGGCTGAAGAATGAATACCCCTCGCGGGAGGTATCTTCTCGACGTTCTGTCGAGCTTCTCTTATTTGCTTAATGTACTGGAACTTAGGACAGCCCCGATAATTTGCAGGGTGCCCGTTGTTCTCACATAGTGCGCATAAAAGTTGATCTCTTTCGAGACCTGTGCCCCGGTCGCACTCGTCGTACCTGTGGTCCTGTGCGCACTTGACGCATCGATGCTGCATTTCGCAGTTCGACGCGGCGTGCCCGAACCTCTGGCAGCGGATACATTGTATCATGTTTCCGCGCCTATCTAATTTCTCCCATCGCACTCTCTGGGTGTCTAAGACTTTTATTTTCTTTAGACACTCCAGACGGCTGTCGGGTGTCAGCTGGACCAAGAAGAAGTGCAGTTGCCGCTTCTCCCGTTTGGCCGCAACTGTGGTAAACGGCTTAGCCCCCACGAACTTGAGGTCATCGCTCTCGAACTTTTTGAGCTCAGAGAGCAATTCCTCGGGGTCTGTGATCGATTCCAGGCCTTTGAGGAGCATTGTCTGCAACCTCTCGGCTTTCGGAGTAAACGTATAGTACTCCGTCGTGGAATTTTTTAATAGCGAACGCATTTTCTTATATATTTCCAGTGTTTTACACTGGAAAACATAGCGTCCTCCAATACAATCTAAGATATAATTATTCTCACCTATCTGACTTTTGCACAAATCCACTGTCTGCCTGACAGCTAGAGTGTGTGCATAGATGGGCGGTACCTTCTCCTTCTTCTTGGAGCGGCGGCTTCGCTTCCTCTTCTGTTTTTGCTGTTGTTGTTGCTGCTGCTGATCTTGCTGCTGCATTTGTTGTTGTTGCTGCTGGCTCGTTGGCTGCGGCTGTTGCTGGCTCGTTGGCTGCCTCTGCTGCTGGGGCTGCTGTTGTTGCTGCTCTCTCTGCAATTGTTGTTGTTGCTGCTGCTTCATTGGCTGCGGCTGATTTTGTTGTTGTCTCTGCTGCTGGGGTTGCTGTTGCTGCTCCCGCTGCGGTTGTTGTTGTCGCTGCTGCTTCTTCGGCTGCGGCTTTTTTTGTTGTTGTTTCTGCTGCTGGGGCTGCTGTTGCTGCTCCCGCTGCGATTCTTGTTTTTGCAGCTGCTTTGACTGCGGCTGCTTTTGTTGTATTTGCTGTTGCAGCTTACGCTGCTTCTCAGCCTCCTTTTGCTGCCGGATTTCGGACAGTTTGTCCCTCACGGCTTGGAGCTTCTCCTGGAGGATTTTCTCCTCGGTCTGGAGCTCGTCTTCCTGTTTTTCTTCCTCCGTCTCCGAGGCAGATAGGAGAGCGAAGGAATTATTTTCTCCCGTGTAGCGACCCTCCCTACCCTCAGAGAGGTAGGCAAAGTCCGCCTCCTCGGGGACATTTAATTGTTGTTGTTGTTGAAGCTGCTGCAGAGCGGCTTTAGAAGTTGATGGCGCCCCTTCCCCCGCTTCGGCCCGCAGCTTCTCTGCCGAAGTGGAAAGGGAGGGGCGCTTCACCAGGCTAGGAGTGGGGTTTAACCTCCTCCTGCGCTTTACCACAGCGCTCGGTGTAGCGAAATCGGATGATTTGGTGGAATCATCCGATTCTGATGCCGTACGATATACGGGTTTCTGCCCGTCGCCTGACATTTCCTCTGTTACTTCCAATTATTTTGGAAGCAACAGAAGGAAAAAAAAGCGAAAAACTTGCTTTCCCAACCGGGAACCGAACTGCCGGTCTTTGGGTTTCGGACCGTGCACTCTACCGTCGTGCTACTAACGATTTCACGATTGACTCGCCAAACCGCGCACTTATACTGTTTATTCACTACTAAACACTGCACTAAGTCGAAACACGTCTGACTTGCACAGCTATCAGTGATCGACTATACAAAATCCTGTCTAGCATATTGTGTGAACGTCTAAAGCCTTTTTGCATCGCACTAATCGGCAGCTACCAGTACGGCTTCCGGCCCGGCAAGTCGACTATAGACCAAATTTTGCACACTTCGACAAATCCTGGAAGAGACCAACGAGTTTCGAATCGATACACACCATATTTTCATCGATTTCAAAGCCGCATACGACAGCATTCATCGTGAAGGACTGTTTGGGGCGATGGCCGAATTCGGGATCCCGGGAAAACTGATCCAGGTGTATCGCGCCACGCTAAAAAATACGCGATGCACCGTGAAACTAGGTTCCAGGATTTCGGAACCGTTTGAAGCATGTACCGGATTTCGGCAAGGAGATGTGCTGTCATGTGACTTCTTCAACCTGGTGCTGGAGCAGATAGTGCGACGGGCAGGCGTCAACAGGGAAGGCACTATCTTCTACAAGTCCATCCAGCTGCTAGGATACGCGGATGATATCGATATCATCGCGTGTTCTCGCCGTGGCATTGTGGAAGCATTCACGGCGGTTGAAGAACAGGCGAAACGAGTTGGGCTTAAGGTCAATGAGGACAAGACGAAGTACATGCTGTCAAGCAGAAACCAATCCGTCGCTCATCACTTGGGACAAAATATAACAATTGACAGCTACAATTTCGAGGTAGTTAAGGAGTTTGTCTATCTCGGGGCAAACGTAAATTCCACAAATGACACCACAGTGGAGATCCGGCATAGAATCGCCCTTGGCAACCGCTGCTACTTCGGCTTGTCCAAACAACTGGGGTCAAAACTCCTCACTCGAAAGACCAAAGTCATGCTTAACAAAACGCTCATACTGCCAGTCTTGCTGTATGGAGCCGAAAGCTGGACGATAAGCAGGACAGCGGAGCTGATTTTGGGTTCTTTCGAAAGAAAAATTCTGCGCCGGATATTTGGTCCTGTCGGTGAGGAAGGTGAGTGGAACTCTACGAGCTGTACAAAGATGTGGATGGAGTCCGGAAGGCAAAGATCCGTCGACTACACTGGCTCGGTCACATCGAGCGCATGGACATCATCGCTGCAGTTAAGGGAGTTTCGACTTCGAGCCTTCTGGTTCGAGAAGAAGAGAAAGACCGAACCTCCAGTATAAAGACTAAGTAATCGCGGATGTAAGACATCTTGGTCTTGACAACTGGAAGCAGCGTGCCCGGGACCGTCAATGATGGAAGGCAGCTATGTATAGCTCAGGCCTGATTAGTAAGTAAATAAGTAAGAAAATATTTGTATTTGTTTTTATTTAATTTTATTTTGTGTGTGGGTAGATTATTATTACTACAAATTATTTTAAAATGTATAGAATATCGTTATGTCGTTTTATAACTACTAACTTAAACATACGTTAAAACATCAACAATTTAATTTGCATTTAATTACTTGAATAATTCGTTTTGTGTCTTAGTGTATTCATTCGTGCTCGCTAATGCATATATGAATTCAATTTCGCTAGTTAAATTACATCTATAAATACTATATATTGCACAATAATTAATCCTACAACATCTATGTATGTACATACATCAAACTGAGAAACGAAAAGGACATTTTGTTTTCCGTGAACGACTTTTAGTAGGATGAGAAAGATTTTCCAATCAATGAATTTAGTAGAGAATTTTGATTTGTTTCCTACGAAAAATTAAAACAAAAAAAAAAAAAAACTCAAAAACAGATTTAATATATTTGTATCTTTTCATGAGTTAATTAGTTTTTTCTTTTTCTATTATACAATAAGAAAGATTAGTACTTTTCTTGTTATATACTTTTTTTCTCTCACTATTTTCTGAGGAACTTGTATACCATACTTTTGAATGATTGAAACGAAGGAATTTATCGTTACAAAATAAAAATTTAAAACAAGAAACTAAAATTTGTTTTTATATATTCGTATATACAATACATATATCTTTAAATTAAAAATATATATATTCAGCTGAATTTTATATATGTTACATATCTTTCTTGTATATAAATATATATTTTTAGATATACTACGTTATTTTCTTATTACTCTGAAGTGAATAACTTTTCGTTGGAGGTATTTGGTATTCCTGGATTCGTCACACATCAGGAGAAGGACTAAATCAAAAAAAACACAAAAATCTGTGCCATAACGAAATAAAAATAAAAGCAACAAAATGGTAGATATAGTATCTTTTTTTAAATCATTCCTTGTATTTATTTTCAGAATAAATGTTTGAAAAAAAAAAACGAAACGAATAAAACATTCATATACTATACAAAAGTAAGGGAAACAAAAACAACTTAGGAACTAGCACGTTAAACAAATTCAATAACTTATAGTTAGTTTTGATTATGGTCAGTATTTTTGGATAGGTGTTTCTTTGAGAAGTTGTTTGTTTTTATTTTTCGATTTGTTTTGATTTACCCTAAGTGTACATAAGTTTATTTGATGACAAATCAAAGAAATAAAAAAAGCATCTAGTAACACGGTTCGTAGGTGTTACAATCTATTTACAATTGTCTTCCGATTAATTCTACCAGGTTGATGGGGTAAAGAAAAATAAAACAAAAACTCAAAATGGCACATGTGATCAACAGTTACTACTTCGACTTCCTCATCTATCGCTTAACCAATATTTTGTACATTTAAATTTATAAATATCTTTTTTATTTTTTATATAAGACAGTATACTATATCTATATATAAACGTATCTTTTTGCTTTTTTAATTTTTTTAATATTTGGGTTCAAGGGTTGTACTTAGATTAATTCCTGTTTTACGAACATATTTTGATTTCTCCAAACTTCTGTGTGGATGACATTTACAGCGTCTTGTTGAGGATCGGATCAGTGTTGCTGGGGCTCCGTTTTCGTTCATCAAGTTGTTTTTGCTGTTGTCTCATGTGCAGTGTAGCCGCATCGTCTAGGTCATCAAGATCGTCATCGTGATGAGAGGACATGGGTGAAGCGGATTCGCGGTGTGATCGCGGAGAATGCATGCTTAGGTCTTCGGGTTCGGTTTGAACGGGCAGGTCGGTGGGAATGTGTACAATTTGAGGCGGTAGACGAAAGACGCGTCGGATGTCATGTGGTTTACGAGATCGTTTTTCGCTGTCTACACTACCATTCGCAGATAGTGCTCCATCTTCGGACAAGTCGAGAGGAGCTTCGTACGTAGTAGGTGTTGTTGTTGTTGTTGTTATTATAGCAACAGGCATTGATTCATCGGAACCGGCACATGAACTGATGGCGGATTTCTGATCGCAGAGCGGATAATCGGTAGACATGGCAGGACTAATAGCTGGCGTAGGTGGTGATTGAATACCGCATTTATGATGCATGAGATGATGTCGCCGACGGAACTTCATGTGACAACTTTCGCATTCAAAGGGTTTCTCACCGTTGTGAATGAGCATGTGGGATTTGAGTTGATTGGAGTCACTGAAACGGCCGTCGCACATGTCACAGCTGTAGGGGCGTTCGCCAGTGTGAACTCTGAGGTGACGTCGTAGGTTAGCGACCTGTACAAATTGCCGATCACAATGGCTACAGTGGTAGGGTTTTTCGCCAGTATGCAAACGCATGTGCTCGGGGACTTCAACGGCAAAATCGGTAAGGAAAACGCCCTTGGCGGAGTGAAAGCACAGCCTCCACGATACAAGAACAGATATCGGCTTCCAACTCACGGACTTTGCGACAGCTCGTAATGCCGTGATAAGTACAAGATTCCCTTGTAAGCGAATTCACACAGCAACCTGGCGATCTCCGGACGGTCGAACCGCCAACCAAATCGACCATGTGCTCATTGACGCAAGACCCTCGTCAAACATCCTGGATGTGCGAACATTCAGAGGAGCAAAAGTCGACTCTGACCACTTTCTCGTAGCAGAAAGATTCAAAGCTCGACTGTCCAATGTCAGAAAGCTGCAAGAGCCCACCAGGAGGAGGTGCGACATTGGGCGCCTGAGCACACCGGAGGTTACCAGAGTCTACAGGGAGCAGCTGAGTGAAAGACTCTACGGTATACATACGTCGAACACAAATGCCAATAATATGTGGCTGCATTGCCGCTCAGCCATTTGGGAAGTAGCCGAAACTACCACCCCCGACAAGAAACCCGTGGTATGCTGGCGTGAGCAGAAAAAGGCAGCAACTGACGAGGCGTACTGGAAGGCGCTAAAGAGGAAAACTAGGGCAGCGCAGGAAGAGTACCGAGCCAGAAGAAGGGAGGAGAAAAAACTACCGCGACAAAAGAAAAGAATCTTCGCAGCCTCCCAGCTTAAGGGTATCAAGGAGTCTAGGGATAGGCATAAGACCCGAGACTTTTACAAAAAAGTCAAAGACCTTGCAGGAGGCTTCAAAAAGGGCGCCCAGGCTCTTCGAAACTGCGAATGTCATCTTGTCACCGATCTGCAGGGAATAGTGGATGTATTTAAGCAGCATTTCCAGCAGCTGCTTAACGAGCATGACCAAGAGAGAGTGGTAGGGCCCAAGGAAATCCCAACTCCAGCCGCTGAAGTAGTCCTCCCACCCAGCACCGAAGAAGTCGGCACAGGTATTCAGAAGCTGAAGAACAACAAGGCCGCAGGCTCACATGGCTTGCCATCAGAGCTCTTCAAGGCTGACGGCGATGTTCTGGTAGGGAGCATGCACCAGATCATCTGCAGAATTTGGAAAGATGAAATCATGCCCGACGACTGGAATACCAGCTCTATTTGCCCCATCCACAAAAAAGGCGACCCTACCTCTTGCAAGAACTATAGAGGTATGTATATCCCTGCTCAATGTCGCATACAAAATCCTGTCTAGCGTACTGTGTGAACGTCTAAAGCCTTTTTGCATCGCACTAATCGGCAGCTACCAGTGCGGCTTCCGGCCCGGCAAGTCGACTATAGACCAAATTTTGCACACTTCGACAAATCCTAGAAGAGACCAACGAGTTTCGAATCGATACACACCATATTTTCATCGATTTCAAAGCCGCATACGACAGCATTCATCGTGAAGGACTGTTTGGTGCGATGGCCGAATTCGGGATCCCGGGAAAACTGATCCAGGTGTATCGCGCCACGCTAAAAAATACGCGATGCACCGTGAAACTAGGTTCCAGGATTTCGGAACCGTTTGAAGCCTGTACCGGATTTCGGCAAGGAGATGTGCTGTCATGTGACTTCTTCAACCTGGTGCTGGAGCAGATAGTGCGACGGGCAGGCGTCAACAGGGAAGGCACTATCTTCTACAAGTCCATCCAGCTGCTAGGATACGCGGATGATATCGATATCATCGCGTGTTCTCGCCGTGGCATTGTGGAAGCATTCACGGCGGTTGAAGAACAGGCGAAACGAGTTGGGCTTAAGGTCAAGAAACGAGTTGGGCTTAAGGTCAAGAGGACAAGACGAAGTACATGCTGTCAAGCAGAAACCAATCCGTCGCTCACCACCTGGGACAAAATATATATGGAGCAGATAGTGCGACAGGCAGGCGTCAACAGGGAAGGCACTGTCTTCAACAAATCCATTCAGCTGCTAGGATACGCGGATGATATCGACATCATCGCGTGTTCTCGCCGTGGCATTGTGGAAGCATTCACGGCGGTTGAAGAACAGGCGAAACGAGTTGGGCTTAAGGTCAATGAGGACAAGACGAAGTATATGCTGTCAAGCAGAAACCAATCCGTCGCTCATCACTTGGGACAAAATATAACAATTGACAGCTACAATTTCGAGGTAGTTAAGGAGTTTGTCTATCTCGGGGCAAACGTAAATTCCACAAATGACACCACAGTGGAGATCCGGCATAGAATCGCCCTTAGGAACCGCTGCTACTTCGGCTTGTCCAAAACAACTGGGGTCAAAACTCCTTACTCGAAAGACCAAAGTCATACTGCCTGTCTTGCTGTACGTAGCCGATAGCTGGACGATAAGCAGGACAGCGGAGCTGATTTTGGGTTCTTTCGAAAGAAAAATTCTGCGCCGGATATTTGATCCTGTCGGTGAGGAAGGTGAGTGAAGAAGAAGACACGAACGCGAACTCTACGAGCTGTACAAAGATGTGGATGGAGTCCGGAAGGCAAAGATCTGTCGGCTACACTGGCTCGGCCACATCGAGCGCATGGGCATCAGCGCTGCACTTAAGGGAGTCCTTGACTCCGAGCCTTCTGGTTCGAGAAGAAGAGAAGGACCGAACCTCCGGTATAAAGACCAAGTAATCGCGGATGTAAGACATCTTGGTCTTGATAACTGGAAGCAGCGTGCCCGGGACCGTCAATGATGGAAGGCAGCTATGTATAGCTCAGGCCTGATTAGTAAGTAAATAAGTAAGAAAATATTTGTATTTGTTTTTATTTAATTTTATTTTGTGTATGGGTAGATTATTATTACTACAAATTATTTTAAAATGTATAGAATATCGTTATGTCGTTTTATAACTACTAACTTAAACATACGTTAAAACATCAACAATTTAATTTGCATTTAATTACTTGAATAATTCGTTTTGTGTCTTAGTGTATTCATTCGTGCTCGCTAATGCATATATGAATTCAATTTCGCTAGTTAAATTACATCTATAAATACTATATATTGCACAATAATTAATCCTACAACATCTATGTATGTACATACATCAAACTGAGAAACGAAAAGGACATTTTGTTTTCCGTGAACGACTTTCAGTAGGATGAGAAAGATTTTCCAATCAATGAATTTAGTAGAGAATTTTGATTTGTTTCCTACGAAAAATTAAAACAAAAAAAAAAAAAACTCAAAAACAGATTTAATATATTTGTATCTTTTCATGAGTTAATTAGTTTTTTTTTTTCTATTATACAATAAGAAAGATTAGTACTTTTCTTGTTATATACTTTTTTTCTCTCACTATTTTCTGAGGAACTTGTATACCATACTTTTGAATGATTGAAACGAAGGAATTTATCGTTACAAAATAAAAATTTAAAACAAGAAACCAAAATTTGTTTTTATATATTCGTATATACAATACATATATCTTTAAACTGAAAATATATGTATTCAGCTGAATTTTATATATGTTACATATCTTTCTTGTATATAAATATATATTTTTAGATATACTACGTTATTTTCTTATTTCTCTGAAGTGAATAACTTTTCGTTGGAGGTATTTGGTATTCCTGGATTCGTCACACATCAGGAGAAGGACTAAATCAAAAAAAAAAAACACAAAAATCTGTGCCATAACGAAACAAAAATAAAAGCAACAAAATGGTAGATATAGTATCTTTTTTTAAATCATTCCTTGTATTTATTTTCAGAATAAATGTTTGAAAAAAAAAACGAAACTAATAAAACATTCATACACTATACAAAACTAAGGGAAACAAAAACAACTTAGGAACTAGCACGTTAAACAAATTCAATAACTTATAGTTAGTTTTGATTATGGTCAGTATTTTTGGATAGGTGTTTCTTTGAGAAGTTGTTTGTTTTTATTTTTCGATTTATTTTTATTTGCCCTAAGTGTACATAAGTTTATTTGATGACAAATCAAAGAAATAAAAAAAGCATCTAGTAACACGTTTCGTAGGTGTTACAATCTATTTACAATTGTCTTCCGATTAATTCTACCAGGTTGATGGGGTAAAGAGAAATAAAACAAAAACTCAAAATGGCACATGTGATCAACAGTTACTACTTCGACTTCCTCATCTATCGCTTAACCAATATTTTGTACATTTAAATTTATAAATATCTTTTTTATTTTTTATATAAGACAGTATACCATATCTATATATAAACGTATCTTTTTGTTTTTTTTTTTTTAATATTTGGGTTCAAGGGTTGTACTTAGATTAATTCCTGTTTTACGAACATATTTTGATTTCTCCAAACTTCTGTGTGGATGACATTTACAGCGTCTTGTTGAGGATCGGATCAGTGTTGCTGGGGCTCCGTTTTCGTTCATCAAGTTGTTTTTGCTGTTGTCTCATGTGCAGTGTAGCCGCATCGTCTAGGTCATCAAGATCGTCATCGTGATGAGAGGACATGGGTGAAGCGGATTCGCGGTGTGATCGCGGAGAATGCATGCTTAGGTCTTCGGGTTCGGTTTGAACGGGCAGGTCGGTGGGAATGTGTACAATTTGAGGCGGTAGACGAAAGACGCGTCGGATGTCATGTGGTTTACGAGATCGTTTTTCGCTGTCTACACTACCATTCGCAGATAGTGCTCCATCTTCGGACAAGTCGAGAGGAGCTTCGTACGTAGTAGGTGTTGTTGTTGTTGTTGTTATTATAGCAACAGGCATTGATTCATCGGAACCGGCACATGAACTGATGGCGGATTTCTGATCGCAGAGCGGATAATCGGTAGACATGGCAGGACTAATAGCTGGCGTAGGTGGTGATTGAATACCGCATTTATGATGCATGAGATGATGTCGCCGACGGAACTTCATGTGACAACTTTCGCATTCAAAGGGTTTTTCACCGTTGTGAATGAGCATGTGGGATTTGAGTTGATTAGAGTCACTGAAACGGCCGTCGCACATGTCACAGCTGTAGGGCCGTTCGCCAGTGTGAACTCTGAGGTGACGTCGTAGGTTAGCGACCTGTACAAATTGCCGATCACAATGGCTACAGTGGTAGGGTTTTTCGCCAGTATGCAAACGCATGTGTGTTTTAAGATGATGATCGCGAGTGAAGCGCTTGTGACATTCTGGACACTCAAATGGCTTTTCGCCGGTGTGGGTGCGTTCGTGGTTTTGCAATACATGTTTGTAACCGAAGGAACGACTGCAAATTTTACATGTAAAACTCTTATCACGGGATGGATCCTTAACGGGTGCTGGTCCTTCGTTGACTGAGTTTGGTGATGATCCACTTGATGGTGGCGAAATAGGTCCCGACGGTGTGTGATATAAATCGCTGTTAACCCCGATATCTACTGATGACGTTGATTGAAGATCCTTTTTTACGGAGATTTTCCTGCTTTTCTTCTGTGTTCCCTCGCTTATTGAACTGGAACTTGTCGGCGATTGCATAAGGTGTGCAACAGAATTGGTTTTTTGTATCATCGGCGGTGATATTGGACTGGCTGGTGGCGAATGTGGACCGAGAGGTAGATTGGCAGTAGATGCTGTTGGCCAGCCACCGAATAGGGCAGGATGATGGGGAAATAACGTTGAAGCTAGTGTTGACATTGGCAATTGAGCGGCCATAAATGCTGCTGCAGCTGTCCGATTAGCAGCCAACAACTGTGGCGAAATCATTCCGAATGCCGAAGCTGCAGCGGCCTGCATAGCTTGACCACTTTGGTACATGGCGGATGTGCTATTGTTGGACATAGGCGGTGACATTGAAAGGCTTTCGACGTCTTCACGTTTCATACCGGCCAGGGCGGCAGCTAGTCCTGAAAATAAAAATTAAATGTCAAAACACGAATTTGCACATGTACGAATTTACTTATGTTTCAGAGGAGAGGGAGATTGTGTTGCTTAAAACACAGCGGGATATCGAAAGATTTCCTGATATCATGCTGTGAAAATTGTAGCAAAGACCATGTATGATGACCCATTAGTCTTGGTGCGATTTTGTCCCATTTCTGCGTGACCATCACTGACCTGAGGGCGATCTAGTTAGGTAACGTTCTACGGTACGAGGACATTGGGGACAGGGTGAAAGTGATTTTGTCGGCAATTTCTTGCTTCCTCGACTCTTTTCAATTGGTCTTTTTGCACTTCCCTTCTTCGAGCACGTGCGTTTGGCAGATTGCTATTAACGCATATAGCACATGTATGTATGTAACTGACAGCCCTAAGGACCTTAACCTCTTGAAACAAGGGCGATTGGCGGAAAAATAACATTCCTATTGCTGAATGCTCATATGTGAATGAACCGCCGATGAATCGAGTAGGGGAAATTTGTTCATTCACTAATACACACTTACGATAAGAGTAAAATAGAATGCTTAAGAGAAATCCGCTTGCATATGTGTACGATTTTGGTGCATATGGGATGTTCTCTTAAAAACTAATTTTTGCTGTTTATGCTAGGGGTGAATTGGGGGCGTGCTATATAGAGCATTTCTCACGTAAAAAAGTCGGGCAAAAGACGAATACGAGAAGGAAAACAAAAACAGCAAGTGTACCGGCAACGACATAGCGAAGAGCGACTGCTGCCATTGAGACGTCGTAATTGCTTTGTCGCTAGACACATGTGGATTATGTGCTGATGGGGTTGTGGGCGGGGAATGGGGGATGATTTATTGTCGAATTGTTGCTGCTTCAAAATGAAGAAAGGAGTAAGATGGAAATGATAGGTGGTGAGAATACAAAAACACTAAATAATCGCTAGGGACTGGAGGGCAAGGTGCCGACTGATAGTGTATGATCCGTCGGGTATTCAACTGAATTATTTTTATTCTTAATTTTGGCGATAATTTTTTTCGTAGACTTGGAAAAGTGTTTTGTTGAGTATATGGAGGAATTTTGGAATACATATGAGAATTTAGGGATAGTATGATAGGATTTGTTTATAAATTTATACTAGCTGCTTTGTTAGGTTAAATTTTGCGCTCACCAAACAAGGAAGAAACCAACACTTTCCAAAACTTTGAATTGAATTAAAAAAGAATTGTATTTCCAGCATCACTAAGGATCCTTTTGTAAATACAATAGGGTATCTTAATAGTTTAGTAATTAAAAAAGCAACCAACGTTTTTGTAGCACTAAAGTCCCTCTAAAAGCCTGTGGTTAGACACTTACAATAGTTTAGATACTACAAGGCTTAGGTATCCGAAAGATAATGTGTTAATTCCAAAATATACGAACCTCTTGTTTGCGCGTCCTGTAACAGCGATAAAGCCATATTTGATGTGAGAGTCGTCTTGGCTTCGAATGTCACTTTCGCCTTCTTGGTAGCAAAGCTTGCTGCCAGCTTTGATCCGTCACTCACTTTTCTTTATTAAGTTGTTTAACTTTTCTCTATTGTCCCGGCACTTTTGACTTTTGAAATCAACGTTTAAACAATTAAAGTTCGATTTGTTATCAGCACTACATTAAATTCTATTTAAATTTCTATTTTGTACTCGAATGGAGGTAGATTAAGTTTTTTGTTTGCACTAAGTAACACTTTGAAAAGAAATAAAATAAAAGGAAACGAACTACAACATGGGTGTATATCCTTGTTCCTTATTTAGAAATGCATAACTTGTGAGGTAGTTGAGTTGAGGTATTCCGTTTTGCACATTTGGGGATATTAAACCGATTCGATTTAATAACAAAAAAAAAGGTTTACTTGCTTTTTTTTTTTTGTTTTAATGATAAAGCGTTAAAGACCCGTTTGTTGGTTAACTATAAGTCTGAAGATTCGATGAGACGTTCGTATTTCTTGAGGTCTGACAGTCGAATGATTGCTTAAGTATCCTTTACGTGTTCTTAAATAGTGAAATAGAGTGTAACTGGCTGTGTTATCCTAGGTGTATGCTTAGCGAATGCGTAATAAAACAAATTTCCCATCCCTCCTTCTTCAGGTTATTTTTATTAATTTATAATATTCTTTTTATGATATAGACCCGTATACAACGCAAAAACTCACCAAGATGGTTCACAACTCGGTGAGAGCTAAATCACGACTGAAATTATTCCGAACGATGGTCCTAAAGAAATATCGAATGAAACTCTATAATCAACCCCTCTGTAGTCAGTCAATGGTGTTGCAGAGTTGTTACACCAACACAAGGGTGATATTCGTAGATACTTTTTTTTCTCTCAATATAGATTGTTTTTTTGTTTTGTTGCTGTTGCCTTTTTCATTTTCCTTCTACATGAATGTTTGGTTATACTTTTGGAAAACCATGTAGTATGTCATGAAAGGCGCGCATAGGCACATAGAGATACCTGGCCTGGGCTAGAGCAGTGCCTTGGTGTGAGTGAGTCGATTCATTATATTACTTTCACACTTGGAAATAAGGGACAAAGCAGTGACACGAAAGAGAGATAGAGTGAAAAAAAGACGAAACGGAAAACACTTTTTGGTTGATTGTTATGTAAGCCTTTGTATGATTCCGATTCTCTCATTCGCACTTAACTCTCTTCGATGGACTCTTTATCACTCCGTGTTGGGCTATATACAACGCTCTTGTCTTTTATTAGTTTTTTTTTGTTTTTTTTTTTTCATTTTGATTTCTTGCCTTGCATCCTTTGGTCTAACGCAAGAAGCAGTTTTCTTCTTTTCTTCCGAGTTTTGGTTGTTCCTTATGTTGTACCACCCCTCTCGATTATATGTTTCTCATTTGCCGAAGAGAAGTGATCCACTTTCCTTCCAGTTCACTTTCCCTCTTTATATTCTTTTTTTTAATTTATTTTCTTTTTTATGTTTAGTACATAAGATTCAACTTGTGCTGGCACCATTCGTTCTATATCTAGGGGTGTGCAGGAGTGTATATTCCTACGACAGCCTGTGGCATGCTATTTTCAGAGTTGCACATGGAAATGCAGGCGACTTTCTTTCCCGCTTTTAATCATGGAAGTAGTTAAATTCGATGTTATATTCGCTTTATCTAAGTTTATTAAAAAAACAAATGAAAAGATCTGAAAACACTAAGAAGAGCACTACGTGCTACTGCTTTAATCCCATGCTATTCACCAAAATATGGTCCTACTTTATAGATTTTTTAGCGGTTTTCGTTGCTTTTAATGAGACGATTGACTTTTTAATTGCCCGTATATGGTGTCAAATCGGCGACAAAAGTCATTTTATATTAACATTAGATCTATACTCAAATGCGATATTCTGTGTCAAACTTTGAGGCCAGTCAATCAGCGATATCGTTAATTTTTTTATTTTTTTTTTTGCATCATTTTTAAATTTAGAAATACAGGCACCAATTCTTACAAAAAATCCAGCTTATATGTACATATGAAGCATACTCTTGTGGCGCCTACTTTTTTATACATTAATTCATAGAGAAGGCCGGGAATTAAGACTGTAATGCTCGTTGGTAACTTCACTTGAAACCCAGAAAAAGTATGTTATTTTTGACCCTTCACACGAGGGCTACGATTTTCCTGATTTTATAGAAAGATATTAAATCACCAATCCATAGGTCATTTATGCAGCTCCAAAGCTTTATGACTTACATACTTATCAAGTGTAAGATTACATTTTTTAACTTACGGTTTAAAACGTTATTCGCAGCTAGTTTGTGTAGCAGTCATTTATCTGCATCCTTGTTCCCACCAAGTCGGCTTTCCAGACTATTCTAGAAGAAGCACAATAATACTTGGCAGCTTTGCGTACCTTTTTGTGAGAAATGGAATCTGACTGTTACTTACTTTTCAGGCCCGCGATCCATGGAGGATCTGAGCCTGGGCTATAGCTGGCTGCCTTCCATCCTTGACGGTCGACGGACCAAGATGTCTTACATCTGCGATTACTTGGTCTTTATACCGGAGGTTCGGCCTTCCTCTTCGGCGTTGATGTCCATGCGCTCGATGTGGCCGAGCCAGTGTAGTCGATGGATCTTTGCCATCCGGATTCCATCCAAATCTTTGTACAGCTCGTAGAGTTCGCGGTTGTGTCTTCTTCCCCATTCACCTTCCTCACAGACAGGACCAAATATGCGGCGCAGAATTTTTCTTCCGAAAGAACCCAAAAACAGCTCCGCTGTCCATCTTTCGGCTCCGTACAGCAAGACTGGCAGTACGACCCTTTGTAAAGCATGACTTTGGCCTTTCGAGTGAGGAGTTTCAATCCCAGTTATTTGGACGAGCCGAAGTAGCAGCGATTGCCAAGAGCGATTCTATGCTGGATCTCCACTGTTGTGGTGTCATTTGTGGAATTTACGTTTGCCCCGAGGTAGACAAACTCCTTAACTACCTCGAAATTTTAGCCGTCAATTGTTACATTTTATCCCAGGTGGTGAGCGACGGATTGGTTTTTGCTTGACAGCATGTACTTCGTTTTGTCCTCATTGACCTTAAGACCAACTCGTTTCGCCTGTTCTTCAATCGCCGTGAATGCTTCCACAATGCCACGGCGAGAATACGCGATGATTTGGATATCATCCGCGTATCCTAGCAGCTGGACGGAATTGTAGAAGATAGTGCCTTCCCTGTTGACGCCTGCCTGTCGCACAATCTGCTCCAGCACCAGGTTGATGAAGTCACATGACAGCGCATCTCGTTGCCGAAATCCGGTGCATGCTTCAAACGGTTCCGAAGTCCTAGAACCTAGTTGCACGGTGCATCGCGTATTTTTAGCGTGGCGCGATACAACTGGATCAGTTTTCCCGGGATCCCGAATTCGGCCATCGCACCAAACAGTCCTTCACGATGAATGCTGTCGTATGCGGCTTTGAAATCAATGAAAAGATGGTGTGCATCGATTCGAGACTCGTTGCTCTTTTCCAAGATTTGTCGACGTGTGAAAATTTGGTCTATAGTCGATTTGCCGGGCCGGAAGCCGCACTGGTAGCTGCCGATTAGTGCGGTGCAAAATGGCTTTAGACGTTCACACAGTACGCTGGTCAGGATCTTGTATGCGACATTGGGCAGGGATATACCTCTATAGTTCTTGCAAGAGGTAGGATCGCCTTTTTTGTGGATGGGGCAAATAGAGCTGGTATTCCAGTCATCGGGCATGATTTCATCTTCCCAAATTCTGCTGATGATCTGGTGCATGCTCCCTACCAGAACATCGCCGCCAGCCTTGAAGAGCTCTTATGGTAAGCCATCTGAGCCTGCGGCCTTGTTATTCTTCAGCTTCTGAAAAGCTGTGCCGACTTCTTCGATGCTGGGTGGGAGGACTACTTCAGCGGCTTTAGTTGGTCCCTCGGTCCCTACCACTCTCTCTTGATCATGCTCGTGAAGCAGCTGCTTTAAATGCTACCTAGATACATCCACTGTTCCCTGCGGGTCGGTGACAAGATTACCCCCGCAGTTTCGAAGAGCCAGGGTGCCCTGTTTGAAGCCTCCTGCAAGGCCTTAGGTTTTCTTGTAAAATGTTCGTGTTTTATGTCTATCCCTAGACTCCTCGATATCCCTGAGCTGGGAGGCTGCGAAGATTCTTTTCTTTTGTCGCAGTAGTTTTTTTCTCCTCCCTTCTTCTGGCTCGGTACTCTTCTTGCGCTGCCCTGGTTTTCTTCTGCAGCGCCTTTAGGTACGCCTCGTCGATGAAAGTGTAACTACAACTTGTAAGCACGCTGTGTACATACATATATCTCTTTTGATTGAAATCGCATTTTAATAATTTCCTTCTGGAAGTTATTGTCTCAATTGGAGGACGGACACTTTGGACAAACATACATACATATCTTCGCGTTTCATGGTATCTTGAGTTCGAGTACGTATTTTTGGAGAGGTGCTGGCATGCATACATATGTTATGTGTACGCAAGATTGTACGATCGTGGGTCAACTATATCCCAAAAACGGAATTGGAAGGGTTTTCAAAAACAAACAATCAAACGGTGATTCCTTTCTTTTATAATAAAGAATCTCTAAAAAAGTTGTAAAACGATCTTCCACTGTATCTTGAGAACAGCTAGGCAAATTGACTCGGGATTAATTTCATTCGACACATGGCTACATGTTATACACATAGCATAGTAAATTTTGCAGGAAATTAAAATTGTGATTGTTACTGTTTTCGAATTTCTGAATTTATTTTAAGGATGTGATATGGTCTCCCTCAGCAGGAGGCATGGCCCTTAGTCGGTCGACAAAAGATATGTACATAGTGCAAACGTCAGGCTGTGGAACAGAGAATGGAACAATACTCTGAGAACGATCCACATGAAGAAGTCAGTGGTCAATCGCAGTCCGAGGACATACGCGGAGAGCCATCGATTGTCAGAATTATTCAAATCATGGCAAAAGGTGGCACTTGACTTCTTGTAGCCAAACGTACATACATATGTATATAGGTACATATGTATGTAGGTTTCGTAAATACAATTGTCCGATTGAAATTTTTTTGTTTTCACCAGGCAACACGACAATTGGAAAATGTTCACGTTGGTAAAAGATCAACTCTATTTAATCTCACTTTTTAATCACATCTTTATATATTCCTTTCTTTGACACCTTCACCTCAGAAACATTTTCCTGTCACCCCATCAAGGATTTTGTTCAATTCGGGGTTCCACTTTCTGTGCAAATTGAGTTGTTTCTCGATCACCACCATATCAAAAGCACCCACAAAACCGAGGCATAAATAAAATACTTTTGCGCGTTAGACAAAATATCGGTCCAGTTTAATCAACTATTTTGAGCTGAGCAGCCTTCTGAAATCCAACGCAGTTCAGCTGGGTACTCTTGAACAATCACTATTGGGAGAATGAGTAACATAATATGTATTACTTGAGATCGCTTCTTTTCTGGAGAACGCAACTACTCAATAGTATAACTTTTGCTCAATGATTTTCCGCAGTACATATATTGCTAAATCTCCTTTTTTTCATATATACATACGTATATTGTACTCCAGGCAGTCACCTGACGTTAATGTATTTTCCCCATTTTCCGGAGAAAATGGGAGAAAAAAGACTCCCACAAGTCTTCTGCAGTCTATTCTCCTTAAAGACAGAAGGACTGCTGCGGATTTTTTGCAGACATCAGGGCATACCCGCTTAGTCAACCTGGATAATCCCTTCAAGGTTGTGTGTATTTTAACACCCAAACGTTAATGAGGAACGCAGGTAGACCTAGAGCGGGTCCTAAGAAACTCTCCTCTGAACTAAGGTCCCAGAGTGACCTGGAACCCATATAGTCTACTGAGATTGTGTTCAAGAAGGACTGGAGTTCATGCAATCATTTGGAGCTACTTAGGGGGTCAAACACGGGTTTGAGTGCAATTTGGCTATGACAGTAGTACCTGTGCTTTACAACATAGTGCATGGCCATTAGGATTGCGTATCTCTCTGATTGAAGACAGACACATAACGCGAAGTGCAGTTGGATGTTTTCGCGCTCAAAGAAGACCCCAGCACCGGACCCCCGCCCAGACCTGGAGCCATCAGTAAGAGTAAGAAAACAATCCCTTCCAGGTTCAGTATCTAGCCGGAGCCAATCCTGACGCCATGGAAACTCGACTGTGAAATTACAGCGCAGTAGGTTAATTCTTGCGCAAGCACACTGCTATTCCTGTGCGAGTTGTACCAAAAGCCATTACTCTTCAGGCGAGATATGGCTTTCAGAGCACACTCTATGATAAATATGAGATGGAAGGTTCCTCATATCGTGCTGGGTAAAGCTTCCGTACAGCTAGGATAAACCGTTTTTGGAGTTTAGTGAAAGAGGCTACGACGTGTTTGCGTGTTAGTCTATTTCACCAGACAACCGATGCATATGAGATTATAGATCTTATCATTGCCATGTACATCCAGATAACCTTGGCCGGCCATAAGCCCTATGTTTTGCCAAAAGCTACTTTGCATTGCCAGAAAGCTGACAGTGCTTTGGTGGTTTTTGACTCAACATACTTTGACCAAAAAGCTTGCTATCTAAGATGACTTCCATTCCTTGGACATTGGGATGGGAGAGCCTTTTAGTACCAGCTGAGTCAAGTCAGTATTTTTCCTCCTTCTCGTGAAGGGAACGACATCGGCCTTAAGAGGATTAACCGACAGGAGACCGAGAGTCGCTAAGCATGAGCCGACAGAAACAGGGGCGACATCACCCGTATAGGCATGGGCAATTGGGCTTATATTCCAGAGGCATTGAGAGCATCAAGCAGAGAGTTGACCCCCATGCACCATAATAGCGGAGACAGGACGCGCCTTGCGGACAACCCTTGTTTACGCCGGATTTGACACATTGGTCGAGGCCTGCAGCAACGGTCAATGTCACTGCTCCCGATCACATATGATGGACAATGACATTTTGCCTTAAGCAACAAATCAGTTCTTTATGCGTATTTGAACTCCAGATAGCTTACATGCCCTTGGACCTGCACTATCACTTTCAAGTTTCTTGAGTTCAGTTCTTCATGCACTGCTGTAAGGTTATGATCCAAAGGTCATTCTGTCGCACTGATGAAAATTCTAATTAATGGATTTCTTGTCGAACTAGTTCTATAAATAAATAAGCCACGATACGCCTAGAATACCAAAAATGAAAATTCTTATCAAACGTTGATAGTTGCTTGTGTCCTGATTGTAGATAATAAATGCGCAAATTCGCGAAATTGTGTGCTAACCACACGAAGGTATACACATATGTATGTATGTAAATCAAACCGATCATGCACCGTCTCAAACATAGACAAACTTGAACTTTAACACGAGGCTAGAACACGAGTAAATCGATGATAGCGAAACTATAAAGAAACAAAAAGATAGAAAAGAAAAAAACGAAGGCGCCTAGACTCGTCTGGCAAATTTCCAAAACCATATAATCACAAATGAGGAAGTGTTCATGAAATATCTTAGAGTAGGTTCCTCCAAGAAAGCAGTAGCTTTTATTTTTGACGATAGTATTATACCGAGGCCCGAAACAGAGGAAACGTTCGATTTACGATGAAAATGGGCAGTCTGGCATACGATCCTTATTGCTCCTTCTAGTCCTCTCAATTATAAATTTTAGTTTCTTTTTATCATTACACAGTGACACCATATTTCTCTCCCGTTCAGAGATATTTAAGAGGTAAGTTTTAAAACAAATACAAATTTAGAAACGAAGCATATTGCAATGTCTTGAGGGTCCTGCGACCGCATTTTAGAGTACGCAGCTTGTATGTAATAAGGATACGATACTAATCACCGCTTGACAAGTCGTTTACTCTTGTGTACTATCGAATCACAAATGGATGACAGTGGGTACATGACATGAAAGAAACAAGAACTCTACTTCAATGCCTACTACATCACATCCAGTTCTGCCAATGGCTGTACATAGTGATGCAACTGCAAGCAATGAATCACATTTCCTCGTAACCAACACCCATTGTACTGTCTTCACCTTATTCAACATTTGCATAGTCTGCCTGCTATTCCAATTCCAAGCAGTTTTGGTAACAATGTGACTTAATTTGCTTTGTACTCGTTTTCAAATTTCGCGTTAGGCAACCAACTGATCTCTCCTTCTTCACCGGCTCTACGTACCGAACCCGATATGCAGTGAGACCTGTAGGTAAATAAAAAATAAAATCACAAAAAAAGTCAACTCAGGATTTGTTTTTTCCCTTCTTAAAAAAAAAAAAAAACACTTTTACAACAATTTTCTGCGCGGGAACATTAAATGATTTTATGGACGACGGCCCTAATGTTTTTACCGAGTCTCTAGGGTTTATTGGAAAATGGTTCGCACTAAAAACGCTTAACTTTTCCATTATGGTGGTCATAAACAGGGACCAGTTTTTTTGAGGCCTAAAGTCAAGGTGAAAATGCGAAACTGAAACAGACGGCGGCGCTTTTCCATACACAAGACAATACATGACAACGTGACTGATAAATTCTTTCCATAAAGCGTTGTGTGGGATGACTAGTTGCGACTATTAGGCAGCCTAGATGTTTTTTGATAACCCAAAAATCATAATGATTGTTTGACAGTCTATTCAAGTTCGAATAGACAAATTAGATGCGACTTTGGTTATGGGTCTTTGTTCTTGAAGATATAAAAAGTGTCTTTACCAGCTAACTGTCTGACTCTGACCCGAGTGCCAATCTAACATGCCAAATAACCAAAACACTTATGCTAACATTCCCAATCCACATCATTATTAGGTTGTCACCCCATTTAAAAAAAAAAACTGATAATTGGATGAAGCCCAAGCCGTTCGCCAGTCTCCATGCGTGCCAACTTATCAAGACGCACAATATTTTCGAGAAAGCTTCCACAAAGTCTAAGAATACGAAAAGACCACACGGCTTCAACGATAACCGCTGACCATGTACGATTAAGAGGTCCACCAAAACTGATATAAACAGAGACTTAAAATGGCTTAACCCATTACTGGTATCAGATAACAACGGCAGTCAGTCGCAAGTATGCTTAGAACAACGTTCGTTCGTTCGTCCGTTATCAGCTCGCGCGCCTATTTGTGCGTTGCTATTAACGAGCTTCAGGCCTACCCCAATATAGTACGTAAAACCGCGTTTCCGTCGCTTATCGCATCATTTTCGAATACGACAAAAACGTACTCATCGCTGAAGGGTAGTGGATGCACGACTCAGAGAAACACACCGGAACATGAAAGGATATACTTCCTTGTTAATTTTAAGAGAGCCTTGGCCACGCAGGGGTTGGTTTCGTTTGTTTGTATAACGTTTATATGTTATTATATAAGAATAGATGGTCTCCTATATACCAACTGGTGGAAAGTGAGAGTATATACTTTCGGTTACTCAATGGGGAGTACGAGTTGAATAAAAGATCTCTTTCGAGGAGTTTGGCTCTCGAATGCGTACGCAATCGCTCACTTGGAATTGGCATTTCTGCTCGTGATTTCAATGGAAAGGACACAAGTAGAAAAGGATATCAACACATGGGTGCTTAAAAATTTTGATGGATACTTGTAGGAGTAAAGATATATGTACATATATATACATGTATTTATGTATATGGAGCCGCATTGCACTAGCGCAGTGTGATGGTGATAAATTAGTGTTCGTTCGGTAGAAATTCGTTGTAGGAGCTAAGTGGAAGTTCCTTAGTGGCTCCTGAGTGTTACTCATTTATTACTCGCGCCGACATTCAGTGGGCTAGGAGCGCTTCCGTGAATATAATCAACTGTTTGGACGCCTTACATAAATCCGTTGACTACGTGGCAAATCTAACAAGTTGCTCAGAACAAGTAGATTGGTAAATGTCACAAATTTCACAAAACGTTTTGATATAGAAAAAAATATGCACAACATGGACTCTAGATGATTTAAGGAAGACATTGAGACATTGACGGTGCATCCAATTAATTAAACACTTCACCTCGTCAACAAACTATAAGCAAAATTTATGTAAAAGGCCTCGTATACCACAGCCTGCTGTCGGCAATGCCATAGGGGTTTGTGTATGCTTTGATGGATATAACAGTCATATGACCAAGTAATTGCACCGATAATTCTCCTGCTGGTACAAGGCCATTGTGTGAAATTCAATTTCTGACTACGGAAGTAAGGCCAAGTTCATATGCAAAATGCGCCAAAAACGTGCGAACAACGAGGAATTGGTATTTTCAAGTTTAAAACCACATTAGGACTCACTTTGTCAAATCTTCCATTATCCTTTATTATTTTTTTCTTTCAATCACTTGCAAATCGTTCATTTCGGGATGATTAAGGTTTTTTATATCGCAACCTTGGTCTTTCAAGCGAGGGCTCTACTTCTCAATTGCCTCTTGAGTCTAAAGAAGCAGCGCTTGGCAAGAGTAATTCTGCGTTTGATCCCAGCGCTCGTGTTGTTGTCGCTGGTCACTAGTGAGAGCACCGTGGCGCAGTGGGTAGTGTGTTGGCCTCTGACGCCGATGACTCGGGATCGAATCCCGACACAGCCATTTCATCGAACGTGTTTTTCACGGTGTTTCTCCTCAGCGGGGTTCTGACAAAACCCCCTGTAGTAAAATTGTCATGAAAAGCTTCTCGAAATTCGCCGTTCGGAACCGGCAATAAACAGTAGGTCCCTTTCACCTATGGGAAAAATGAAATCACACACAACATGGGTGATTGAGAGAAGCTCGGCTCAGGTTCTTCATGGACTGTAACGCCAACATACATACATACAAACGAAGTCCACTTACCACTTCAAATTTGTAGCCGTCGGTTGTGAGGGCACCATGGCACAGTGCTTAATGTGTCGGACTCTGGCGCAGGATGAGCGAGTTCGAATACCGATAACATCAACGCCATGGATTGGATATTTCGTGGCGGTCCTCCTCGGCGGGATACTGGCAAAACCCCCCCATAGTATACACAGTTGCCGTGAAAAAGCTTTTCCACTCCCGCCGTTCGGAATCGGCATTAAACTGTAGGCTCCTTTCACCTATGTATGTATGTACATACATACATATGTATGTATGTACATATGTGAAAAATAAATCACACACAACATGGGTGATTGGGAGAAGCTTGGCTCTGGTTCTTTATGGGTTGTTACGCCACAAAAGAAAAGAAAAGGATTGTGACGTTCTGGCCGAGACGTCGGTGCTGTGCGTCTTTTTTGGTTGACAGCATATATTTCGTTTTACCCTCATTAACTGAAAGACCCATTTTAGCCGCTTCTGCTACAATGCTTTCGAACGCTTCATTAACGTCCCGCTGTGTTCGTCTAATTAGGTCAATGTCATCCGCATACGCGAGCAGTTGCGCACATAGAAATAGATCATACCTCGTGTGCTGGGCAGTGAATGACCTTTTTAAGCACCTTGTCTAAATCCTTTTTTAACACCAAAGGTATGGGTTAATTCGTTACAGACCGAGCTCGGCAGGGATTTTAAAACTAGATATAGCTTGTCCCTATTCACAGGCGGCTTTAAAATCGACGAAAATGTGATGGGTGTCAATTTGGTTTTCGTCTCCTTCAAGATCTGCGTAGTGTGAATATATGGTCTATTGTGCATTTATCTGGACTGAAACCACACTGATAAGAACCAAAACCAGATCAGATTATCCACAAAGGCATTCACACAGTACGGCAGAGAAGATCTGATATGCAATGCGCAGTTATAGGGGTCTCCTTGTGGACTGGGCAAGAGATTTTTTTATTTTTATTGAAGGCTTCTGCTATCCGCTGGAGCACTCAGACGCAATCACTGGTCCATTGTACTCCAGACAGACACCTTACATTACTGTATTTTCCCCGATTTCCGGAGAAAAATTTGAAGGAGCTTCAGTGATGTAGAGCTAAGGGATTCGGCACACACCACGTCGGCTCCAAGGGTGTGCCACCGTAGACATCACGTCATACGCGCTTGGTCATCCTGCAACCCGGACAATCCCTCCATCTACGGTTGTGTGTGTTAAATACAGAATCGTTAGTGTAGGAATTTACCGTGGACGCAGGTAGACCTAGAGCGGGTTCAGGTCCTGAGAAACTCTCCTCTGAACCCATTCTAGCGAGTTCATCAGAGATCTCATTTCCTGGGATCTCAGAGTGGCCTGGAACCCATACAAGCCTTAATGAATTAAGTCTGCCGACTCTGTTCAAGAAGGACTTGAGTTCAAGCACTAATTTGGAGCTAGTTAAGGGGTTACACACAGCTTTTAGTGCAGGCTGGCTGTCACTACAGACGCATATGCTATCCCCCTTCCACCTGTGGTTCACAACATAGTGCATGGCGATTAGGATTGCGTATATCTCTGATTGGCAGACAGACGCATACTTTCCAAACGAGAAGTGCAGCCGGATGTTTTCGCGTTCAAAGAAGACTCCAGCACCGGACCCCCGCCCAGACCTGGAGTGAAAATGCGAAGACTATCCTTTCCAGGTTCAGTATCCAGCCATAGCCAATCCTGATGCTATGGAAAGGTAGGTAGGTTAGTTGGGTGCCCTATTGACATGATGTCACGGCTCACTTAGACTACTAAGAGTCCAATGTGCCCATTTTGAAGACTAACCCGAGGGGAACCTGTTAGTTACCCGCTGAGCTGAACCATCCACATTCAATTTAGAACCTTAGCAGTTTGTTCAGCTTAATGTCTCTTGCCTCCTCTAAACCCGAAAAGAAATAGTTCCCAAGATACGTAAGTCTTTTTCGGGCCAGTGCAGGGCATTCACACAGTAGGTGACGAATGGATTCTATTTCCTCTTCATCCCTACAGCTTCTGCAAAAATCGTTGTAGGGCTGGCCTGGTCTAGCTACATGATATGATATCATGCAGTGCCCAGTGAGGGAGACTACCTTTCGTATACTCCCTATACCAAGATTTAGCAGACTTTCCTTCCTTTTTTTGTCATAGACAGGCCTTGTTAGCCTTCCCGTAGCGCATGTATCTAATTGACACCATCGCCTGTTGGCCTTTCCTAGTAGTTTCACCCCTATTTCTCTAAATAGTGTGCCGAGTGGCGTTCTAGCCTCAGTCGTGATCTGCGAAGTATCTGCGCCTGATCCCAGTCTGGCTAGTTCGTCCGCCTTCTCATTTCCGGAAATATTCACATGCCCTGGTACCCAGCAGATGGTTACCTCATTGACATCCGATATTTCTTCTAGTTTCTCTTTACAGAGTTTTACGAGCTTGGATCTTATCCATGTTGCTTGCAGAGCCTTAATGGCTGCCTGACTGTCAACATAGATTTTGATTTTCTTACCCGAGAAATTCTCCCTAGGAATCAGATCCGCGCCTTTTTTGATTGCGAAGATCTCAGCCTGGAAGACGCTACAGCCATCATCAAGTTTGTAGGAGTGACACGCTTCCTGAGATTCGAAGTAGACTCCGGCTCCTGTACCGGTATCCGTTTTGGATCCGCCGGTATAGAGTGCCAGTTCCTCTTCCGTGTTTACCATACCACTGGCCCATTCCTCCCTGGAGGGAATCCTAATAGAGAATCTCCTCTCACAGCAAGAAAGTGGGATGGTATAGTCCGTTTCGTTTGCGTACCTCAGGATAGCCCATCGATCCAGGATTGATGAGTGGCCATAAGGACATCTTTTCCAAAGACTGAATCCTGGCATCCTTAGCGTAGCCCTGGCTGCAATGCTATCACAATACATGTCTAGTGGTGGAAGGTTCAGCATTGCTTCAAAGGCCGCCGTTGGTGTGGATTTCATAGATCCGGTCACCGCCAGACAGCCTTCTCAAGTGCTTTCCACCAGACAATTGATCCATCGACTAAAATAGGTCTTACCACCACGGTGTATAGCCAGTATACCACCTTTGGTTTAAAGCCCCATGTCCTTCCGAAAGCTACCCTGCACGAGTATAGTGCCACGTAAGCTTTTTTGTTTTTTTCATTTATGTTGTCCTTCCAGCTAAGCTTGGAATCTAGAATTATTCCAAGATACCTAGCGGATTTCTTCGGAATCAGGTCGATACTATTTATACGTAGATATGTATAATTAGGTATTGATCTTGGAAACTCCACTGTGAAATTACGACGCAATAGGATAACGGGCATGTCCGTCAGAAGGCATGTCAATGAGACAGGGGTCGCAGGACAATTCTTGCGCAAGCACACCGATATTCCTATGCGAGTTGTACCAAAATCCATTTCTCTTCAGACGAGACATGGCTTTCAGAGCACACCCTCTGATAAATATATCAAGAGGTGGAAGGTTCATCATAGCATCTAGAGTAGCGCCCGGCGGGCTGGGGAAGGCCCCCGTGCAGCTGAGACAAACCTTTTTTGGAGTTTGGTGAAAGAGGCTACGACGTGTTTACGTTTTAGTCCGTTCCACCAGACAACCGATGCATACGAGATTATAGGTCTTATCATTGCCGTGTAGATCCAGAGGACCTTTGTCGGCGATAAACCCCATGTTTTGCCAAAAAGCTCCTTTGCATTACCAGAAAGCTGACAGCGCTTTGGTGGTTTTTGACTCAACATGTTTTGACCAGAGAAGCTTACTATCTAAGATGACTCCTAGATACTTAGCCTCCTTGGATATCGGGATGGAAGTGCCTTTTAGTAACAGCTGAGTCATGTCAGTATTTTTCCTCCTTCTCATAAAGAGAACGACAACGGTCTTAAGAGGATTGACTGACAGCCCATTTCTGGTACACCAATCATCGATCACATTTAGCGCCGCCTGTGCTTTGAGACGTACAGTCGCCAAACATGAGCCGACAGAAAGGATGGCGACGTCATCCGCATAGGCCTGGGCATAGATTCAAGAATCATTGAGAGCATCAAGCAGGAAATCGACCACCATGCACCATAACAGCGGAGACAGGACGCCACCTTGAGGGCAGCAGCTGTTTACGCCGGATTTGACACATTGGTCGAGGCCTGCATCAGCGGTCAATGTCCTGTGCATGAGCATTGCTTTGTTCCAAAGGACCAGTGCTTCATCTACGCCATGATGTCTGGCGGCATTGCACATGCTGTCAAAAGTTGCGTTATCAAAAGCTCCCTCAATGTCGATGAAAATGCCCACCGCGTACTCATTCCTTTCGAGCGCGCATTCAATTCGCCCAACTAGGTTCTGAAGCGCAGTTTCGCAAGATTTTCCGCGCTGGTAAACATGTTGCATCCCCGAAAGAGGGTGCATTCGAAGGGCAACTTTTCGCACGTGCAGCTCTACCAGTCAAACGATGCTGATTCGTAAAAATTGCGCAATCTCACGCGTTTTATGCTCTCTGTTTTACTTCCTTAAAAGCCTGTAATGTTATGGAGCGGCACTCGTCCGTCTATGTAGCATGGCTTTATATGCTACATGGGTTTGCCCGCATTGCTAATCAAACCAGGGGTTTCTAGTTGGCGGTGGCTTGAAGCCGAACACACCAGATGCAGCGTATCTGATGGCGTGCTGGCAGTGCGCGTGATGTAGAATAGGAAGTTCAAAGTACGGGTTATTTCTGACAAAATGCTATTGTTTTGCGTAATGAAAATGTTATATGAAAACCAAACCATCGTTCGACTACTATATAGAAGTTAAGCAGTTGTGACGGTCTATTGATGTTTCCCAGCTACATATGTATGTATGTATGCACATTTTTACTACAAAAATCTTTTGGAACATTCTTTCAAGCCTCGGACAAGCGAACATTTAGATAAAAAAAAAAAGGATGTTCAACCAAAAACTTGGACCTTAACCTTCGATAGAAATTACTCAATAGTAACTAAAAGCATATCTATTTGACTTTACGTGAGAGGCCAGCACTAACAATAAGTGTCTGGATGGGCTCATAATAGCCGTTCTTCGAAAATGTAAGAAACCTTCGCAGGCTCACATTCCTGCAGTATTCAACTCGTTTTGTCGATCGATTAAAGGCCACAGTTTTCGCTAAAGGCAGTCATATCGAACACTTAAAATAAATTCTAAGAAAAGGGGCAAGTGCGGTAGGTCTACCCTTACTGTCAACTTCTTATTGAGTGCTCTTAGAAACTGGACATTTGCACACTTCAGAGCCAATGGATTTTAACCCAAAAAGTAACAGGTCCGCCACCTCGGTGCTGATTCGCAGTTTCACCAAAATGTTGAGCTTAGTTTAAGGTTGCCCTCTTATATGCTAAAATTTGACTTCTACTTACAGAGCTACCAGAGCTACCGACTCTATAATAACAAAATGATTTGATGTATCTCTTAGAAATGTCTTATATTTTTAAGACACACATTTATGAAGCAATGGAAGAGTATCATATCAGACTAAGTAGACATTTGTTTTCTTGCTGTCCTTAAATGCTTATTTTTATGTATGTACGAATAGCAGAACCCAAGACAGGGAAGAACATGTCCTGCTAGTAGCCTTACTTATTTACTTAATTATCAGGCCAGCGATCCATGGAGGATCTGAGCCTGACCTATAGGTGCCTTCCATCCTTGACGGCCCCGGGCACGCTGCTTCCAGTTATCAAGACCAAGATGTCTTACATCCGCAATTGTATGTATGTATGTATGTTGGCGTTACGTCCATGAAGGACCTGAGCCGAGCTTCTCTCAATCACCCATGTTGTGTGTGATTTCATTTTCCCATAGGTGAAAGGGACCTACAGTTTATTGCCGGTTCCGAACGGCGAATTTCGAGAAGCTTTTCCGCAATTACTTGGTCTTTATATCGGAGGTTCGGTCTTCCTCTTCTTCTCGAACCAGGAGGCTCGGAGTCGAAGACCCTCTTAGCTGGAGCGTTGATGTCCATGCGCTCGATGTGGCCGAACCAGTGTAGTCGACAGATCTTTGCCTTCCGGACTACATCCACACCCTGGTACAGCTCGTAGGGTTCGCGGGTGTGTCTACTTCTCCATTCAACCTCCTCACAGACAGGAACAAATAACCGGCGCAGATTTTTTCTTTCCAAAGAACCCACGATCAGCTCGGCTGTCCTGCTTATCGTTCAGCTTTGGGCTCCATACAGCAAGACTGGCAGTATGAGCATTTTGTAAAGCATGACTTTGGTCTATCGAGGACTACATCCACCTCCTGGTACAGCTCGTAGGGTTCGCGGTTGTGTCTTCTTCTCCATTCAACCTCCTCACAGACAGGAACGACTAACCGGCGCAGATTTTTTCTTTCGAAAGAACCCACGGTCAGCTCGGCTGTCCTGCTTATCGTTCAGCTTTGGGCTCCATACAGCAAGACTGGCAGTATGAGCATTTTGTAAAGCATGAGTTTGGTCTATCGAGGACTACATCCACCTCCTGGTACAGCTCGTAGGGATCGCGGTTGTGTCTTCTTCTCCATTCAACCTCCTCACAGACAGGAACAACTAACCGGCGCAGAATTTTTCTTTCGAAAGAACCCACGATCAGCTCCGCTGTCCTGCTTATCATTCAGCTTTGGGCTCCATACAGCAAGACTGGCAGTATGAGCATTTTGTAAAGCATGACTTTGGTCTATCGAGTGAGGAGTTTTGACCCCAATTGTTTGGACAAGCCGAAGTAGCAGCGGTTGCCAAGGGCGATTCTATGCCGGATCTCCACTGTGGTGTCATTTGTGGAATTTACGTTTGCCCCGAGGTAGACAAACCCCTTAACTATCTTGAAATTGTAGCTGTCAATTGTTATATTTTGTCCCAGGTGGTGAGCGACGGATTGGTTTTTGCTTGACAGCATGTACTTCGTCTTGTCCTCATTGACCTTAAGACCAACTCGTTTTGCCTGTTCTTCAATCGCCGTGAATGCTTCCACAATGCCACGGCGAGAACACGCGATGATATCGATATCGTCCGCAAATCCTAGCAGCTGGACGGACTTGTAAAAGACAGTGCCTTCCCTGTTGACACCTGCCCGTCGCACTCTCTGCTCCAGCACCAGGTGGAAGAAGTCACATGACCGTGCATCTCCTTGCCGAAACCCGGTGCATGTTTCAAATGGTTCGGAAGGCCTAGAACCGAGTTTCACGATGCATCGCGTATTTTTTAGCGTGGCGCGATACACCCGGATCAGTTTTACCGGGATCCCGAATTCGGCCACCGCACCGAACAGTCCTTCAGTCCTATGCGGCTTTGAAATCGATGAAAAGATGATGTGTATTGATTCGGAACTGGTTGGTCTTTTCCAGGATTTGTCGAAGTGTGCAAATTTGGTCTATAGTCGATTTGCCGGGCCGGAAGCCGCACTGGTAACTTCCGATTAGTGCGGTGCAAAATGGCTTTAGACGTTCACACAGTACGCTGGACAGGATCTTGTATGCGACATTGGGCAGGGATATACCTCTATAGTTCTTGCAAGGGGTAGGATCGCCTTTTTTGTGGATGGGGCAAATAGAGCTGGTATTCCAGTCGTCGGGCATGCTTTCATCTTCCCAAATTCTGCAGGTGATCTGGTGCATGTTCCTTACCAGAACATCACCGCCAGCCTTGAAGAGCTCTGATGGCAAGCCATCTGAGCCTGCGGTCTTGTTATTCTTCAGCTTCTGAATAGCTGTGCCGACTTCTTCGATGGTGGTGGGAGGACTACTTCAACGGCTGGAGTTGGGTTTTCCTCAGTCCCTACCACACTCTCTTGGTCATGTTCGTAAAGCAGATGATGGAAATACTGCCTAAGTACATCCACTATTCCCTGCGGGTCGGTGACAAGATTACCCTCAAAGTTTCGAAGAGCCTGGGTGCCCCTTTTGAAGCCTCCTGCAAGGCCTTTGGCTTTCTTGTAAAAGATTCGTCTTTTATGCTTATCCCTAGACTCCTCGATATCCCTGAGCTGGGAGGCTGCGGAGATTCTTTTCTTTTGTCGCAGTAGTTTTTTCTCCTCCCTTCTTCTGGCTCGGTACTCTTCTTGCGCTGCTCTGGTTTTCCTCTGCAGCGCCTTTTGGTATGCATCGTCGGTTGCTGCCTTTTTCTCGCAGCATCATACCACACTCGCCATGATACCACGGGTTTTTTGTCGGGGGTGGTAGGTACCCTAAGGTGGTTTCGGCTACTTCCTGAATCGCTGAGCGGCAATGCAGCCACATATTATTGGCATTTGTGTTTGACGTAGGCATACCATAGAGCCTTTCGCTCAGCTGCTCCCTGTAGACTCTTGTAACCTCCGGTGTGCTCAGGCGCCCAATGTCGAACCTCCTCCTGATGGGCTGGTGCAGCTTTCTGATATTGGACAGTCGAGCTCTGAATCTTTCTGCTACGAGGAAGTGGTCAGAGTCGACATTTGCTCCTCTGAATGTTCGCACATCCAGGATGTTTGACGAGTGTCCTGCGTCAATGCGCACATGGTCGATTTGGTTGGCGGTTCAACCGTCCGGAGATCGCCAGGTTGCTATGTGAATTCGCTTACAAGGGAATCTTGTACTTATCACGGCATTACGAGCTGTCGCAAAGTCCGTGAGTTGGAAGCCGATATCTGTTCTCGTATCGTGGAGGCTGTGCTTTCACTCCGCCAAGGGCGTTCTCCTTTCCGGTTCTGGCGTTGAAGTCCCCGAGCACGATTTTAACATCAAGCTCCGTAGGCGTTGTCCAGGAGGTCATAGAAGTCCTCCTTGTTAGGGTCTTCAGCCTCGTCGGTAGGGGCGTGTGCACATACATACATATAAGGCTGATATTATTAAAACTGCCTCTGATGCGGATCACAGCCAGGTGATCACTTATAGGTTTAAAGTCGATGACCTTCGACCATAACCGCTTTCCCACGACAAATCCGCATCCCAGTAAGTGCAATCTTCTGGGACAGCTGTCCTAAATTTTCTTCCTTATCATACACTTTCCCATCCAGCGCATTTCCTGGACCGCTGTAATATCCGCCTTGTACTGCGTGAGGATTCTTTTTAGTTTATGAGCAGCTCCGGGAGTGTACAGGGTTCGGACATTCCAGGAGCATACTCGCAACCCGTGTACCTTATTCGTGCGTTCTCGTCGTCGAGTATCCGTTCGTGTATCCGAGGCATCTTGCTCATTCATAACTTTATGTTTTTTTTACGTGGGCGGATTGTTATCCCGCCGCACAACCGCCATTCTGGTCGGGGTTTTGTCGCCCCAGAGGGCGCCGCGAGGATTCCGTATGTCAACTTGACCCGGACATTTAAACAGGGATCGTTGCTGGCATCTCGCCAGGTTGAGAGCGATCAACAACTTTACCCTTAAGCCCTTAGTGGCTTACTAAAATTTAAGATGACGTGGAATCGGCTTTAAACTGAACAATTGTTCGAAATTCTACTTTAGATCTCGCACTTATGTACATACATACATATGTGCATACATATATGGACGCGTTACATGGATATGTGCAAAATTTCTTATGTTCATTTACTTCCATAGGTTACAAGACATCTCATTATCATGACGCCTTATCGGCTCTAAGCCATGTAGACTATAGGACATACATTTCTTGCAAAAACAGGAAGATTAGCGAGATGCATTGAACAAAGTGAACCTACTATCCGAAACAGTCACACTTGCGATAAATGAATCTACAATACTTTTACATAACCACCACAAAGCGACCATCTGCATGGACACAACCTTACTATTTATTTCTCCATATCCCAAATTCGATTGCACATGATTCGACTCAGCTAAAAACAGTGCAAGCTGTGTCCACATAAAACCACCACAGCCGTCACGCAAATACCATCGTACAACATCCAAAGGAATGTCAAAAATCCACCAGACTACAAATCCTATTCATTAACAATTTTCCATTCCATATGCTAAAAAGTCAAAGAGCATATCATTCCTCCATTCATCCTCTGCATCACATCCAACCTTCATCCCTATTGCATTCCTCCAGAATGTGTCGACCATTTTTTAATGCACACGTGCCTCCACACGAGGCTCAAACCGCCTAAAGATGTCGATTCTTGTTCCTACAACTGCCCTCGTTAAATTAATTTTTCATCTTCGTCTTCCTTCCTGATTTAAATCCAACACAGACACACGTACATGCTTATAAGAAAACCACCTTTGACTGTCATGTGCCGTGTGCCCAGAATGTACCTAGTTAACATAAAAAATGTCCTTTCCATTCATCGGGGAAGAAAAAATTTATAAAAAAAAAAAAAATCGAGCAGGGAACAAGGTAGAATGCCTACAAATGATCGCTCCTGGAGCAATACGCTTTAGCTCACCCAAGGATAATGGTATTCCTTTAGAGAATCAGTACCCGAATGCGTTGTCGCGAGGAGGGATTCGATTTTCTTACATCCTCCTCGGCGCACGCGATGATGATCGACAATGCAACTGCATTTCCCGTTTATATGTGTGAGTGAAATTGAGGTAAATTGTGGTCCTGGTTTGATATGATTTTTTTTTTTTAAGGTTCGTCCTTTTTTATCTGAATATAATCACTCTCGTACGCCAAACGCACGCTGAGCACACAGCTCTCTTGGATGCACAGAATGGAATATATACGGTTTGAAAATAGAAGCTACCGACACCCTATCCTTGATAAACTGCCTCAGGGGAAGTGAATCCTGTTTTTTATTGACAGTTGACAGATCTGCTGGCATGTCTCATTTATGTGGCAAAAAGTTGCGAAAAACCATAAAAAAATGTATTTTTTAGGGGCGCACAGGATTGTTTGTCAATACACCATAGATACACTTCAGATTGTCAACACACGCGTGGAAGATTGCAATTCATTTTGACGATCGAAAAAAGGGTGTGATGATCAGTTAGCACAAGGAAAAGGGGCAAAAGGGATCCTTTTATCATTTATTTGTTCACAAATTTCGAATTTGTAGTGGCAATAGAGCGCTATCAATCCGTTCAATGACACACAGGGGATGAATGCATGGCTCGGGTCCTTCCGACGAATCGAAAGGGACACAATAATCCTTTCATGTGTTCAAACAAAAGACAAAGGAACAAACTTCCCACTCATTAGGATGATGGATATTTTCAAAGACTCGTCTCAAGTGGCGGCATTAGAAAACCACAGGATTATTATTAAGGATTAAGAATTGCCGTAATGAATCCATGAGAAGTCTTTAAGCAAGATTATATGCTTAACACAGTCACTAACAGGGTACGGAAAGTCGAATTAAGTGAATATGTCTCGCGCCGATCTTACCCTTTGTTCTGGTGCAGGTAAACTATGTACTTTGGTGCATAGAGCACGTGTGTGATTAGTAATTGAGATAACACTTTTTGCTGCGCTTAGTCCGTTCACCTGGACATTTAGGGATTTGTAAAAATATTTCCCAAAACACTTTGATCCTGGCATGGTGACCATATGTCGAGCGAGATTGTTTGAAAAGGATGTTCAGCTACTTGCCTGATTTTGGCAAAAATAAATTTAACACGAAAGCGTACAGTTGTCTAACGTAGGTCAAGTGGCACTCATCGAGCCTGATTACAGAGATATTGTGCACCAGCACTAAGGCATTTAGGTACGAGTAGGTTTACACAACGACAGTACAATCGAAAAATACATAATAAAAAAACACCATCCAAACCAGAGCTGTCTGGTTTGTTTTTTTTTTTTTTTAATTTCGAAAATAGCGCGATAAGACTGCACACCACGAATGGATTGAATGATTACGAAATTCAAATAGTATGGCATGCGGCATGTAGTGATAGAAATCTTTATTTTGGAAAAAATTTAACGTCGCTAAGGGCTGAATTATTTCTTTCTGAGCCAAATACGTCACTGGATTAATTAATTCTGAGCTTCAGTAATAGCCATTACGTACATTAAGTTCGGTAAAAATAGAAATCGTTTTATAAAAGAAATGGCGTGAGGCCATGATTTGAATCCGTCTCGTAATAATTGCTTACTTTCTACGTTAAGTTATGATCAACTTTCCAAAAAGAGTGTAATGTCCTTAAAATTACGTATAGTTTACAAAATTTTAGATGCACGTAATGTGCATATATGGCGTCACAGCTCATGGAGAAACGTAGTCTAACTTGTGGCTCAGCTAGGTTAGCTTAGGTTAATGTGGTAGGCATAAGCCACACGTAGGCCGAAGTCGGCCCATTGTGATACCACCTGGATCAAGGAACCCTGATCCGCTACCTGAGAACCAACCGGTGCTTCTAATGAAGCGATGGAGTTGAGCTATCTTTTGGTTTTCTAGCTCACTTAGATTGTCAAAGAAGGGCGCGCCGAGGTAGATCCTCCTGCGATTCGCAAAAGAGGGACATGAGCAGAGGAGGTGGTGTATTGATTCCTCCTCCTCCTCGTCCATGCAGCCGCGACAGAAGTCATTGGAGGCTAGCCCTAATCTGGCGGCGTGTTTTCCGATGATGCAGTGACCTGTAATGACACCCACTAGAGTACTTAAAGTTGCCCTTTTGGTTGCCACTAGGTCCCTGGTTCGTCCTAGGCTTATCTTAGGCCACAATTGTTTGGTGATAAAGCTAATATTGCTCTCATTCCATTGGAGGATGGTCTCCTCTATGGTTTGAAGTTTTATCATGTGTTTTACCGTACTTGTTGGTGTATCTATGTACCCGAGGGTAGGCAGGCTGTATGTGCTTGATCCTAACTTTGCGAGTTCGTCGGCCGTGCAGTTTCCTGGAATATCCCTATGCCCGGGAACCCACAATACTTTAATGTTGAACTATTCAGCCATCTTATCTAGAGATAGGCGGCAGTTAAAGGATGTTTTTGTTACCACGGGGAGGGATTTTATCGCAGCTAGGCTGTCCGTGCAAATGATAATATCCTTAGCGGATATTTCATTGATCCTGAGCCATGTAAGGGCCCCTGTTATTGCTGTTAATTCTCCCTGATACACACTGCAGTGATTTGGGAGTCTGAAAGATAGGTTGAGGTTAAGTTCCTTGGAGAACACTCCACTACCTACACCCGACTCCATCTTAGAGCCATCGGTAAAGAGGGAGATCGAGTCCTTTCGTATTACTCTCCCTTTAGCCCATTCCTCCCTGGATGGAAAGACACCTTCGAAGTTGTTCGAAGTTGAACACATTCTGCGGGATGATGTAGTCCGTGTCCATGGGTACTTTGAAGTGGTTTAGAATGGTAGTATGGCCTTTTTGAGATGTAGGCCATTTTCTTAAGCTCCTCATCCCTAAAGCCGCGCGGGCAGCAGCTTGCTTGCTGAAAAGGTTCAAAGGTGGAAGATGTAATAGAATGTTTAGGGCCTCCGTGGAGGTTGATCTGATCGCTCCGCTTATGTATAAGCTGGCCTTCTTCCCCAGAAGAAGGCCACTGGCTGTGTAGAGCCAGTGCATTATGCTTGGTTGGAGACCCCACTTCCTGCCCACCACTTTCTTACAGCTGTATAGAGCAATGGTTGGTTTCTTGACGCGATCAAGAATATTTGGTTTCCAATTCAGCCTCCTGTCAAGGACTAGGCCTAGATATTTGCTCTTGCTCTTTGAATGTTAGTTGGGTTCCACCCAGCCTCGGTGGGTTGAGGGCGGAATTTTGTATGTATTTGTTAGTAAACAGTACTAGATCGGTCTTCTTAGGGTTCACCGCAAGTCCACAGTACTGCGTCCAGGTTTCTACTGTATGTAATGCACTCTGCATAAGGTCGCATAGAGTGTTGGAAAATTTACCTATGTCGGCAATAGCAATGTCGTCTGCATAGGCGGTCTCAGCGTACCCTTCCTGTTCAAGCAACCGCAGTAGTTCGTTGACCACCACGTTCCAGAGGAGAGGGGGTTACACCCTGTGGTCTACCTCTGCTGACCATTTTGGTTGAGACGGCACCAGCGAAGCTGGCTTTGATGAATTTATGTGTTAGCAGTTGTCGTACCAATTCTATCATTGATCCCGTAACACCCAGCGCTTTGATGACGGCCCATGGTTCAACATTGTTAAAGGCGCCCTCAATGTCGAGAAAGGCGACTTTGCGTTCTAGTGACCTTTCTATCTTACTGACTAGTGAGTGGAGTGCTGTTTCCACCGATTTGCCTTTGTTGTAGCCATGTTGGTTATCCGACAGCCTTCCTGAGATGCAGCTGTACCGAATGTGTGCGTCTAAAATCTTCTCTAGAGTTTTTAATAGAAAAGAAGTAAGACTAATGCATACATAGGTCTCAAGTCTTTTGCATACGTGTGGGAGCTTTTGCCTGACTTGGGTATGAAAATGACTTTGGTTACCTTCCACTTGCTGGGGATGTAGGATAGGGAGAGGCAGCTAGTTTTTATGACCACAAGCCAGGGGAGGATGATATCTGCTCAGCTGGTATGATCTCATCCGTGTTTTTTTACGGTACTTCTCCTCATCAGGGTTCAGGTTCGGGGTAATATAATTTTCAAGAAAAGCTTTTCAAAATTCGCCATTTGGAATGGGCAAGTAACTGTAGGTCCCTTCCACCTGCGAGAAAATAAAATCACACACAACCATAGCCATAAACAAGGAGAACCCTATAATTGCGCCAACCATAGGGGAATAAGTCTCCTTAACATCGCATATAAGATCTTCTCCGCCATATTGTGTTTGTGTTTCTCCGCCTGAAACCGTTTGTGGATAACCTGGTCGGCTCTTATCAGTGTGGTTTCAGGACAGGTAAATCCACAATAGACCAAATATTTACGCTACGGCAGATCTTGGAGAAGATCCAGGAATACCAAATCGACACTCGGCACCTTTTCGTCGATCTCAAGGCTGCATATGACAGCGTGCATAGAGATGAGCTATACAAAGCCATGTCTAGTTTTAACATCCCTGCCAAACTCGTCCGACTGTGCAGGATGACAATGGAGAATTCTCGCTGCTCCATTTAGGTCGGCAATGAGCAAACCGAGACCTTTGATGTTAAAAAAGGATTTAGGCAAGGTGACGCGCTGTCATGCAAATTTCTCAACATCGTGCTTAAAAAGATCGTGCAAGAGTCACTGGCCAACACAAGAGTTACGATTTATTTCAAGTCTACGCATTTGCTTGCGTACGCCGACGACATTGACGTGATTTTATGAACACAGCGAGACGGCAATGAGACCCTTGTAAGCATCGAGGTAGAAGCGGCTAAGATGGGATTCAAGGTTAATGGGGGTTAAAACAAATATCTGCTTTCATCTAAAAGAGACTGTCAACACCGACGTATTGGCCAGAACGTCACCATGGGCGGATATAACTTTGAAGTGGTCAAGGAATTCGTCTACTTCGGCTCACCGAAGTAGACCGGCGACATGATAAAACACAGAATCGCTCTTGCCAACCGCTGTTTCTTTGGGCTCAAGAGGCCCTCTCTCGGAAAATCAAGGTGACACTATTTAAGACCTTGATCATCCCAGTCCTCCTTTACGGCGCAGAGACTTGCACATTAACAAAAGCGGATGAAGATGCCCTTGGTCGTTTCGGGAGGAAAATTCTACGCACTATCTACGGTCCCGTTTGTTCAAACGGTGTATGGAGGAGAAGATTTAAGGAGGAACTGTATGGGATTGTACAGCGACATCGGCCTGATACGACGTCCACGGATACAGCGTCTAAGGTGGCTAGGCCATGTAGAGCGCATGGAAAATACAGCTCCGATCCCAAGAGTCTACGAATCCACCCCGGAAGGAAGGCGCGGCAGAGGACGGCCGCATCTACGGTGGCGCACGCAGGTGGAAGGGGACCTTATCCAACTGCACGTGCGGCGCTGGAAACAGCTGGCCAAAGACCGTGCCAGCTAGAGACGCTTGTTGGTTGAGGCCCAGGTTCACCACGGAATGAAGGACCAAAGCCGAGTGATTTTATTTTCCCATAACGGTGAAATTCGAGAAGCTTTTCTTGACAATTATACTACAGGGGGTTTTGTCAGATCCCGCTGAGGAGAAGCACCGTGAAAAACACGTTCGATGACATGGCTGTTGTCGGGATTCGATCCCATGTCATCGGCGTCCTCTGACGCCTCTACACACTTACCCACTGCGCCACGGCGCTCTGCGAAATTGCCTTCTGTTATATTATTGTTAAGATCCGTCCTTACATTGGCAAAACTGTATACTCATGATATGCTATCTGTTCACATCCTAGGAGGTCAGCTTCAAGTTAAATAGTCTTTCTTCGACGCTGGAAAACTTGCCACAAAAATAATTTATTCGATGACTGTATTTATTTATTTATTACAATCAATCAGTCAAATGAGTACATCAGCTATCCTCGTTAGATTACAAAAATTAGATTCTAAAAATATACTTAAGAAAGACCACCAAAGCCTAACAACAGAATTATTTTATTCCTAAATGAACCCTACCAAGGTGAAAATCGAAAAGGCTACAATATTTATTGGATTCCCTTAGGCATCTAGAAATTGGTTTATTGTATCCATAATTTACCCTATGATAAGGTACATGAAATAAAAAACGATTTCTTAGAGCTCTCGCAGGAGCATAAGATCCTATTTATGATAATAGAGAAGGCAATCGATATGACCATTAATCAAGTTCTGAATAAGCATGATTGAAAAGTATTGCCTCCGTCTGAAAAGAGGTAAGATACCGAATAATTTGCACCTCGTTACCTCGTTCAATATTCCATCGCAGTCTACGAATGGCTACTCTAGTTGGACGCTTTTGGATCTTTTCAATTCTAATAGAATGAACTTCATAAGATGGAACCCATACTATACTGCAGTATGTACTCGAGATGAGATCTGACAAATGTGACAAAAAGACATTTAAGAGTGTAAGGACCTCGGAAGTCTTTCGAATTCCGCAATATGAAACCTAACATCTGGTTACATTTGGCAACCAAAAACTCAATGTGCATGCTAAAGCTTAGTTTAGCGTCAAAAATAACTCCCAGATCTTTTTTGGAGGAAATAATGGACAGAGGGGTATTATGGATTACGTACGTAAAGGGAATTGAAGAGAGGCTACGACAAAAAGAAGGGCTTTGACATTTAGAGACATTGAGAAGAAGGTCATTATTGTGACACCATATGGAAAGTCGTTCAAGGTCCTCTTGTAAAAGAATACAGTCATGTATTGAGCGTATAGGTCGGAATAACTTTACATCATCGGCAAACATGAGACACTGGGAACTTAAAAACAAGTCGGGAATGTCATTAATAAATAAGAGGAAGAGCAGAGGGCCCAGATGACTACCTTGAGGCACTCCCGAGGTAACATAAACTGGTGACGAGAGCGTATCATTAATGCGAACATACTGGATCCGATCCGTTAAGTAGGAATTAATCCATTCTAGCAAATTTGAGTAAAATGCTAAGCTAGTCAGTTTTGAGATTAATGTACTGTGGTTAACGCTATCAAACGCTTTAGCAAAGTCTGTATAAATTACATCACATTGTGAGCCATTCTCAAGGTAATTCAGGGCAGTATTACAAAAATTCGAGAGGTTGGTAGTAGTCGATCTGCCTGCAACAAAGCCGTGCTGGAACGGAAAGATAAATCCCTTTAAGAGAGGTGTAAGTTTGTCATAAACTATTTTTTCAAACAGATTGGACGATAGTTAGTGATATCATGCCTCGATCCAGATTTGTATAAGGGCATTAAAAACGAACTTTTCCATTCTTTTAAAAAAATGACCGGACTGGAGAGACAAATTAAAAATTAAACACAGGGGTAGAGAAAACGCGAAAGAGCACTTTTGAAGTAGGATCGGCGGGATGCCACCCATACCAGGATTCTTAGCAAGATTTAGTAAGGAAAGAACGTTTTGAACCTCAGGGATTAAACACTCCAAGCTGCCGATATTTAAGAAATGGTGGGACATTGAGTTATTACTTAAGACTGTCGGTGTGGAAGTACCACAAGTATAAACAGACTGAAAGTGGTTAGCGAACATACATATTACAAATGGTTGAAAGATCAGAGGAGGATAAAGTATTAAGACGCATGCAGTTAGGGATACCATTAGATTGCTTTTTGCCATCAATAAAGCTCCAAAAGTGTTTGCTATTGGCCTTTGAATTAGTTTCGACAGAAAGAACATACTGTCTGTACAGAAACTTATTTAAAACATCAAATTGTTTTTGAAGCATCCGATATTCCATTATGGAACCGCTTGTATGCCTTATTCTTCCTGTTATTTAAATTTATGATTCTACCATTAAAGCAAAGAATTTGACAGACTTAACTTTAGGTGTAAACAAATCGATTGCCATTCTTACAATTTTCATAAGAAACTGAAATGAGTAATCTAAATTACAATTATTTAAAATGTCTAACCAGTTCATACTATGTATCTAAATAGTTTGAAATGCAGCTGAAATTGGCTTTAGCATAATTATATTTAAAATAGGTGTCACCGGAGGCCGGCTTAGAAAATTCATAAAGTTCAGCGCCTATTCGGGCGCAGATTCGTTATTCCGAGATGTAAGCGAACGCCTCATAACAATCCGCATCAAAGCTAAATTTGGAAAAATTAGCTTAATATGCGCTCACGCTCCAACGGAAGAAAAGGACGGTCGACTCAAAGAAAAATTATACGAGCTCGTAGACAGAACATATGCCCAATGCCCCAGCTACGACACAAAAATAGTCCTAGGAGATTCAAATGCAAAACTGGGCAAAGATGACATATTTGAGTCGATCATAGGAAAGCATAGCCTCCATAACACCACATCCGACAACGGATTAAAGCTAATCGATTTCCCAGCGGGGCGTAACCTCCTTGTAGCAAGCACGCGATTCCCCCCTCTCAACATCCACAAAGGTACCTGGCGGTCTTGTGATCAATCGACCACCAACCAGATTGATCATATTGCGATCGACGCCAGACACTCCTCCTGTATTCTCGACGTACGAACCTTCCGAGGGGCCAACATCGACTCGGACCACTACCTTGTTGTAGCCAATGTACGAATGAGGATATCAAGAATGCTTAGGAGTCGAGTAGGACTACGTAAGTTTGACGTTGGAAAGCTACAATCGCAAGAGACTGCCAGAATCTTTGCCGATCGTGTCTCCTCAAAGCTCTCTCAAAATCCGCCCACAGCAGCACAAACAATTGAGCAGGAATGGGCTCATTGCCAGAGCGCCGTCAGAGATGCTGCCTCAGAGGTGCTGGGTTTCAAACAGCCACCACCTAGAAGCCCCTGGTTCGATGAACAATGCGAACAAGCCCATGCACCAAAACAAGAGGCATATAAAGCCATGCTGCAACGACGGAGGAGAGCTGCTCGCGAAATATATGAGCAGAAGAGAAGAGAGGAACACACGCTTTTCAGAAGAAAGAAGAGAGAGCACGGAAAGCGTGAGATCGAGGAGATGGAGAGATGCATCCGCAGGAATGACGCCCGTAAGTTTTACAACAAGGTAAAACGAACATGGCATGGCTACAAAGCCCGAGTGGCGGCCTGCAGGGATGAAAATGGAGAACTGGTAGTAGAGTCGCAGTCGATGCTGAGGATTTGGAAAAACCACTTCTGCAGACTGTATAACGGCCATGATAGACAAGATACGGCTGTCAGGCAGAACGATCCGTTCGTATTGGACGACGATGTAAGAGAATTCCGTCCACCCGACCTAGACGAAGTCAAAATAGCGATATCGAGACTGAAATAAAGCCGCGGCCGCAGACGGCCTGTCTCATGACTTTAAGGCAGCTGGAGATGAGCTGGTAAGGTGCATGTACCATCCCATCTGCAAGATATGGTCGGAGGAAAGCATGCCCGACGAATGGAATCTCAGCATCGTTTGCCCGGTCCATAAGAAAGGAGACTCCTATAACTGCGCCAACTATAGGGGAATAAGTCTCCTTTACATCGCATATAAGATCTTCTCTGCCGTATTGTGTGAACGCCTGAAACCGTTTGTGGATAACCTGATCGGCTCTTATCAGTGTGGTTTCAGGCCAGGTAAATCCACAATAGACCAAATATTTATGCTACGGCGGATCTTGGAGAAGACCGAGGAATACCAAATCGACACTCACCACTTCTTCGTCGATTTCAAGGCCGCGTATGACAGCGTATATAGAGACGAACTGTACAAAGCCATGTCTAGTTTTAACATCCCTGTCAAACTCGTCCGACTGTGCAGGATGACAATGGAGAATTCTCGCTGCTCCATTAAGGTCGGTAATGAACAAACCGAGACCTTTGATGTTAAAAAAGGATTTAGGCAGGGCGACGCGCTGTCGTGCAACTTTTTCAACATCGTGCTTGAAAAGATCGTGCAAGAGTCACTGGCCAACACAAGAGGTACGATTTATTTCAAGTCTACGCAATTGCTTGCGTACGCCGACGATATTGACGTAATTGGACGAAAACAGCAAGACCTCAATGAGGCTTTCGTGAGCATTGAGGTAGAAGCGGCTATGGTGGGTCTCAAGGTTAATGAGGGTAAAACCAAATATCTGCTTTCATCTAAAAGAGACGGACAACACCGACGTATTAGCCAGAACGTCACCATATACGTTCGTCACCATATAACTGTGGATATAACTTTGAAGGGGTCAAGGAATTCGTCTACCTTGGCTCACTGATGGCCAGCGACAACAACACCAGCGCTGAGATAAAACGCAGAATCACTCTTGCCAACCGCTGTTTCTTTGAGCTCAAGAGGCAATTGAGAAGTAGAGCCCTCTCTCGGAAAACCAATGTGATACTATATAAGACCTTGATCATCCCAGTCCTCCTTTACGGCGCAGAGGCTTGGACCTTAACAAAAGCGGATGAAGATGCCCTTGGTCGTTTCGAGAGGAAAATTCTGCGCACTATCTACGGTCCCGTTTGTTCAAACGGTGTATGGAGGAGAAGATATAACGAAGAACTGTAGGGGTTGTACAGCGACATCGGCCTGGTACGACGTCTACGGATACAGCGTCTAAGGTGGCTAGGCCGTGTAGAGCGCATGGAGGATACAGCTCCGACCCGAAAAGTCTTCGAATCCACTCCGGAAGGAAGGCGCGGCAGAGGACGGCCGCCTCAGCGGTGGCGCACGCAGGTGGAAGGGGACCTCAACCAACTGGGCGCGCGGCACTGGAAACAGCTGGCCAAAGACCGTGCCGGCTGGAGACGCTTGTTGGTTGAGGCCCAGGTTCACCACGGACTGTAGCGCCAACTAAATAAGTAAGTAAGAAGGATAACGTGCTAATGATCTTTTAAGTTATTGAAGATAAAGGAACAATTATCATAATGTGTTTTATGTAATAGGTATTCGAATTAAGATATTTTCAAATCTGGTTTTGTGAGACTTCTTCGTTCTTCTTTGGAGGCGTTACAGCCCATGGAGGGCCAGAGCCAGGCTTGTTATAAATCACCCGTGTTGTGTGTGATTTATTTTTCATTTAGGTGAAAGGGACCTACAGTTTAATGCCGATTCAGAACGGCGTAAATCGAGAAACTTTTTCAAGGCAAGTTTTACTACGAGGGCCGAGGAGGGACGTTGCGAAGTAAACATTCGGTAGCATTGATGTTATCGGGATTCGAACTCACTCAGCGTGCGTCAGTGTCCAATCCCTGCGCGCTCTTCGCGACACTTACGTATATGGAATCAATCTAGTTCATGTATGGTTTTTACAAATGAATATGCATTGTACGTCGATTTATTGTGACATATCTCAGAGATACAGAGGTATTCAAAACCTTTTCAGTAAATATAATTAAACTGTCTCTAACAGCCTCTAACTATACTCGCAGGTTGTAGTAGTCGCAATTGTAGGTACGAGTATTATTTCTGAACTCTCACTATTAGGACAAAAGGAAGGAAAATAGAATTACATTTTACGACTGGCTTAAAACCTGGTAGTCAAAGGGCTTAGCGAATAGTTCCATTTCTAATCCTTTATAAAGGGTTTATCCCAATTTTTTTTTTCTACCAAAGTAAAAGCAACTTATTAGCATACCTGGCCTTACTAACACACCTACACGTCGAAATCCAAATCATCAGGTCGATTCGCATTCACTTTTCTAAATTCGTCCTTAGAATGAAAACGCTCTGTTTTGCAAATCGTTTATTACGTCTACGACCATAATTCAATTTGGAAAAAGAAAAAACTGCGAAGCCTTGCAAAAACTGAAAAACAGACAACTGGGTGATGTAAATCATAAAATATACGTGAATTGGTTCACAAAGTCAGTTTTTATTGTTTCAGAGGTAGCATGACCTACATATGTATAGAGTGTACCCGAATACCAAGGAAGCAGTTAAAAAGGTCACAAAAAGGCAAAGGTGCGCACCGAATTTTCGCAGAAACTCGCGATAATTTTTTCACCAAAATCACACAGAGATATCCTTTCTTTCGAGAACAAAGATGATTACGCGAAACTATGTTTGTGTTCGGGGCAGGAGTTGATTTTTTAGTTTGTTTTTTAGCACGCAACCGAGTTCGGTGACCGGGACAGTGGCAAAGAGCAGAAGCCGGGCATAAAAAACGACCGTTTTTTTACTAATGAGTGATGATGTGTTTTTTGCTTTTCAGTGCATTTATTGTCGTCGTTGATTTTTTAAGGATTTGTTTGGATTTGTTGAGTGCTGTTTATGAGCTGTTTTTTGTTTTATGTTTTTAATTTCGTTTTATTTTTGTCATGGCTCCAGTTGCAATCCTTGGGACAAAGTGGGGAAAAGTAGTCCTTCAGTGCTGCGATTATTCAGTACTCTTTTGGCGTGAGGAATCAGAGCGAAAGGACATAGGTATGCATGAATATTGTCTGAACGACATGGTCATTAAGGAATTAGCAAACGACATGTATTCAGCTTTTAAACATAATCCAAAACATTGGTGGACTTGATAATAAACGACAATATCACCTTTTAGCCATGCCGCCGTTTTACAATCCTATTCCATGCATCTAGTAGCCACGCAGCTACAACTCATTTCGCCAGGTAAACTCTCCCGAACCCTTCCCAGGAATGTTTGCAATTAAAATTATGTCCTGACCATCCCACAGCCAAAACAGAACATAAACCATTTCTCTTACAGCTCTTTCTCTTTTCGACATAATTGGTCATTTCGGAACGATGTCCGTCATCTGTGTTGTTCGACGACCATCCATTATGCATCAGGTAAACATAGAGTCCTTATAGAAGATTATGGCATTTTTTCCGTCCTCATTTTATTATTTGCAAAATTTTTAGAGGTGTTCTATTTACGCTTGAGTCTTTTGTTCTCTTCTCCAGTTATGTATATGCTTGCCGGGCAAATTGTGCGACAACGACGACTGGCGGAAAAGGACATTAGATAACGTACTGGTCGTGCCCGGGCGTAACCTTGACTGTAAGCAACAATGGAATGTTGCCCGTATTTTTTTGTTAAATATTTTTGAATAAATTTATTTTTTGCATTGTTTCGTTCCGGCAGTGAAGGTATTTGACTTTTTATGGGCAATCGACACAAATCCACTAGAACGCCTTACTCGTCCCGAGGTTGTTTGCTTGGTGTTTATTGCGTGGATTTTTATGAGAGCAGGCAATTTGTATTGAGGTGAAATTAGCATGTTCCTAAAGGTCGCGTTTTTCCTCTTTTTTTTTTTTTTGACTTTGTTCTTCTATTCCGAGAATGTGTCGTCTCATCTCCGCGTAAACAAATAATTTGCACATGACTTTAGAACTCAGCGCAAGTAGTATGTAATTGGCTAATAGGTAAATAGGAGATGTCCTAAAAAAGTGATTTTTTTACCTCCTAAGGTCTAGGTATTCGCAAATATTGTTTTTAGGTGGTTATAAAAACTAATTCGTTTATTTTTTTTTTTTTTTGACTTATTTGCATACAGGATTAGCAGGCCCCTCGACACGCCCTAATAATTGCAGTTCTTTTTTTATTAGCTTTTTTATATTTAATTGCTCATTGTATGTACCTATTAGGAAACGGGTGTTGAGGTATAAATTAATGAAACAAACGACATTTGTTTTTTCCTTCGGAGAACATGGAGAAATCTGAAAAGTCACACCCATCTCCAAAAAATTGTTCACAGAACAAGGTAGATGACTAAATAAAGACCGTCATTCTTAAAATTTTAAGGCTACTTCCAGAACGCAGTTGCTAAATTATTTATGTGAACTCTTCGGTGACTGTCACTATCGTTATCATAACATTAATGAGGGCGCAAGACAAGCGTATATTTCCGTTCACTACATTGAGAAACTTAAAATCAAGTTTTTCTCCATTTCAATAAGGTTGCCCAGGAAATTCCTGAAATGTACAATGCTCCAGAGAAATGGGATTAGTGCTTTTCTTCTTCTTCTTAACGGGCGCTACAGTAAGGGACCTGGGCCTCAACCACTATACCCCTTCAACTGACACGATCTTTTGCTTGCCTTTTCCATTGCCGCGCACCCAGTTGGCTGAGGTCCCCTTCCACCTGTGTGCGCCGTCTTAAATGCGACCGTTCTCTCCTTCTTCGTCCCTCGGGGTTGGATTCAAAGACTCTCCGGGCTGGAGCTGTGGTGTCCATTCACTCAACATGTCCCAGCCATCTTAGGCGTTGAATCCGTACAGCCCGTAAAGTTCGTGGTTGAATATTTCCCTCCATCCCCCCGTCTGCGTTTATAGACCCGAAAATCACGCGCAAAATCTTTCTCTCGAACCGACCAAGGGCCTTCTCATCTGCTTTTGATAGTGTGCATGCTTCTGCGCCGTACAGCAGGACCGGGATGATAAGGGTCTTATATAGAGTCAACTTTGTCGTTCAGGAGAGGGCTCTATTACTCAATTGCTTCCTGAGCCCAAAGAAACAGCGATTGGCAAGAGTGATTCTGCGTTTGATTTCGTTACGGATGTCGCTGTTCTAGGTCACTGCGGAGCCAAGGTAGACGAAGTCCTTAACTATCTCGAAATTATATCTGCCAATACGAACGTTCTGGCCAAGGTGGGCGTCCTTTTTTGATGACAGCATATATTTAGTTTTGCCCTCGTTTACCGCCAAACCAATTTTCGCCGCCTCCATCTCAATACTTCCAAATGCCTCATTGACATCTCGCTGTGTTGCGAGGATTTGAAATAGATTGTGCCTCTTGCATTGGGCAGTGATTTTTACACGATCATTTCTAATATGATGTTGAAGAAATCACACGGCAACGCATCGCCCTGCCTAAATCCTTATGTGACATCAAAACTATGGGTAAGGTGTTCACCGATTCGGATAGCGCAACGAGCATTCTCCAAAGTCATCCTGCATAATCTGACGTGTTTAGCAGGTATGTCAAAGATAGACATAGCGTTGTATAGGTAGGTAGGTAGGATCGTAGCCTTCCCAGAAATGAGAGGTACACACATAAGCTAGGGAGGCCCGTTGTGCAGCTACGAGGGGGCTTAGCCCCCTATTCGTGGAACCATTTCGTGCTTCTTCTCGACTCCTAAGCATTCTTGATATTCTCATTCGTACCTCGGCTACAACAGGGTAGTGGCCCGAGTCGATGTTGGTCCCTCAGAAGGTTCGTACGTCGAGAATACTGGAGGAGTGCCTGGCGTCGATCGCAATGTGATCAATCTGGTTGGTGGTCGATTGATCAAAAGACGGGCAGGTACCCTGCCTGTCTGTGTAGGAGATTGTAGAATTCTTCTTTGAGTCGATCGTCGATTCTTCCGTTGGGGCGTGAGCGCATATTAAGCTATTATTTCCAAATTAAGCTTAGATGTGGATTGTTATGAGGCGTTCGCTTATATCTCGGGAGCTTAAGACGTTTAGTCGGAATCTTCCGAATCCGCACCCGGGTAGGCGCTTTTTATTCTCCTTGTAGATGTAGTAGATGTCGCAGTTTTTCATCCGTCTTTTGCCTAGTCCATCCCATCGCACTTCTGGGAGCGCGGTAATATCTGCTTTATAGTTGAGGGCTTGCTCCAATTGATCGCCTGCACCCGGTCTGTTAAGGGACCTCACATTCCAGGTGCAGACTCTCAAGCCCGTCAGTCGTTTGCCGGGGTCGTCAGCTTTGTATCCGTCCGTATCCGAGGCTTGTTGTTGTTTCGGAACAATTAGGTTTTTAGGTGATAGGGATGTTACCCCTAAACATAACCCCCAACCTGGAGGGCCGGGTTCCTATTTCCCCAGGAACAAGGAGTTGGGTCGTTGCACACATTGGTTCACTACCTGGCGGGTGCGAGGGTAGCTATGGGGGGGGGGGGGGACACACGCGGAGGCTGTGTGTCAACTTGGATTGAGCACGGACAGAGATCGAAGCTGGCGTTTGCCATGCTAAACGCCCCTCATACCCCTTTCCTTTGAAGAACGTTCGAAAATTACTTTTTTTTTAAACAAACATACAAGAATAAGAACATAATTGAAGTTAGATACAAAGGATAAAATGGCGAGTAACAAAACTCAACCCGGCTTTGTGTCAGCCACTCCATTATCTGAAAATGTTGGATTTTGAGTCGGTTTCTAACTATTTGTTTAAGGGCTCAAGCTCGCTTGAAACAATATTTTGAACTTAAATACTTACTCACCAGCGTGTGCTATTCACTAGAAAGCATAAAATTCCTGAAACTTGCCCAATCACTCAACTTGTCACCAGGTTAACCTACTCCTCCAGTACCAAGTACCTTGGCATTGTACTAAATAGGAAACTAACCAGGAAGAACAACACAATCGAGCCGTGAAAAAAAGAAACTATAGCCTTGTACACCTGTAAGAAAACCTTAGGTAAAATATGGGGATTCAACCTCAAGCCTACCCTATGGCTTTACATCACAGTCGTTGGACCCATTCTAATGTCTGGAGTAATAGTCAGGTGGACTGCCTTGGACAGAACAACATACCATAAACAATTCGAGAAGGCTGACATGCACTTGTATCACCGAGGTCCTAAGGCCCACCCCAATGGCGGCGCTCAACATGATACTTCACCTTACACCACTCTATATACTTGGCAAGCAAGTAGGCACATATACGGCAATAAGACTAAAAACCAACTCCAACGAGCTATATCACTGGCCACTCCTCCATCCTGAACAACAGGATAACCACGTCGGAAAACTCGGACCACATAGAGCCCACCACAGTTTTTGAGAAGAAATTCAAAATAACATACCCGGACAGGCAGAACTGTTCCCGCTAGACTCAACCTCGCAAGAGCTGCGGTGATTTCTACATCGATGGGTCAAAAACCAAAGATGGGGTGGGTAGTGGAGTATTCTGCAAACAATTAAATCTGAGCTAAGCTCTAAAACGACCAGATTATTGCCGCGTCTTTGAGGGCGAGCTGTTGGCAATAAAGGAAGCTCGGATATTCGGACTATCGGATTTTCGCGGACAGTCAAGCAGCCTTCAAATCGCTGGCGTCCTATGTGTACACCTGTACACCTATCTCTTAACGAGATGGCCGAACAGTTTAATATACAACTCCTATGGGTACCAGGACACAGCGACATCTCAGGCAATGAAAGGGCCGATACACTCGCCAGACAAGGAACGATGCAACAATCAATCATGGCATGCGAGGGTAATCTCTTGCAGGCATTCAATTTAAACTCACAAACCTCGCCATGGCTGAGATTAACCTGAGATGGGCCCAGGGGCACACCTGCCTGATCACCAGGCAAAACTGGCCTCGGCTACATAGTCAACGGACCAGGAGACTAATCTACCTAAAGCGAACTAACATCTACAAAATCATTGGTGTCATCACCCATCAATGTCAATCATGCACAAAAACTGGGGCAAGTTCCTAATGATTTCTGCAGAAACTGCTCAGACGAAGAGGAAGTCGAATCCATCCATCACCTACTCTGCGCCTGTCCGGCTTTCTGTTCAATCAGGAAACGCTACTTAGAATTCTGCTTCCTAAACGACTGATGTTCAGCGAGTGAGAATAACTGGCCTTCTTAACTCTTTAAGATGAACGAGGAGGCCAACCCCCCTCGTACTAACACAACCGGTCTCTCTGGCCTAAGTGTATTCTACCCACAAAGAACCTACCTACCTACTTACTTCTCAGGCCAGCAATCCATGGAGGATCTGAGCCTGATCTATAGCGGCTTTCCATCCTTGTGGGTCATCAAGACCAAGTTGTCTTGCATCCGCGAATACTTGGTCTTTATAGAGGAGGTTCGACCTTCCTCTTCTTCTCCAACCAGGAGGCTAGGAGTCGAAGACCCTCTTAGCTGGAGCGTTGGTTTTTATGCGCTCGATGTAGCCGAGCCAATGTAGTCGACGGATCTTTGCCTTCCGCACTATATCCACATCTTTGTCCACCTAGTAGAGATCGCGATTCTGTCTTCTCCTCCATTCACCTTCCTCAAAGACAGGACCAAATGTCCGACACAGAACTTTTCTTTCGAATGGACTGACAGTATGAGCGTTTTGTAAAGCATGACTTTGGTTCTTCGAGTGAGGAGTTTTGACCCAAGTTGTTTGGACAAATCGAAGTAGTTGCCAAGCGGTTGCCAAGGGCGGTTCTATGTCGAATCTCCACTGTGGTGTCGTTTCTAGAGTTTACGTTTGACACGAGGTAGACCCGGAGCGCCGCCGTGGCGCAGTTTCGTTTCGCCTGTTTGTCAGTCACCGTGAAAGCTTCTACAATGTCACGCTGAGACCGCACGATGATGTCAATATCATCCGCGTATCCTAGTAGCTGGACAGATTTGTAGAAGATGTGCCCTCCCTGTTGACGCCTGCCCAGCACCAAATTGAAGAACTGCACGGTGCATCGCGTATTTTTTTTAGCGTCGCGCGACACAGCCGGATCAGTTTTCCTGGGATCCCAAATTAGGCTAACGCATCAAACTATTCTTTGCGATGAATGCTGTCATACGATAGCTTCAAAAGCGATAAAGAGATGATGTGAGTCTACTTGAAACTCGCTGGCCTTATCTAGGAATAGCCAAAGTGTGAATATTTGGTCTATAGTCGATTTGCCGGACTGATAGCTGCCGATTAGTGCGGTGCAAAAGGGGTTTAGATCTTGTATGCGACATTGAGCAGGGTTATACCTCTATAGTTCTTGCAAGAGGTAATATCGCCTTTTTTGTGGATTGGGCAAATAGAGCTGATATTTCAGTCGATGGGCATGCTTACATCTTCCCAAATTCTACAGATGATCTGGTGCATGTTCCGTACCAGAACATTGCCGCCAGCTTTAAAGGGCTTTGATAGCAAGCTACCTGAGCCTGCAGCCTTGTTGTTCTTCAGTTTTTAACTATCTTAATATATATTTATTCTTTTTCTTACAACGTCCCGAAGAGATAAAGTCAAGTTATTTACTGATTGACGGTTGTAACAGCCTGCGCTAATAACCACTTAGCGTTCATTCGTTTTCCTCCCCAAGTTTTATTTTTGCTACTAATCAGTGAACTTCATGTGACCCGGGGACGCATCTGGTTATGGCAGTGAATTGTTCCAACATTTATTAAAGAAATCTATAATCGTTTTCGGGAGTTATAACAACCAGACATCTTCAATTAGCGATTCTTAAGCAATTTTCTCTGGCAGTACTTCACCATTTAATTTCAATCGCAAATTAAATGCCACTTTTCAATGAGTTATATCGTTAGATAGTAGTTTCGTAAGTACCTTTCTTTATTCTCCACCCGCTTAGGATTAGTCGCCGCCATATGGACAGGCAACTTTCTTTCAAGTATCACTCAAGAACAGCTACAGGCAATTAGCTTGCATATATCCACCGAAAATCAAAGGAGAGTTATAGAGGTAAGGCATATTGGTCTTTGAAACAAGTATAGCAAACGACGTACATACATATAGGGGCCAATTACTTATATCGGTCGTTTGAAGACGTATGGTGGCTCTTGACAGTAGCAATAGGCCTAGTCCCCTTGGGAAATTCGTAACCATCATAACAATTTTCTTTCGTTCAAGGAAAGTTACGCGATTTTAATTTTTCCCTCTCTTTTTGAAAAGGATTCACGCATGACCAACGGATAATTTCAATACCCAACGGTCAGTATGGCCAAGGGAATTGATCCTTCAGGTAAGTGGTGTACATCAGTTGCTCAATATTTTGCATGAGTTTTGCCTGGGAAAATGCAATGCTGCATCATCATCATCATCACAAAAATCATATCAATTGAAATAGAAATTCCATTTCTACTTATCGCCATAAAGCAGAAGGATAAAGGGATGAAGAACTCCTTTCATATGAGTTTCCCACATAGGTGCAAATTTAGTTTTTCACACGCTAAATGGAATATCCTTTTCCTCGGATGATCGAAAATTGAATAAATACTCATCAAGCATTGCAGAAGACATTTGTCATTTATGGCATCCCGGTCAAAGGATTGTTACGACAGCAGGTGGAATAGTCACATAATATCCTTCTCCTATCTCCGAGTGACTTCTGTGTACGAGCGTGTAAATACGGGTACAAGCGGTCGTGTGAAAATACTCCTTAGATTACATATTTGTCAAAGGATAATAAAGGACTAAATGCATCATTGGGAAAAAAGGACCTGTTGGTTGTAACCATGACATTCCGGTACATGTGTTTAGAGATGAAATGGAAAGTGGCGACTGCACTTGGCAATCGAGTTCACACACACAGGAAGTTGATTTTGTCTCGCCTTTTTGCGGTGATCCTTGAACAGTGACGCTCTGTTTCGTTTGTTTTTCTTGTGGCATTCAGTTTCCTTGCAAGTGGTGTTGCGCAAAGCAATAGAATCTGGTGCAATACCATGCCGCTTCGTACGAGTATGCGATGGACAAACATCCGTTGTTGACTGAGTCTGGTCGTATCCAACAGGTGGATGTTGAATGCCGAGTGGGTCAAGTGGTTTTTGATGGTATTCGATAGTTTCTCGATGCATTCAAGATTATTTTTCATGCATTTGTGTGTCCAGTAGTGAATAAACAAAGCTGCAGGACATTAATGGGATTTTTTTGTTTTGCAGTTGTCATCTCATGTAACCAGACGAATTTGATTCGATCAGCAGTCACCCAAAAATCAAGTACCTACTATGATATAATCCTTATACGAGAGAAAAAGAAAACTGTGCATAAAAGACTCCCACTGTTAGTTGCACAATAGCTCTACAGAGCAAGATATAAAACGGACAAAATGTCCCTAAACGTCCAAAAGCAGAACTGCTTTAAGGAAGTCTTTCATTCAATGCCCCATGTCATATGATGAAGGACAAGTTTCGTCCCGGATTTAGTTTTGACAGTTCCTCGACGAAGGAATATCCTTCCGCTTTCCATTCATGCACCTCTTTTGTAGGTGGATTTATACAGCAACCTTCTTTTGCACTCTGGCCGAGGAGCAGAATGAAAAAAAGAGGGATTGCATCACAGCAGCGGGGATTAAAAAAGAAATATTCTTACATAGGATATATTGTTCCGCAATGCAGTGACCAGTAAGTCTCGAAAATAACTTAATTGAGATCCTTGACTGCACGACTTGATGTGGATTGGACGAGGTTTTAATCGGATAATTAATTTGGGGCAGCATTGTTTGGGATTGTATGGTGCTGTTTGGCAGATAATGGCTACTAATAGGGAGCTGATCGCTGGCAGCTGGTGATTGCTGGTGGATTAGATGGGATTCTGGAAGGTTCAGATAAATATCTGTTGCAAAGCATGAAGAGAGAATGGCAGTTCTTGGATAGTATTAAAGCCTGGGGCTATGATGATACATTCGTGCACGTGCTCGACATAATTCCCTGATCGGTCTCAGTTTTTGGGTTTGACTAGTACTTGAATAGATGTTGTTTCTGTCGACATTTTCATGCTCTCTGTAGAGCATTTCCTCCTTTTTGAGACACCAACGCAATCAGCACATTTCTAAAATGCACCAGGTGTAGCGTCACAATTGAATCCTTCATTAAAAGGGTCCTTCAAGAGCACAGCCACCCACCAACAAGACAAATCGATCGCACCTAGATGCGTCGCTACACCAATTCTACCCGTACCCAAGTCAACCAAGTCAACCGGCCAACCAACCATAAAAATCGTGATGACACACGACTTTTTTACTTGATTCTCGAACATGATTAATGAGTTAACGATGGTATTGTATCCCTTCGTCCCGATTTCAAGCGTTTTTCACAAAACAAAAAATTCGTCACAATTCTATTGGCTTCTCCACGCAACACAACATAACTGAATACCCACATTGAAGCAACTACTCTTCTTTGAACTGAATCTGCTATATTCTTCAGTGAAATGGAAACTCAATTGTATCTTTAGCATTTGGGGACTGTTGCAGGACAATCGAGATACGACGTTCACTTCAGACACTCGTCTCAGCTCTGGCTTTGTTGCCATTCATAAATCAACCAGCTCTCAAGGACTTTTCTTTCTCTTTTGATTCCATTCACTATAGTCAGCGATTTCCTACATATATGTATATGCCAGTTTGTATACATATACTTCAAAATGACTGAAATTATTAACAACTCCATAAAGCATTCGATGATTTATCGACCAGGACACTGCGTCAAAGGATACTTACCACCGAAGTGAATTTCAATTTGTTCCGCATTGAAACTCTTTCCAATCGACGATAGATTTCTTTGAGATCTTCGTTCTTGTGCTAAATTTACATATCACTCAACGGTTTTTGCAGATTTCTTTGTGTCCTGGGGACGATTGACCGACCTCATGTGGTGTAGTTCACTTGGAAAATCAGCAAACCGTTGAAAATCCCATGTCAACGGGACGAACGACAGTTTGAGATGTGTCATGAAGAAGCCGCGTCGGACTTTCAATATGATTGACATGTCTGTTGACAGTTTTCCACCTGGAAATCTGATACTTTTCCATCGAATAACAATTAGAACGAGTCTAATTTGCTGTTATTCATGATAGTGTGGAAGTATCCCCCTTTGGGTGAAGCAAGAACTAATCAGCTAGAAGCCGCCAAAATCCTGTTCTAAGGCTTCGGTTGGTTGAAGAAAAGTTTGAAAGTTCGTTATGTGTCCTTGTGGACAAGGAACCGCTAATTGGATCAATATGGAATGAAATGACAGTGACGGTTGCTCTGATATCTGCTTATGGTCTGAGTGTTTGTAGGGTTTCCACTAAGAGGGGTTTTTCACTTTCCTGGGAAACAGCTACAATTACGGGTAATACAGATTGATGTGATTTAGGTGCAGAATGCGCATTGAAATGACGACAGATGGGCGCCAAAATTCCTTTAATTAACTTTGTTTCTCATAAAGTGAGAAAACTAGGATATGCCACCATGGAATGGTAACGTCAGTGTATTCTTTGGTTGTGTGCTTGTAGTGTTCAAAAGGAGCATATCTTTCCTTTTGCACTTGTATGGTGGAAAACAAAGCCGAAACAAAACCGTTAAAAGAAGCAAGGGATATCTTAGAGATGTCATTAAAAGTGATATGGTCGGGGGTGACTTTCGGCAATGGCCTATACACCAGTTTCTCAAAAGTCAAGCAAAAGTTATTAGTCTTAAAGCAAGTACTCATCTGTCTTAAGTTCTTCTAGAAGGTCTTAACAAACTGCAGCTTTAATTTATTTGGGCTATCAGACATCCAGTATGCTCTTAGTAAAACTCCATCCACCTGTTCAGTAATGCTCTTGGCATTCATCTTACAACGAACACGGTACGTGAAAGTTTTGAAAGCAACCAACCAACAAATGAACCTGCCGAACAGTTAAAAAGGACCACTAAAGAGGCACACCATCCCAACGCCTTGGCATCCAGATCCCAACGCCTTGGCCTTGTCATTTGCATAGAACCAACTTATGGCTCTCACTATAAAATGTGGTGCACCAATTAAAAAAGAATGGGTGCTCAGGAATAAAAATATGAAATGGTAGGCCTCGTCATATGTTCCTATGCTCATTTAGAATGGCATTCCAGTTGTCAGCTTTTTAGATAAGGCGAATCCGGTAGTAGCACACTTCGAGACTAGCTCTACACTCTCAGATTCTTACTTATCCTCCCCTAAAAAGGAGTACTTCAAGATCTAAACATTCAAAACCCGCTGACCCAGATGGTGTTCCCCTTTGCTTCTGAAGAAGTGTTCGTCGTTGACAAAAACACTGCGTACGCCTTTCTATCTATCCTTCTCTTCAAGGCTCTTCTCAATTGATGGAAAACAGCGTTTGTCCTTCTTCTTTTTCTCCGTGGCGCTACAGAGCTGTGCGGTATTGGGCCTCAACAAATAAGCGACTCCAGTCAGCACGATCTCTTGCCAGCGGCCCCCAGACACGCCCACCCCGTTGGTTGAGGTCCTTCTCCATGACAGCACATACTTCGTTTTACCCTCATTTACCGCCAGATCCATTTTGACCGCCCCCGCTTCAATGCCAGCAAGCGTCTCAATGACCGCTCGCTGCATTCGACCAGTCACGTCAATATCATCTGCGTAAGCTAGCTGTTGAATGGACTTTTGGACGACCGTGCCCCTGGTGCTGACTTGTTTCGCACGATCTCCTCAAGTATGATGTTGGAAAAGTCACATGATAGCGGCGCCTTGTCTAAAACCTTTTCTGACATCGAAGGTTTCGGTAAGCTTATTACCGACCTTGATGGAGCAGCGAGAATTTTCCATTGTTATCCTACACTATCTGACGGGTTTGGTAGGGGTGCCAGAGATAGGCATGGCTCTGTATAGCACGTTATCATTTGCGGCCTTAAAATCGACAATTAGGTGGTGAGTGTCGATCTGCATTTCTTGGTTCTTTTCCAGGATCTGCCGCAGTATGAAACTTTGGTCTATTGTGGACTTCGCTGGCCTGATACCACGCCGATATGGTAAAGACATATTTGACAACAATTTCATTCTTCTTCTACCGTTAGTGCAAGCGGCGTCGAACTTTCAGAGATATTTTGGGACACTCGGTCGGTTTTTGGGACACAAGGTTCCTAACGGTCAGATGCGATTCTAGCTTTCCATTGTTAAACCTTGGTGTTGTTTCTCGTTTTTGATATCCGTGCTCTTACCTTGGCCACATCAAGAATGCTGAAGGAGTGTCTGACGTCGATCGCAATGTGATCAGTCGGGTTGACGGTTGATTGATCAGGAGAACGCCAGGTCCCTTTATGGATGTTGAGGTGTGGGAACTGCATACTCATTACAGAGAGTTTCAACACCGACTCGAAATTCACGAGCCTGAGTCCGTTTCCGGATATGTTGTCGTGTAGGCTGTGTTTTCCGAAGACTCTGGCAAAGACTTTTTCCTTTCCCAGTTGGGCATTGAAGTTTCCTAAAACGGTATTGGTGCCGTAGATCGATGAGATCATAGAAATCATCATTGTCCCTTGTCGAGGCAAGTTGAATGTTGGCGAATTTAGCCTTGATGCGAATTGTTATGAGGCGCTCGCCTTCATATTTTTTTTTTTTTTTTTCATAGTTCACGCAGGTTCAAGAGTTATACTCTTATGATGTTTGGCACACAACCTGAACGGAGTGCAGTGGTTTGGGTCGTTGATGTTCGTTCACTACTCTCAGGGGTGGTTGTCCTAGGACGAGAGCCGACCGAATTCCGGGTTTGGTTATAGTCCGTAGTAATTCGTTCGAGCACTTTAATGTTGCATACGCAGAGGATGAATTACAGTTTACCATATACTGTGAGTGTTATTCCTGCAGCAGTACGTCTGGTCACTTTCCATTCACAACTGCGTTGCATACTTTTTGTCCGTATAGGAATTACTTTTTCTTGGCTATGAAGAATTTGAACTATAGACCTTCCGCTCGGCGGTCGATGATGTTAACCACTGCACCACGGCCACCCCATACATATTTACAGTTTAAGACTTTTTGTCTTAGTCTGCCTCGAACAACAAATCCACATCCAGATAAGCTTTTGTCCAGCCCGCCCCTATAAAAAGTTAACTTTCCTCTTTTCTCCAGAGAGTAGGAGTAGAGGGAGAGGAGTGGAGTAGAGTAGGAGTAGAGCTCCTACGGGAGCAATTAAGTCCCTTCTTTCGACGGTCATGGAAATGCTGATAAATCATCAGCTCAGATCTCGAAGCACGGTAGCTCTTTAATGACCGACAGTATGGTTTTCGTAGCACCAGGCCAACTGGTGATTTGATGGCATGTCTTACCGAAAAATGGAATCCATTTCTGCACATTTCTGATGAAGGCACGATAGTTGCATTGCATACTTCAAATGCATTGTACAGAGTTTGGCATCAGGATTTTTTGTCGAAAATGCGTGCTAATGTAATCGCTGAGCCTCTTCGTTAATGGATTAGAACCTACCTTTCTGACCGTGCAGTTTAAGTTGGTTTAGACGGTTTTAAGTCTGTTTTCCACAAACTAATTCCATTCCATTAATTTCAAGGCTCTGTTTTGTCTCCGACTTACGTCCTGATATTCATCAATGATCTCTTGTCTGTTAATTCTAAGCCACTTATATGTAAATATGAAACTCCGAATTTACCGAGGCTGGGTGGAACTCAATTAACAATCAAAGATCAGGCCAAATACTTTGGCCTTTTCCTTGACAGAAGGCTGAATTGGAAACCCAACATTCTTGATCGTGTCAAGAAAGCAACCACAGTGGTGGGCAAAAAGTGGAGTTTCCAACCAAGTATTATGCACTGGCTCTACACAGCAGTCATAAGGCCTATCTTTCCGTACGGCATCGTAGTTTGGTGGACTGATCTGGACAAGGCTGTCCCGCGTATCTAAAAACACCAATATGCTCGGTAAGGCACATGATGAAACTTCGAACCATAGAGGCTAGCAACCTTCAATGGAACGAAAGTAACATCGGCTTTATCATTAAACAAATCTGGCCTAAGCTAAACTTAGGATCGACCAGGGACGTTGTGGCAACCAAGAGCACCTTAGTAGGTGTCATTATAGGTCACTGTACCATTGGAAAACATGACGTCAAACGACCTCTGCCGCGGCTGCATGAATGAGGAGGAAGAGAAATCAATTCACCACCTCCTCGGCGCGCCCTTCTACGATAACTTAAGTGAGCTAGCAGATATAAAAAAAGATCAACTCTATCGCTTCATCAGAAGCACTGATTGGTTCTAATAGGGTCCATGTGGTATCACAATGGGCCGACTTCGGCCACGTATGGCGTATGCCAGCCACTACAACCTAATAGGTTAGGTTGTTAGGACCTAACCTCCTTTTAAGCCAATCCATTCCTGTACCGACGACAGAACCCTGTCCTAACCGTGCGGGATTGAATGGTTCTAAAACACAATGCTGTCTTCTGTCTTTAAAGTCAAACTCCAAGACTCCCATCTTGGTACTTGCATCGCGGTATACAACTGGCTTTTTCATCAGAGCATTTTTTGTGGAAATGCAGGAAACATTCCTGCGATGTTCCAGCGGGTCCATTGTCTACCACTTATCAGCCCCCTGCAATAAAATGTCTTAGATGCACCGGACAAGGCCTAACATACGCTTTGCCGGTCACTGTATACTGGCAAAGGGCAAGGTTGTAAGGTAGTGGATGAATAGAAGAAGCTAGGGGTAATGTCGTCAGCGAAGGAGTGGATTGGATTAGAAGTGGCAGACAAGAGATCATTTATAAAAATGAGAAAGAGTGTTGACGACAAGACGGAGCCCTGGGGAACACCAGCACTTAAGAAATGGATGTCAGTCTTGAATCCGTCCAAACCAACTTGAATTGAACGTCTCGAAAGGTAGCTCCTAATCCATTCAAGAAGAGACTCATCGATCCCGAAAGCACGCATTTTCGACAAAAGGGCTTCATGCCAAGCCCTGTCAAATGTTTTCGAAATATCCAGTGCAACTAGTCTGCTCTTACCTGTTTGGTGAAGCGGGCGATACCACTTTTGAGCGAGATATGCCATCAAATCACCAGTGGATCTGTTGCTGCGGAAACTGAACTGACGATCATTGAGGAGTTTCCGTGATTCAAGATATTTCGTAAGCTGACAGTTAGTCAAAGAGTCGGTAGTTGGAGAGAGAAGAAGATTCGCCTTTTTTGGGTATAGGCTCGACAAATGCTGTTCCCAACTACTCGGAAAGAGGCAAGAAGAATAGGAAAGGCGAAAAAGTTCACGCAGTGCTTTTGCCAGCGTAGAAGACCACTTTTTCAGAACTTTTGGGGCAATACCATCTGGACCAACGGATTTGTGTATGTCAAATTCATTGAGAATCCTTGCGACTGTACGAGTGCGGACGTGGATTAGTCCCATGGTAGAATTGATGCACTTTAATATAGGCGAAGACAAAGTACAAGCTGGGAGCTGAGAACTGGCTGCGAAGTGGCAGAAAGTAGGTTAGCTTTCTGCCATCTCATATGCATCTGTTGCCTGGTGGAACAGACTAACACGCAAACAGGTCGTAGCCTCTTTCATCATACTCCAAAGAACGGTTTGTCTCAGTTGCACGCGGGCTTTCCCCAGCACGCCGAGCGCTGCTCTAGATGCTATGATGAACCTTTCACCTCTTGATATATGTATATATCAGAGGATGTGCTCTGAAAGCCATGTCTCGTCTGAGGAGATATGGCCTCGGGTACAACTCGCACAGGAATAACAGTGTGCGTGCGCAAGAATCGTCCTACGACCCCTGTCTCATGGACATGCCTTCTGACGCATTGACGCCCGTTATCCTACTGCGTTGCAGTTTCACGGTCGAGTTTCCATGGCGTCAGGATGGGCTCCGACCGGATACTGAACCTGGAAAGGATAGTCTTCGCATTTTCACGGATGGCTCCAGGTCTGGGCGGGGGTGCTGCACTTCTCGTTAGGAAAATATGCGTCTGTCCAATCAAAGATATACGCAATCCTAATGGCCATGCACTATGTTATGAAGCACAGGTGGAGGGGGAAAAGCATATGCGTCTGCAGTGACAGCCAAGCTGCACTCAAAGCCGTACGCAACCCCCTAACCAGCTCCAAATTAGTGCTTGAATTCAAGTCCTAAGACTAAGCGCGTATGCCCTGATGTCTGCAAGAAATCCGCAGCATTCCTCCTGCCTTTAACGAGAATCGACTGCAGAAGGCTTGTGGGAGTCATTACGGGCCACTACACTTTCGCTAAGCACCTCTGCATACTTGGCATCAGTGGGACGCCTACATGTGCTGCATGTTGCGAGAAGGATGATACTGCAGAGCATTTCCTCTGTGATTGTCCCGCCTTTGCGCGCGCTCGGTGGCTCGCCCTAGGAGCCGACGTGGTTTGTGCCGAAGTCACTGTTGGCGGTGCGGGCTAAGTCGTGGTGTGTGCCGAATCCCTTAGCTCTACATCACGGAAGTTCCTCCTCACTTTTCTTCGGACAACGGGGAAAATACAGTAATGTAAGGTGTCTGTCTGGGAGTACAATGGACCCGTGTTTGCGTCTGAGTGCTCCAACAGAAAGTAAAGCCTTCAGCAAGAGAAAAAAAGTTAGCTCTGTCGAAGCCTTGTTTTTTATATTTTTACAAACTACCAGAAACTGTTGCTAGCTTTGGGACATTGAAGGATTTCACGCCTTAATTTGTGATCGGATTGGAATTTAACCGTGGGTGTTGCAGTCATTTTCGGCCCGTATGTACTTTTTTGGCTTTCCTTAGAACTGATATCACGCAGTTGTCGGACAAGCCTAGATACGACTATACATCCACCGTGTATTTTTTAGGCAGGGAGGTAAGAAACAAGTCCAGTGTGTTGCTAATACGACCAGCAACATCGGGCATACGCTATGTTGAGTTAAATAATTTAACTCAGCATACCTTTCTTCGGGTGTTTTCTGTCCAGATTGTCGAAGCCACAGAGAATTCTGTACATTGAAATCGGCCGCTAAAAAAATGTCAGTGTAAGGGATTCAAGGGAAACAATTCTTGGATAGAATCAGACAGTGCGACGAATGCAGCAAGTGTTGCATTCCTGTCTAGATTGGAGCTTCTATAAAGAAAACGGTAGTGAACAGAGTGTTTTTTTTAGCCATGTGACGATAAATTCCTTGGAGCACACATGGCTATATTGTGGAAGTAGCTGATAAGCAATATCACTACTAACATAGATGGCGAGACCCCGATGAGAAACGAATAATGGCACTGAGCTATATCCAGAAGGACTGAAATCCGGGGGGTTGAATTATTCATCGACCTGTGTTTCACATAGTGCCAAACAGCCCGTTTATCGAGGGATGCGTGGACCTAGGTGGCAAAGAAATTCTTCCGTAACCCACGAATGTTGCAGAATTGGACGTAGAAATCCCTCATCAATACAGATTCCAAAACATATAAAGTTACAACACCGTCTAAGCAGAGCCGTGAAGTGACGCTTCATCGCCGGATTTGCAGAAAACAAACTATAGTCGGCGTTACGCCCTTTGCTTCACGTGGGTTACAAAAGTCAAAAAGTTAATTATAATGAATTGACAAACAAGATAGAAACCTCCCTAAATTAAGTAGTAATTAAGATATTTATTAGAATAGAATAAGAGAGTACCTTTCCGTGGCAAGAAAAAATGTTTTCCTACAGCGGCCTGTGACACGATCTTTTAATGAGTATGTGATTTACGCGGCTACTGCCCCCAGGTAATATAATTTCCGTCCATTTCGGAGGCACCAAGTGTCATAACTTTCCGAGCATCCTATCGCGACCTTCAATATCAAGGGCACTACGCTTTGGACTATATTCATTCATCAAGGCCCTTATCCAACCAGCCCGCACTTGGGGTAAGTGCTAAATGCCCATAACTCAGCCATACCACAACTGACCATTGGATCCAGCTAATTAACTAATTGCGAGGAAGGTATGTCACGATAAGACCACCCTCACCGCCAAAAGAAAGTAATACCTCTGCAAGTCATCCGCGTCCGATAATGCAACTCAATAAATCTTCGCATTCAATTTCCGATCGCCTACGATCAGGTTATTTGTAGGCCGCCACTAAGCCGCTTTCGTATTTGCTTGCCCGGGTCGCCGATAAGCACTTTCGAAACCGCGTCTAGCAAACAAGCCCGCCCCATAAGCAGTAGGCAAGTAAATCAACATTGCTCGAGCGGATTCCTGTTCGAATGACGCCGATGCCGCCGCCGGGCGACGACATGTTGTCATCGATTATACTCGGCCAAGTTCAGGGTTACAAAAGTCGTCATTGTAGCACGCTTTCGAATAATCGCTCAATACCTCTTAATCACTTTTTCATTGTGCGAGAACAAAGGGCATCGCAAGCAGCAGCATCAAAAGCCGGCCCTGGTTACAACAGCATACAGCGTGTATTGGTGCTGCCGGAGGCGATTTATCGCCTTTGGTCACCAAGACCGGACCGATAGTCAAAGACAGTCAAAGCGCAACTCAAACAAAAATCGAGTGAAAGAGAATTGGAAAACGATTTTTTTGTTGTTTGTCCGAAAACAGGGTTATCAACGAATTATGCGACAGAAGGGGGCGACTCAATCGGATTTGCTCGCAGAAAGTATTCTGGCCATGATGATGAGTAAGAATTCTGGCACTGCTATCAAATTGTTTACTGAAATTACTGGACAAATATGTGAAAAGGGACATATTGTGGAAACAAGAATCCGGTCGGATGGATTCTTGGGAGGCGATAAAAAAGGTTGCTTATGAGTACAATGGTTCGACTTTGGTTGGGTAATTAGTTTTCCCCGACATGACCTGTTTGTCAAGGTAATTAGGTTGTGATTTGAACTCCGTTGTTTTGAAATGCAGCAGTGTTGGATTGGGATAGGTTATCAAATTGACATAAGCCGTGATCGAGATTAACTACTGTCCATTCGTTTCCATTTGGTAACGTCTATGATGAGTCATATCTATGTGATGGTTGGTACGAATATGTCAATATATGCGTTCAACTTCGCCCAGATTTCGTATTGAATTTTTTAACAACGATTAGCTCAGGTCAGTTATTTGTATCCATTTCGTAAATATGTTCTTTAAGCTCACTTACTAAGGTGGCGCTACAATTCGGGGTGAACCTGGGCCTAAACCAACAAGTCTTTCCAGCTAGCACGATCTTTTGCTAGATTTTTCCTGTGTCGCACGTCCAGTTGGTTAAGGTCCCTTTCCACTTGGGTGCGCTACCTTAGATGTGGGCGCCATCTGCCACGTCGTCCTTCGGGGTTGGAGTCAAAGACTCTTCGGGCCGTAACTGTGCTGTCCATCTGCTCTACATGGCCGAGCCATCTAAGACGTTGGATTCATAGACGTGGTACTAGGCCGATGTCGCTGTACAGCCCGAACAGTACGTGATTGACTCTTCTCCACTACTCTCCGTCATCACAAACGGGATCGAAGATTTCACGCAAAATGTTCCCCTCGAAACGGCCAAGGGCCTCTTCATCCACTTTTGACAAGGTCCAAGCCTTTGCGCCGTATAGGAGGACCGGGATGAATAAGGTTTTATAGAGGGTCATCTTAGTTTTCCGAGAGAGGGCTCTATTACTCAATTGCCTCTTGAGCCCGAAGAAACAGCGGTTGGCTATTTACGCTTGTTACCAGTAAGCCAAGGTAGACAAAATCCTCAACTACATCAAAGTTATAGCGGCCAATAGTGACGTTATGGCTAGGGCGTCAGTGTCGTGCGTCTTTCTTCAACAACGGCATATACATATTTGGTTTTTCCCTCGTTAACTTTCAGACTCACTTTAGCCACTTCTGCTTCAATGCTCACAAAAGCTTCATTGACGTCTCGCCGCGTTCTCTCAATTACGCCAATGTCATCAGCGTATGCGAGCAATTGTGCAGCCTTGAAATGGATTGTGCCTCTTGTATTGGCGAGTGAATCTTTTCAGGGATGATGTTGAAAGAATCACACGACAGTGCGTCTCCCTGTCTGAATCCTTTTTTGACATCGAAGGTCTCGATTAACTCCTTACCGACCTTAATGGACGAGCTTGACAGGGATGTCAAAACATATCATGGCTTTTTATAGCTCATCCCTATCGACACTGTCATATGCGGCTTTAAAATCGACGAAAAGCTGGTGGGTGTCGACCTGAAATTCATGGTATATCGTGGATTTTCCTGGACTGAAGCCACATTGATGGGAACCTAACAAATTGGCCTCGAAGGGTTTCAGGCGTTCACATAACACGGCAAAAAATATCTTTTACGCGATGTTAGGAAGACTTATTCCCCTATAGTTGGCACAGTTGTAGGGGTCTCCCTTTGTATGGACCGGGCAAGCGATGCTGAGATTCCATTCATCGGGCATGCTTTCTTCCGACCATTTCTTACAGATGAGCTGGAGCATGTTCCCAACCAACTTATCCCCAGCCGCTTTAAATAGCTGAACAGACAGGCCGTCTGCGCCAGCAGCTTTATTAGGCTTCAGTTTTGATAACGCTATAAAGGACTAACAAAGGCCTCATAAGGGTAGCATCTATCCGACAGATGCTGGCCTGCTAAAAAGAGAGAAGAGCCACCGCAGTCGAACATTTTGCGGCACTGTTAGTAAGTCCCATCCCCACCGCCTCGTGGTACCATCTGGAGATTTCCTATGGAAATTGCAGACGGGGACGTGCGAATGGCGAGCCTCCTGCGCCAAAAAACAGGATTAATCGGTTGGGCTACGGCCTAGTAAGCCGTAACCGTAAAAAAACCACAAACTCCGAAACAAAATAAAAACAAAAAAGAAAGCCTCTGATATAACGGACCGGACTAATGATGACAACTCTGTACGTGGAATGTTAGGTCCCTAAACAGGCCATGTGCAGCCGAACAACTCGCGGACGCCCTAGACCGCTATAAAGTGGACATAACCGCCATCCAGGAAACGCGATGGAATGGACCGGGTATAAAGCGGATAAAAAACTAGGGAGAGAGGACAACGAATGTTCGTATGCAGATTTGTTGTTCGAGGTGGACTAAGGAAAAAAAGCTTTTGGCATGTGAGCGAACGCCTCATAATGATCCGTATCAAGGCTACATTTTTTAACATCAGCTTGATCTGCGTCCACGCTCCCACGGAAGACAAGGATGACTCCGCCAAAGATGAGTTCTACGATCTCCTAGACAGAACGTATGCCCAATGCCCGAGCTATGACAACAAAATTGTATTAGGAGACTTCAATGCTAAGCTGGGTAAGGAATCGGCATCGGCAAACATAGCCTACATGACACCTCATCCGATAATGGACACTGGCTGATTGATACGGGGCGAAATCTCCTTCTAGCCAGTACGCGCTTCCCACACCTCGATATACACAAAGGCACCTGACGGTCTTTTGATCAATCGACCACCAACCAGATTGATCACATCGCGATAGACGACACTCCTCCACTAATCCTGATGTTCGAACTTTTCGAGGGGCTAACATCTACTCGGACCACTATCTTGTAGTAGCCAAGATGCACCTACGGATATCACGAACGCAGCAGAGTAGAGTAAGAATACAAAGTTATGATGTCGGAAAGCTACTATCGCCAGAAACTGCTCGTCCTTTTACAGATCGCGTCTTCCTTAAGCTCTCCAATACACCTCAACCCTCCACGCTATCAATAGAACAGCCGTGGAACCTTTGCAAACAAGCCCTGAAAAGCTCTGCATCCGAAGTGGGCTTCAAAGCTCCACCACGAAGAAACACCTGGTTCGATGACGAGTGCAGGAGGATTCACACAGCGAAGCAGGATGCATATAAAGCCTCGCTGCATAAAAGAACAAGAGCAGCTCGTGAGCTCTACGAGCTTCTGCTTCTCTGAAGAAAGAAGGAAGAGCACGAGAAGCGCGCGATTGAGGATTGTTACTGCAGGCGTGATGTGAACGATGCAGGGATGAGAACGGACACCTAGTAGTAGAATCGCAGTCGGTGCTGAGAATATGGAAAAACCACTTCTGCAGACTGTATAACGGCGATGTTAGTCAATATACCGCTGTCAGGCAGAATGATCCATTTCTAATCGAAGCAGACCGCAAAGATTTCCGTTCCCCTGACCTCGACGGAGTTAAGATTGGCATATCGAATAAAGCTGTTGGCGCATCGGACTGTCTGCTGAGCTCATCGAGGCAACTGGGGATGACCTGGTAAGGAGCATGTACAAGCTCATCTGTAAGATATGGTCAGAGGAAAGCATGCCCGAGGAATTGAGTCTCAGCATCGTATGCCCGATCTACAAGAAAGGAGACCCCTCTGACTGCGCCAACTACAGAGGAATAAGTCTTCTTAACATCGCCTATAAAATCTTCTCTGCCGTTTTGTGTGAACGCCTAAAGCCTTTTGCTGATCAGTGCCGATTCAGGCCAGGGAAGTCTACCATCGACCAAATCTTCACACTACGGCCGATCCTGCACCTATATATTTGTCGACTTCAAAGCCGCATACGACAGCGTAATTAGAGACGAGCTATATAAGGCTATGTCTACCTTTGACATACCTGCTAAGCTCGCCAGACTATGCAGGATGACTTTGGAGAATGCTCGCTGCTCCATCCGAATCAGTGAACACCTTGCCGATAGTTTTGATGTCCCAAAGGGAATTAGACAGGACGATACGCTGTTGTATGATTTCTTCAACATCGTATTAGAAATGATTGTGCAAAAATCACTGGCCAATTCAAGAGGCACAATCTATTTCAAATCCTCGCAACTCCTTGTATACGCCGACGATATTGATATAATAGGTAGATCACAGCGACATGTCAATGAGGCGTTTGCGAGTATTGAAATGGAGGCGGCGAAAATTGGTTTGGCAGTAAACGAGGGCAAAACTAAATATGTGTATGCCCTCATCAAAAAAGGACGCCCACCACCGACGTCTTGGCCAGAACATTTGTATTGGCAGATATGAGTTCGAGGTAGTTAAACGACTTCGTCCACCTTGGCTCCCCAGTGACCTGGAACAACGACATCAGTTACGAAATCAAACGCAGAATCACTCTTGCCAATCGCCGTTTCCTTGGGCTCAGGAGGCAATTGAGTAATAGAGCCCTCTCCAGAACGACAAAGTTGACTCTATACAAAACCATTATCATCCCGGTCCTGCTGTAGGGCGCAGAAATATGGACACTATCAAAAGCGGATGAATAGGTCTTGTTCGGTTCGAGAGAAAGATCTTGCGCGTGAATGGAATGGGAATGGAGAAAAAGATCCAACCACGAACTTAACGGGTTGTACGGTGACATGAGTCTAGCCAGGCGTCTAAGGATACAGCGCCTAAGATGGCTAGGCCACGTAGAGCGAATGGACACGGAGAGTCTTTGAATCCAACTCCGAGGAACGAAGAAACAGAGGACGGCCGCACTTAGAATAGCGCACACAGGTGGAAGGGAACCTCAGCCAACTGGGCGTGCGGCAATGGAAAATGCTATCAAAAGATCCTGCTAGTTGGAGGGGCATGTTGGTTGAGGCCCAGATTCAGCCCGAACTGTAGCTCCCGATAAGAAGAAGACATACTTACTGGTAGAAGGTTGACTTTACACAATGTAATAAGAACTGGTAAAAGTACGATTTGATATATGCAATCAACTTGCCTACAGATCAGCTCCAATTTGTGATGTTATTATAAGTACTTCACAATGTGGCGTTACTTGCTTTCAGCTCAAACTAATCAATATTACGTGCATATGTACATAACTTGTGCAAATTTGAGCCCTTAAATCTAGCCTAAACAGATGTGTGTATGCGTGAAACTAGAAGACAATGACACAAATCATTCACAAGTTCTAAAACTATGTCACAATCAGACACCTTATCAGTTATTAGCGACCTCTCACGTTACCTCGAATACTACTATAATAATATACATACGCGAGCATGACCGCCATAAATACATATGCACTTCAATCAATTTGCCACGACATGTCCATCACATATCACCTCTTTTGATCATCCGCTCATGACATCCGATTCACACCTTTTCAACTCATAATCCTTCCGCAACCAAATTAATTCCGTGGCATGTACAGGGACAAATTGTCCTCGGCTTTGAAATGCCATCGAAGAAAAGGGAAAAGACACCGCAACATGATTATCATAAAATATCGATTCAATAGCAGACTGATCTACGATAAGCGTCGCACTTTTACGTGATATTGTCACAGTGTCAAACACATGTGACGATAACGATTATCCTTTCATTCTTGGCCTCCACGCACCAGCCGAGTGGCTCAATGTTTTCTTCCAACGAAGTGACGTTGCACGTTGGCTCTGAATAAATGATAATTTATGTCCTTTGAAATGACTCAATTTCGATTTGTTGTTGTAACACACGGTTGTGTGCGCATCCTGACAATCCGTTCTTTGATGTGGATAGCTACGACAGGACATTAACATTTCAATAGATATACACACTATGCAGGGAGTATGGAACTGGCGGTGAGAGAAGTACATATGAGACAGGAAAGGGGGAAAAAGAAATGAAACAATGGAATACGAGTAGAACTATTTTCACTGTTCCTCTGGCATCCTCCAAACATTTTTCATCATCTTGATATCGTTCTCATTTACAAGGATAATCCCGAAAAGTAATGCTTTAGCACGAAATTAAATTGGATGGCCATCGGGGCTCTGGGTAGGAAGAAAGGATTTTTTTCTTCGTTGGATTTGCAATCCCGATTTGCATGTTCCAAGTATCAAATGTCCTTTTTAATATCCCCTTAGGCGAACTGAATAGGTAGGACAGTATCATTTTGGCACACATTCTGGGCCGACATTAACTTGTTTACTCGACTGGTTACCTTGGTACCCCAATCCCTTCAAGGTAAACCAAAACTTGTCATGCTCTCATGTGTATGTGGTTTATTCACAGTCCACATGTCGTCAAGGAAACATTGAATTTCTTACAAGTACATTGCGTTGCTCCATCGTCTGTTTACTCAGTTGTTGCTTCATGCAACGTGATGGTGTATTGTGCATTACCCTCTGTAGTATGTACATAAAATGATGGTGATGCAGTAAATCTCATTCGTAAGGTAAACAGGATTCCAAAGCATTTGACAATGCCCAGAAGGACCTTAGAACAACACTTGAAACCGAAGATGAGTATCTTTGGTTACTGGTCCTTTTTTCTCCATTCATTTGTTTTCCTGTTTTTTTTTTTTTTTTTTGCAAGACACAAATACTGTCTTGTGATCCTGTCAAATATTGGTTAAATCAAGGACGATGATGAGGTGAGCCGTGGTTTAATATAATATTTGCCGATTGAGGGAAAGGAATGAGGAAAAGGAATCGCCTGCAATCAGTGAAAGTGCAATTTGATCCTTATTGGAACCGCCCAATGGAAGTGCTCGTAGTAATGAGTGTCCTTTTCATTTAATTCTTCCATCTCCTGTAGCCGAAACATGCTTTGCATTGGTTTTGTTTGGTGAAAAGAGAAAAGGATGTTTGTGAATGAGAGCAAATGGTGACGTCTCGATAGAAAGTGGTCGTTAAGTTTCACTTTTCGTTTCTATTTGGTTTTTGTAGTCTTTCCTTGCTTCTGTTGCTCGCTGGACGAGTTCCTTGTTGATTTTTCACATGGATGTAATGTGAGTGGTTTTGTGGTTGAATATTATTATATGATTTCCCTCGACTGTTGTTTTTCCACGAAAACTGTGATCAATGGCCGTGGGTTTACTCGGTCTTATCCTGTCGTCTTGTAAGGTTTCATTCATAAATTCAATTTCGATGCCTGGCGATGGTGGGATGAGATAACAGATAACCTGTCGCAAGTAATGAAGTATGAGAATAGTATGAAATCGTTCGTTTTTGAGTTGGAAAGTCTTGTTCAAGGAGACTTTTGGAAAAAGTTGGAAAAGTTTGGAAGTTTCTCATCATGTGCTATAGCCTACCAGGCCTACTGCATAAGGCTACAACTGGCATGCAAACCACCTTAATTTGCATCCTCACTCTCCATAAGGAGAACTCTCATTTGGCTTATCAACTTAGGGTTCACCACAATGGCAAAACTGAAAATCGACCGAGCAACTCGTTGTAAGACAACAATTTAAGATTTAAGATTGGCACCAGAAAAACCTGGGCGATTCATGTAAATGATTTATATAGTCAAGTGGGAAGCTGATCGTTAGCTCTATAGATTTAAGAGAAAAGAGAAACAATAGGATCTCTGCAAGAAAAAGATGAAACATGGTAACAGATTGATGGAACATTTTTATCAGAGAACCAAAAAAATGCTAAGGCTACAGAGCTAGACCAACAGCTTGCAAAAACGAAAATAGACAACTCATGGTAAGACACAACGTTAATAAGAAATAAAATTGTCCGGTTATACGCAAAACAGCCCACTCTTTGTTGACGAAAATAACAAAGAATTTCATCATCATGTCTCCAGTGAATAAGCTATGGTTATATCGAAACTTGAATCAAATAAAGCTGCTGCCAGAAACACTCTGAGAACCTCTCCACCTTTTTTTCATAGTTAGCCCGCGCAAGGGAGGGAAAAGAGAACGAGTATGAGTAAAGCATTCCAGAACCGTCAGAACGTGCGACTGAAGAAAGGTTCTCTGTATTTGACAGTATGCCCGATGACACGGTAAAGGAGACAGGCTCTTGTGCCTTCCAAGATTAGCGCGTCTTGTGAATGAAGACTCAAAAGGGTGGAATGCAAGCGACTAATTCACTGGAACACTTAATGTGAAAAATACTATGATATAAAACAAAGAGAGAGTCGAGAAACATTTTCGTTTCGATTAGTTCTATCGCGCGATTTCGAATCATGTCCTGAATGTTCAGAGAAGGTGTACCCTAACATGGGGCGAATAAATGCCCAATATACTGTGTCAGATCAGAGCGAAAAAAAAAATATTTGATCGCTTAAGGAAACCTACGTATTTCGCAGTATTTTTAAGGACGTTGAAAACAAGGGGCGCTAATCAAGTTCCGGGGACTTAGTTATATTTTCGGGAATTGACAACACTATGCCCTTCGTCAGCAACTTTCTTTTGTTTTTTTTAGCGACTCGCGCAGGTTCAAGAGTTATACTCTTTTGATGTTTGGCACACAACCTGAACGGAGTGCAGTGGTTTGGGTCGTTGATGTTCGGTTACTACTCACAGGGGTGGTTATCCTAGATAGGAGGAGAACCGACCGAATTTCGCGTTGGTTATAGTCAGTAGTAATTCGTTCGAGCACTTTTAGTATTGCATACGCAGAGGATGAATTTCCAGTTGACCGTACTATGCCTGCAGCAGTACGTCTAGTCACATTCCACTCACATACTTTTTGTCCGTATAGGAATTATTGTACTTTTTCTTGGTTATGAACGATTTTGAACTATAGACCTTCCGCTCGACGTTCGATGATGTTAACCACTGCACCACGGCCATCCAAAACTGTGTTTTTAGTGTACAGTAGTTTTTTGTACTTTCCGAGGCTGTTTTGTGTTTCTGAGCAATTAGTGGTTTTACGGTTATGGTTCGCTAGACCATAGCCCAACCGACACTAATCCTGTTTGGTGGCGCAGGATACTCGCCATTCGGCCTCTTCCGTCAGTAATTTCCCTCTTAAGGAAATTTCCAGATGGCACCACGAGGAGGTGCCATCTCGCTTTTTGTCGGGCCAGCATCCGTCGGCAGATGCTACCCCTACGAGGCCTTTGCTAGTCCTTCACCATCCAAATGCCCCAGCTATGATACCAAAATCATACTAGGACATTTTAACGCTAAGCTGGGTAAAGAAAGCATCTTTGAGTGGGTCATCGGCAAACACAGCCTACATGACACCACATCCGATAACGGACATAGGCTGAACGACCTTGCAACGGGGCGAAATCTTCTTGTAGCCAGCGCACGATTTTCCCACCTCGATATACACAGAGGCACCTGGCGGTCGCCAGATCAATCAGTCACCAACCAGATCGCAGAGAATTCCGTCTCCCTGACCTCGACGAAGTTGAGATTGCCATGTCGAAACTCAAGTCGAATAAAGCTGCTGGCGCAGATGGACTGTCTGCTGAGCTCTTCAAAGCGGCTGGGGGTGAGCTGGTTAGGAGCATGCACCGGCTCATCTGTAAGATATGGTCAGAGGAAAGCATGCCCGAGGAATGGAGTCTCAGCATTGTTTGCCCGATCCACAAAAAAGGAGATCCCTTTGACTGCGCCAACTATAGAGGAATAAGTCTCCTTAATGTCGCATACAAGATCTTCGCTGCCGTTTTGTGTGAACGCCTGAAGCCATTCGTAAACAAGCTGATAGGTCCTTATCAGTGTGGCTTCAGGCCAGGGAAGTCCACCATCGATCAAATCTTCACACTACGGCAGATCCTGGAGAAAACCAATGAGTTTCAAGTCGATACGCACCATCTATTCGTCGACTTCAAGGCCGCATACGACAGCGTAATTAGAGACGAGCTATATAACGCCATGTTTACTTTTGACATCCCTGCGAAGCTCGTCAGACTATGCAGGATGACCTTGGAAAATGCTCGCTGCTCCATCCGAATCGGTGAGCACCTCACCGATAGTTTTGATGTCAAAAAAGGATTTAGGCAGGGCGATGCGCTGTCGTGTGATTTCTTCAACATCGTATTGGAAATGATTGTGCAAAAATCACAGGCCAATACAAGAGGCACAATCTACTTCAAATCCTCGCAACTCTTTGCATACGCCGACGACATTGACATAATAGGTAGATCGCAGCGAGATGTCAGTGAGGCGTTTGCGAGTATTGAGATGGAGGCGGCAAAAATTGGTTTGGCAGTTAATGAGGGCAAGACTAAATATCTGCTGTCATCGAAAAAGGACATTTACCACCGACGTCTTGGACAGAACGTGCATATTGGCAGATATAAGTTCGAGGTAGTTAAGGACTTCATATACCTCGGCTCCGCGGTGACTTGGAACAACGACACCAGTTTCGAAATCAAGCGCAGAATTACTCTTGCCAACCGCTGCTTCTTTGGGCTCAAGAGGCAACTGAGAAGTAGAGCCCTCTCTCGTACGACCAAGTTGACCTTATATAAGACCTTAATTATCCCGGTCCTGTTATACGGCGCAGAAACATGGACTTTATCTAAAGCGGATGAGGAAATCCTTGGTCGTTTCGAGAGAAAGATTCTGCGTTCGATTTTCGGTCCCATAAACACAGAGGAGGGTTGGAGGAGAAGATTCAATCACGAACTGTACGGGTTGTACAGCGACATGAGTCTGGTCAGGCGTCTACGGATCCAACGCCTAAGATGGCTAGGCCATGTAGAGCGAATGGACACCACAGCTCCAGCCCGTAGAGTCTTTGAATCCAACCCCGAGGGACGAAGAAATAGAGGACGGCCGCACCTAAGGTGGCGCGCACAGGTGGAAGGGGACCTCAACCAACTGGGCGTGCGGCATTGGAAAAGACTAGCGAAAGATCGTGCTAGGTGGAGAGGCATGTTGGTTGAGGCCCAGGTTCACCCCGAACTGTAGCGCCCGTTTAGTAAGTAAGTAAGTTTTTTGTACAATGTTTATTTTCTTTATGTTGAATGTTGAGCAGCAAGATGTTATGTCTAGGAGATCGTAAAATTTATCTTTGGTGGGGTCATTCTTGTTCACTGTGGGGGTTTGGATGCATATGTTAGAAAATTTAGCCTTGCTAAGGACTTTTGCCTTAGTCCACCTCGAACAACAAATTCGCATCCAAACAATTGTTGTATTCTCTCCCTACAGGTGTCGCAATTTTTCATCCGCTTTGTACCCGGTCCTTTCCATCGCATTTCCTGGATGGCGGTTAAGTCCGCTTTATAGCGGTCTAGGGCGTCCGCAAAGTTGTTCGGCTGCAGGTGATCTGTTTAGGAACCTAACATTACACGTACAGAACCGAATATCATTGTCCATTTTTCATTTTTCGTAAGGGTCATCAACTCGAATCCGGTCCGTTTTATCCGAGGCTTGGGGTTACTTTTCGTTTGGTTGCAATTGGGGGGTTTTACGGGTTACGATTTGCTAGACCATAGCCCAACCGACATTATTCCTGTTTTGTGGCGCAGCATGATCGCCATTTATGGAAGTGGAAGTAAGACCTAGCTAATAGAGCTGCAAGGTGTTCGGCTTCAGAGGCTCTTAGAAATATTTATCTAGAAATATTATTTGTTTGATCTAGACAAAGGAAATTCGTGCCTACTTTGGAAAGTCCTGCCAGTTGACTGATCACCTGTTTGATTATTTTTCCTTAAATTGTTTTTTACCCTCATGGCATTTGTGCTTAGCACCTCGAGTGCTATTTGGCCGTCAGTGAGTAGTATATTCACTGATTATAGTATGACAATCATGGGATTCATGTTAACTTAAATGTGATGCAAGTCGGTTTGTAGGTTTAAAACCTTTAGTGCCCCACCAGTGCAGCGCTAGAAGAGTACCGAGCCAGAAGAAGGGAGGAGAAAAAACTACTGCGTCAAAAGAAAAGAATCCTCGCAGCCTCCCAGCTCAAGGATATCGAGGAGTCTAGGGATAAGCATAAAACACGAGCCTTTTACAAGAAAGCCAAAGGGCTTGCAGGAGGCATCAAAAAGAGCAACCAGGCTCTTCGAAACTGCGAGGGTAATCTTGTAACGACCCGCAGGGAATATTGGATGTATTTAAGAAGCATTTCCAGCAGCTTAACGAGCATGACCCAGAGAGAGTGGTAGGGACCGAGGAAATCCCAACTCCAGCCGCTGAAGTAGTCCTACCACCCAGCATCGAAGAAGTAGGCACAGCTATTCAGAAGCTGAAGAATAACAAGGTCGCAGGCTCAGATGGCTTGCCATCAGAGCTCTTCAAGCCTGGCGGCGATGTTCTGGTAGGGAGCGTTCCTGGGACGATGGAAGCATGCCCGACGACTGGAATACCAGCTCTATTTGCCCCATCCACAAAAAAGGCGATCCTACCTCTTGCAAGAACTATAGAGGTATAGTATAGTGCTCAATGTCGCATGCAATATCCTGTCCAGCGTATTGTGTTAACGTCTAAAGCCATTTTGCACCGCACTAATCGGCAGCTACCAGTAGACCAAATGTTCACACTTTGACAAATCCTGGAAAAGACCAACGAGTTTCGAATCGATACACACCATCTTTTCATCGATTTCAAAGCCCCATACGACAGCATTCGTCGTGAGATGCGCTGTCATGTGACTTCTTCAACCTGGTGCTGGAGCGAATAGTGCGACGGGCAGGCGTCAACAGGAAAGACACCATCTTCTGCAAGTCCGTCCAACTGCTAGGATAAGCAAATGATGTCGATATCATCGCGTGCTCTCGCCGTGGCATTATGGAAGCATTCACGGCGATTGAAGAACAGGCGAAACGAGTTGTCTTAAGGTCAATGAGCACAAGACGAAGTACATGCTGTCAAGCAAAAACCAATCCGTCGCTCACCACCTGGGACAAAATATAACAATTGACAGCTACAATTTCGAGATAGTTAAGGAGTTTGTCTACCTCGGGGCAAACGTAAATTCCACAAATGACACCACAGTGGAGATCCGGCATAGAATCGCCCTTGGCAACCGCTGATACTTCGGCTTGTCCAAACAACTGGGGTCAAAACTCCTCACTCGAAAGACCAAAGTCATGCTTTACAAAACGCTCATACTGCCAGTCTTGCTGTACGGAGCCGAAAGCTGGACGATAAGCAGGACAGCGGAGCTGATCGTGGGTACTTTCGAAAGAAAAATTCTGCGCCGGATGTTTGGTCCTGTCTGTGAGGAAGGTGAATGGAGAAGAAGACACAACTGCGAACTCTACGAGCTGTACAAAGATGTGGATGTAGTCCGCAAGGCAAAGATCCGTCGACTTCACTGGCTCGGCCACATCGAGCGCATGGACATCAACGCTCCAGCTGAGAGGGTCTTCGACTCCGAGCCTCCTGGTTCGTGAAGAAGAGGAAGACCGAACCTCCGGTATAAAGACCAAGTAATAGCGGATGTAAGACAGCTTGGTCTTGATAACTGGAAGCAGCGTGCCCGGGACCGTCAAGGATGGAAGGCAGCTATAGCTCAGGCTCAGATCCTCCATGGATCGCTGGCCTGATAAGTAAGTAAGTAAGTGCCCTACCACTATGTGTCGAACACACTTATATTGCTCGAGAGCTAACCAGCTTTCATTCTGAGCGAATTTACTTCATAAAGCAATACTTTGATCCGAAATGATGCAAGATTGCGTTGGTACAGAGTCATACAAGTTTTTTCAACGACTGAAAGGTCGGCACAGACCGTTGACTGTTTTATAATTACCAGTGGACTCGTTGTATGTATGGACGTATGGTCTCGTTGTGTGAATGTTAATCAAAGAAAAATCTGAATAAGGAGCAAAATACCACTGCGTTATGAGGCCATACTATGATACAAAGGAAATAATGGACGATTATATCAATTTCAGAAAAAAAAAAAAAAACTGGGATCGTAGGAAATTGTGAATGTTAAGGCGACAATATCCGATTGCTTAGCATGGCTTTTCCACTCTTGCATTAAACGTATTAAATTTTTACTTTCCTGTGTTACTTTCCTAGCTCGGAGAAAGGCTACTTAAATTGGTCTGAACTCGCAGCCTGACATCATTTATCTGCCTCCATGCTGTGGACTCGTAGCCTGTGGTGAGCACCTAGCGCTCGGAAAATCAAACCGCCACCAAAAAAAAAAAAAAAAATTAAATAAATCCTTCAACAATATTTCATTCAGCAATTCGATAACTTATCATTAAAGGACATTCATTCTCGTCCTCCTTTCGGTTTTCGCTTTCACTTAAATTTTTTGTTTTTTTTTTGCTCTCGTTGTGGTTTTGTTTTCGGTTTCATTCGCTCTGATTTCCGGATATTTCACTTCAATTTCGCTTTTGATTTCTATTCAACCTTTTGTGGTCGTAATAGCCGTTGAGAGTCTATGTGTACATATGTACCTGTGTGTTGATTTGAATTTGATTTATTTCCTATGATTTCCTATTTGTATGGAGAAGGCGTGCCCAGTGCGGTTGGATATCCTTAAACCGCTCCGTATCAAATTGAAATAGCACAAATAAAATAGGGAAAACAAAATACATTCGGTGCTAGGCGCACCGGAAATGATTTTTCATACACACAACATTCGTATTTCTAGACCTTTCACTAGATCTAATCATACGCGGATATACTTTATTCAAGTGTCCCTTTCATTCTCTCCGACAATCAGACGAATTCAATACAATCGAAGACGTACAGGGTCCTTCAGATTAAATTTTGCACGCTTCTATCGATGTGGAAAGTGGGATATAATATTACCAAAAGAGTCCTTAAGATGGACCATCGGTTGGATGGACATATGTATTTCATTTTGTTCCATCCTTTTGTCGAGGATATTCATTATCCTTTTCTTTGTACTTAATTTCTTCTGTTACATCATTGTATGTATATATGTGCGTTACCGAAGAAGCATCATTACGAAAGGATCATAACGAGAGGATCAGTGGTTGTTGATCTGTCTACTGTGTAAATGCTGACCATGTTGCCAAAAATTGATTGAAAACAAAAAATTTGTTTCATTTTACAAGTCCTTTCGACCAAACAAGAAAAAGGAATCCAGAATCTTTTTGCACAAGTGATCATCTTCTATTTGGTGTTACAGATGGATGGTCTTCAATGGTAATTGAAAGGATAAATTGAGATCAGGATACATGACCTCTTCCTGCGACATTCGAAACTTTATACGAACGGATCCTACTGGCTACCGAACATCGTGTGTGGGGTAGACTATCGTGTGGGAACCAGAATTCCTATCAGCCATGACCGATCGGTGACTAAAGATGTCCTTTTTGTGATTCTCAAGTGTGTTATGAACAAGTGCAGGAAGAAGCGTATCTTAGTTGAAAGGCGATTGAAGGGAAACACGATGCGCAACTTTATTGTGGTTTTCAGTTAAATGTTCAGGTGAGTTGACAGGTCAATGGCAGATTTTATCATTTGATGAGTGCAATTGGATATTTAGATATCGATCAGGGTGTTCAGCTGAAGCGATTTTTATTAAAAGCAAATTGATGATCTCAATATGATTTTGTGAAGGACGATCGATGGGAAATATTTGCCAGCAAAAAGGAATACTCCTACCCGCCGGCTATGAAAAGCCGCGTGTACCTCGTATACAGGCACTAAAAATCCGCCACCACAATCGCCAGGATAATGAGTTATCCTGTACAAATTCCATACATCTTGAATGGATGTATCATCTTTTCATCGACTACAAGATGAAATAACATTTTAAGTATAAGAACCGCGACAATTTGTCGCGCATTTTTTTCTGCCTGTTTGCTGTCGGTGCTCCTATTCTCTGCCGGTCCACTCCAATCCACCGGATAGTCTCAAGTGAATGTCCGAGTGTCAAGCGGTCATGGCAGAATACATACATATATGTATAAAGAGTGGCGGCAGTACGTACTCATATTAAGCAAAGACTAAACAATAACAAAAGAGTGCCTGCAGATGATTGCATTTTTTACGAGGCACTTTCCAACTTCAGGATCCCGAGTGATATCCTTTTTTATACTCGTAACTATATGTCCTGGTAAATCCGAGAATGTCACATTTGAAGCATGTTTTCTTTTCAGTCTATTGCTCCGTTTTTTGACGATTCCTTTTCTCAACTTCCGTCAAATATTAAGGACTTTTGTGTCGAACGCAGATTTTTTGATCTTTGTTTTATGTTCTCCTTGTCGTCCTGATATGACCTGCTTAAGTCGTCTGTCACTTGGGAGTCCTTGAATGCTTCAGTGAAAACATCAGAGCAAAAAACAAAAAGAGGAAGAAAAATAAGGAAACGCCAAAAATAAAAGAAAGGAAGGATTTATCTCCTTTCTGTACAGCCCATATGTGTGTAAATGAGATCCTGCGTATCCACCTTCGGTAGCGGTTTGTGTACCACCGAAAGTGGCGCGTTTAAGTGCAATGAGGATTTATCTGGAGGACCTTAAATGTGTATTATGGCGACATAAAACCGACTTAATTCGTTCACTACGCTTGTGTTTAATGGGGCTGGGGATTGAGTCGTTGCCACTGCTTGGCAAACAGATTTTTCTACTTGTCCTTTTGTGGTAGATCCGATAAGGGTGTGTGTTTGGATTTTTTTTCTTTTTTGTTTAGTAATGGCATACAGCGGGTGTTATGCTCTTGTGATAGGAGATGAGCGTGTTATGTTGCCTTGCAGCATGCTGGGGGTCAGAGGTGGAAAATGTGCATATCGCTGAGCATTCCACTATTTCCTTGTGCACCCTATTTGTTTTTTGTCGATTTATTTTAGACGGGTGTACGTTTTTAATATGATACGGAACCGAAGCAACATCAGGCTTCATTTAAATACATCGTCACCACGAGCACGCGGCGTACAAATAGGGAGAGGGTCAAAGTGTGCTTGGTTTTGACTTACGTACTATGAGGAAGCAATGATGCGTTCTTTTGCCACATGCGTACTAATTCGATTTTGGGATTAAATTGGGAGCAAATGATAGATTTCAGGAAATACGAAGTGCTAGGCAATTTTCGCCACAGAAACCCTTGATAAAACTCTCAACCTATTCACCTTATTGTCGCTCAGCCTCCCAAATAGTACCGCCATTTTTCGGATACATGACACGATCTAGAGAATTCAAGTTTCTAGTAATTGTACACAAGCGAGAAAAAGCTCTGACCTTCCCTTTTACTTTTCTAGTTAAAGAGAAGACTGACAAAGACCCAAAATGATTCCAAGCCTTCAATGATCAACAATGCAAGTATGCCTGACATTGTATAATACAAGAATTGATTCGTAATAAGATTTGTGATGCTCGTATAGTCTGCAACTGTCTTTTACACCAAAGGACATACCTTCCTACAAAAGCGGCCCTCTTTAGCCCTAACTCAATTCATAAGAACTATAGACAATTGACTGAACGGTTAGCCAAAATCTGAATTCAAGCGCACCATGCTCGATTTTCAGTAGCTGTTTCAGCCAGCTGTTTCCATCAAGGCTCTTCCAGTTGGCTAAGGTCCCCTTCCGCCTGTGGGCACCACCTTGATTTGGTTATCCTTTGCTGCGTCGCCCCTCGGGGTTGGACTCGAAGACCGTTCAGCCGGGGCTGTGTTATCCATTCGCTCTACATGGCCCAGCCTCATTGGTTCTTGGAGATGTAGACGCCGTACTAGGCCGATATTAATGCACAGCCCGTATAGTTCGTTGTTGTATATTCTCCTCCACACTCCATTTATACAAACAGGACCACAGAATGAACGCAGAATTTTCCTCTCGAAGCGACCATCCGCCTTCGTTAAAGTCCAGGCCTCTGCCCCATAGAGGAGGACCGGGATGATTAACGTTTGTACCGCGCAACTTTGGTTTTTCGTGAGAGGACTCTAAATCTCAATTACCTCTTGAGCCCAAAGAAGCAGGGGTTGGCAAGAGTAATTCTGCGTTTGATATCCGCGCTGGTATTGTTGTCGCTGGTCACTAGTGAGCCAATGTTGACGAAGTTTTTGACCACTTCGTATTTGTAGCTGCCAATTGTGACGTTCTGGCCGAGACGTCGGTGTTGCGCGTCATTTTTGGTTTGCCAGCATACATATATTTCATTTTACCCTCGTTAACCGAAAGACTTAAGCAAGCAGTTGCGCAGACTGGCCTCTTGTGTTGGCCAGTAGGTCTCGTAGGATATTTTCAAGCGCAGTGTTAAAAAAACTACATGACAGCGTGTCACCTTGTCTAGATCCTTTTTTAACATCAAAGGTTTTGTTTAATTCGCTACCGACCTTAATGGAGCAGCGAGAATTCTCCACTGTCATCCAGCGAAATCTGACAAGTTTGGCAGGGATGTTTAAACTAGCCATGGCTCCGTATAGCTCGTCTCTATGCACACTATCGGACGACAACAAAGCGCCCAGATCTGCCACAGCGTAAATATTTGGTCTATTGTGGATTTACCTAGCCTCAAACCACACTAATAAGAGCCGATCAGGTTATCTACAAACGGTTTCAGGCGTTCACACAATACAGCAGAGAAGATCTGTTAAGGAGACTTATCCCCCTATAGTTGGCGCAGTTATAGGGTCTTCTTTCTTATGGACCGGGCAAACGATGCTGAGATTCCATACGTCGGGCATGCTTTCCTCCGACCATATCTTGCAAATGAGATGGTGCATGCACCTTACCAGCTCATCTTCAGCCGCATTAAGAAGCTCAGCAGGCAGGCCGTCTGCGCCCGCGGCTTTATTAGACTTAAGTCCTGATATCGCTATTTTGACTTCGTCTACGTCGGGTGGACTGAATTCTGTTACATCGTCGTCCATTACGAATGGCTCGTTCTACCTGACAGCGTTATCTTGTCTATCATCACCGTTATACAGTCTGCAGAAGTGGTCTTTCTAAATCCTCATCATCGACTGCGACTCTACTACCAGTTCCCCATTTTCATCCGTGCAGGTCGCTACTCTGGCTTTGTAGCCATGGCATGTTCATTTTACCTTATTGTAAAACTTACGGGCGTCATTCCTGCGGAAGCATCTCTCCATCTCCTCGATCTCACGCTTTCCGTGCTCTCTCTCCTTTCTTCCAAAAAGAATGTGTTCTGCTCATAGATTTCGCGAGCAGCTCTCGTCCGTCGTTGCAGCATGGCTTTATATGCCTCTTGTTTTGCTGCATGGGCTTGTTTGCATTGTTCATCGAACCAGGGGCTTCTAGGTGGTGGCGGTTTGTAACCCAGCACCTCTGAGGTAGCGTCTCTGACGGCGCTCTGGCAATGCGCCCATTCGATTAAATCGATTAGCCTAAGTCCGTTGTCGGATGTGGTGTTATGGAGGCTATGCTTTCTTATGATCTACTCAAATATGTCCTCTTTGCCCAGTTTTGCATTAAAATCTCCTAGAACTATATTTGTGTCGTAGCTGAGGCATTCGGCATATGTTCTGTCTAGGAGATAGTAGAATTCTTCTTTGAGTCAATCGTCCTTTTCTGCCTTTGTTGTTATGAGGCGTTCGCTTATATCTCGGAAGCTTAAGACTTTTTGTCGAAGTCTTCCTCAAATAACGAATTCGCACCCGAATAAGCCCTGTTTGTTCTCCTTGTAACAGTTCCCGTAGTAGATGTCGCAGTTTTTCACCCGTCTCTTACCTGATCCACCCCATCGCACTTCTTGGAGTGCGGTTATATCTGCTTTATAGCAGTTGAGGGTTTGTTCCAATTGATCGCCTGCACCCGGTCTGGGACCTCACATTCCAGGTGCAGACTCTCAAGTTCGTTAGTCGTTTGCAGGGGTGGTCAGCTTTGTATCTGTCCGTATCCGAGGCTTGTTGTCATTTCAGAACAATATGCACAACCCCCAACCTGGAGAGCCAGGCTCGTCTTTCCCTAGGAACAAGGGGTTGGGTCGCACACATTGGTTCACTACCTGGCGGGTGCCAGGGTAGCTATCCAGGGGGGGCCACGCGGAGGCTGTGTGTCAACTTGGATTGAGCAGGGACAGAGATCGAAGCTGCCGTTTGCCATGTTTAACGCGATCAACTTCTTTGCTTTTTTGCTCGCTCCAATAATCAAGTTAATGGTCCCGAAATTAGCTTTGATGCGCATTTTTATGAGGCATTCGATTACATCCCGAAAGCTTGAGACTTTTTGTCAGAGTCTTCCACGTATAACGAATCCGCATCCGGATATGCGTTGTTTTTCTCCTTGTAGCTATTCCCGTACTAGGTATCGCAATTTTTCATCCTTCTTTTGCCTGGCCCATCGCACTTCTTGGAGTACGGTTATATCTGGGGGTTTTTTCAAAACCGTGCCCAAGGATGAAAGGTTGGAGGGTTTATTTCCAACCACTAATTAGTTAAATCACTTAACTCAACTTGTGAATGAGCCATCACGTATCCCCGATGTTGCTGGTCATACCGCCAACACGCTGGACTTGTTTCTTACCTCTCAGCCTGACAAATACACGATCGATGTATTGGAACCCCTAGGCATATCTGACCACTGCATGATATCAGCGAAATTCTCGAACTCCCACCATCCAGTTAAAGAAAAAGCTCCTAAGAGAACACTATGGCTATACGAGAAAGCCAACTGGTGCGGCCTTAACAACTTCTTTCGGATCTTTAACTGGTCGTTGTGCTTCCTCGACAACGACGTCGACGCCGCAACTGATATTATCGTAAACATTATCCGAATCGGCATGGCAGATTTTATTCCCAGCAAGATTAAAAGCACCAGGCCTAAGGATAATACGTGGTTCGACTCGAGCTGCAAAGAGGCTATTAGGCTCAGGGAGCTAAGTTTTCGGACCTACAAGGCAAACAGTTCTGAGGAAAACCGAGAAAAGTACATACGAGCCAGAAATGACTGCAACTCCCACATTCGACGGATTAAGTTCCAATCCGACCTAAAATTAAGGCGTAAAATCCTTCAATGTCCCAAAGGTAGCAAAAGTTTCTGGTCGTTTGTAAAAAACGTAAAAAACTCAACTAAGTCGTCTATACCGACGCTCATCCACAATGACATCCCAGCTGTCACCCCCTTAGACAAAGCTAACCTACTTGCTGCCCATTTCGCAACCAGTTCTCAGCTGCCAGCTTGTACTTTGTCTCCGCCTGTACTAGAGTGCGTCAATTCCACCATGGGGCTAATCCACTTCCGCACTCGTACAGTCGCAAGGGTTCTTAAAGACCTCGACATACACAAATCCGCTGGTCCAGATGGTATTGCCTCAATAGTTCTGAAGAGGTGTTCTTCTACGCTGGCAAAACCACTGCGTAAGCTTTTTCACCTTTCCTACACCTCTGGGCTTTTTCCGAGTAGGTGGAAAACAGCATTTGTCCAGCCTATACCCAAAAAAGGCGAATCATCTTCTCCCTCCAACTACCGACCCATTGCACTAACGTCCCTTCTTTCCAAGGTCATGGAAACGCTGATTAACCGTCAGCTTATGAAATATCTTGAATCACGGAAACTCCTCAATGACCGCCAATACGGTTTCCGCAGCAACAGATCCACTGGTGATATGATGGCATATCTCGCTGAAAAGTGGAATCACTCGCTTCACCAAGCAGGCGAAAGCAAAATTGTTGCACTGGATATTTCGAAAGCATTTGACAGGGTTTGGCATGAAGCCCTTTTGTCGAAAACGCGTGCTTTTGGGATCGATGAGTCTCTCTTTCAATGGATTAGAAGCTACCTTTCGAATCGTTCAATTCAAGTTGTTTTGGACGGATTCAAGTCTGATACTCACTTTGTAAATGCCGGTGTTCCCCAGGGCTCCGTTTTGTCTCCGACACTCTTTCTTATTTTTATAAATGATCTCTTGTCTGTTACTTCTAATCCAATTCACTCCTTCGCTGACGACAGTACCCTCAGCTTCTCATATTCGCTCACCAGTTTACGACCCTGCACTTCGGTTGTAGATAATGAGCGGCAGCGTATGTTAAGCTCATTAAATTCCGATATCGACAGCATCATCCAATGGGGTAAAAACAATAGAGTGGAATTTAATGCTTCCAAAACACAATGCTGTCTCTTGTCGTTAAAGCGTATAAATAACCCGCAGCCATTATCCATGAATGGTACTTGCATCTCAGAAACTGAAAAGCTTTCCATCCTGGGTATGAGTGTTGCTCACAATCTTAATTGGAGCGACCATATATTCAGTGTCGCCAAGAATGCTGCGAAATGCCTAGGATTCTTATACAGATGCAAGAAATATTTCTCACCCTTAGATCTGGCTACAATCTATAAGGCGTTCATTCGCCCCAAATTAGAGTTTAACGCTCATGTCTGGTCCGGTGCTTCCAAGACCTCACTGCACCTACTAGACAGAATACAAAAACGAGCCATAAAACTGATAGGTGACTCCAGCATTACCAAAACATTAGACTCGCTGGAACACCGCAGGAATGTTACCTGCCTCTCCCTGTTTTATCGTTACTACCACCAAAAATGCTCTGATGAAATAGCCAGTTGCATTCCGCCCCTTCAACATTTCTCCCGCAATACACGTCTCTCTAGGAATGCTCACCAATATACTCTGAAGCCCGCTTTCGGACGTACTGTCAAATATAGAGAATCTTTCATTAACCGAACCACACGAATCTGGAACTCCCTGCCGGATTCGGTTTTCCCCCCTCAATGCAACATGCAAGCATTTAAGATCAATGTCCATCGGCATCTCCTCTATTCCTCTTCCTCTCTACCTTCTGCCCGCACTGTGTCACCGACATAATAAGGTTATTAGACCTTGAGTGCGCGCAAATTATTAAAAAAAAAAAAAAAAAAAGTTCTCTTAGGTGCACAGGCGAAGCCTAATGTATCTCAATGCCTTACTCCGATATTCGGTGGTTCTGTCGGAGTGGACATATACTTCTAACCGTACTCATGGGAACAAGATTCCAAATTTCAACAATAATTCAGTAAAGGGAAACAACGGAAGGAACTCTCTCTCGGGTCAGTGGCAGACGCACTAAATAAAGTATAAAGTAACAGAATCCAGCGTGTTAGACGGGGACATCTCTAAAGAATTGGAGGAAATATTACTCGCCGATACTGAAGAGACAGTTCAGAAAATGTTGACACGAGGAAAGGATGCCAACAAGGCCAAGAAGCTATCTCAAGCTATGCTGAGGCTTAAGGAGTATAAAAAGTTGTACATGCACATGCTTGAGGAAAAGGGCGTCCCCCTGCTCACTGATTTGGAGAAGGAGAAGCTCAGATGGGAGATGGGCCGAAGAAGTGATTGCCAAATAATGCCCCAACAAGACCAAGGGCTTGCAAAGAGACACATAGCAAATGCACAAGGACGGGCAAGGGTGAGGAAAACCTCAAAAAGCCCGCAACGACGACGGGCCAGACCATCTGGAATCGTAAACGATAAGGCAGGTTCCAGCTGTACCCGGGCTCTAAGCACATATGGAAGGTTGAAACCCAAAGGTACAGAAAGGCACTCAGACGCTGAGGCAGATCTTAATGAGGCAGCCGTCGCAGTCGATACGACTGGTAAAGGCGTGCCCGCTACTAAGAGAAGGAAGGGTTTCGGGGCGAAAAGGGTGAGATCCTAGGAGGAAGCCAACAACCCAGCAGAGAATGTGAGGGTCAACACTGCGGTTCAGATCGGCGGGGCTATCCGAAATGCTCTACAGCTAGCTGTAGTGGATTCCGGTAAGCCGAGCGGCCAGTATACCTTCGAACAAGGAAGCTGATCGAGATAGCTTTAGCTCACTAACTGAAGGCAAGGTATAAGTAGGCTTCAACTGTAATGCCAGTTCTTGCACGATTTTGCGAAAAAGGTCATTCCCACTTTTAAGCTGGACGAGGAACTGGAGAGGTCTGAGGCACTTGAGAAGAAATGCGTCCCACACTCGTACATATACTGCGAGAGCATTGCAGCCAGGACTGCGCTAAGATTACAGGAATCCGATCTCTGGGCAAGGAGTCCTCATGGTCAGGCGGACGAGCTCGCTAGATTAGGATTAGGTGCACACTTTGCGCAGATCGCAATTGAAACTAAAACGCCACTCAGTACACTCTACAGGGAAATAGAGGCGGACCTAATAGTGGAGGCCAATATGCGATGGTATCAATTAGATATGTACATGCGCAACGGCAATATGAACTTGGCCCGTCTGTGACAAGTTGGCAGTCGCTACCCTCACTGCGCATTGCATGTTATCCTACCACGCCAGCCCCACAATGACTTCTGCAGGAGCTGCAGAGATGAGGAGGAAATTGAATTCATTTCTCGCCTACTATGCGCGTGCGCAGCACTAGCCCAAAAAAGGAGCAGGTTCCTTGGAAGTCACTTCCTTTCGGGACTAGAGGAGGTAAGTAGCATTGGGCTGAACAGGCTACTAGGATTTCTATCTGCATCTAAGTGGTTGAGCTCAACGGAAAATATTTAGGTTTCTACGGTCAAAGGTTTACTGAGCACAATTGACTCCTCGTAGTCTAAGAGAGCCTTGTCCTTTGGTCAATAGGGCACCCACTTACCTAATCTACACTTAGAAAAACGTGTGTCGACTCTGCTCCTTCGAAAAAAACGAGTGCGAAACGACTGCAAAAGAAATAGGGATGTGGATGTGATGCGCATAGGTCCCCCACCACATGCCGGAAACAAAACAACAGCTCAAGCAGTCAATGGAAGCCGATGGCTCAGCGCCAAAAAAACGAAGTCGATCGCATCTGTTGACTAGATCACGGCGAACGTATCTTGGGATACGACAGAATGCTGTTAATTGATTAGCCTGCAAAAGGCAGAACAACTTGGTCCAACTTTCTTGATCAGTTGGTTGGGAAATTTCACTAGAAAAGCACTGACCTGAAGAAGAAAAGAATCATCTTTTACCAAGACAACGCAGCGGAACGCAAGAGTGCGTTAGCGATGGAAAAATTGCGTGATTTGTGGTACGATTTGCACGGATCTGTTCCTAATCTTACACCCTTAGACATACATTAAATGAAGAAATTTGTTTCTCGGAATCGCAATCAATAAAGAAGTTGAGAGGGCCGTAGGCGAATATTTGCACAGCTTTCCAGACCCTCTCTTCCGAGAAGGAATACCAAGTGTGTTGAAGTCGAGGGAGGTTATACAGAAAAATAACTCAAATTTTTAACTGGAAATAGTAGTCTTTCGTTATTAGGCCAGGACTAGGTTTACAACGTTTTATCGGGGAATTTTAGCTATGACACGTATATGTATGTATGTACATATATGTTTGCAGTCGGGTTAAGCTCCTTAGAACAAGTTGTGTGGAAAAGTGATATACTGATACCATGAAAGCCGTTTCGTCAGTTGGTACATGAAAATGAATAACTTCCTCGAATTGCTCATTTCAGTTTCATTTGAATATTTTCAACATTTCAAGGCCATTTTTTGGACAAAAACAACATTTCATATAAGACAATATTACCACACCCCTCGTCACCCCTTACGAGAGACAATTGCACAAGTGCCTCCCATAGAATTGGGCTCAGCTCATCACTGCATTGGTCACTGTAAGGCGTACATTCACGCCACGCAACCCAATCTTTTCCAGTGGTCCATTAAACCCTCTAATTACACAAACACATTCCTCATGCACTACTGTGCTCGGTGGGGAGGATGCTGTCGCTGCATTCCTGTCGCCGCTCGCTCCCTTTCCCAGTTAGTGATTGTAGTGACCCGCATTTCCGGTAGGTAAAAACCAACCAGAGTAGTGGAAATCGAAAAAAAAAATGGTTGAAGTGGAATTCCATCAATTTTTGCTGCGCGGTTCGTATTTTTTTTTCCCAATGTGTGCTGTGTCCTCCTTATGGATAAATAAATTGTTAATCAATGGTAAGTGGTCATTGTGGGAAAGAAGATGGGGGATGTGAGATGTGAAATGAAAGCAGTTCTACTAGAGTGGAGTGGTTTCGGTACTTGGGTTAAGGGTACTCCCGTGGAATGGCTTTTAATTTCTTCTTCTCTTTTCTTTTTGTTTATGGCGAAATTTTGTTTGCTACGATTGTGGTCAGGTTATGGTGGCTCATTGATGGATGGGAGTAGAGTCAAAGTCGTAAATTGTTTTTGAATAGGGAGCGTTATGATTAGTCATTGAATTATGTCCAATAAGTTAGTGTGACGAACATGGGTTAATTAGATGCTAAGCAAATGAGCACATTGTTAGGTAATGGCATTTTTTATGGACCAGCTTGTTGTGAGTTGCATTTATTGGTTATAATTTATGGAAGGAAGTTTGATATGCAGGAGGTGCATTGTATTTACATATTTATTTTGGGATTATGGCGCCTCCTTATTTTATTAATGGACATTTTATTATGATCCTGAAAAAAGTGCATACGCGTACATCCACAACGTGGGAAAAAGGGCGATTAATGTAAATATCGTTATATAACACACAGCGACATTTTAGGAAATGATAGAGCCGACACACTCGCCAGGTATACCTCTTCTTCTTCTTATTAACGGGCGCTACAGTTGGTAATTATATCAGGGTGAAAGAGCCTACGGTTAGAGTCATCCCCCACGATCAGTCTATGGGCGAAGACCATTGTTTCTTTCTTCAGTTGGAGATGAAGAGGTGGCAGGTCCGTGATGACTTCTAGTGCTGCTGTGGGGGTTGTTCTCATGGCCCCGGTTATACAGATGCAAGCTAGTCTTTGCAGTGTGTTGAGCTTGGCTTGCACTGATACTTGTTTTGTTTTGTGCCACCAGACGGGCGCAGCATATGTGAGAATTGGTCTGGTGATTGCTGTATATAGCCAGAGGGACATTTTGGGACTTGTGGCCCAATTTTTGCCAGTGAGACTCATGCTGGTCCATAATGAGATCCTGGCTTTCTCTATGGTCTTTGTAATGGGAGAGTTCCAAGTGAGCTTTTCGTCTAGAGTTATCCCTAGACCTGACTTCTTTTGAGAACTATACCGCTTCACCAACGAGGTTAGGTTTGGTAAGTTTGTGCCTATTCCTCCTTTTGGTGAAGGCGACTATAGTGCTTTTGCCAGGGTTGACCTTTAGTGCAACCTTTATGCACCAGTTTGCAACAAGGTTTAGTGCCCGTTGGAGGAGTTCCGAGACTGTGTTTTCGAATTTGCCTCTAACCAGGATCACTACGTCGTCAGCATAGCCTTGGACATAGAAACCATTATTGCTAAGTATGTTAATCAGTTCATTTACTACGATGGACCACAGGAGAGGTGAGAGAACCCCACCTTGAGGGCGGCATTTACACTGATATCATTGCCTAGTGAGGTGTTTATTTTCCTATTGCTAAGCATTTGTTGGATCCAATTGCATGTGGTCTTCCACCCCTGTGCTGAAGATGTAACGTTTTATTTGGGTGTAGTCGGTATTGTCGAAAGCACGCTCGATATCGAGAAAGCAACCTATCGCAATTTCTTTGTCGCTCAGAGATTTGTTGATCCGAGCTGTTAGCTCCTGAAGAGCACGCGTGGTCGATTTCCCAGGCTGGTAGGCATATTGGTTTTTGTGAAGTGGTGATCTTTTCAGGGCACCGTCCCTGATATGCCTATCCAGAATTTTTCCCATTGTTTTTAGGAAGAAAGAGGTAAGTGTTATGGGTCTGTAGGACTTAGGCAGGTCTGTGGGTCTACGCCCTACTTTGGGAATGAATTTTACCTTTACCTCTGTCCAGCTCGTTGGTATGTATCCCCATGCATAGCTGGTTCTAAGGATACTGATAAGCATGGAGCTAATTTGCGCACTTCCTTTCTGAAGGAGGGCTGGAAAGATGCCATCCTCCCCCGGGGATTTGTACGGGTCAAAAGAATGAATGGCCCATTTTATGCTTCCCTCGTGGAAAATTGTTCGTGCTCTCTTCCAGACCTCCCTGTTGGGTCTAGTTGCCCTGATCTGCGGCGGTATGTTAGAGAGATTAGAGGGAATGATGTTGGAGTCTGGGAAGTGCGTACTGGTTAAAATTTTTAGTACTTCTGTACCATTCTCCGGATTGTTGGTGGAGCAAACCACCTTGGAATTAGGGGAGTGAGGGAGTGTTGGGTACAAGGGAGCGGAGAGGTGAGGAGAGGTGAGGAGAGGTGAGGAGAGGGTTCCTCTAGAGATTGACTCTAGAGACTTATTACCTTTACTGAGCCTCCGTACTACGACAAGGTGAGCAATTGTCACGGAGGTTCCTTAAGGGTTAATCCATTCAAAAAGGAAAAATGTTGGACCGTATCCCTTCTAACACGCAAGATTTCGACTGCGATCATTCGTGTAAACAAACAGCATACGAAATGCCAATGCACGTTACGGGCAAGTGCGAAACTGCTGCCTGTGAGCAGCTGACTGGTGTGGCAGGGTTTATCGATACCCCAAAAAGACCTTAGTCCCGTTTACAAAGAGGAGAAAGGTACAGCCCTGCTCCGTATATCTAATTGGAGCAGACATAGGATGTTCAGAAGAAGTCAAGTATCAAGAATCGCACACCCATTCCAATATTAAAAACAAACTTACAAAAGGGACTAAGGCCTTGTGGGCCTGTCGACGCACTTACGGTAAAACCTGGGGACTTAAACCTAAGGTAGTCCACTGGTTATATGCCGTGATAGTAAGATCTACCTATGCGTCCACGGTACGGTGGACAAAAAATGAGCAAAAAACGCTAATCGTTAAGCTTCAACGCCTTCAGAGACTAGCGTATTTCGTTACTACAGGCGCTATGCCAACCTGCCCCACGGCAGCCTAAGAAGCACTCATTGGACTTATTCCACTGCATCTTTTTATTAAGAAGGTGGCATTACGCAGTGCAATCAGTATTCTTCGTTTGGTGACAAGCCTGCCATGTAGACCCGTGGGTCACATGTCCATATTGAAACATCTTTCCGAGCTGGGTATGATTACCACGGTCTCGGACACATTACCATACACCTTCGCTTTTGACAAGAGATTTGAAACACGGGAAACCAATGATCCCTTGCTTAATGTCAAAGTTGGTATACTGATGGCTCCAAGATGGTTTTTGGCGTTGGCGCCCGCCGGCATCTTTGTACCAAATCGTAAAACCTTGAAGGCCCTGGGAATGAGTCCTAGCATCTTTCAAGCAGAATTACATGCCATCCTTACATGCGTCAATCTAAACCTAGAGAATGGCATAAGAAGAGTAACCATCAACATCCTCTCCGATAGCCAAGCAGTGCTAAAAGCGCTGAGCTCGTACAGCACGAACTCAAAAACCGTTAAGAAATGCCATCATGCGCTCCAAGACCTCGCCAAAAGAAACAAGGTCAAACTCTGGTGGGTTCCAGGGCACAAAGGTATTAAGGGCAATAAAATCGCCGATCAATTTGCCAGGAAAGGTTCCAGTGAAAAATACATATGTCCTGAACCTTTCTGCGGCATTCTCAAGTCTGAGATCAGATTCTTCTTAGACAACTGGGAAAAATCGCAACACTTGTCTTATTGGAACACCGTCACGGGACTTCGCCAATCGAAACGATTTATAAGGCCCCTTAACAAACACTCTATTAACATGTCGAAACTTAATAGAGTAGGTGTATATCAGAAGACTAGTCAGCTACCCGCCGCGACGCTGCGTTCTGAGATATCATATTCACAAAATTAACCTCTGGTCTGAAACTGAGTGCCGACACTGGCTTGAGGAAGCAGAGACAGCAGAGCAGATACTGTGTGAGTGTGCTGCTCTCTGCCATCTCACGAAGCGTGTCCTTCTCAGTGAAATTATTACTCCTGAGGGGATCATATCTGCTCCTACGAGAAGCATTCTCAACTTCATTAGGGAAGTGGAGAAGCTCCTCGGCCAATTGGCTAGCAATCACAATAGATCTGTAAAATCAGTGCCTAATGCTACCAAAAACTAATGACACGTTATATTTGTGCCAGGCCGATCACTTTCCACCACACCCTTGTACATTGCGTACACGAGAATTGATCAATGAATAGCCTAAAACCGTTTATGAATCAGCTTGTTGGTCCATATCAGTGGAGTTTTGAACCTGAAAGGTCAGTATTCAACAATCGAAGGCCCGGACAATTTAAACGGCAAATGTCATTCAATGACTTAGTGATTAGTTATAAATTGCCCCGTTCACTAGACGATCCCCACAAAATAATTTTATATTATAATATATAAGATAACCGTAGAAAAATTCCGCTGATTTTAATGTCAAAGCTTTTTCGAAAAAAATATGTGAATTTTAGGAGCCAATGTAGTGCAATATGTTTCAATGACATACAAATGTACGTACATCTGCACCCATATGTACAGAGATAACTTTAGCAAAATTGGATGAACTCAGCGAGTAGTCAATAAAATATTTTAGAACTTTGAAATCGCAATGCACGAGTTTGGTAATACTTACGTTCCAATATTCTTCTCAGCAACACGCACTTCTTAGGTTGCTCTGAAACACAAAACTCAGATCTCTCCAGTAACAGAGGGACAGCACGATCACATAATCTCTGAAGACAAAATCACTTAGGCTATTAAAAAGCGTTAGGCCCTTCAAATCGCCGGGGCAGGATAGAGTTTACCCCATCGAACTTGCACAGACTATGGAGTGGATAATACCATGGCTGGAAGTTATCTTCAAGGGACGTTTAGCCTGGAGATAAATACCAGAAAAGTGGAAGTCCACAAGTGTAATTCTCATTGCCAAGGCTGGCAGAAGTTCCCACACTACACCCAAGGATGAAGGATATTAGATCTGTCTATCATCCGTGGTACTAAAAACCCTGGAATAGGCACAACAAGCCTATTAAAAGGTAAATCGGTCGAAACGACCTGACACGCTTTGGTGGGGAGAATTGAAAGATCAATCCAGCCTTTTGGACATAGACAACGTCACACCAAAAGCAAGTACGGATGGAGTAGAAAATTTAAATGTGGAGAGGACTCTAGTAGAGTTGATTGCCGAATTGCTTTCGAGATCTTCTCCAAATGGGGAAAATAAGGGGGAGCCTTCTTCTCTGAAACGTAGTCGCAAATGAACTACTAACTAAACTGGAGAAAGAAGGCCTCAATATTATTGGCTACGCTGATGATTGCTATCTCAGGCAAATACCTGCCTACGCTAAATGACCGTATGCGTATGGCATTCTTCACATTGTGCAGGTGGGCACAAAATAATGGACTCGGGATAAGCCCCCAGAAAACGGAACCTGTGCTTTCCAATTCAATAGAAAGCACAAGATGCAGGACACATGTCCAATCACTCTACCCGGTACCAGGCTAACTTATTCTTCTAAAGCCAAATATCTTGGCGTCATACTGGACAGGTAATTAACCTGTAAAGAAAATATTACCGAACGAGCAAGGAATGCAATCATAGCTCTTTATACCTGCAAAACGGCCTTAGGGTAGAAAAGGATATTCGGCCCAAAAATAACCTTTTGGTTGTACATCACAGTCGTTAGACGGCTGCGAAATCAAAGGCCGGCTCAAAATGGACGAGCTATGTATATCGCCGGCCACGCTTCTATACTGAACGACAGGACAACTTTGGCAGAGAGCTCCGACTACATTAACTCCACCACAGTCTTTGAGAAAAAGTTCAAAATACATAACATACCCAGAACGACAAAACTGGTCCCGACAAGCGCGACCCCGCAGGTGCTCCGTGGACTTTTACACTAATGCGTTAAAAACCAAGGACGGGTAGCGGAGTTGCTAGCACTAAGGGAGGTCCTGTCTTGGCTAAGGTGGAACGTGATATGCATCTGTCATATATATTCGAATCTACATTGACAGCCAAGCGGCCCTGAAATCCAAGGCAAGCCTCGACTCCGGCCTATCTCTTAAAGCGAAGGTTGAAGCGTTTAACCTACAACTCTCATGGGTACTAGCACACAGCGACATTTCAGGAAATGAAAGAGCTGACACGCTCGGTAGTAAGGAACGACACAACACAACGAACTAACAGCGCATACGCTGCTACACCATGGCTAAATTAAAGCTAGCGAATAAAATCATGGCTGAGACGAACCTGAGATGGGCCACAAGGGCATATCTGCCTAACCACCAGACAAATGTGGTCTTATTGGCAGTCGTGCACACAGGCTAGGGCAAGTTTCAAATGACTTCTGCAAGAGCTGTGAAGACGAAGAGGAGGTTGAGTCCATCTAACACCTTGCCTACTCCTGTCCGGGGATCTGTTATAGTAGGAAACGATACTTAGGATTCTACTTCCTTAACGACCTGACTGACATTCAGCGGATCAAGGCTACGAATTACCTACCTACCTACCTTAAATTTTATAGTCCACAAAGTCATTTAGAGTAAACATCAAGAGGGAATCTTATCTAAACAGGAGTATACCAATAGTGGCAGTTAGTGATAACGCGTTTAACATGGCAAATGCCAGCTTCGATCTCTGTCCCTGCTCAATCCAAGTTGACACACAGCCTCCGCGTGGCCCCCCTGGACAGCTTTACTGGCACCCGACAGGTACTAAACCAATGTGTGCAGCGACCCGACCCCTTGTTCCTGGGGAAAGAGGAACCTGGTCCTCCAGGTTGGGGTTGAGCTTAGGGGTAACATCCCTATCGCATAAAACAAAAATTTGTTCTGAAACAACCAACAGCCTCGGATACGGACATGTTCAACAATATGTAGATGAACCCCGCAAACGTCAAAAAGGAAACGAATTCCGGATTTGCACCTGGAACGTTAGGTTCCTCAACAGACCTGGTGCAGCCGCACAAATGGTCAACTATTTGGACTGCTATAAGGCAGACATGGGATGGACCAGGCAAAAAGCGGATGAAAAACGGTGATATCTACTAGGGAAACTGCTACAGAGAAAATAAACAACGCTTATTCGGATGCGGATTTGTTATTCAATGCAGACTCAGGGAAAAAGTCTTAACGGACTAAGGCTAGTGGACTTTATGGCGGGACATAATAGTAGTAGCAAGTACTAGACTCCCACACCTCATCATCCTTAAGGGGACCTGGCGGTTTTTCGATCAATCGACAATCAATCAAAGAACACCAAAATTTATCGTCGGGAAGCTGCAATCGCGGGAGACCGCCAGGACCTTCGCCGATCAAGTCTCTCTCAAGCTCTCTCAAGTCCCGATGCAATCTGCAGAAACCGTAGATCAGCAGCAGAGTCGTTGTCAGAATGCCATTAGAGAGGCCGCCTCAGATGTACTCGGTTTCGAGCCACCACCGTCGAGAAACCCCTGGTTTGATGATAAGCGCAGACATGCCATGTAGAGAAACAGAATGCATACATGGCCACATTGCATCGACGGACCAGAGTTGCCCGCGAGCTCTATGAACAGAAAAGGAGGGAGGAGCATGCGCTTCTGAGAAGGAAAAAGAAGGAGCACGAGAAGCGCAAGATCGAGGAGATGGAGAGATGTTACTGCAGGAACGACGTCCGAAAATTTTACCAGAAAGTAAAACGAATATGCCAAGGCTATAAAGCCAGGGCAGAAGCCTGCAGGGATGACACGGACAACTAGTAGTGGAGTCACAGTCGATGCTGAGATTGTGGGAGGACCACTTCTGCAGACTGGATAACGACGATGATAGTCTAAATGCCGCCCGAACCATTCACAATGGACGAAGACGAAGGAGAATCCCGTCCACCCGACCTAGACGATGTTATAAAGCTGCTGGAGCAGACGGACTCCCTGCGGAACTGTTTATAGCAGCTGGCGATAAGCTGGTCAGGAACATGCACCAACTCATCTGCAAGATATGGTCGGAAGAATGCATGCCCGATGAACGGAATCTCAGCATCGTTTGCCCGGACCATAAGAAAGGAGACTCCCATGACTGCGCCAATTACAGAGGGATAAGTCTCCTCAACATTGGGCTCAAGATCTTCTCTGCCGTACTGTATAAGCGCCTGACCGCAGCATATATTTTGTTTTACCCTCATTTACCATCAGACCCATTTTAGCCGCTTCCGTCTCAATGCTCGTAAAGGCCTCAATGACATCTCGCTGACTTCGTCCAATTATGTCAATGTCAACTGCTCGCATATCAGTTGTATGGACTTGAAAAAGATGGTGCCCCTCGTATTGACCAGTGAGTTTTCTACTATCCTTTCAAGGACGATGTTGAAAAAGTCACACAATCTATAGTGGACTTCCCGGGCCTGAGACTACACTGATATGGACCAATCAGTTTAACGAACGGTTTCAAGCGTTCACACAGAACAGCAGAGAAAATTTTATAAGCGATGTTCAGAAGACTTATTTCTCTGCAGTTGGCGCAGACAAAGGAGCCTCCTTTTTTGTGGATCGGGCCAACGATGCTAAGATTCCATTCATCGGGCATGCATTCCTCTGACCATATCATACGGATTAACTGGTGCATACTCTCAACCAGCTCATCTCCAGCTGCCTTAAAGAGCTCGGCAGGTAGTCCGTCTACTCCAGCAGCTTTGTTGGGCTTAAGCTTAGAAAAAGCATTCCTAACTTCGTCCAGGTCAGGGGGACGGAATTCTCTGCTATCATCGTCCGTTGTGAAAGGATTATTCTGCCTGACAGCGGGATCTGTTTCGTCATCGCCGTTATACAGCCTGCAGAGGTAGTCTTTCCAGATTCTTAGTACCGACTGTTTCTATTCCATTTTCGTCCCTGCAGGCTTCCGTTCTGGTCTTATATCCCTGACATGTTTGTTTTATTCCTTTGATAAAACCTCCGAACGTCATTCCTGCGATAGCATCTCTCCATCTCTACGATCGCGAGCTTCTCATGCTCCCTTTTTTTTTTGTTTTGAGAAGCTTATGCTGCTCCCTCCTTTTCTGCTCATAATGCAGCGTCTCTTGATAGGCTTGCTGCCTTGCTGCGTGTGCACACAAGTGGAAAGGGACCTCAACTAACTGGACGTGCGGCACTGAAAGCGGCTGTCCAAAGATCGTGCCGACTGGAGAGGCTTGTTGGTTGAGGCCCTTGTTCAGCCCGAACTGTAGCGTCATCTAAGTAAAGTAAGTTTCTTGACAAAAAATGATAAGGATTACAGTAGCAAATTTAATCACCGACTAAGAAAAATATGATGCGACACACATGAAAGATTCGAATACAAGTTCAGCATTAAGCATCCTGACATACTTACTTACATAGATGGAGCTACAGTCCGTGGTGAACCTGGGCATCCTGACATAGTTCGATTTAAAACCAAATTATTTTTTCTTATGTAATAAAAGTGACTTCTGGGGAAGTACCACACTTTCCAGATGTTTTTCAGGTCACAGTAAGATGTGTCCAAGTCTACGATCGCGTCCGGCATGTGGCAATAAGATTGATAAGTACATTTCCAGGAAATGATAACTTACAATATTCCTACATATGTTCATATTACATATCAAGTAAGTTTTTTGCAGGCACAAAGGGCCATAAGTTAGCGTGAGGTTAACGGCGGTGAATGGAGGTGAATGGTTGAAATTAAATTCAAACAAGTGAACTTAATTTTTTTTTTTCTAGTTTTCCAGAAATAGAGCAGTCAGCAGTAGAGGAGGAGATAAAGTGTAGCGCCAGCACATGCTCTGCATAATAAACCGATCATGCAAAGAATGCATGGATTTCAAATACCCAATCAGACCGCTTGCGCTCTAACAAAGTTTGTTTTTCTGTATTTTTGAATTATTTACTAATACCCACCAAAAAAAAAAAAAAACGAAAATGAATTGTGTTTGTGGTAAGCGTAGATACTTAAGAGTTATGCACTCTGTATGTTCAATTTAGAAAACTTTCATAAATTAAATCAGATGTAAGTGTGTAGTGTGTTCTCATAAAAGAGGCAAAAAAAAAGCAAAACCAGAATAAAAAACATTGGCATCATGGGTGCATTAGCCGACCCACTGATAAGCATAGCTTCATCCTTGATCTTAACGCAGAGTCAATGCTAAACCCAAAAATAAGCATGGCTTTACTCAGACGCGTTTTTGCATTTGGTCGAATTGGATTCCTCACCAGTTGCGGTAACATTATCATTATCAGTCTCTACAGCATAATGCAAAGCAACCGAGCGAACGATTACTGATAACTTTTTTGTTTTTTTTTTTCTGAGTACTTTGTCTGCCCATTGTGGATTAGAAACAATTGAACAGCATTTGCCAAGTTAAATTGCACTGACAATCGTTGATATGAGCCGTATTATATACATATATGTATTTATTAAGAATGTTATCTAATTAAGTTGTTTATTGTTCATGCGTTTACGGTGGTCGAAACGACAACATGCGCCTTAAGCACGGTTCGGATCATGAGGTGATGGACAAGCCTTCTATTTTTACTTACTTACTTACTTTGATGACGCTACAGTTCGGGGTGAACCTGGGCCTCAACCAATAAGCCTCTCCAGCCGGCCCGATCTTTGGCCAGCCGCTTCCAGTTCCGCAGATCCAGTTGGTTGAGGTCGTTTCCCACCTGTGCGCGCCACCTTAAATGCGGTCGTCCTCTGCTGTGTCGTCCCTCGGGGTTGGAGTCGAAGACTCTTCGGGCCGGAGCGTTTATGTCCATTCGCTCTACATGGTGTAGCCATATTAGACGTTGGATCCGAAGACGTCTAACTAGGCCGATGTCGCTATGCAGCCCGTACAGTTCTTGGCTGAATCTCCTCCTCAACTCTCCGTTTACACAAACAGGACCAAAGATTGCACGCAGAGTTTTCCTCTCGAAACGCCCAAGAGCCTCTTCATCCGCTTTTGATAAGATCCAAGCCTCAGCGCCGTAGAGAAGGACCGGGATGATTAAGGTTTTGTAGAGGGATACCTTCGTTTTTCGAGAGAGGGCTCTACTACTCAGAGCCCAAAGAAGCAGCGGTTGGCAAGAGTTATTCTGCGTTTTATCTCAGCGCTGGTGTCGTTGCTGCTTGTCACTATCGAGCCAAGGTGGACGAAGTCCTTGACTACTTCAAAAATATAGCTGCCGAAGGTGACGTTCTGACCAAGACGTCGGTGTTGCGCGTCTTTCTTTGATGACAGCATATATTTGGTCTTGTCCCCATTTACCCTTAGACCCACTTAAGCCGCTTCTGCTTCAATGCTTCCGAACGCCTCATTGACATCTCGCTTTGTCCGTCCGATAACGTCAATGTCATCTGCGTAGGCAAGCAATTGTGTAGACTTGAAGTAGATCGTACCTCTTGTATTAGCCGCAGAGTCCCGCACGATATTTTCAAGTAGGATGTTAAAGAAATCACATGACAGTGCGTCACCCTGTCTAAAACCATCGAAGGTTTAACATCGAAGGTTTCGGTTAGTTCCCCTCCGACCTTAATGGAGCAGCGGGAACTCTCCATAGTCATCCTTCACAGTCTGACGAGTTTGGCAGGAATGTTAAAACATGACAAACACTGGCTTTAAAGTCGACAAAAATATGGTGCGTGTCGACCTGGAATTCATGGGTCTGCCATAGTGTAAATATTTGGTCTATCGTGGATTTTCCTGGCCTGAAACCACACTGGTAGGAACCTGTCAGATTGTTCACGTACGATTTCAGGCGCTTATACAGTACGGCAGAGAAGATCTTGAGCCCAATGTTGAGGAGACTTATCGCTCTGTAATTGGCTCCCAGTCATGGGAGTCTCCTTTCTTATGGTCCGGGCAAACGATGCTGAGATTCCGTTCATCGGGCATGCATTCTTCCGACCATATCTTGCAGATGAGTAGGTGCATGTTCCTGACCAGCTTATCGCCAGCTGCTTTAAACAGTTCCGCAGGGAGTCCGTCTGCTCCAGCAGCTTTATAACATCGTCTAGGTCGGGTGGACGGGATTCTCCTTCGTCTTCGTCCATTGTGAATGGTTCGGGCGGCATTTAGACTATCATCGTCGTTATCCAGTCTGCAGAAGTGGTCCTCCCACAATCTCAGCATCGACTGTGACTCCACTACTAGTTGTCCGTGCTAATCCCTGCAGGCTTCTGCCCTGGCTTTATAGCCTTGGCATGTTCGTTTTACTTTCTGGTAAAATTTTCGGACGTCGTTCCTGCAGTAACATCTCTCCATCTCCTCGATCTCGCGCTTCTCATGCTCCTTCTTTTTCCTCCTCAGAAGTGCATGCTCCTCCCTCCTTTTCTGTTCATAGAGCTCGCGGGCAGCTCTCGTCCGTCGATGCAATGTGGCCATGTATGCATTCTGTTTCTCTACATGGTCCTGTCTGCACTCATCATCAAACCAGGGGTTTCTCGACGGTGGTGGCTCGAAACCGAGTACATCTGAGGCGGCCTCTCTTTCTGACAACGACTCCATTGCTGTTCTATGGTTTCTGCAGGTTGCATCGGGACTTGAGAGAGCTGGAGGGAGACTTGATCGGCGAAGGTCCTGACGGTCTCCTGCGATTGCAGCTTTCCAACGTTAAATTTTGGTGTTCTTACTCGACTCCGTTGATTCCGAGAATTTCGCATCCGTACCTTGGCTGCAACAAGGTAATGATCCGAGTCGATGTTGGCTCCTCGAAAGGTTCGGACATCTTGGATGCTGGAGGAGTGTCTGCCGTCGATCGCAATATGATCAATTTGGTTGGTTGTCGATTGATCGAAAGACCGCCAGGCCTCTTATGGATGTTGAGGTGTGGGAATCGTGAGCTGGCTACTACCAGATTATGTTCCGTCATAAGGTCCAGTAGCCTTAGTCCGTTTTCTGACGTGGTATTGTGTAGGCTGTGCTTTCCAATGACCCGTTCAAGGATAGCTCCCTTACCCAGCTTCGCAGTGAAATCTCCTAGAACGATTTGGTGTCATAGATGGGACATTGGGCATACGTATGTTCTGTCTAGGAGATCATAGAAGTCGGTCATCATTCTCCTCTGTGGGGGCTTGAACACACATTAAGCTCATATAGCCGAGATTGGCCTTAATGCGGATAGTTATGAGGCGTTCGCCTACATGATGGAAGCTTAAGACTTTTTTGCTGAGTCTGCTTTGAATAACAAATCCGCATCCGAATAAGCGTTGTTTATTTTCTTTGTAGCAGTTTCCGTAGTAGATATCACAATTTTTTTTCCGCTTTTTACCTGGCCCATCCCATGTCTGCCTTATAACAGTCCAAAGAGTTGACCAGTTGTCCGGCTGCACCTGGTCTGTTGAGGAACCGGAATTCGTTTCCTTTTTGACGTTTGCGGGGTTCGTCAACATGTAGTCCGTCCGTATCCGAAGCTGTTGGTTGTTTCTGAACAAATTTTTGTTTTACGTGATAGGGATGTTACCCCTATGCACAACCCCCAACCTGGAGGACCAGGTTCCTCTTTCCTCAGGAACAAGGGGCCGAGTCGCTGCTCACGTTGGTTCACTACCTGGCGGGTGCCAGTATAGCTATCCAGGGGAGCCATGCGGAGGCTGTGTGTCAACTTGGATTGAGCAGGGACAGAGATGGAAGCTGGCGTTGGCCAAGTTAAACGCGATCAACTTCTTTGCTCTGTTTGCTCGCTCCCTTCTCCCCTATCTTTACTATCTTTACTGAGTTTATTGCTGGACTGTATTAAAAGTATGATCATTCCCACGACTGCAATACATCCATCAGACACTTTTCAATTGTGCAAAACATTGTGCAAGTGCTGTGTTGTAACTGACAACAGACCATAACCCTCTCATCAATCACCTTCGCTGGTGTCGAAATTCTGTAGAGGATAAGTCAGCTCATGGCCGTAAATCGATCCTATTTTTCGGAACCCCAGTGTGGGAAGAAATGTCTGCCAAACCGAAGGGTTACCAAATCCCTAACGAAAGAGAGACCTGTGCAACCTGTATTTAAGGTGCATCACCTACCTACCTACCTGCATCCTGAATCCTTTTTCTTCTTATTTGTGTATCCCTATGAGGAGTGCAAGCAGTCAATTGGAAAATCACTACGAAGCGATCCCTTTCTGTTCTGGTAATCCTTTCCACGCAATGTTGTGATAAATGATGATGACATTTCAAATTGATTGTGTTAACTGCTGAAATTGCATTCCTCTTTGATGGTATGGGTGCGAAGGGATAATTACTGAATTGAATGGTGAAAGGATTGGTTGTTGAGTGACTTTTATAAGGTGACTGAAAAGGATTTATGCCGTAGTGATGTGAGGTCTGACGTGTAACCAAACAAATGGTTTATAATGGGAATGTCGTGTTAAAGAAACTGGATGCTGTTTTCTATGCTTCAACATCATTACTTATACATAAGTCGAACAACTTTACAACTGTCGAACATGCTTAATTGCAATTATTGCACGTATTTTCAAAGGGGTCTTGGTTTTTTGAGAGGAGGCTCTATTTCTCAACATTTCTCAATTTCTACTTGAGCCGATCTGAACCAATATTAGCAAGAGTTATCCTGTGACTTGCCACTTGTCACCATCGATTTATGACAATACGTGAAGGATGTTAACTTTGTATGATATATTCAGTTATATCTGAATGAAGTCGTTTTCGTAATGTGAACATGTGGATTTTTCTTGCCTTGAGAATAAGGCTTACATTTTCGCCAATATTTGGCGTAATTATAGGAAATAATCCCCTTTTCACAGAACCACGTAAACGATGATGTGATTCTATTTATCGGGTCTGCTTTCCTCTGACCATAGTTTATACATAGCTTAGTATGTGTACTAAACAACTCACCTCCACCAGCTTTAAATAATTTAACAGATAATCCATATGCGTCAGTAACTTTCTAGACGTCAGCTGCGATATTGTTATCGTAACCGTGGGGATGGTCGAAACCTCTCTCATCATCACTCGTCTGGATGTGGAATATTATTGGTCTTATCAGTCCGCAAAACTAACAACATCTACATAGATAAGTGGGATTTGTGATGTCAGTATGGATGCCATGAATTAAGGCCATGTGAATTGAAGACATAATCGCATTAATTCACTTTTAAATGCGAGTTAACGCCATAATCCATCCTCTGCGCATGCAATACTTAAGTGCTCGAACGAATTACTACGGACTATAACCAACGCGGAATTTGGTGGGCCCTTGTCCTACCTAGGACAACCACCCCTGAGAGTAGTGAACAAACATCAACTACCCAAACCACTGCACTCCGTCCAGGTTGTGTGTGTATCACATCATAAGAGAATATAAAAACTCTTGAACCTGCGCGAGTCTCTATAAAAAAAAAATAATAATAATCCAAATATGACCTCAGTTCACACTCAAATGAGAACTAAAGCCACCACTCAAACGTGAACCAACATCATATGATGCTAATCCACATTCGAATGTGAACTTATTCTTTTGTGGCGTTACAGCCCATGAAGGGCCAGAGCCAAGCTTCTCTCAATCACCCATGTTGTGTGTGATTTGTTTTGTACACAGGTGAAAGGGACCTTCAGTTTAATGCCGATTCCGAACGGCGTTGATCGAGAAGCTTTTTCATGGCAAGTATACAACGGAAGGATCTGCCGGTACCCCGCCGAAGAGGGACACCGCGATCTGAACTCGCTCACCGTGCGGCAGAGTGCAACACATTAACCACTTCGCCACGGCGCCCTCAAGAATGTGAACTAATACCATAAAATATTTTTAAGCTCTCATGGTCGTATCATAATGTGACGTTCCAGCGCTCGGGCTTTTGACAGCATGACTAGGAATATTGAATTCTTACAGAGTATAACGGAGTATGAAAGGGGGCCCCTATAACTGCGCCTCCTTAACATTGCACATCTTCTCTGCCATATTGTGTGAATGCCTGAAACCGTTTGTGAATAGCCTGATCGGCTCTTATCAGTGTGGTTTCAGGCCAGGTAAATCCCCAATAGACCAAATATTGACGCTGCGGCAGATCTTGGAGAAGACCCAGGAATACCAAGCTGCATATGACAGCGTGCATAGAGATGAGCCATGTCTAGTTTTAACATCCCTGCTAAGCTCGTCCGACTGTGCTGGATAACAATGGAGAAATCTTCCTGCTTCATTAGGGTCGGTAGTGAGCAAACCCAGCCCTTTGATGTTAAAAAAGGATTTAGGCGAGGTGACGCGCTGTCATGCAACTTTTTCAACATCGTACTTGAAGAGTCACTGGACAACAAATGAGGTACGATTTATTTCAAGTCTACGCAATTGCTTGCTTACGCCGACGACATTGACATGATTGGACGGACACAGCGAGACGTCAATGAGGCCCTTGTAAGCATTGAGGTTAAAGCGGCTAAGATGGCTCTCAAGGTTAATGAGGGTAAAACCAAATATCTACTTTCATCTAAAAGAAACGGACAACACCGACGTATTGGCCACAACGTCACCATGGACGGATATAACTTTGAAGTGGTGAAGGAATTCGTCTACCGTGGCTCAATGATGGCCGGCGACAACAACACCAGCGCTGAGATAAAACGCAGAATCACTCTTACCAACCGCTGTTTTTTTGGGCTCAAGAGGCAATTGAGAAGCAGAGCCCCCTCTAGGAAAACCAAGGTAACACTATATAAGACCTTGATCATCCCAGTCCTCCTTTACGGAGCAGAGGCTTGGACCTTAACAAAAGCGGATGAAGATGCCCTTGGTCGTTTCGAGGGGAAAATTCTGCGCACTATCTACGGTCCCTTTTGTTCAAACGGTTTATGGAGGAGAAGATATAACGAAGAACGATACGGGTTGTACAGCGACATCGGCTGGTACGACGTCTACGGATACAGTTCCGACCCGAAGAGTCTTAGAATCCACCCGGGAAGGATAGCGCGGCAGAGGACGGCCGAATCAACGGTGGCGCACGCAGGTGGAATTGGACCTTAACCAACTGGCCATGCGCAGCTGGAGACGCTTGTTGGTTGAGGCCCAGGTTCACCACGGACTGTAGCGCCACCTAAGTAAAGTAAGTAAAGTATTTTAAGTGGAAGTGCATTGTTCGATTAGATCCGTGCGGTAACTTAAGTTTTGTAAAATGGGACGTCACATCTCAATAGAACCACGAAAATCAAATATTGAGCACCATAATAATGGAAAAAGTCTAAGAGAAATTTCAAAGATTGTTAATAAAGCTCGTGAAACAGAGAGAAATATTATTAAAAGGTGTCAGACGAAGAACAGAAAAATAAGCAAACCGAGAACCAGCTCAAAACAGAAATTCTCCAAACATGATGAGCGATGGATTACCAAACAATATAAGATTAGTCCTATGCTAAGCGCTCCAAAACTTACAGGCATGGTGGAAGAACAAATGGGCATTTACTGCAGTGCTGAAAAGGTACGCAGAGTTTTACGGAAAAATAGATTGAACGGTAGAAAAGCGAGGAAGAAACCGATCGGTACTTAGAAAAACCGAAAGATTCAGTTGCAATTCGCTTACAACTACGCAATGAAAGTTAGCTAAAAACTACACAATGACTGATTTCACATTCCGGAAAAACGTTTTACTTGCGGAAGAGAAGTATAGTTCAATTTCTTCGGATCAGATGAGAGACCTAATGCTTGGAGAACGCCAAATCCAGAACTCAATCCTAAGAATTTGTTCAGCATATGGTGTTGGTTCTTTGCATTTTGTTGAAGGAAATAGGACAAACAGCAATATTTGAATATACTAAACGGGATTAAATTGCCCAAAACAGAGTGAACCTCTAACTTCACGAACTAAATTGGTTTGGCAATTGCTGCGATTTCTCTAGAACGTGTATTATTATTGAAGTCAGCAGCACCAGAAGGGAAGAGATGAGGAAAAGCTTTGACGATGTATCCAACAGTCGTGAATTCGTTGACCGAATCGGGCCAATCGATTACATTACGAACAATCTCGGTTTGTCTCATACCACTTGACACGGGTAGTGCATTAATAACCACATCGTCACTGTCTTCAGCAACATCGGGCATTGAGTCGTTGGCAACACTTCCGTCGACATGTCTAAATTGATCTTGAACGCTTCCGTCTTCTGGTAGTGCCGCCAGGGCGGACATATTGATTTTGTATCACCTGTCGTCTGACCTTGAAGTCTTTGTAACCTTGGGCTCCCTGCTTCCTAACCAGCAACATGTTGACTGTATTAGGAACTCTAGGCGACTCGTTTGCAATCGGTTGGAGATCTTGCTCGACGTTCAGCACGTTTCCTTTGTAACGGAATTGACCATTGACACCTTGACTGCGGAGCTGATAGACGCTGAGAACGGTTTGAATCCGTGCTACCAACATCTGCTCGACGACTGACAATGTCTTCATAACCTCTGGAACATCTCCTGGATCCATATTGTTTTGAGCAGTGTACTTGACAGGGTTTTTAGTGCAGTAATGGCAGATGACTTCATGATGGCTGAGTTGTAGCCGTGAGCAGTTGTCGCAGAGTCTGAACACGTGCATGTCGAGATTCTGGGTGAATGTTCTGATAAATTCAGTGTCTCCAAAATGTGTTCTTTCTATGTTTGAGTTTCGAAGAGGGTCGTCGATAACGTTTCAGCGAACGATCGTGCTAAGTTCCGGGATCGTTTTTGTAGGACTTCAGTTGATATATCAGATTTATCGTTGTTTTTTCTTATTTCCTATCTTATACCTATTTCCTGTTATTTCGGGTTTTTATCAGTAGTTTTGCTTAACGTATATTCAGTTTTGATGACAAATATGGCCGTATTCAGTCATGCAAATTTTTTTTAAGAAAAGTGACGTAACTTGGGGGCGAAAAGCATCAAAAATGGAATTTTTGTTCAAATTTTAATAATTGCGCGCCCCAATTTTTTTTTCGAATAATTTAATTTTTTTCTAGATTTAATTTGGCTTTTAATTTTTTACAATCGAAATTCAAAATTCCGACTTCGTCATGACCGATTTATATTATCAACTGTATGTGTATGTATGTATGGACTGTAATCCATGAAGAACCTGAGCCGAGCTTCTCTCAATCACCCATGTTGTGTATGATTATTTTCCCATAGGTGAAAGGGACTTACAGTCAATTGCCGGTTCCGAACGGCGAATTTCGAGAAGCTTTTTCACGACAATTTTACTACAATGGGTCAGAAGCCCGCTGAGGAGAAACACCATGAAAAACACGTTCGATGACATGGCTGTGTCGGGATTCGATCCCGTGTCATCGGCGTCAGAGGCCAACACACTACCCACTGCGCCACGGTGCTCTCAATATTATCATATTATCAACCAATAATGTAAAAAAAATGCCATCTCTCTAAAATGTCAGGAAGTGGTCCAAAAACGCGAACAACGTTTTGAGTCCGAGTCAGCACCAAGAAGGCTCATCTTCGGTTCGCTTAGATTAAATTACCATCCGCATCAAGACCAGTCTCGGCAATATAAGTTTATAAAGACATAAGACCGACATAAAGACGACTTCTATGATCTCCTACGCAGAACGTATGCGCAATGCCCCAGCTATGACATCAAAATCGTTCTAGAATATTTCAATGCGAAGCTGGGTAAGGAAGCTATCTTTGAACGGGTCATTGGAAAGCACAGCCTACACAACACCACGTCAGAAAACGGACTAAGGCTAGTGGACTTTATGGCGGGACATAATCTGGTAGTAGCAAGTACACGATTCCCACACCTCAAGGGGACCTGGCGGTCTTTCGATCAATCGACAACCAACCAAATTGATCCTATTGCGGTCGACGGCAGACACTCCTCCAGCATCCTAGATGTCCGAACCTTTCGAGGAGCCAACACCGACTCGGATTATTACCTTGTTGCAGCCAAGGTACGGATGCGAATTTCTCGGAATCAACGGAGTCGAGTAAGAACACCAACATTTAACGTTGGGAAGCCGCAATCGCAGGAGACCGCCAGGACGTTCGCCGATCAAGTCTCCCTCAAGCTCTCTCAAGTCCCGATGCAATCTGCAGAAACCATAGAACAGCAATGGAGTCGTTGTCAGAACGCCCTTAGAGAGACCGCCTCAGATCTACTCGGTTTCGAGCCACCATCGTCGAGAAACCCCTGGTTTGATGATGAGTGCAGACAGGCCCATGTAGAGAAACAGAATGCATACATGGCCACTGCCCGCGAGTTCTATGAACAGAAAAGGAGAGGGGAGCATGCGCTTCTGAGAAGAAAAAAGAAGGAGCACGAGAAGGACCGACGTCCGAATATTTTACCAGAAAGTAAAACGAACCAGAAAGCCAGGGCAGAAGCCTACAGGGATGACCACGGACAACTAGTAGTGGAGTCACAGTCGATGCTGAGATTGTGGAAAGACCACTTCTGCAGACTGGAAGTGGATAACCGTCAAAATGCCGCCGTCAGGCAGAGCGAACCATTCACAATGGACGCTATTGAGCATTTATAGAGTTATTTGGAGGAAAAGTTAAAAAAAAAACATTCAATTTGAAACGTACACCCATTTAAATTGACATGTATTGATTCCTACTGTCGAAAACTTGTGGAATCCATGGCTGCTCGCCTAGCAGTAAGAAAGGAACAAAAAGGGTTGCCAACTAAATTTAAACTTTTGCAAAATAGGTTATAATCACATTTATATATGTACATACATATGTAGGTAGGTATGCAATTACATATGTAATTGTAACACAATCATGTGTCCGTTCGATCACCCTTTCGCCATTACACGATTTAATACAATTTCCCGATAATCTCTTGTCCACCCAAGTTGCCAATCTCAATTAGACAATAAGCGCCCGCCATCTCCCTCTACACACAAATATCATTTTTCACATTCACACGCACACATGCAACACTTTCCCGCTCTTCTAACGACCAAAATACAACACTTCAAGTGAAAGTGCCACGAACAGCAATAAAACAAACGAGCACCACAGAAAAAAAAAATCATAAAATCAATAAAACCCCAACCGATACAGAAACACACTCGTAAGCAACCCTTTTACCCAGCCATTCATCATCCGCTCCACGACCATGCCAACCGACTCGTCTCACACATCCCCTCAAGCACCTCCAGAGGACTAACCCATCTCCATCGGCCATCACCTCGTTCGCTTCATTCCACTTTATCTACACCAACACCATACACATCATTTCAATGGAGACTGCGTCCCATAAACAGCAAGTGCGGCAGCAACCATCTTGGATCCAGACATCACCGAGAACAACAATAACAACTCATAGCCCGTTTGTTAACCCCTTGGCCAGCAGCACATGTGCTTTCTGAAAGGGGTACAACGCCATAAAGGGAATCCCCAAAATGAAAGCACAAAACCACACATTCGCAGCGAATGTAAACAAAACAAGGAATCTCCCTGACTCCTCGATAGACAGGTCGAATTGAATGGCAGCCATGATAATGGGCGCTGCTGCGCCTGTGCTACAAGCATAACCCGTATACACTATCGACAAGCCTTTTGGCTATATGCATAGGAAAGTGATATCCACAATTTACCTCTCTTTTTTCGAGAGAGTTCTCTTAAGCGGTTGCTTTACCCCTTCTGTCTATATACATCTACCCTTCTATTAAACAATTGTGGATTGGTATGTGTAGGAGAGCAATGAGAATGAATAAGAGACGATGGAAAATGTGATGATATGGGATGTAACCCTTTTTTTCTTTCTCTTGCTTCTCCCATTCGCTGAGAGTGAAAGTGCAACAATAGCGGAGTTATTAGAGATATCTATTATGTATGTGTATATGAATGTGTGTCTAGTGACTTCATTGATGATGAAAACGAAAGGGAAAGGGCGAAGACAGCATGTGTGAATCCTTTCGCTCCCGACGCTAGAGGAAAAAATGAAAATTCTTATTCTAAATGGATGATGAACGGCCAAGTAGGCGGAGTTTGATATTTTGAAATGTGTCGTTGGGAAAGGGTTGTGAAAGGGAAATATTTTTAAGTAAAGGAAGAAAATGGCGCTTTCAAGAATGGCTAGAAGAACACATTGTCAAATCCAGTTGTTTTTTTAGGGTTCCGTACCCAAAGGTAACGCGAACCCTATTACTAGGACTTCGCTGTCCGTCCGTCCGTCCGTCTGTCACCAGGCTGTATCTCTTGAACGGTGATAGTTAGACAGTTGAAATTTTCACAGATGATGTATTTCTGTTGCCGCTACCACGACAAATACTTAAAACAAAACAAAATGAATATTTAAGGGGGGCTCCCATACAACAGACATGATTTTCATCCAAAAAATCCCCTTGGTCACATACTGAACTAAGGTTAGTCGACAATATATTTGTGTCTTTGATGTATTTATCCTAGCTGCAAACCTTTTCCCCATATTTATTGTTATTCACCTTTTCACATCGTTGCTGTCAAGTAAGATAATTGATTTGAATTCAATGGTGATTACCAAAGTAATATGCCGATAACCTGCCTGCAACCAAGATCTGTCATCATACAAAAAATGTGATGACTGATGAGGTAACATACATACATAGTCTCTTTCATATTTATATGTATATACAGATGGTACGGAACCCTTCGTGCGCAAGTCCGACTCGCACTTGGCCGGTTTTTTTTACATTCACATTTAAAAAGCATTTTTTTTTTATTAATTTTGTAAACAACTTATTCTAGGTAAAAATACTTAAACCTGTCTTATATATCTTATATATTTAAAGTAGCCTACCGGACCTAGACGGGCACTCTAAGCTATGGTGAATATTTTTTGTTTTTGCCTTTCAACGACTTATCTGTTGCTAATATTATTTATTTATTAAAAACTGAGGCTAAGAAAAATGGTTTTTAGAAAAAAACTTAGCATATTATAGATATATTCTTACAACTATCTAAAGCTACACTACCTAATCTTAATCTAGCCCAGCCTATTTTATATAATATATACATACATAAACACATACATATGCACACACAAATGTATGTATGTATGTTGGCGTTACAGTCCATGAAGGACCTGAGCCAAGCTTCTCTCAATCACCCATGTTGTGTATGATTTCATTTTCCCATAGGTGAAAGAACCTACAGTCAATTGCCGGTTCCGAACGGCGAATTTCGAGAAGCTTTTCATGACAATTTTACTAAAGGCGGTTTTGTCAGAACACCGCTGAGGAGAAACACCGTGAAAACACGTTCGATGACATGGCTGTGTCGGGATTCGATCCCGTGTCATCGGCGTCAGAGGCCAACGCACTACCCACTGCGCCACGGTGCTCTCACGCGGCGCCACGGTGCTACACATACAAATACACACACACCCACACATATATATATATATATATATATATATATATATATATATATATATATGTAAGGTATATAACTTACAACTGACCTAACTAAGTTACTCAAATCCAGCTGTTAATGTCAATAAATGTACATTTACACGTAGAGCGTGCTATCTACATACATATGTATGTATGTATACAGTTAAGTATAAACGCACAAAGGAAATGCTGCACAAACAAAAAACGTATTTCATAAAAGTTATGTATTCAAAACCAAATCCATTGCAAACCACTTAACGCAGCATAAACAATCCCAATTTCAATATGAACTTGAATTGTATCAAACCGCTTAGCTAAACATAACGATTGAAATATATTCAGGGCAACCCACGCCACTCATATTGTAAAACTAGTATATATAGGAAAACAAATGCGGAATCATTTGAGTAATATCTGTGCCATAGTCTTGTGAGTACATACGTTCGATAGTTTTTGGAGTAATCTTTGTGTCATATTCTAAGCAAGTTGTTCGCAAAATAAAGGAGTAGGCAAACTGCCTACAAAGAAGATTTTTTTTATAAAAAATAGTAAAAAAGTCTTTAACTATACATTCATTGACTTGGAATTATAACTACAGAAAATTGATCTGATTAAATACTTGTCAATGGGAAAGGTTCTTGAGTACTGTGGTATGGATTCTCTTAACACTTAACAGCGAACGGGGAAATAGTGGAGACATCGCCCATTGTTGTCCCATATTCCTCGAAAAAACGTCATTTGCGTCCAGAATTGTGTATACTGCATAGCGAGGCAATAGACCAAGAGCCCACAGCAAATTTTGGGCGTGGGGATATAACCTAAAGATTTATACATCAACATGACGTCTTCAACAAACAATATCAAATCCGAAAGTCTGGCAGCGATTTGTCGCAGCTGAGGTTAGTAACGGTAGGTTAAAAAAGTGTTTTTTCCAAAATCTGGGTCTTATATAAATATATCTAACCAATTGAATATAGTATTAAATGAAAGAAATGACTTCCCCGATTACAAAAATATAGGTCCCAGACGTTTTACGCACAGCCATTCCACTGCCAGACGTGCTAAGGGTGTGTTAAAAATCACTTTTTGAAATAATTGGTATAACTACATATTGGTTACACCAAAAAATTTATAAAAACGTCCTGATCACAAATATGTGGGTCCCAGACGTTTTACGCGCAGCCATGCCCTTGCCAGACGTGATAATAGTACCTACGTTGAAATTACCATTTTTAAACAATTCTCATATCATAACCATATTATGAAAACGGAACTATGTATTTGGTAGAAGCAATGGCAAAAAAAAAATGCTTTTAAATACTTAACTATTTGGCTACTAAATGTTGCTCTAAAAATTATTATCATTTTAAATATAGTATACAAATCCATATACACCATTATGTATGAAAAGAAAACTTCAAGGTTTATCATATGGTACAAAAAATGGACATATGTGAAAGCTAATACATACACATATGTATATTTACTGAAAGTTATTCTTTATCTGATTCATCCGATGAATCGCTAATATAATTATCTTCATCATCAGATGCATCTACTTCATTAATTAAAATACATTCAAATCTATCAGAAATTTAGCAAGGCATGATTTGTGGTACTTCAGTTCATCGTTTTCGGAGCTGTTTATCAATGTTTGATACACCGCATCATTCCCAAGAACTATAGCTTTGCATATTATATGTTCTAATGTGGACATCCAGCCACAAATAGACTTTTCTTTCTTGCCTTTTGAATATTTAGTAATATTAGTAATACGATTACAAAAAAAAAAAAAACATGTGCTATCTGAATTGACTTAAACTGAATTAGTGAGTCTTGGAACATTTTCAGGTGTGATGTTTGTACTGGATAGGTATGTCATAAATACTGCATTCAGGCACTGTGTACATGCAAGTGCGGGATATTTGTATTTACAAAACTATATAAGCTGTTAAATAACTAAACGTAACTTCTTCTTCTTCTCTTTGCGTCGAAAATAAACATTTTTTGAAAAAGCAGTAAACAGCCGATAGCATGGCTATGATATCCATTTACACTATCGATCTTCATCGGAAGATGTATATCCGAGTACTTAAACTTTTTAATTTTCCTTCATTTTAAAATTTGTGTGCACTTTTGCAATGTTTCGTCATTAAACAAAATTATGTTCCCAAACTGCTTCAGACTATCACTTGAAAGAATAACACATTTATTATTTACTTTCTTAGACATATTCACTTCCCGGCAAAAAACTGTTGACCATTGACAAACAAGCTTGTTATTTTTCTCGACAATATACGTAAATAACTTGCTCTCAGTTATCTAAAAAGGGACAGGCTATGCATATGCTGATGACACAGCCATCGTAGTCAGCCATAAAACCATCGAAGCCGCGGAGGCAATAATGCAGACAGAATTTAATGCAGTTATGACATGGTGCCATGACAACGGGCTTACTATAAACGCTAAGAAGACTAAAGCTATGCATATTCGACCACCACACATTATGAAGCACCGAAAAAATATCAAAATACACAACTCGGACTGTATAAATAGAGCAGGAAATCATACAGAGATACAAAATGATGATGATTGTTTAATATATATTGATAATGGGTCGACGTGCAAATATCTGGGAGTGATCGTAGGTTATAATCTGAAATGGAGTTACCACATACAGGCTTTAAATTAAAAAAACTTCGACAGTCCGCATGCGCTCTATACCACCTTAGCTACAGATGCACGAGCGATGTTCTACGACAATGCTATTTTGGCCTAGTTGAATCACACCTAAGATTTGGTATATTAGCTTGGGGGATTGCCCTACAACTTCAAAATCTTCAAGCGATGCAATCTCGGATACAAAGAATTGGTTGAATGTCGACTCTCCGGCAACAAGTCGATGATTACCCCATTAATAATAGCATAAAGTTTCTGACTCTTAAACAACTCTATAAACTAGAAATGTTAACACAATTCAAAGATTTAACACAATTCAGATCCTATAAAATCCCAACACAGCAAACTTTAAACACCAGAAGAAGTACTACAGTACAGTACTAACAATATTTAACGAACTATCCAGTGATTTTCAAAACCTTTCGAAGTTAATGTATTTAAAAAAAGCTCAGCAATTTTACTTAAACTCTAACGTTTAAGTATTTCACGTTAACGTGAAATAAGAACGGTGTAACCCAGAATTAGTAGTATAACTTGCCTTGAAAAAGCTTCTCGACTCACGCCGTTCGGAATCGGCATTAAACTGTAGGTCCCTTTCACCTGTGTGACAAATAAATCACGCACAACATGGGTGATTGAAGAGAAGCCTGGCTCTGGCCCTTCATGGGCTGTAACGCCATCAAAGAAGAAGAACCCAGAATTAATTCCAATAAATATCTTTGTAATTAATCTTCTGCAGACAAGCTCATGAGAGCACCGTGGCGCAGTGGGTAGTGTGTTGGCCTCTGACGCCGAGGACTCGGGATCGAATCCCGACACAGCCATGTCATCGAACGTGTTTTTCACGGTGTTTCTCCTCAGCGGGGTTCCCCTGTAGTAAGATCGTCATGAAAAGCTTCTCGAAATTCGCCGTTCGGAACCGGCAATAAACAGTAGGTCCCTTTTACCTATGTGAAAATTAAATCACACACAACATGGGTGATTGAGAGAAGCTCGGCTCAGGTTCTTCATGGACTGTAACGCCAACATACATACATACATACAATGAATGGAAAGATTATATAGGATTGTACATATTCTTCTTCTTCTTAGTGGGCGCTACAGTTCGGGGTGAACCTGGGCCTCAACCAACATGCCCCTCCATCTAGCACGATCTTTCGCTAGCCTTTTCCATTGCCGCACCTTCGCCATCTTAAGTGCGGCCGTCCTCTGCTTCTTCGTTCCCCGGAGTTGGATTCAAAGACTCTCCGGGCTGGAGCTGTGGTATCCATTCGCTCTACATGGCCCAGCCATCTTAGGCGTTGAATCCGTAGACGCCTGACTATGCTCATGTCGCTGTACAGCCCGTAAAGTTCGTGGTTGAATCTTCTCCTCCATCCCCCGTCTGCGTTTATAGGCCCAAAAATCACGCGCAAAATCTTTCTCTCGAACCGACCAAGGGCCTCCTCATCCGCTTTTGATAGTGTCCATGCTTCTGCGCCGTACAACAGGACCGGGATGATAAGGGTCTTATATAGAGTCAACTTTGTCGTTCGGGAGAGGGCGCTATTACTCAATTGCCTCCGAGAACAAAGAAACTGCGATTGGCAGGAGTGATTCTGCGTTTGATTTCGGAACTGATGGCTTTGTTCCAGGTCACTGCGGAGACAAGGAAGACGAAGTCCTTAACTACCTCGAACTTATATCTGCCAATACAAACGTTCTGGCCAAGACGTCGGTGGTGAGCGTCCTTTTTTGATGACACCATATATGTATTTAGTTTTGCCCTCGTTTACCGCCAGACCAACTGTCGCCGCCTCAAACTCAATCCTCGCAAACGCCCCATTGACATCTCGCTATGATCTACCTATTATGTCAATATCGTCGGCGTATGCAAGGAGTTGCGAGGATTTGAAATAGATTGTGCCTCTTGTATTGGCCAGTGGTTTTGCACAATCATTTCCAATATGATGTTGAAGAAATCACACGACAGCGCATCGCCCTGCCTAAATCCTTTTTTGACATCAAAACTATCGGTAAGGTGTTCACCGATTCGGATGGAGCAGCGGGCATTCTCCAAAGTCATCCTGCATAGTCTGACGACTTTAGCAGGTATGTCAAGGGTAGACATAGCCTTGTATAGCTCGTCTCTAATTACGCTGTCGTATGCGGCTTTGAAGTCGACAAATAGGTGGTGAGTGTGGACTTGAAATTCATTGGTTTTTTCCAGGATCTGGCGTAGTGTGAAGAGTTGGTCGATGGTGGACTTCCCTGGCCTGAATCCGCACTGATAAGGACCTATCAGCTTATTTACAAAAGGCATCACGTTCACACAACACGGCAGAGAAGATTTTGTAGGCGATGTTAAGGAGACTTTTTCCTCTGCAATTGGCGCAATCAGAGGGGTCTCCTTTCTTGTGGATCGGGCATACGATGCTGAGACTCCATTCCTCGGGCATGCTTTCCTCTGACCATATCTTACAGATGAGCTGGTGCATGCTCCCAACCAGGTCATCCCCAGCTGCCTTGAAGAGCTCAGCATACAGTCCGTCTGCGCCAGCAGCTTTATTCGACTCGAGCTTCGATATGGCAATCTTAGCTTCGTCGAGGTCAGGGGGACAGAATTCTCTGCGGTCTCCGTCTATTAGAAATGGATCATTCAGCCTGACAGCGGTATATTGACTAACATCGCCGTGATACAGTCTGCAGAAGTGGTTTTTCCATATTCTCAGCATCGACTGCGATTCTACTACTAGGTGTCCGTTCTCATCCCTGCAGGCTTCCGTTCTGGCTTTATAACCTTGGCATGTTCGCTTTATCTGTTGATAAAACTTTCGAACGTCACGCTTGCAGCAACGCCTCTCCAAATCCTAGAACCACTCAGTGCATCTTAGAAAGGTAAGAAGGTCTTCGTCTAGACAACATCTGCAGAAATCATTCGGAACTTGCCCTAATTTTGGTGCATGACTGCCAATGAGACAGCGACCGGTGATGACACCAATGATTTTATAATTGTCACTTCATTTTAGGGAGATTAGTCTCCTAGTCCATTGACTATCGAGTCGGGGCCAGATTCACCTGGAGATGATGCAGGTATGCCCCTGGGTCCATCTAAGGTTCGTCTCAGCCATGGCGAGGCTTGTGAGTTTAAATTTAATATCTGCAGGAGGGATGCCTTGCATGCCATTGTTGTTGTTGCATCGTTCCTTTTCAGCCGAGTGTGTAGGCCCTTTCGTTTCCTGACATGTCGTCGTATCCTGGTACCCATAGGAGTTGTATAATAAGCTGTTTGACCATCTCGTTGAGAGATAGGTGACACTCAAGGCTCAATGAGTAATAGACTGGACAGGTTTCCGGAATTTTGTGCGAAGGGCTAAAGGTAATTGCCTTCTAGACATGTACTACTACACGATTTTCTTGATAGTTCCAACTTTCAGAAGTTTTACATAACAGCTATTCCATTCTACCCGGCGACTAGTCCGCCACCATATTAGATCAGTTCGCTCTGTATTTTTATGCAAGGTGTTGCCAGTTCCAAACAGGAAAAAGCTGCCATAACTTGGGCTAGTATCAAATAATAACAGCACATGGAACTCAAATTTCAGATTGCAGTATGTATTTACTTACAAACCTATTGAACAATCCGAATTACGCTAGCAAATCATAAGGCAACATCGATGTGCCACAATGACGTCGTCCACGCAATAATCAAGGTCCAAGTAAGAACCTATTTGTTTTGATTAAGGATTCATTTAGAAGGTGAAAGGAGCAGTTTAATTAGCAAAAGTCATTGAAGCAAAAAACTCTCGTTCACTTTTCGCCGCTAATCTTCCTTCAATTGCTGTATAGAATATGTGCATATATGTATGACACCAAATAGCTATTAGATTAGCTCATATTTGACACAGTTGGAGACTTGTTTGACACAGCCAAAAGGAATTCGAATACTTCGTATAAGGACACACATTCGATGTAACAGACTACCACCTCTATGTATATCCGTTTTTGGCTCTTCATTAGTAAATATTCTTGGTAGCGTTTACTTACTTATCAGGCCAGCGATCCATGGAGGATCTGAGCCTGATCTATAGCTGCCTTCCATCCTTGACGGTCCCGGGCACGCTGCTTCCAGATGTCAAGACCAAGATGTCTTACATCCGCGATTACTTGGTCTTTATACCGGAGGTTCGGTCTTCCTCTTCTCCTCGAACCAGGAGGCTCGGAGTCGAAGACCCTCTTAGCTGGAGCGTTGATCATGCGCTCGGTGTGGCACCGAAATCCGGTGCATGTTTCGAATGGTTCCGAGGTCCTAGAACCGAGTTGCACGGTGCATCGCGTGTTTTTTAGCGTGGCGCGACACAACTGGATCAGTTTTCCCGGGATCCCGAATTCGGCCATCGCACCACACAGTTCTTCACGATGAATGCTGTCGTATGCGGCTTTGAAATCGATGAAAAGATGGTGTGTATCGATTCGAAACTCGTTGGTCATTTCCAGGATTTGTCGAAGTGTGAAAATTTGGTCTATAGTTGATTTGCCGGACCGGAAGCCGCACTGGTAGCTGCCGATTAGTGCGGTGCAAAATGGTTTTAGACGTTCACACAATACGCTGGACAGGATCTTGTATGCGACATTGAGCAGGGATATACCTCTATAGATCTTGCAAGAGATAGGATCGCCTTTTTTGTGGATGGGGAGCTGGTATTCCAGTCGTCGGGCATGCTTTCATCTTCCCAAATTCTGCAGATGATCTGGTGCATGCTCCCTACCAGAACATCGCCGCCAGCCTTGAAGAGCTCTGATGGTAAGCCATCTGAGCCTGCAGCCTTGTTGTTCTTCAGCTTCTGAATAGCTGTGCCGACTTTTTCGATGCTGGGTGGGAGGACTACTTCAGCGGCTGTAGTTGGGATTTCCTCAGTCCCTACCACTCTCTCTTGGCCATGCTCGTTAAGCAGCTGCTGGAAATGCTGCTTAAATACATCCACTATTCCCTGCGGGTCGGTGACAAGATTACCCTCGCAGTTTCGAAGAGCCTGGGTGCCCTTTTTGAAGCCTCCTGCAAGGCTTTAGGCTTTCTTGTAGAAGGCTCGTGTTTTAGGTTTATCCCTAGACTCCTCGATATCCTTGAGCTGGGAGGCTGCGAAGGTCCTTTTCTTTTGTCGCAGTAGTTTTCTTTCCCCCCTTCTTCTGACTCGGTACTCTTCTTGCGCTGTCCTGGTTTTCCTCTGCAGCGCCTTTTGGTACGCCTCGTCGGTTGCTGCCTTTTTCTGCTCACATTCGCCATCATACCACGGGTTTCTTGTCGGGGGTCGAAGGTATCCTAAGGTGGTTTCGGCTACTTCCTGAATGGCTGAGCGGCAATGCAGCCACATATTATTGGCATTTGTGTTCGACGTAGGTATACCGTAGAGTCTTTCGCTCAGCTGCTCCCTGTAGACTTTGGCAACCTCCGGTGTGCTCAGGCGCCTAATGTCGAACCTCCTCTTGATGGGCTGGTGCAGCTTTCTGACATTGGACAGTCGAGCTCTGAATCTTGCTACTACGAGGAAGTAGTCAGAGTCGACATTTGCCCCTCTGAATATTCGTACATCCAGGATGTTTGACGAGTGCCTTGCGTCAATGAGCACATGGTCGATTTGGTTGGCGGTTCGACCGTCCGGAGATCGCCAGGTTGCTGTGTGGATTCGCTTGCGAGGGAATCTTGTGCTACTTATCACCGCATTACGAGCTGTCGCCAAGTCAGTGAGTCGGAAGCCGTTATCTGTTGTTGTATCGTGGAGGCTGTGCTTTCCGATCACTCCGCCAAGGGTGTTCTCCTTACCGATTTTGGCGTTGAAGTCCCCGATCACGATTTTTACATCGTACTCCGGACAAGCTCCGTAGGCGTTGTCCAGGAGGTCATAGAAGTCCTCCTGGATAGGGTCTTCAGCCTCGTCGGTAGGGGCGTGTGTACATGCGGATCACAGCCAGGCGATCACTTATAGGTTTAAAGTCGATGACCTTCGACCTTAACCGCTTTACCACGACAAATCCGCATCCCAGTAAGTGCAACCTTTTGTGACAGCTGTAATAAATGTCGCAATTTTTCTTCCTAATCATACCGCTTCCTATCCAGCGTATTTCCTGGACCGCAGTAATATCCGCCTTGTACTGCGTGAGGATTCCTTCTAATTTATGAGCAGCTCCGGGAGTGTACAGGGTTCTGACATTCCAGGAGTATACTCGCAAATCGTGTTCCTTTTTCGTGCGTTGTCGTCGTCGAGTATCCGTCCGTGTATCCGAGGCATTTTGCTCATTCATAACTTTTCTTTTTTTTACGTGGGCGGATTGTTAGCCCGCCGCACAACCGCCATTCTGGTCGGGGTTTTGTCGCTGCATACGTTTGTTCACCTCCCAACGGTTGTTGAAGAGGCTATCCAGAGGGCGCCGCGAGGAGGCCGTATGTCAACTTGACCCGGGCATTTAAACAGGGATCGTTGCTGGCATCTCGCCAGGTTGAGAGCGATCAACAACTTTACCCTGTATGTCCGAGCCCATGCCCTTGGTAGCGTTTAGCCTTGCATTTAACACATTTAACACTATCATGGAAATCGCAACGAGTTTTTCTTTCATAGAGTTTCCTAATCAAAGGCAGCTGCTCAAATCGTTCGGCCCTCTGTAAGCCCGTTGTAGACGAATGCAAATACAATTATCCTCGGCAATTGATTTCCCATTCCATCGTAACTTACATATATTCTTGTATATTCCGAGACTATAAAGACTTCCATCAATCAGCACCGAGAAAGTCACATCATTCATCGCAACTATTTCCTAGTTATATTCCACTTCATTTCAGAGCACAATGTTCGACTGTATCATTTCACTCTTCAATGCAAACACAATTCAAATCAACAACAAAATAACGAAAAAGGATACATCATAGTCAGCCCCCTCCTTTCCGACATCATCCTTTTGTAACCAACTGACATGTCTGGTCGTCATTTTTCGTCATCCCTTTGTTGTCAAGCGGATTGGAATTCTGCAACACTGTGTAACCAAAGAAGAAATGAAAAGCAAATAGAAATGAGTTCCAAAATCCTGCTCTTACTCAACCAGCTGACCTACTCCTCCTACAGTTCCTTTTTCTTTTATTTTCTGTGCCATTCTCTTTCTTAATTTTGATGATGTCCGAGGGCTATTGTCTGTTGCCATTTTGCTCTTCTTCTTCTTCTGATGCTTTTTCGTCTCACCATCCTTCTCATGATGAATGAGCGAATCGTTGCCCTACCACTCCATCGACAACCCTTACGTACACACTCGTTCATTTATTCACTTCCTCCCTTTTCATCTTTCCTCTGATTTTTTTGTGGTTGTTTGCTGTTTTTGCGAGCTACATTCGTATACATTCTGTAGCCTTGGCGCGGAAACTACTCGGACTTGGGCATAGACATACATATCTATTCTCGATAGCCACATGTGTACGTTCCATCATAATTTCTGATGGGTCACTTGAGGATATGACTGTATTCGATATCAATTCACTGGTAGGGTAAATGTATGATGATGGTGCCATCCCCATTGGTATGAACGCGTTCATGGTCGTATGGACATGTACAAATGGATATAGTCCTTCCGTTAAGGAATGTGGTTAGAAACCTTCATCATCCATTTACCCACCACGGAACTGGTAATTAATCGATCTGTTAAGGACGGCAAAGTTTTATTTTTTTATTTTTATTTTTTTTTGGGAGGTCTACTGGAACTGAGCCGTATAAGTTTTGCAAACATTCGATAGATCGAATTTCTAAAGCCATGCTCACACACACGCAGTAGCATAGTGTTTGCAAAGATTCTCTTTCTTGGATTACTGGGGGTGGGCGTAGAAGAAACTGGCCTCGATTGAGTGGACAAAGTTTGAGATTGAGAGATGAGGATGCATTCATCATTCAGTAGAGGAATAGCAATCAGTCAGCAGAATACGTTGCTGTGATGGCAGATAACAGCAAACTGACATTAATGCAAATGGATACTTTCAGGTTGCTTGGAAGATGTGTTCTATTTTTGGTCTTAAATAAGGAAGAACAAGTTGGATACTGGTTCTGCGAACGTGTGGAGTTACATATATTACGCACAGTGACTTCATGTCAACTCTTTAAAATGTCTGTCAAAATGTTGCAGGAGAGCAACGCATATAACGGTATACCTATGTATGTACATATGTACATACATTTTAGTATTAAGTATTTTGCAATCGCCCTACCGTTAGGTCGTTTTCTATTTCTTGCGAATCCGGTCCCCTTATCAATTTAGAGGGAGATCAGTTGACCACATCACGATCGAACGTTTTCGGATCAAGTTCTCTCAAGCTCTTTCTGTCCAAACCAGCCTTTGCTGATCACCGTTGAGACTTTAACAAAACAGGTATACAACCTTTTCTGTACTAGGTTTCAAGTCTCTGTTCACAGTGATCTGACAGTGAGCCCAGGTAGGCTGATGTAGGGAAAATGGATGCGTACATGTGCCAGCAAGTGCTGGCCCACCAAATATGCAACTTCTACCAAATCAGAATTGTCTGTGGCATTTCACACCGCTAAAGATTACGGAGAAGACACGTAAATTTAAGTCCGACATATGCCGCCTTATCGTCGAGTTTAAGATGGATTGATCTTTCGATTATCCTCACCAGTGTGTGCAAGGCTGTTTCGACAGATCTACCCTTACAGTAGGCATGCTGTGCCTTAGTAATTAGGAACGGATCCAAATTGTGGCGTATGTATAAGTCTATCAGCCTTTCCAAAGTTTTTAGTACAAAGGATGATAGACAGATAGGCCTTAGATTTCTGGGAAAAGTGTGGGAGTTTTTGCCGGCTTAGGGGATGAAACGTACCTTTGCGCACTTCCACTTTTCTGGAATGGGACTCCAAGCTAGGCATCCTTCAAAGATAATCTCTAGCCATGGTATAGTCCATTCCATAGTTTGTGTGAGTTCGATAAGGTAAATTTCATCCGGACCTGGCGATTTGTAGGGCTTGAAGCTTTTTAACGCCCATATGATTTTCTCTCTAGAGATAATGTGGTCGTACTTTCCCTTTATCGCGGAGGAGAAGTGAGTTCCTCGCGAGTGTACTGAGTCTTGCTGTTCATAGCAGCCCGGGAAGTGCGTATTGAGGAGAAGATTTAGAGTTTCTTCCTCAGACGTTGTCCAAACTCCGTTTGCTGTGAGGCAGCTCGGAGATCTTTCGAGAGTATTTTTCTCAATCTGTAGGCGTCTGAAATTTTCTCCATACTGTTGCAGAAGAGTTTCCAAGACAGCCTTTGTTCTTTCCTCAGGGTTTGTTTGTACACCCTGGGTGAATCTAGCGAGTGCTTGACTAGAAGTGAAAATTCCCTTCAAAGTAGGAAGCAGCTGCCTTATACCTTTTTGCAGCATGACAGGATATATCCCGTCGGTGCCTGGCGATTTAAAGCCATCGAAGGATCCCACAGCAAATTCAATGGCTTCATTCGTTACCATGCGCGAGGCAATATATGTACATATGTACCAGCAACGCCGAGTTGTTAGACTCAGTAAAGGTACCTACCATCCGATTTTCTGAGCACATCCAGCTTTGTCGATTTTCCCCGTTTGCTGGTCACGCTCAAAGGATTGATCTCTTCATAGAAGGTATTATCAGAATCATTTTTCGCTTTACGTTTATACCACATTTCCTTGATATCATTCAAAAACCTATCCTTTGTACATGCCATTTGAGTTGTTCGTTTAGCACCTTATGCAGAAACTCTGCTTTAGCAAATAGTTTTAGTATTTAAGAAACACTAATGATAGCGATAACTTACAAGGTTTTGAACTTCTGATATCCTATTTAGCTGCAAATCAAAAATGCCAACGACCAGTAATTGGTTAAACGCTTGTGTTGACGGTGGTGGGTGGCCTAAAGTTAGTTCAAGTGAAAACCTTCTACATTAAGTGGTTGTAGTGTAGTGTTGTAGTTTACCCTTTGTGGATATGAATTATTACGACTAAGGTAAAGGCTTCAGTCAAACAGGAGCTAAAATTTCATTAAATTTCTCCCGAATAACCCTAAGGGAATCATCCATAAATAACATTTCTTATGGCATGAACATCACTTCACCAACGACAGGTGCATCCAATCGAATCGATCGCCTCCTACATTCAAATCGCACAAAAAAAAGGACCTCAACAAAAACACTAAACAGTAACATCTCATCTCACCAATCCACTATCTATCTGTCAGGTTGTTTGCCACAAGTTCCAAGAAATTCTCCTCCAGCATAGGAGTCCCTGCCAACCAGCTGTCGTGAAAGCAAAACTCTTGTATCATTCCTAAGCAAAGTAGGAAAATAAATTTCCTATCTTTCTCCTTTAATGGCTAATAATTATTACCCAAAAAAGGTGTAGACGAGGTCTAGGAAAACGAAGAAGACACAAGGAACGTGCCGTAGTGAAAGTGAGGTTAGTAAGACAAAATTATGACATGTGGTTGATGGTTGATCAGACGCGTGAGGGAAAGTTAAGGATCTAACATTCGTTTTTTACGATCCTTTCTTCCTCATGGCACTTTTTTCGTTCGAATACGCGTGCTGTTCCGGCCTTGAAAAATGCACCAAAGGTCCTTGTCTAATTGAGTAATCGACGGTTAACCCTTGGTTGGTAATAAAACGATAATCGACGACTTGTGTTGCTTGTTCAACTCAAGCGGCATCCTTTCGTCCTTTCGTCTTTTCACTCATTTCTAATTGCGCAATAACCAACCCTTGAGTTCAAGGTGAAAGGAAATAACAAAATCACAGGTAAAGGCTGTGTAAAGAGTTAAAGTATCCTCTTCGTATGTGGTTTCGCGAGTGGTTGTCAACAAAAAACAAAAAAAAAAAAAAGGAAATGAAAAACAGGAAAAAAAAAACAAGAAAGGATAATAGTTGCGATTGTTTAGAGAACACACAAAACCACACACAAACGCGTTGTATTTCCTTTGTCCCTGTTGGCCTATCTTCGACCGCAAGGCATAAAGGAAGACGCTAATTGGGAAAGTCAAATATTTGACGTGTTTGAAATGAAAGGATGCGTGGATTACGCGGTGTTCCTAATAGAGCCATGAATGAAACTCATTCGCTGTTTGCATAGAATTGGTTTTGGTGCTAATTTTGTGGCAAGCCGTTGTGTGGCGGGATAAATCGGTGAGACATTTGTTGAATTAGGATTTGTACACTCAAGATAAGGAAGGCACCTGAACGCGGAATAGAGAGGGCGGGGGGAACGAAGTTGCAGGTGATTTCCATGTGATAAGGGTATTGACATAGTCTGTGATGTATTTGGATGGTATGCAAACAGAAAAACCGCTGCAAAGTGATATTGTGATATTTTTGGTGTGTAGAGGACGGAATTCACCCTCGTGCAGTTTGGTGAGATTTTTGACGTCTGGAACCAAACGATATGATGTATGGGTATGTATGTACATATGTACATACCTTGCAGGAGGCTTCAAAAAGGTCACCCAGGCTCTTCGAAACTGCAAGGGTATTCTTGTGACCGACCCGCAGGGAATAGTGGAATTTCCAGCAGCTGTGATCGAAGTGATCGAAGATGTCGGCAGAGCTATTCAAAAGCTGCAGAACAACAAGGCCGCAGCCTCAGATGGCTTGCCATCAGAGTTCCTCAAGGCTGGCCGCGATGTTCTGGTAGGGAGCATGCACCAGATCTTCTGTAGAATTTGGGAAAATAAAAGCATGCTTGACCACTGGAAATCAGCTCTATTTGCCCCATCCCCAAAAAAGGCGATCAGACCTCTTGCAAGAAATATAGAGGTATACATATCCCTAAAACCATTTTGCACCGCACTAATCGGCAGTTACCAGTGCGGCTGCCGGCCCGGCAAATCGACTATAGACCAAATGTTCACACTTCGACATATCCTGGAAAAGACCAAACACCATCTTTTCATCGATTTCAAAGCCGCATACGACAGCATTCCACTTGAAGAACTGTTTGGTGCGATGGCCGAATTCAGGATTCCGGGAAAACTGAGCCAGTTGTGTCGCGCCACGCTAAAAAATACGCGATGCACCGTGCAACTCGGTTCTAGGACTTCGGAACCATTTGAAACATGCACCGGATTTCGGTAAGGAGATGCGCTGTCATGTGACTTCTTCAACCTGGTGCTGAAGCAGATAGTGCGACGGGCAGACGTCAACAGGGAAGGCACTATCTTCAACAAGTCCATCCAGTTGCTAGGATACGATATCATCGCGTGTTCTCGCCGTGGCATTGTGGAATCATTCACGGCGATTGAAGAACAGGCGAAACGAGTTGGTCTTAAGGTCAATGAGGACAAGACGAAGTACATGTTGTTAAGCAAAAACAAATCCGTCGCTCACCACCTGGGACAAAATATAACAATTTACACCTACAATTTCGAGGTAGTTAAGGAGTTCGTATACCTCGGGGCAAACGTAAGTTCCACAAATGACACCACAGTGAAGATCCGGCATAGAACAGCAACCGCTGCTACTTCGGCTTGTCCAAAGAACTGGGGTCAAAACTCCTCACTCGAAAGACCAAAGTCATGCTTTATAAAATGCTCATACTGCCAGTCTTGCTGAACGGAGCCGAGAGCTGGACGATAAGCAGGACAGCGGAGGTGATTTTGGGTTCTTTCGAAAGAAAAATTCTGCGCCGGATATTTGGTCCTATCTGTGAGGAAGGTGAATGGAGAAGTAGACACAACCGCGAACTCTACGAGCTGTACAAAGATGTGGATGTAGTCCGGAAGCCAAAGATCCGTCGACTACACTGACTCGGCCACATCGAGCGCATGGACATCAACGCTCCAGCTAAGAGGATCTTCGACTCCGAGTCTCTTGGTTCGAGAAGAAGAGGAAGACCGAACCTCCGGTATAAAGACCAAGTAATCGCGGATGTAAGACATCTTGGTCTTGATAACTGGAAGCAGCGTGCCCGAGACCGTCAAGGATGGAAGGCAGCTATAGCTCAGGCTCAGATCCTCCATGGATCGCTGGCCTGGTAAATAAGTAAGTACGTATGTACATATGTGTATCACTGTGAAGTATCCCATCATATATATTTATTGAAATATCAAATGCCTGCCCACAAGGTACCACGGTAATTAAAATCCCATTTGTAGCACTTCTTCCCACAAATATTCGGAAGCCATCAATTCTAACCAAACCTCATCTCTTCGGTTTAATCCAAGCAAGCATTCGCTGTAACTAGTTGATTTATCCGAGTTGTTAATTAGAAAGGCTGCGCATAATTTACTTTCACTCGCTGCCTTATCGTAAGTGCGTTTCTCACATTATTCATCGAATTATTGTGGTATCTCTCACTCTATGGTGTCTAGATATGATGTTTTCAATCCCAAGAATGTCATCCCCTTCATACGGTGCTGAACTCAAGCATATAACAATAATCTAATTAGAACCAAAATTCATTCCCTTTCTTCTAAGCTCTATATATGTATGCATGTACTTACATCCCATGAATACATGTGCCCATCCATCCAGCCCCCGATTAAGAAATCCTGAATTATCGCACTGGCCACGACGAAAGTGAATGCGTAAATTGATTTGAATTGACAACCGTTCCATAAAGCATACGATGACGAGTAGTGTGTATGTAACATTGCATCAACCCCACCGTGCGGTTTGGCCGATGTCTATTGTTTGCTGGTTGAACATGTCAACCAGCCCATTGTCTGGTCGACGATTCGACGATTGGGAAAGATGGTCCGGATAATGTTCCCACATTAGTTCTAATAACCACACCAACCGGCGACAACAACTCGGACATCTCGACTGAAGTGGTCTACATAGGCGTGATGGCAAAACGGGAGATGCGAGTTAACTACAAAGACACGGCAATGAATAGGACAGAGCGGAAGCACCACTTTTGACTGCTCCCCCACCAAACAAAAAAAAAGATGGAAATATTCAAAAATTCTATTCTCTGGTTGGAACTTAATTGAGTCACAGAACCGAGTGATTTTGAAGACTGACGACGGGCTACTACTGGCCAAGGCGGAGTTTGGTTCTGGCTGCCGAGGTAATACGGATCGCGTGGTCATGGCGTTGGCGATCACGATTCGTGTGTCTCTTGATTGTTGATTAAGATGATGAGAGGAATTGATACTCGGATCATGAGGAATTTAACCCTCTGTTGGATTGCTGTATGATTATGATTTGTAGTTATTAAATTGGATTGTGTACGACGTGTGAACAGCGAACAAACATGTGCGTCTGAAAAAAGAGTATGTGTGCGACACTCTGTACTATGTTTTCATTGCACGGTCCCAACAAAATACGTTTTTATTATAGCCATGTGAGCCCACTAGCCATGCGAGCCTGCTAGCCATGCGAGCCTACTAGCCACGCGACTTACGACACATACACAACAAATTAACAATTTAAGTTAAATTAAAAACAAGCTCACCTGCGACGTATGTAAAACCTCACAATTGTAGCAACACGTTGCCAAAAAGGATGCAATGACCAGTCAATTTTACGGTTTGGTCTACTTTTGACAGTACGCACGTGGTTCAAAACATGTGTCAAACATGCCTAGTTAACATTGCAACTTCCTCTTGGAAAGACTTACACCCAAACAATGCTTACAATTTATTGCATTTTATTAACAAAATCTATGCTCTGCTCTGTAAGAAGTGCTATACGCCACTTCAACCTACTGAGCTAGCAATTCAAGCCATATACTCCTATGATGTTTGTCGCACCACTTGGATGGAGTGCAAATGGTTTGGGTCAGAGATGTTCGTTTACTGCTCTCCAGGGGTGGTTGTCCTAGATAGGATTCGAGAGGAACCGACCGATTTTTCACGTTGGTTGTAGTTCAGCAAATGTTCCATGCCATTATGGTCTCTTATATTAGAACTGGACACAGAGAGTATGAATTTGAACTGACCATATACTGTGTGTTGATGGCAAAGGACTAACAAAGGCCTCGTAGGGGTAGCATCTATCTGACGGATGCTGACCTGCTAAAAAGCGAGAAGAGCTACCGCAGTCGAACATCTTGCGGCACCTCCTCTCGGTGCCATCTGGACAATTTCCTATGGAATTTGCAGACGGGGAAGGGCGAATGGCGAGCCTCCTGGGCCAAAAAACAGGATTAGTCGGTTGGGCTACGGCCTAGTAAATTGTATTAGGACCCTTCAATGCTAAGCTGGGTAAGGAAAGCATCTTTGAACGAGTCATCGGCAAACATAGCCTAGACGACACCACATCCGATAACGGACACAGGCTGATTGATCTTGCTACGGTGCGAAATCTCCTTCGAGCCGGTACGCGCTTTCCATACCTCGATATACACAAAGGCACCTGGCGGTCTTTTGATCAATCGACTACCAACCAGATTGATCACATCGCGATCGACGCAGACATTCCTCCACTATTCTTGATGTCCAAACTTTCCGAGGGGCTAACATCGACTCGGACCACTATCTTGTAGTAGCCAAGATGCGCTTACGGATATCACGCACGCAGCAGAGTAGAGTAAGAATACAAAGTTATGACGTCGGAAAGCTACTATCGCCAGAAACCGCTCGTGCTTTTACCGATAGCGTCTCCCTTAAGCTCTCCAATACACATCAATCCTCCACGCTATCAATAGGACAGCAGTGGAGGCTTTGCAAACAAGCCCTGAAAAGCTCTGCTCCGAAGTCTTGGGTTTCAAGGCTCTACTACGAAGAAACACCTGGTTCGATGACGAGTGCAGGAGGATTCACACAGCGAAGCAGGATGCATAAAAGGTCTAGCTGCATAAAGGAACAAGAGAAGCTCGTGAGCTCTACGAGTTAAAAAGAAGGGTGGAGCTTAAGCTTATCAGAAGAAAGAAGAAAGAGCACGAGAAGCGCGCGATTGAGGATTTGGAGGGGTGCTACTGAAATTTGATTTTACCCTCATTAACCTTGAGACCCATCTGAGCCGCTTCTACCTCAATGCTTACAAAGGCCTCATCGACATCTCGCTGTGTCCGTCCAATCACGTCAATGTCGTCGGCGTACGCAAGCAATTACGTAGACTTGAAATAAATCGTACCTCTTGTGTTGGCCTGTGACTCTTGCACCATCTTTTCAAGCACGATGTTGAAAAAGTTGCATGACAGCGCGTCACTTTGCGTTTATCCTTTTTTAACATCAAAGGTCTCGGTCATCTCCAGCCGCCTTAAGAAGTTCAGCAGACTGGCCGTCTGCGCCCGCGGCTTTATTAGACTTAAGTCTTGATATCGCTATTTTGACTTCGTCTAGGTCGGGTGGACTGAATTCTGTTATATCGTCGTCCATTACGAATGGCTCGTTCTGCCTAACAGCGGTATCTTGTCTATCATCGCCGTTATACAGTCTGCAGTCTGCAGAAGTGGTCTTTCCAAATCCTCAGCATCGACTGATGCTGATGCTCTATTGATGCTGATGGTCTCTTGCTGCTGTGGGCGGATTTCGGGAGAGCTTGGAGGAGACACCATCGGCAAAGCTTCTGGCAGTCTCTTGCGATTGTAGCTTTCCGACGCCAAATTTACGTATGTAGTCTTACTCGACTTCTAAGCATTCTTGATATCCTCATTCGTACCTTTGCTACAAAAAGGTAGTGGTCTGAGTCGATGTTGGCCCCTCGGAAGGTTCGTACGTCGAGAATAGTCTGGCGTCGATTGCAATGTGATCAATCTGGTTGGTGATCGAATGATAAAAAAACCGCTAGATTGAGATGGGGAAATTGTATGCTTGCTACAAGGAGGTATCACCCAGTTAGGAAATCAATTAGCCGAAGTCCGTTGTCGGATGTGGTGTTATGGAGGCTATGTTTTCCTATGATCGACTCAAATATGTCCTCTTTGCCCAGTTTTGCATTAAAATCTCTTATAACTATTTTGATGTCGTAGCTGGGGCAATGGGCATACATAGGTTCTGTCTAGGAGATCGTTCGTTTCTTCCGTAAGGACATGAGCCCCTATCAAGGTAGTATTTCCAAATTTAGCTTTAATGCGGATTGGTATGAGGCGTTCGCTTACATCCCGGAAGCTTAAGACTTTTTGACGGAGTCACCTCGAACAGCAAATCCACACCCGAATAAGCGCTGTTTGTTCTCCCTGTACCAGTGCCCGTAAAAGATGTCGCAGTTTTTCATCCGTCTTTTGCCTGGTCCATCCCATCGCAGTTCTTGGAGTGCAGTTATATCTGCTTTATAGCAGTTGAGGGTTTGCTCCAATTAATCGCCTGCACCCTGTCCGTTAAGGGACCTCACATTCCAGGTGTAGACTCACAAGTCCTTTAGTCGTTTGCAGGGATCGTGAGCTTTGAATACGTCCATATCCGATGCTTGTGGTTGTTTCGGAACAAGTGGGTTTTTACGTGATAGGGATGTTACCTCTAAGCACAACCCCCAACCTAGAAGGCCAGGTTCCTCTCTCCCCAGAAACAAGGGGTTGGGTCGTTGCATACATTGGTTCACTACCTGGCGGGTGCCAGGGCAGCTATTCAGTGGAGGCCTCGCGGAAGCTGTGTGTCAACTTGGATTGAGTAGAGACCGAGATCGAAGCTGGCGTTTGCCACGACGCGATCAACTTCTTTGCTCTGTTTGCTCGCTCCCTCCTCCCTACTCTTGTCTCATAACAGATGAATATTGTCTTCTAAAAAGTGGAGCTGGTTATGTGATTGTAGTGAGGGGTATCTTCGACTAATATAAAAGCAGAAGAGTTAATCTTAATACGACAAGATGTGCACTATCACCAAAAACGTATGTACTGTTGCAATCTAGATGTAGAAACATATGTACATTATACGGTTAACTAATGAGCGTAGGTGAATTTGGACAACTGCTCGGAAATCAACTACCTGAACATGTAGGAGTATATTATGTCATTTCGCCGCATCAGCATACAGTATTTTGTCATTTTCTCAAAGGTCCTTCTTAGCGATTATTTTTTTAATGTCAAAAATCCTGCATAGATACAACGTCCATGAAAAAATCAACAAAGGAATTTTCAGTGAAACAAAAATCCTTGCCGATAAGAATCCTTCCAAAGAAAGTGAAAAGAGTTCCTCACTTCTCACACATATTTGCGTGAGTTATCCTCCTCGTAATCACTTCCTTTCATCCGTGCGGCAAAGGAAACAAACATACATATGTATGTATGTATGTATGTACATATGATGTATCCATGTACGCCTGCATCACAGAGAGGACATACGTACATACATATACATAGTTACTTGGCATGGCCGAGTATCATTTCCACATTTGTTTACATTCATTTCTTTTATTTTCTACTCGAGCAGACGTAACAACAGGTGTGGCATCTGGATACTAGGACAAGGATTGTCTGATGATAATCGCGTCGGCTCGCTTTCCTGGAACCAGCAGTCGCCTCTAATCGATTAACACAATCTACTCTCGAATTGATTCTACCATATGGCACGTGTTTTCTCGAAAAACCCGAACAAAAATTAGAAACTCAATCGCCCTTTTCCAATTAGCTCGAGAAGGGGTTCCCCCCAAATTAACCCATCAACTCACCTATCAGTCACACGATCAAAAGAAACGTGCTCCGGGATCACTTTCATGTGTGGCTGATAATCGGCGACTGTCAAAAGAAATCCGAACGATAAACGAAAGGAAAAGAGTCGAAATTAGGAGAGCAGGCAATTAACGAGGAAGGGGTTCATACAGAACTCAATATCTCCAGGCGATGGAAGAAGGGAAGCGAACGCCCCTCTCAAGGCGGTGACGAAGTTGGACATAAAACAAAAAAAACAAAAACAACAAGAAGAAATCGAAAAGAAACTCGTGGTCGGGAACGTGATGATCGACGGCGCTAAGGCGAACGATCGTTAAGGGTTAAGTGAGTTGTCATTATAGGGCGGCTATATAGTACTTAAGTAAATGGATTAGGTTACCGCATCTGAAGGATGGAGGATGAAGGATGGTGTGAAAGGGGTGATACAAGACATTTGGAAGGGTTCCGTGCCTGTTTGACTGCTTTCATTAAGTCTGATTAGATGGATAGACGCCCCCAAATGTTTCTGATTGACGAGCCTTCCTCCGAACAGTAGTATTCGGTGTTATTAATGGTGCTTGAGTTGGCAGATGGGATTGTATATTGACAGTGTTATGGCTCATTTGTGGAGTTGTTTTGTGGGATTCTTCGTTGGAGGTGTTGGAATTAATGACGGAATTGAGCTATAAAGTACTGGGGGTGCAGTTCAACTAAAGATGGGTGAGTCTGTCATTTGCGCGCAGGTGCACTCCTTACTAGTACCGGAGTGAGGGTACTTTTCTTTCCGGTACCTGCATTTAGTACAAAATTGGGATGATTCCCCACGCCTAGTTGATGTAATCCGTTCAGGAATTAAACTAGACTGTAAGAAGGCATGACAGCTTCGCCGCTTCCTTTGATGACCTCCTTTTCCTCACACATTATGAGGGTAATCGCATTACCCAACACGAAAGGCCAAAAACGCGCCAACAAACAATATACAACGAACTCCTGGACAAGATAATTAACATTGCCATTCAATATCAATAAATTGTGAAGAATCGAATTCTACAGAATTCTCATTCCGTTCGTGCTTGTTGAATAATCCGCCCGGCTAAAGTGTTCCTGACATTGAAATGCATTTCTCGTGTCATCCATTCGACATTTCTTTAGTCCAATTGGTTACGGCTTTCAGGGTCAATCCAGTAAATGCTTACACGTATGCCGGTAGCATTTCTCTGATCGTTTACTGTAGATAGATCCCCTTTCACTTTGGTTTACTAATTTGATAGATTTTCAGTAGGTCGGTCGCTAATCTAATTGAAAGCGATAGCAGACGCACATGCATAATTCGGAAATGGATTCTAATGGCTGTAAATGGGTTTTTAATAGAACGGGTGCTCATTTTCGATTAGGGCGTCTGACGATATGAAGTCTAATGGTATTGAAATAGGCGTACGTGCTTAAGACTAGTATAAATCAGCAGTTATTGGTAAATGGCTGGCCCTTAATGAGGCGAGGTTAAGATACCGATATCGACGCTGTTTACTAAACCACGCATTTAAGGCTGCTGGAGTCGATTCAAAGGATATATGTATTTGGAGGAAAGCATGTACATATGTATGTATCATCTCTGAGAGTAGATCAGTAGATTAGATTCCCTAATGAAATTCACGTGACATACCCCACCTTCTTGTAGCCTATAGAGTTCTATATGACCTAATTTTCGCAGACAAGACAAGGAAGTACTGGAGGGTTTTAGCACCCCCTCTTAGACAGTGCAGTATGATTATGATGATCGATAGCGATCAATAGCGAGCTGTCGGGACCATAGATGCTAAAAAAAGATTCAGAGAGCGCTACGCAATATCATGTAAAGTTCTCGGCCTTACAATGAGAAACTGAGATCTTCAGTTAAAAAGTAACTTTATTTGTCTACATGATCTCGCTTGACTTCAAGACACTTGGTCTTTTTATCGTCATTATTCCGTCCTGGAAGTGAGAGTTCAGAAGACTGTGAAAATATTAATCTACGGCCCTCTTAATTTCTTCATTCAATTATGGGAACTTCTTCAAGTCTTTGATTAATATTCACTCTAGTTGTTCTGTCTGAGGGCGTCGTGGCGCAGTGGTTAGTGTGTTGGACTCTGGCGCACGATGAGCGAGTTCGGACCCCGATAACACCAACGCCATCGAATGTTAATTTCGTGGCGTACCTCCTCGGGAGGGTACTGGCAAAACCCACTGTAGTATACTTGCTAAGAAAAAGATTCTCGACTCAAGCTGTTCGAAATCGGCATTAAACTGTGTGTCTCTTTCACCTGTGTAAAAAAAATAAATCACACACAACACGGGTGATTGGCTCTTCATGGGCTGTAAGGCAAGCAAGCAATTGTTCTACTCTTTGCAAGGTAATCAAATAACAAGATCCTCCTCTCATTCTAAAATACACTGGCCGCGACCTTTCCTCTGAACTATCGGCTTCCGCCCACTGCTTGTACTACTGTTTCATTTGTGGCGTGTAATAGTGGGCCCACGCTCGGACAAAATCCATCGGGTCCCTACTGAATCGATCCAAAGATTGCTGCCAAAACCATTGCGCATTGGCGTAAAATTCGGCACTTATTTTGGGCATAGCCCACGTTTTTAAGGACGACACCGAAGGAGCAGAGTCTCCGTTAAATTTTATCAAAACTAAGCTCTTGTGGGCATTTAAACGATAGCAAATTGAGAGTAAAGGAGAAGATTGAACAACGAATGTGTCCTACTGATACAGTATCTAAGATGGCCAAATCACGATAAGCTAAGCAGAGCGAATGGACAATGCAGCCCCAGATCGACGGGAGCACGTCGAGAACCTGCTGTACAAGACTTTCGGTTCAAGCCGGGCTATTGCACCAACTGCCTGAAAATGGAAGTGGTCTCTCTAAAACGCTCTACCTTTGGCCACTCATTTTATACCCTTAAATATAAGTACGCTGGAATATTGAGAGTTAAGCACCGATCACTGGGTTGAGACTCCAATATATCAACGATTGCACCGTGGGTTTGTTTTAAGAAAGAGAGAAAAGTTCTCCGAAAGATCCTCCGTCCTCTCCACATAGGCGAAGCTGAACACCGAATTCGATGACATGACGAGCGTTATGAACTTTCCAACGACATGACGCATGTGTCGCAATGAAATACAGCTGCTATGTATGTCGTTCGAATGGACGAAGATGCTCCAGTTTGCAAAGATTTGAATTTGGTACCCACTGGCGGACAGCGAGGAAGAGGACGACCACCTCTCAGATGGAAGAACCAAGTCGGATCAATGAAGATGCTTACCCACTAATCATTTCGACGGAGGATCTCCAGTTGATCTTCATGTCACTCAAAAAGAAAAAATCCACGGGTACTGATGGTGTATCCAATGTTGTGCTCAGGCACCTCCCACCAGTGGAAATAGAGAGGTGCATCATCCTGTTAAACAATGCACTGAATAATGCAATTATCCGGTTCATTAAAAAATGGCTGTGGTTCATCCAATCCTTAAGAGAGGTAAGGAGGTAACCCGGCAGATCTCCGGTCAATAAGTCTTCTTCCGAGTATCAGCAAGGTCTTCGAAAAGGTAATCCATGGAGCTGTGTCGAAATGGGTTTCAGGGCAGGGTATGATACCATACATGCCGCGTCGAAACTAGTCTCGGATATCCAATGGAATAAACGTAAGAAACAATGTACGGGTGCCTGCCTGGCTGACTTGGAAAAACCTTCGACACCGCATGGCTGCAATGACTCTACTACAAGCTCAAACAGTTGGGCATAAGTATACCATTGCTACATATGATCTGTGACATGATGACTGGTAGAAAGTTCGTTGTGAAAACTGCTAACGTGACTTCTACTCAAACATTCGAAATTAAAAATAGACTTCAACAGAGCACAGTGAACTCACTGATCCTTTTCAGCATTTATGTTCATCAGCGATCTGACAGTTTTCCTTCGCCAATCAATCAGATCCAACGGTCGACATCATGGCTATTTTATTGCGACGTGAATTCGATAAAATTCAGCAGTTCTGTGATGACTGGAAGTTGAAAAATCAACTTTCAGAAATCAGAGACTAGGCCTCTAGGGGTACTAGAAAGCACTGGCAAAGGCTCTCAATCCTTGGACCGGATGGGCCTCCACTCGCAAAAAGAAATGTGGATACTGCTCTGGGAAGGGCTACTGAGTGAAAGCCTTAATCTGGCCCATGATTGTGAGTACCAGCTTGATGGAAAGGATTTGTCTCGGATTTAACAGAACACCAGAATTCGAGTACACAAAGTTCTATCCCAACGAGGTCCTATACGAAAGGGCAAGGATTGTACGAATAGATAATTTTATCTGATTAAGCTGATTCGAGTTCACGATGCAAGGGCAATGACTTCGGTCAATAACTTGATCTCTGGGGCTTTCTACCCCAACCAGTATGTACCATGAGCATGTGCGACTTAGCGGCTTTGTCCCTCCGATAGCATTCCTCAATTTAAATAGATTGGCGGTACTAATCTTCCATGTGGCCCTAAATTACCTGAAATGGCAATTCCTCTTTGGGGCGGTTTCAGACTTGCGGCAGCATCAACGCAACCAATATACGATTCTAGTACCAATCACGTATATAAGTAAGGACAACTTATGTAAGACGCCTGTAATGTGAAAAAATATAGATCAGACTACATTAACTCCAGGGACACATCTTTTCCGGGTCTTCCTGGACATGTGCTCCAAATGGGAAAAATGTCAGTGTTTGTCATACCATTGGTTCGGTTGACAACGTTTATCCCGCTGAGTTTTACTGTGCACTCATCCGAACCAATGTTATCCTGGTCATGTGATGAACTAATTCTATGACTTTTGAATAAAGGAAATCGCCTCCTTTTCAGGTTTGAGGTGTGTGAAATGATTTTCGTACAGCTCAAACCTGGCTAACGAAGCGCAAAACCCCTCTGGATGACAAGAAGGAGACCTGCCTCGAAAAATGCCTACCCCGGTGTGCCAGGGCCCCATTCGGCCAGGCCTAAATGGTGGCAGTATGCGAGCGTCTGGCGGCAGGTCTGTCCCCCTCGGCAGCCGGCCGGGCTTAGCCCGAAGAAGTCACGGGCAACCCGGCAACGATCTCGTGAGCCATTACGGAGGGGGAGGGGTATGCACGCCATGCACTAACCAGTGCGTGCAGGGAGTAAAAGGCAACAGACGGCATCGACTTAAGATGGGCACATGGAACGTCTCATCGCTCACAGGAAAGCATCTCGAGCTGGTTGAGGAAGCTGCCAGGTATCGGTTAGATATCGTAGGTATCTCTTCGACAAAGCAAAGAGGATATAGAACTGTGGACCTTTCGGATGGGTAGAAACTCTTCTTATCGGGGGTTGCACCTCAAATGTCTGCACAGGCGGGAGTGGGGATACTCATAAGTCCCAGGCTGGCAGACATGGTATTGGAGTGGATACCATTAGGAGAGAGAGCCGCGATCTTAAAACCCAAGCTTGAAAGATCAACTTTGGCTCTGGTGCAGGTGTATGCATCGAACCAGAGTATGCGACTTTCCTAGATGAAGTTGATGCTGCCCTTGATAGGGTGGTTGAGATGGATTCCTATATCCTGATGGGGGACTTCAACGCCCACGTGAGTGTGGATGTAACCACACGGGGAATGTGATTGGGAGGAACGGCGACCTTCATCAAAACGGGAACGGAGATAGGTTGTTGGATTTTTGCTGTGCAAATGGCATGTCCATTATGAACACCTTCTTTCCGCACAAAGCCATTCATAAATATATGTAAGTGGTATCGTCGGAGTCTTCAACAGAAATCTTTTTTAGATATTTTTGTGGTACCAGCGAGTGTGAAACGGATGGCTTGTGACGTTCGTGTGTTGAGAGGGGCTGAACTGTCAACTGATCATCACCTGGTGTTATGTAAGCTGTATCTTACTGATAGAGTACCTCGTCTGAGAAGGCGGAAACCAAGAGTGGTAACACGCATAAGATGGGAGAAACTACAGAGCAGTGAGATGCGGCAACACCTCGCACGACACATATCCGAAAGGTTTGAGCAAACACCATCTATTCCATCGCATATAGAGGAAGAATGGCGACTATTTTCAACAGCTGTCATTGCCTCTGCACGTGATGTTTGCGCAGAGAAGCGGCTTGGTGTGGCGGCTGGTGGTAAGAAAAGAACTGCGTGGTTTAAAACACCCGGAGTTTAAGAAGCCATCAGAGATAAAAGGAAGGCCTACATGAACTGGATTCTCTTGGGAGACTCTGCTTCCCGTGACCGGTACACTGTGGCGCGAAGAACTTGCAAATTGGCTGTGCGAGAAGCTAAAGAGCAGTCCTGGAAGGAGTTCGGCGAGAAGTTGGAAAGCGACCATAAATCTGCGAAAAAGGTGTTCAACATAATCGATGGAGTTAAATCCAAAGATGGTGTGTTGCTTTCCAATGAGATGGACATCTTACGCAGATGGATCGCGCACTTTTCGGAGCTGCTCAATCAATAGCCTTGAGTGTGGCGGAGAATAGTTCAACGGTGGAGGAAGTTATTTTAGCGATTGAATCGCTAAAAGTTGCCAAATTCGCCGGTGTGGATGAAGTTCGGCCAGAAATGCTTAAGGCAATGGGTAAAGAGGGAGTATTATGGTTCTCTCGTGTCATTAAGATGGCCTGGGATTGCGGTGAGAGACCTAGCGATTGTTAAACTGGGGTGATTGTTCCTCTTTTCGAAAAGGGGGATAAAAAAGTGTGCTTCAACTATAGGGGCATATCTCTTTAAAGTGTTCCCGTCAAAGTCCACGCTAAGGTGTTGGAGGAGCGTTCTAGAGCTATGGTAGAATCCAGGACAGGGGGTGAACAGTGCGGGTTTCGTCCCGGCAGAAGTACAACCGACCAGCTTTTCACTCTAAAAATGATACTCGAGAAGGCTTGGGAGTACGCCAAACCAATCTACAGCTGCTTTGTAGATTTGGAAAAGCGTATGACCGAGTTCCTCGAGGTAAACTCTGGAGTGTTCTGCAGGAGTATGGGATTGATGATCCTCTGTTGACGGCCATTCAGTCTCTATACTCAAATTGTAGCAGCTGCGTTCGGGTTAACGGTAGTAAATCAACACCTATCACCGTGGGCGTTGGACTTCGCCAAGGGTGCTTCTTTTCACCTCTCCCTTTCATTATATACATATATATATATACCTATCAGCGCGCGCTAGATAGGTTTGTGACCGTATGTGCTGATGCTGGAATGAGGGTTAACGTGGACAAGTCCGAGGTTATGGTTATTTCCAGAACACCTGTCCGATGGACTCTACATGTTAGTGGAGTGCCATTGAAGCAGGTACAGACGTTTAATTATCTCCGGGTCTTCTTCACGAGTGATGGGAGGAGTAATATTGAGCTTTCCTGCAGGATTGGCCAAGTTGGGTCAATTTTGAAACAGTTTGGAATATCTGTCATCAGGAAGACCGAGCTTGTTGTCAAAGCCAAGTTAGCAGTTTTTAACTAAGTAGTTGTTCCAACTCTCCTCACCCATGGTCATGAAATTTGGGTATTAACCGAAAGAATAAGATCGCGAATACAAGCTGCCGAAATGAGATTTCTTCGTGCTGTTGTGGGAGTTACTAGCCGGGTTAGGGTGAGAAACATGGCAGCGCGCGGGGAGCTCAATGTTGAGCAGCTGCTTGTCCGAACGGAAAGGGCTATGCTTCTATGGTTTGGTCACGTGGGACGAATGTCGCCATCATCACGACTTCCGAAGCGTGCATTGGATGCAATACCATCAGGCAGGCGACCGCTTGGCAGACCCAGGACGAGGTGGTTGGACCAATTCCAAAAACTCGCCTGGGTGCGCTTGTGAGCTAGAGTCGATGGCTGAGGATCGAGTGGGCTGGAGATCCCGCGTGCGCACATTACCCCCGCGACTCATTTAGTGGAACATGCGGGCCACTGAAAATGTATGTATGTTAGTACATACATATGTATGTACACACGTAAGCAAATCTTCTAATAAACCATTTAAAGTAATCCAACTGTCGAAAATCGGTATAACGTATCGTAGCTAAGAAAATGGAATGAAAAATAACTTCATCACGACCAACCAAAAAGAGTTAAACTCCGTCGTCAACCAATAACCCCATCACAAGCAACCACTCGAACAAAAATCGATAAACTCTTTTCTCCCTTCCCTAATCCACTGCCTTATATACTACCCACCACTTCTGCTATATAATGTGTCAGCTCATACACATATGAACGGACATAAGTGCGTTCCATCACCGATATACGCAGCTTCGAGTTCACCCCTTTTTATTACCCTTGAAACTCGAAAACGACCTCCGAAGGGATAAAAAAGGATATGTGTGTGGTCGCATGTGTGCATAAAATGAACGTAATTTCTATCTCACTCCCGCTACCGTCGACATCCCCCACACATCAAAAGGGAGATGTGTTGCCAAAACAAAGTGAACAGAGTGTCGATGGAAGGATACTGCCCTTGTTGTCGGAATTTTTTTTTTTTTTTTTTAGTGGGGATAGAGGAATATGTGGATGAAATGGATTTGCAATCGAATAAAATATTCGGAAGATGAAATGGAATGGTGGATGCGTAACATTCGTTGTGGCACTCATTTTAATTCCACTGCCTGTTCCAGCGGCCGAATGGCGTTGGTTGATGCACACACATGTAGCGATCATCAATCCTTTTAAGTGTCGAATTTTGATCTGGCACGATATGCGTGGCGCTTTATTGCAGGAAATAACGAATTTTATGTTTTTGTGTTTTTTACTTATTTCTACTTGTTCCAGATACATACATGCGCTGTACATGACAATGCCATGTACTTGCGAACGTAACATTTAATCTGTGATTTAAAGTGAATAGCATTGGGATAAGATTCTTAAAGTGTTTGAGGGAAGTCCTGTTCGATTTACGTTAAGTAGAAATGGTCTGCCGAAAGTAGTAGACCCAGTGTATCATTACCGTTTAAACAGTCTTCCATTTACGCGGGCTTAGTTAACTTATCGGAACCGGAGAAAGTTGTAGCCGATTTCGATTTCGGTCGTGTATCAACTTGGATATTGCGTTTGTAATAGGTACATATGTACATGTGTATTTAAGGGACTTGAATTCTGTGATCATCAGGTCCAGTGATGGGCAGTGCCTGTTATGATTTAGATTTTAGAAGGACGATGGTATGTACATACATACATATGTATGGCACCGTGAAAAACACGTTCGATGGCATGGCTGTTGTTGGGATTCGATCCCATGTCATCCGCGTTAGAGGCCAACACACTATCCACTACCCCGAACGCTCTCATGCGACGGATGCTGGGCTGCTAAAACCGAGAAGAGCCACCACAGACAAACACCTTGCTTCACTGTTAGCAAGTCCCATCCCCACCTCCTCGTAGTGCCGTCGGGAGTTTTTCCTGGAAATCACAGACGGTGAAGAGCGAATGGCGAGTTTCCTGCGCCAAAAAAGAAAAGGTTTAGTCTGCTGAGCTACGGCCTAGTAAGCCGTAACCGTAAAAGAATCATCATCACCCAGAGACAACCACAAGCCTCGCATTTAACGGACGGACTACTACTACTACATGTGGATGACCTCCGCAAACGTATAAGAGAACACGAGTATGGGTTCTGCACCTGGAACGTTAATTCCTTGTACAGACCGCAGACAGACAGACAAGCAGACATCCCATCCAAGAAGCGCGATGGGATGGACAGGGTAAAACTGTGACATATACTACAGAGACTACTACAAGAAAAACAAACTATTTAGCACACGATTCCCACATCTCAATATCATAAGGGGACCTGGCGGTCTCCTGATCAATTACCTATTAATCAAATCGATCATATTGCGATCGACGCCACACACTCCTCCAGCATCTTGGATATTAGAACTTTCCGAAGCTAATGTCGACTCGGATCATTACCTTGTTGCAGCCAAGGTGCGTACGCGGATATCGCGAACACTGCGGAGTCGAGAAGGACCAGTAGAAGTCAGAAAGCCGCAATCGAAAGAGACCGCCAGGGTTTTCGCCGATCGTGTCTCTCTCAAGGTCTCCCAAGACCCGATGCAAATTGTACACACCATAGAACAGCCATGGAAACGTTGTCAAAGGGCTATCAGGGATGCTGCCTCTGGTGTATTAGTTCTCCAGACACCACATAGGAGAAACACTTGGTTTGATGACGAGTGCAGACAGGTACATGCAGAAAAAAAGAATGAACGGAAGAGAAGGGTGGTGCATGGGTTTTTCAGAAGGAGACAGAAAGAGCACGAAAGACGCGTGATCGAGGAGATGGAGGGATGTTATCGCGGGAATGACGATCTAAAGTTTTACCGAAGAGTTAAACGAACATGCCAAGGTCATAAAGCCAGAGCGGAAGCCTGCAGGGATGAACACGGTCACCTCGTAGTTGAATCACTGTCGATGATTAGAATGTGGAAAGACTATGTCTGCAGACTGTATAACGACGTTGATGGTCAAAATGCCGCTGTCAGGCAGAACGCCCCATTCTTACTAGGCGAACGTGGGAGAGAATTCCATTCACCCGACATGGACGAGGTTAAGATAGCGATATAAAAACTGAAGTCTATTAAGGCTACTGGCATAGACGGCCTGCTGTTAAGCTATTTAAAGCAGTTGGAGACGAATTGATTGGGAGCATACACCAGCTCAGGTGAAAGGGACCTACAGTTTAATGCCGATTCCGAATGGCTTAAGTCGGGAAGCTTTTTCTTGGCAAGTATACTACGGGGGGGTTTTGCCAGCACCCCGCCGAGGAGGGACGCCGCGAAATAAACATTCGATGGCGTTGGTGTTATCGGGATCGGAACTCGCTCATCATGCGCCAAAGTCCAAGACACTAACCACTGTGCTACGACGCCCAGAGCTTGGCTCTGGCCCTTCATGGGCTGTAACGCCACCAACGCAAACCAAAGCAACACACCAGCTCATCTGTAAGAGAAAGTCGGAAGAAAACATGCCCGATGAATGGAATTTCTTGCCTGGTCCATGAAAAGGGATACCCCTATAACTACGCCAGCTATAGGGGAATAAGTCTCCTTAACATCACCCCACAGAACGCCACTATTGGCAGCTATAACTTTAATGTAGTCAACAATTTCGTCTACCTTGGCGCACTGGTAACCAGCGCTGAGAATAGACGCGGAATAACTCTTGCCAGCTGCTGTTTCTTCAGCCTCAAGAGGCAATTGAGTTATAGAGCCCGCTCTCGGAAAATTAAGGTAACCCTCTATAAAACCGTAATCATCCCGGTCGATCTTTACAGCGTCTAAGCTGAAAAATTCTGCGCACAATCTTCGGCCCCGTTTGTGTTGACGGAGAATGGAAGAGAAGATTCAACCACGAACTGTACGGGCTGTACAGCAACATCGGCTTAGTACGACGTCTACAGATCCAACGTCTAAGATGGCTAGGCTATGTAAAACAAATGGACGCATAGCTCCGGCTTAAATAGTCTTCGACTTCAACCCCAGAGGAGAGGACAGCCGCATCTAAGGTGGCGCACACAGATGAGAAGAGACCTTAACCAACTGGGCATGCGACACTTGAAACAGCTAGCAAAAGATCGTGCTAACCGAAAAGGTTGTTGGTTGAGGATCAAGTTCACGCCGAGTTATAGCGCCACCTATATAAGTAAGTACTTAACAAAAGGACATTCGCCCTATAGAGTTTAGAGCTACTATGTTCATTCGTTTAGCAATTCCTAGTTATCGTCTATGCTGCACCCATGTATAGTGGATCGAACCTTGTCGAACCCAGTAGAACCTAAGTCGAACCTAGGATTGCGGTTGTAAGTGTAAATGGACCGCTACTAGTTTGGAATACGGCAGTTCGCTGTCGTACTCGCAACCTGAATAAATCGATAAGTACCGAAGTTACTTTAGTTTGTAGCTACGAAATGTCGTCGTTTTAATTTTGAAAACAAAACTCTAGCAAATCGCGTTGTTAAAGCCCGACTTTGTTCATTGCACCCTGTTCTACGACTCACTCGCTAAACGGGAGTTGTAGAAACAGTTGTTTAAAAAATGTAGCAGACGAATTCATGTCCTGGATATATGTATGTATGGAGGAGCTTAGACAGGTTTCTTGTCTTAGGCCATTAGACTAGTCCTCAATATGGTAAACAATCTATTAGTCAAAGGAACAAGAGCCAAAAGGGAAAGGGGTCAGCTCCAGCATTTTGCTGTCGTGACTTCCACATCCTTGTTTTCTCCTTTTATAGGAAGAGTAAGTCCTTGAACAGATACGAGCGTGCACACCGTAGTACAGGCGACAAGGTATTACACGCCATTGTTCGACCACCTGACCACCTGGTGGTCAATATCTCAAATCCTCCCAGGCACTCTCAAAAGTGTTTGTAAAAAGAAAATTGAGAAACACAGAAATGCACATAAAGGAGTTACTTGTCACTCTTTCCTTTGATCACCCTCTTCACAACCTTAAGCCATTAAAAACGAACCAAAATTGTGTCATTTATTCAAATAGCCAGAAGGCCATCCATCGCACACACACACATTGATATCTGAGAAAAGTAGGAAAAGGACCAAGTAATAATAATAATAATACCAAGAGGATCCCATTTCTTATTCCTCCCACGTCCGCCTGTGTGAGTAGTTCACTTGGCAACAACAACAAAAACAAAAAACAACAACACACAACAAAGGACTTGCTTATTTCTATTCTTCCTTAAAGGACATCTTTCACTTTTTTTCCTTCTTTTATTTAAAATAAGTTGTGTAAGAATACGAACTGTGACGGAAAAAAATCTCCATGCGCTAGCCGGTAGTGGCACCCACACGTCCATGACTGGTGGCAACTGGTAACTGGCCGACTTGTGTCAGGATCTTGAGAAAATGGCATTTTTCATTTTTCATTTTTTGTTGTCATCTTCATCCCATCCTAACATTATAAACTGAAAAGGATTTACCTTTTCTGAAATAGGAAATGGAACTGTTGCCGCACAATAGAAGACGAAATAAAGTCCATCATCATCGTCGTGTGGCTGCTGGTCCTTGTCCCTATCGCTATCGTCATCTATCTTCTCATCAAAAACTCTGTGTGTACCTTTATGCAAAAGTTATTACCGTGTCCCCGCTTTTCCAAGAAAGTCACGGAACAGTGCGTATAGTTGTGAGATTAGGTTCACTCGTATTCTGTGCCGAATGCGAAATCCTTTTACGCTTATTTACATATCCTTCGAGTTTTTTACTATAACCATCATTATTTTCTTTCATTTCGAAGGATTACAGGGAAGGGACATTCATCCAACGTTAAAGTAAGAAACACAAGAATTGTGATTTAATCCAGAGACTATACACAAACCACACCAATGTAACCAAAAGGATGATTGATTCCTTTTCTTCATACTCATGTGTGAGCGTAAGTCGATAAATATTTGCTCGGCAGCATATGTATTTCCCAGGAGGTTCCATTATATCGAACGATGTAAGCCCACAACATGCAAAAGTATCCCCCTCTAAGGGCCATATTGGCCAGTTAAAAAAAGGATTCTTCCTATCTAAAACCCCGATAGGGGAGTGGGAGAATCCTTTAACATTTTGGCATCCTATGTAACTTTTATGCCCGGCCAGTCATTTCTAAACAAGGCAATCTCGTTAAAATTCACTTTCAATACAAATACGAGAAAGCAGAGAAGAGTATGCGAAGGAGGGACAAAAATGAGTTTGTAGAAGTCCAAGGGACGAAACGACTAAGAAAAAACCCTTGATGTTTTGTCCTTTTTTTTTTTATTCGAGAATCTTGAACACATGATGGGCTCAAAGTTAACAACACAATTTCGATGGCAATAACGACGGCTAGAAGGACTGCTAACCGACCACCACGCCAGCAACCATGATGTTCATGTTTCATGTTTATCGACAAGGCAAGGACGTCCCGTACGGCCGGCCGGACAGTGGTGATTGTCGGGAGAGGGTTGCGTATGGGAAGGATAACCCAGTGGCATGTGTTTTTCTTTTCGATTTCTATGCGCATATATAGCGGATTCGTATGTGTGGAGGGTAGTTAGTGTCCTGTTACGAAACTCTGGACACATGGCGACTTTTCAAAGGGAAACGAACGCGCACAGATGACTGGACTGGTTGGGCTGATATCGGTCTATACCCTGTTTTCTTGCCTTTATTATCTTTTCCCTTTCGTTCCGCACAGATCAGATATGTATGTATATGTACATACTTGCATGTAGGCTGGTAGCATTAGGACACACATCAGTTGAAGGGTCAAGTTATTGGGCTTGGGGTGCGACGTTACTGTTATTTTAGGGTTAAATATTTTTAGTTTTTTTTTCCTTTTGCTCTTCGTCCTTTTTCTCGGTTGTTTAAGGAGTAGGGTTGCGCTTGTCCACCTCCTTGTTACGTGGGTTTTTGGAGAAATTGCTACGCCATTTAATCCAGTGGGGGAGACGTGTACATACATACATACATATGTTTGTATGAATGTGCGTTTGTTTGTAGAGCTTTATACAATCCGAATATGTGTGGGTGGATTCCTTTGGTAGCCTTTAAAATGTCCTTCGTATTTTGTTGGCTTTTTATTTATTCTGTTTTTCTCTTCCCGTTGACCATCTAATCGTTACAATGCCTTTCAAGTGCTTGACTTGAGAGGAAAAGGGATAATTTATGTCCGGTTGGTTGTAGTATAAAGTTGTCATTTTGAGGAAGAAGAAAAAGAGAAGAAGATCCTGCTGGGAAAAGATATATGGCTTTTGGCCTCTAGTAAGTTCTAGCTTAAGCCTATAGGGATAGGTGTAATTTGGAGAAGGAAATTTATTTTTATTTTTATTTTTAGAAACGCATACATACATATATGTATGTACGTATGTACATACACATACATATATGTACATATATACATATATGTACATACATGTATGTGTTTTTGGTGCTGTATTTAAATAGAGAGAGGTATGTATATAGTGCTTGGTTGCAACATGATTTAACTAGTACGCGTAGACCATGTTAATGTGGTCCTTATGAGTTATTACGCACAAATAAGGCATGATGCTTAAATGATATTTATTGTTGACAGTTTGACCCGGCGGAAGGAACTCAAAATTCACAACACCACGATAATGGAAGACAACAATCAACATGACCTTGTTTTTGAGCGACTTCGGCGCCTTTTTTTGGCCCTGCCTCACTTTTAGCACGATTTCCACTTATCGATTGGTTGTTTTCGGCTCATAAGCCTAAATTCAAGTCTCATCTTCCGTAACGATGCGTTTCATCTTCAGTTCGCTACAGTTCGGGGTGAACCAGGGCCTCAACCAACAAGCCTCTCCAGCCAGCACGATCTTTGGCCAGCCTCTTCCAGTGCCGCACGCCCAGTTGGTTGAGGTCCCTTTCCACCTGTGCGCGCCACATTAAATGCGGCCGTCCTCTGCTGCGTCGTCCTTCGGTGTTGGAGTGGAATACTCATCGGGCCGTAGCGGTGATGTCCATTCATTCTACATGGCCCAGCCATCTTAGACGTTGGATCCGAAGACGTCTTACTAGGCCGATGTCGCTGTACAGCCCGTACAGTTCTTGGTTGAATCTCCTCCTCCACTCTCTGTTTACACAAACGGGACCAAAGATTGCACGCAGAATTTTCCTCTCGAAACGCCCAAGAGCCTCTTCATCCGCTTTTGATAAAGTCCAAGCCTCAGCGCCATAGAGGAGGACCGGGATGATTAGGGCTTTGTAGGGGATACCAGAGGGGGGAGGGAGCGAGCAAACAGAGCAAAGAAATTTATCGTGTTTAACATGGCAAACGCCAGCTTCGATCTCTGTCCCTGCTCAATCCAAGTTGACATACAGCCCCCGCGAGCCGATCATAGGAAAGCATAGCTGGGCGTAACCTCCTTGTAGCAGGCACGCGATTCCCCTATCTCAACATCCACAAGGGTACCTGGCGGTCTATTGATCAATCGACCACCAACGATCGACGCCAGGAACTCCTCCTGTATTCTCGACGTACGAACCTTCCGAGGGGAAAACATTGTAGCCAAGTTACGAATGAAGATATCAAGAATGCTTAGGAGTCGAGTAGGACAACGTAAGTCTGACGTCGGGAAGCTACAATCGCAAGAGACTGCCATAATCTTTGCCGATCGTGTCTCCTCCAAGCTCTCTCCGCCCACAGCGGCAAAACAATAGAACAGGAATGGGCGCATTGCCAGAGCGCCGTCAGAGACGCTGCCCCAGAGGTGCTGGGTTTCAAACCGCCACCACCTAGAAACCCTTGGTTCGATGAAAAATGCGAACAAGCCCACGCAGCAAAACAAGAGGCATATAAAGCCATGCTGCAACGACGGACGAGAGCTGCTCGCGAAATCTATGTGCGGAACACATGCTTTTCATGTGTGAAAGAAAAGAGAACACGGGAAGCGTGAGATCGAGGAGATGGAGAAATGCTTCCGCAGGAATGACGCTCATAAGTTTTACAATAAGGTAAAACGATCATGCCATGGCTACAAAGCCAGAGAGCGGTCTGCAGGGATGAAAATGGAGAACTGGTAGTAGAGTCGCAGTCGATGATGAGTATTTGGAAAGACCACTTCTGCCGACTGTATAACGGCGATGATAGACAAGATACCGCTGTCAGGCAGAACGAGCCATTCGCAATGGACGACGATATAACAGAATTCAGTCCACCCGACCTAGACGAAGTCAAAATAGCGATATCAAGACTTAAGTCTAATAAAGCCGCGGGCGCAGACGGCCTGTCTGCTGAGCTTCTTAAGGCGGCTGGAGATGAGCTGGTAAGGTGCATGCACCATCTCATTTGCAAGGTATGGTCGGAGGAAAGCATGCCCGACGAATGGAATCTCAGCATCGCTTGCCCGGTCCATAAAAAAGGAGACCCCTATAACTGCGCCAACTATAGGGGAATAAGTCTTCTTAACATCGAATATAAGATCTTCTCTGCCGTATTGTGTGAACGCCTGAACCCCTTTGTGGATAATCTGATCTGGTTCGTATCAGTTTAGTTTCAGGACAGGTGAGTCCACAATAGACCAACTATTTACACTGCGGCCAATTATGGAGACGAGCTATACAGCGCTATGTCTAGTTTTGTCATCCCTGACAAACTCATCAGGTTGTGCAGAATGACAATGGAGAACTCTCTCTGCTCCATTAAAATCGGTAGCGAATTAACCTAGACCTTTGATATTAAAAAAGGATTTAAACAAAGTGACGCACTGTCATGTAATTTCTTCAACATCATGCTTGAAAATATCATATGAGACTCACTGGCCAACTCAAGAGCTACGATCTATTTCAAGTCTGCACAACTGCTTGCGTACGCAGATGACATTGACATAATTGGACGAACACAGCGGGACATCAATAAAACGTTCGAAAGCATTGAAGCAGAAGCGGCTAAAATGGGTCTTTCAGTTAACGAGGGTACTATATGCTGTCAACCAAAATAGACGCGCAAGACCGACGTATTGGCCGGAACGTCACAATTGGCAGCCATTGATATGAAGTGGTCAACGACTTCGTCTACATTGGCTCACTAGTAACCAGCGATAACAACACCAACGCTGAGATCAAACACAGAATTACTCTTGCCAATCGCTGCTTAATTGGGCCCCTTTCTCGAAAGACCGAAGTTGCGCTGTACAAAACCTTAATCACCCCGGTCCTCCTCTATGGCGCAGTGACGTGGACTTTAACGAAAGCGGATGAACAGGCATTTGGTTGTTTCGAGAGCAAAACTCTGCGTTCAATCTATGGCCCCATTTGTTCAAACGGGGAGTGGAGGAGAACGGCGAACTATACGGCCTGTACAGCGACATCGGCCTAGTACGACGTCTGCGGATCCAAGTCTAAGACGGCTATAGCATGTAGAGCGAATGGATAACATAGCTCCGGCCAGAAGAGTATTCGAGTCCAACCCCGAGGGACGACGCAGCAGAAGACGACCGAATCTAAGATGGCGCACACAGGTGGAAGGGGACCTCACCCGACTAGGATTTCGTCGTTGGAAACAGCTTGCAAATGACCGCGCCAGCTGGACAAGTTTGTTGGTTGAGGGCCAGGTTCACACCGGACTGTAGCACCACCTGAGTAAGTACATTTGAAACCCCATTTACAAAAGGAACCTGATTGGTTGTGGCTTAAAATGGCGCGAATGCCAAATTGCGAACCCTTTCAACCCTTTAACTAACGCGCGGCGTTTTTCAATCCAATGAATTTGCGCAATGGCAATGCATCCTCTCTCTCTCTTTGGCGTGAATGTGACTATCATCCGGCTCTTCATTCATTGTTTGCATGGGGAACCGATACAACCCTTTCTGTTTGCAAGCAGTTCTGCAAATGATCCGAAACCATTGGCCCATCGATTTTCTCTCACCCCCTTCCCAGACCACAACTCATAAGTCTTTTGTTACGGTCTACTTCGGTCAAGCATAAGGGAGGTTTCTACAACCCAGTTCATCCCTGTTGCGTTTCTTTTTATCCGTACAATACTTGAATGTAAATATTCAGGTGTTTTCGTACAGTGGCATGCAATCGGTTCGAAAAGGACAAACACGCTATAGTAGTTTTTATGTACATTACATCCATCGCTCGCCATCTACACCGGGTCTTTGAGGTGAACTCTTTAATAAACAACGTGAAAGAACTGGGTGACAGGCGTTTAAGGAAAGAACGAGTTCCGTTTAACCTTCCGCTGTGTCGGGCTGTGACTACTCCCACCATATCGCCATAATCGTGCGTATATATGTACGTACATATGCTAGTCTCAACGTTTTCGGTTATTAAATATGTAGAGGAATAAAGGACATTACGGTGGTAGTACTTATAAAAGGGGTTAATTGTAGGTACAGACACGCCTTTCAATTATGCTTGATGACAATGCAGCGTAGCCGTGTAGTGGTGGTAACGAAGCCACGTCATAACGTGTGGGAGTGAAATCTACTCAAACACGTCATGTGGAAGCTTGTTTTCCAAAGGCTTTTCCTGATGGTGCACAGGTTAACTAGAAATCGTATCAGCTGATAACAATTTTTTCATATACCTTTTAGGGCATACCTTATATTTACATTGTTTTTCGGTTAGTGCGCGGTTTTGTTTTTCTTATCTTGAAGGGTGCAACTATGTTTATAACGAGAACTGGGGTCACAGAGGGTGGTAGCTTAATACGATGGGTATTGGAAAGGGACTTGAATAAAAGTCAAAAGCCTAACATTATGGAAATAAATTTCTCGGTCTATTGTTGCGGGGTGTTTGCGTGCGTGGTGAAGGAAAGGATGAACTTATCAATTGTTAAACCTATATATTTTGTTTTTAGAATTTTTCTAAGTCTACAGGAAATAGGTGGAACGATTTGCTTTATTGGAGTGGAGAATTTTTTTTCTTCTGTGTGGACTAGAATTTCGATAATGTGTGTGCTGAAGTTAATAATCTTCTTCTTCTTCTTAACGGGCGCTACAGTTCGGGGTGATCCTGGGCCTCAACCAACATGCCCCTGCAACTAGCACGATATTTTGCTAGTCTTTTCCATTGCCGCACACCCAGTTGGCTGAGGTCCCCTTCCACCTGTGTGCGCCGTCTTAAATGCGACCGTTCTCTCCTTCTTCGTCCCTCGGGGTTGGATTCAAAGACTCTCCGGTCTGGAGCTGTGGTGTCCATTCGCTCTACATGGCCCAGCCATCTTATGCGTTGAATCCGTAGATACCTGACTAGACTCCTGTCGCTGTACAGCCTGTAAAGTCCGTGGTTGAATCTTTTCCCCCATCCCCCGTCTGCGTTTATAGGCCCGAAAATCACGCGCAAAATCTTTCTCTCGAACCGACCAAGGGCCTCCTCATCGGCTTTTGATAGTGTCCATGCTTCTGCGCCATACAACAGGACCGGGATGATAGGGGTCTTATATAGAGTCAACTTTGTCGTTCGGGAGAGGGCTCTATTACTCAATTGCTTCCTGAGCCCAAAAAAAAAGCGATTGACAAGAGTGATTCTGCGTTTTATCTCAGCGCTGGTGTTGTTGTCGCTGGTAATCAGTGAGCCAAGGTAGACGAATTCCTTGACCACTTCAAAGTCTACATCTACATTTGGCGTTTTATAGCTTGTCTCTAATTACGTTGTCGTATGCGGCCTTGAAGTCGACAAATAGGTGGTGGTAAGGATCTGCTGATCTGACTAACTTCAGATGCAGTGCTCTTCAGGGCTTGTTTGCAAAGGTTCCACTGTTGTTCTATTGAAAGCATGGAGAGTTGAGGTGTATTTTGCAGAGCTTAAAGGGGACGCGATTGGTAAAAGCACTAGCGGTTTCTGGCGATAGCAGCTTTCCGAGATCATAACTTTGTATTCTTGCTCTACTCGGCTGTGTTCGTGATATCCGTAGGCGCATCTTGGCTACTACAAGATAGTGCTCCGAGTCGATGTTAGCTCCTTGGAAAGTTCGAACATCAAGCATAGCGGAGGAGTGTCTGACGTCGATCGCGATATGATCAATCTGGTTAAGGATCTGGTGACCACCAGGTGCTTTCCTGTGCATCGAGGTGCGGGAAGGGCGTACTGGCTAGAAGGAGATTTCGCCCCACAGCCTGTGTACGTTATCGGATGTGGTGTCGTGTAGAATATGATGACTCATTCAAACATACTTTCCTTATCCAGCTTAGCTTTGAAGTCTCCTATGCCACACTTAGACCATACGAATATAGAATATGTGGATATAGACCAGAAAGAACCAAACTTTCCGAACTCGTATAATAAGTCTCAGTTAAAAAATACTGTTACGAAAATTCAATCGTCCAGAATTCAGTTCAAATCGCTGGATTGCGATCAACTTCAACTGCATACATTTTAGCGGATTCAGTACACACAAAATTTTGTTATTTCACCTCAGATCAATTATCTGAGCACTTTACCTTTATTTATTGTTACATACTTTTACACACACACGTTACACACACTTTACTATTTCACCACAAATCAATTATCTGTGCGCTTCACATCTCGCTAGATGGCTTGATTACCGACCGAGCACTCATTACTGAATCCCGGGAACTGAATGCCGAGAGCGAGCGCTCGGGCTTATATAGCCCCCGGTCTACTTTCTCGAATGTTCGCTGTCAGAAATTTAAAGAAATTTTCAGAAATTTCCAGAATGCTCTTCTCTTTCCGCGGAGAAGGGAGCGAGCAAACAGAGCAAAGAAGTTGATCGCGTTTAACTTGGCAAACGCCCCTTCGATCTCTGCCCCTGTTCAATCCAAGTTGACACACAGTCTCCGCGTGGCCTCCCCTGGATAGCTGTACTGGCACCCGCCAGGTAGTGAACCAATGCGTGCAGCAACCTTGTTCCTGGGGAAAGAGAAACCTGGCCCTCCAGGTTGGGGGTTGCGCTATCCCATCCCTATGGCATACAACCAAAGCTTGTTCAGAGACAACTAACAGCCTCGGGTACGGACGTATTACGTGTTGACGACCCCCGCAAACGTTTAAAAGGAAACGAATTCCGGATCTACGCTAGATCCCTCAACAGACCAGGTGCAGCCGGACCACTGGTCAACTCTTTGGACTGCTATAAGGCAGACATTACCGCGCTCCAAGAAGTGCGATGGGATGGGCCAGGCAAAAAGCGGATGAAAAACTGTGATATTTACTACGAAAACTGCTACAGAGAAGATGAACAACGCTTATTCGGATGCGGATTGTTATTCGAGGCAGACTCAGGAAAAAGTCTTAAGCTTCCGGCATGTACGCGAACGCCTCATAACTATCCGCATCAAGGCCAATCTCGGCAATATAAGCATATTATGTAGGGGTGGCGCAGTGGTTAGTGTGTTGGACTCTGGCACACGATGAGCAAGTTCGGATCCCGATAACACCAACGCCATCGAATGTTTATTTCGCGGCGTCCCTCCTCGGCGGGGTACTGGTAAAAGCCCCCGTAGTATAACTTGCCTGGAAAAAGCTTCTCGACTCACGCCGTTCGGAATCGGCATTAAACTGTAGGTCCCTTTCACCTGGGTGAAAGGGTGATTGAGAGAAGCTTGGCTCTGGTCCTTCATGGGCTGTAACGCCACCAAAGAAGAAGATGTGGGGGTGGCCATTGTGCAATGGTTGATGGATGATGTTCATCGGCCGTCGAGCGAAAGGTCTATAGTTCAAATTCGTTTCATGGCCAAGAAAAAAGCAATTCCTATACGGAAAAAAGTGGCAACACAGTTGTGAATGGAAAGCGACCAGACGCACTTCTGCAGGCATAACACTCACAGTACATTGAAATTCATCCTCTGCGTATGCAATATTAACACCAAAAGTGCCTGAACGAATTACTGCGAATTATAACCAACGCGAAAACGCTCTCGTCCTATCTAGAACAAACCACCACTGGGAGTAGTAAACGAACATCTACGACCCAAAACTACTGCACTCCGTTCGGGTTGTGTGTTAAACCTGAGCGAAACTCTTCCTCTCCCTGTTAACTTCGCTCGCACAACATTCAAACGTGATAAGGCATTAGCCTTGAGTGCGAGTGTAACTATAAAAAAAAAATGTGTCCACGCCCCCACAGAGGACAAATGTGACCGACATAATGACGACTTCTATGATCTCCTAGGCAGAACGTATGCGCAATGTCCCAGCTATGACACCAACATCGTTCTAGGAAATTTCAATGTGAAGCTGGGTAAGGAAGCTGTCTTTGAATGCGTCATTGGAAAGCACAGCCTACACAACACCACGTCAGAAAACGGACTAAGGCTAGTGGGGCAGTAGCAAGTACACGATTCCCACACCTCAACATCCATAAGTGGTCCTGGCGGTCTTTAGATCAATGGATAACCAATCAAATTGAACATATTGCGATCGACGGCAGACACTCCTGCAGCATCCTAGATATCTGAACCTTTCGGGGAGCCAACATCGACTCGGATCATTACCTTGTTGCAACCAAGGTACGAATGCGAATTTCTCGTTATCAAGGGAGTCGAGTAAGAACACCAAAATTAAACGTCGGAAAGCTGCAATCGCTGGAGACCACCAGGGCCTACGCCGATCAAGTCTCCTCAAGCTGTCTCAAGTCCCGATGCAATCTGCATAAAACATAGAATAGCAATGGAGTCGTTGTCAGAACGCCATCAGAGAGGCCGCCTCACACGTACTCGGTTTCAAGCCACCACCTTCGAGAAACCCCTGGTTTGATGACGAATGCAGACAGGCCCATATAGAGAAACAGAATGCATACATGGCTCGACTGCATCGACGGACGAGAACTGTCCGCGAGCTCTATGAAAAGCACAAGAAGCGCGAGATCGAGGAGATGGAGATATATTACTGCAGGAACGACGTTCGAAAATGTTATCAGAAAGTAAAACGAACATGCCAAGGCTATAAAGCCACAGCAGAAGCCTGCAGAGATGAGCACGGACAACTAGTAGTGGAGTCACAGACGATGCTGAGATTGTGGAAGGAAAACGCCTGCAGACTGCATAACGGCGGTGATAGCCAAAATGCCGCCGTCAGGCAGAGCGAACCATTCACAATGGGCGAAGACGAAGGAGAATCCCGACCACCCGACCTAGACGATGTTAAGATAGCGATATCGAAACTTAAGTCTTATAAAGCTGCTGGTGCGGGCCGACTCCTCGCGCAACTGTTTAAAGCAGCTGGCGAAGAGCTGGTCAGGAACATGCACCAACTCATCTGCAAGATATGGTCGGAAGAACGCATGCCCAATGAATGGAATCTCAGTATCGGTTGCCCGGTCCATAAGAAAGGAAATCCCTATGACTGCGCCAATTACAGAGGGATAAGCCTCCTGAACATCGCGTACAAGATCATTTCTGCCGTACTGGGCAAGAGCCTGAAACCGTTCATGGACAATCTGATAGGTTCCTACCAGTGTGGTTTCAGGCCAGGAAAATCCACGATACACCAAATATTTACACTTAGGCAAATCTTCGACCCCTGAATTCCAGGTCGACATGCACCATCTTTTTGTCGACTTTAAAGCCGCGTATGACAGTGTTTATGAGAGCAAAGTGGCGCAGTGGGTATTGTGTTGGCCTTTGACGCCGGGATCGAATCCCGACAACAGCCATGTCTCTCAGCGGGGTACTGACAAAACCCCCTGTAGTACAATTGTCAAGAAAAGCTTCTCGAATTTCGCCGTTCGGAACCGGCAATAAACAGTGGGTCCCTTTCACCTATGGGAAAATAAAATCACACACAACATGCGTGATTGAGAGAAGCTCGGCTTTGTTCCTTCATGGACTGTAACGCCAACATACATACATACATACATGACAGTGTTTATAGAGACGAGCTATACAGACCCATGTCATGTTTTAACATTCCTGCCAAACTCGTCAGGCTGTGCAGGATGACTATGGAGAAATCGCGCGGCTACATTAAGATCGGAGGTGAACTAACCGACCTCTTTGATGTTAAAAAGGGGTTTAGACAGGGTGACGCACTGTCATGTGATTTCTTTAACATCATTCTTGAAAAGATAGTGCGGGACTCTGCGGCCAATACAAAAGGTACGATCTACTTCAAGTCAACAGAATTGCTTGCCTACGCAGATGACATTGACGTTATTGGACGGAAAAAGCGAGATGTCAATGAGGCGTTCGCAAGTATTGAAGCAGAAGCGGCTAAAGTGGGTCTAAGGGTAAATGGGGACAAGACCAAATATTTGCTGTCATCAAACAAAGACGCGCAACACCGACGTCCTGGTCAGAACGTCACCTTTGGTAGCTATATTTTTGAAGTAGTCATCGACTTCGTCTACCTTGGCTCGATAGTGACAAGCAGCAATGACACCTGCGCTGGGATAAAACGCAGAATAACTCGTGCCAACCGCTGCTTCAAGGGCTCAAGAGGCAACTAAGTAGTAGAGCCCTCCCTCGAAAAACTGAGGTATCCATCTACAAAGCCTTAATCATCCCGGTCCTCCTCTACGGCTTTGACTTTATCAAAAGCGGATGAAGAGGCTCTTGGGCGTTTCGAGAGGAAAATTCTGCGTGCAATCTTTGGTCGCGTTTGTGTAAACGGAGAGTGGAGGAGGAGATTCAGCCAAGAACTGTACGGGCTGTACAGCGACATCGGCCTAGTTAGACGTCTTCAGATCCAATGTCTAAGATGGCTAGGCCATGTAGAGCGAATGGACATCACCGCCTCGGCCCGAGGAACGACGCAGCAGGGGACGACCGCATTTAAGGTGGTGCGCACAGGTGGAAGGGGACCGCAACCAACTGGGCGTTCAGCACTGGAGGCGGCTGGCCAAAGATCGGGCCAGTTGGAGAGGCTTGTTGGTTGAGGCCCTGGTTCACCCCAAATTGTAGCGCCATCAAAGAAAGTAAGTCTGACTTTCAGCAGTTACCATCATATCCATTTCAGCTTTACCAGAGCATTCCAAACTTCCGCAGCGAAATTCGAACATAACCATCGGGTCGTGTCCGTAACAATACGTTTAATGCAACGACATTAAACCTTTTATTTGTTTATCCTAAGTTTTTTCGAAAGACAATTGTTCATAAGTTTGAGAATTATTAGTACCTAAAAATAGGGCGGTTAAGTTTGGAATATGTATAGACCTTGTTACCATTTAGAGATATAGAAGCGAGGCTTTTTCGCCTACTTACCTTACTTTCAGTTCATGTTTTTCTTTTGTTTTCTTTTCTTTAATATTAAGACTTCGACACAATTTCCGCTCTGCCAACACCGTTCATATCCGGTGGCAATTTAAAAGAAAGTCCAAAAAACACCAGAAAAATAAAATAAGATAAATAAAAGGAATATTTTGAAAACCATCCTGCCCGGACTCTAAAGCGAAATCACTTTTTCAAGTCTTTACCCGTGTCGGAAGAGCTGAGCCTTGCGCGCTTTTATATTTAATTACAAATTACTCAGCGAATTGTTAAATAGCTCCAGAGCTACTTACCCCCTCCGCAGGCCCGCGGACCGATGAAGAGAAGAAAGCAATTAATTCCATGGCGCTCTTTTGATCCATTGTTTACCCTCGGACAAAGTATAAGTATAAGAAGTATAAGAAAAAAAAAAGATTTTGATGTACTCGCTCTTCAAAAACACTCGCATCTTATCCTCAATCCTGCTTTAGAAAAGAAAGGAAAAAAATGTGAGAAATAAAATGAAAAAAAGGCAACAAAAGCTGGCTCGAAAGCAATTCTTTTGCGTGGAACTACCCCGCAGCTGTAAATAACCAGCAGAACGAAGAAAAAGGAGCAAACGCAGATTTTCTTCTGCTTTCCTCCCTTCGGCCAGGTTCTTTTTATTCTGATGGCAAAGAAACAAAAAATTAAATTTCAATTAGCCAAAACCAGCGAGTAAGGTACACCTCGCCCTCATAAACACCAGCCCAAGTGATTATATGTATGTATGTATGTATGTTTGTTCCTAGGAAAATTTAATATCTGAAAATGTATGTATCTCAAGAATGTGAAATTAGAAAACAGATCCTTTAAGGGGGCTTGTTATCAATTATCCAAATTGTTTTCAAAGTAGCGCTGAATGACATCGTCCTTTTCACCAATCCGCCTACGTTTTCGGTAAAACAATCGATATCCTTATGGCACTAAAAATCTGGAAACGTCACCTAACCAAAACAATCAGACATCCACAACGAAGCTACATATTGACGTCCTACATCCTTTCAATTACATCCGTGTGACCCCAACTACTTCCACCACATCAAACAAAGACCCAAAAGGCAAAGAATCGAACCCATCGAAAACTCCATTACATCAACGATTTGTGAACTTTCACTGAAAGTGAAAAGGAGAAGGACATCTCGTCCATATCAAGAGCGACCGACGACGGTATCACGGTATCGGAAGATTGAAAGATACACTACTCGGTCGGATTCACCCCATTCTATTGAATTCAGCTTCCCAGTCATACATACCATATGAATGGAACCGAAGATTTTTCCCATTTGTTGTATCCTTTATACGATCCTCAAGTAGCAGGCAATACTCGTAACAGCGAATCATCAAGTAAAGTGCACCGAATATCGAGGCTAAGAGTCAGCACGGTTGGGTATGCTAGTGCGTACTCTCGTCCCGAAAGGAAACGGTGACAATGTCAATTCCTGTTTGATTAAATTGGCAAAACTAACCGAAGACGTTGCGCGACATGGCACGACATCCCTCCCCAATACGCACGTAAGTGTTCGAGCGAACGAGTAAAAGCGAAAGGGGAATGAAAGAAGGAAAAATCCGAATGGAACACAAGATATTGTGAAAATGATTGTCGCCTGGTCAGGACACCGATAGGATTCTCTCGAAATAGTTTTACGACTAACCAACCTCCCTCCCGATGGGAAGGAAAACCTTTCCTTCTCATAGCTAGACCGATACATCCAAGAAGAGGCAGTGTGTGATAGAGAGAGATGTGCGTACGGTGGATGTGGTGTAACAATAATCATAAATGCTACTGTTGCTTCCACAAGACCATAATCATCAAAGGATATTGCTATGGCGTTTCGATATTGTCTTGAGGATTATTAAAGAAATTGTGTTTGGCTTTTCCCTTTCTTCCCTATACGGTCGGTTTTGGAGCTTTGATTTAAGGGTTGTCAAATGCAAGAAGGATGTGTCCGATGTTCTGATGGTGATGGCATGGATCTCTTTATGATTTTTGTTGCCGCACTTCGTCTTATAGGTCACATACAGTTGTATATGTGTACTTGTGTATGTACATATGATATGTGTGTCAATGGTGGTTATGGGGATGGTACACATTCGAGGTCGCCACACAATGACATTCTTATTTTCGAAGGATATAAATTTGATTGCAGATTTTTATGATGATGCAAGTGATGTAAGATAGTTAATTACTCTGTAGTGTGGGAGTGCGTACGAATGGAAAAGCGTCAGAGTTAGGATAAAGGATGAATGCGGCCGGAAGATGGGTGGGCTTAGCGAAATTTTGCCGTTAAAAGGCGTATTAAATGAATTTTATGACTTGTTTCTGGATGGAATAGGCATCCATTTCTAGTCACGGTAAATCCCTTCCCGCATAGCCTTTATTAGAATAGCGAGTGCTTAATGAAATACTGGGCGCAGGACTTGTGATTAGGGACATCTCTCTTATTTATATTTGTCACAAATCATATACATACATATGTACGTACATACATACATTAAAGTAATGTTTTATAATTGTAAAATGTGACATTTTTCTATGTATGTACATACATATATTCGGAAATGGGTAAATGTATGGTACTTATCAGCGCGGAAGATCCTGCGACATTGAGCTGTGCATTTTCATCGACATTGAGGAAGTTCTTGATAACGCAACTTTTGAGACTTGGCGCAACTTCTGCTTGGCATACATAAAGCAATGGTTTGGTGGATCAAAGCAATACTCGTGCACAAGACGTTGATCGCTGGAGCAATCTTGGATAATCTGTCAAATCAGGCCTAAAAGTGGCGTTCTATCCCCGAATATCTGCTCGATGCTCTCAATGCCTCCGGAATCTATGCCCAGGCCTATGGGAACCATTTCGTCATTCTATCTGTCGACTCATGTTTAGCGACTATCTGTCAAACTAAAGTGAAGTAAAATGCGGTCGACGATTGGTGCACCAGAAATTATATGTCGGTTATCCTCTTAAGACGGATGTCCTTCTCTACACGAGAAGAAGGAAAAATATTGGCATGAATTAGCTGATGCTAAACGGTATTTCCATCCCGATATCCAAGGCAGCCAGGTACCTGGGAGTCGTCTTAGATAGCAAGCTTCTTAGGTCAAAGCATGTTGAATCAAGAACCATCGAAGCCCTGTCAGCTTTCTGGCAATGCAAAGGTGCTTTTGGCTTTTGGCTTGGCTTGGCTTTTCGCCGGCAAAGATCCTAAGATCGATCATCTCATATGCATCGGTTGTCTGGTGGAACAGGAAAGCATGACGTGGCCTCTTTCACCAAGCTCTAAAGAACGGAGGCTTTCCCCAGCACGCCGAGCGCTGGTCTAGATGCTATGATGAACCTTCCACCCCTTGACATATTTATTAGAGGGTGTGCACTGAAAGCCACGTTTCGTCTCAACAGAAATGGTTTTTAGTACAACTCACATTGGAATGACAGTGTGCTTGCGCAAGAAATATCCTACTACCATGGGGTAAGCCCTCTTCTTTGGTGGCGTTACAGCCAATGCAGGACCAGAGCCAAGTTTCTCTCAATCGCCAATGTTAGGTGTGGTCTGTTTTTTACACAGGTCAGGAAACTTACAGTTTAATGCCAATTCCGAACGACGGACGTGAGTGGAGAAGTTTTTTCATGGCAAGTATACTGCGGAGAGTTTTGCTAGTACCCCACCGAGGAGGGACGCCGCGAAATAAACATTCGGTGGCGTTGATGTTATCGGGATCCAAACACCTTCATCGTGTGTCAGAATTAAACACACAATCCAGAATAACGAGAATAACGATTCGAATGTATGTAGGTATTCTGGCGAGTAGTTTTGTTTAAGGGGTTGTTGGGATGAGAACGTATCCTAGTGAGATGATACGAGTAAGATATTTTTTTTCCGTCAGTCATTTCGAGAATCCAACACTTCTCCTAAGGATAGTTGAATTATATATTCTACCCTAACAATAGACAAAGGGCTATCAATAGAACTACTGACCACTGGCGTTCCCCTGATACGTGGTATCTATACAGCGCCATGTCAGGCATCAAACACCCAATTAACCAATTACATATACGAGCACCTGCGCGACCCTGCGACGCGTCGTCGTATCCATTTTTTCAGTCCTTCGTTTTGTTATATGTATGTCAAACCGACAGGACCACAAGAGCAGCCGGAAACATTCAGAAGTAAAATACATGCAATAATCGCGCACGTTCCACTTGGTTAGATATCTATTGTAAGTCATTCTCGGGTATATGTTTGTCGTCGATAACAGCCCATCTTCTCGTCGGTCGGTCGTATATGATGGACGTCATTCATTAAGCTTCCTATTCCATTATTCCAAATGCGCCCCATTCGAATAGAAAGCGCCAAGCGACAATTAACAATTGCTATGTAAATGACAGCACCAAGCATTGACTCACATTCCGTTGGTTTGTCTGGACTAATTAAAAAGGAAAGCGACCATTGAGAAGGACGAAATCACATCGAAGGAGAAGAAAATAAAAAGACGACAGGCAACTTAAAGATAACAAGGAAAACTTTAGATAAATAATGTCCATTCGTGCGATTTTTAATGAAAGCAAACTCATTTCGGTGGAAAATTTAGATAGCGCGGCTGGCATTCATTACGGCAAACATGGAAGGGATACGTCGCCGACCAACCGACCAGGATCGTCGTCATCGTGTTTCATCCACTTCCACCTCGACGCACGGAGAAGTCTTTTGGTGTTCAACTGTCATTTTTGTGTGAGATCTTCTTTGGTTATGCCTCCTCACTAAATCAAACAAGCCTATGAGAGAGGGGGTTTTTGAAAAGAAAAGGACCTCACCACCTCGATATCTCGGTAATGATTACCAAAGGACAGAAGGAAAAAAAAAAAACAACTATGGGACAACAGCCAATGAATCCTTATCTCCAGTAAGAAAGAGTATCCGAACGTGGCCAAAACCACCGCTGCCCTTTTGCGGAAGGTCCTTGAAGGACGACGTGAAGACAAAGCCTTTATTTAGTTTAATTTTTCCTTCTCCTGCCACGTTATTACCACTACCATGCGCTGAAGTCATCTTGTTCGGTGTGGGCATCGTTTGCAAGGATTCCATTCATTTTTTTTTTTTTTTTTTTTTTTGTTTGGTTTAGTTCCTTCGAAGAATAGGAATTTATTCAAATTCTTTAGGCTTTTCTACCGCTGGTCCTTGTTTTACTTTTTCTTTTTGTTTCCTTTGGCTTTTCTTCATTTCTTGGCGTTGTCATTATTCATCAACAAAGATTCCTTCTAAGCGCTAACACCGTCCATTCCATTTTCGCCGTTGGTCGTTGTCATAGTCCTTGCGTCCTTGTTTTCTTGCATTTTTTTCTCATTTGCCCGTTTTAATGGGGGGAAAATTAAAATTGGCCACGATTTTTCCTTGTCCATTGTTTCATTTTTTATGTGAGAAAGGAGGCCGCTCCATTCTATTCTCTTTTTTTTCTCGCTTCTTGAGGAACATTTTTTCTGTTTTTCTTGGCCAAAGAATATCCTTTTATTTTCTCAAGATCCTTGCTTGCGTGTCCTTTCTTTTGAGAGTAAGAAATGCTCGTCAGCTGTGCTTTTCTTTCCTTGACGGACTATGTAGTCCATCATGATGGTACGGAAATATTCAAAAGAAGCGAACACAATATTTCATGGAAACGTTTTCCTTCTAAGTTTTTTTTTTTTTTGTTTGAGGATATGCCGAACCGGTTGGAGGCACAAGAGGAAGGATAATGAATCTTAGTGGGATGCTTGTGCTTGCTCAGATGGACGGAAGATGAAAAGTCCTAAAAAATAAGATTAATTGGATGATTTTTAATTAAAACACTTTTTGAGTAAAATTATAGGATGAGGATTCAGGCGTGGGATTGCGAAATAGCCTCACGAGAGATGGGTGTCAAGTTGGCGGCTTGACCACGTTCTGTCTTTACTTTTCGTTCGACTATGATAAGTTAACAAAGCGACTAGGTGCAGAACGTATCCAGGTCTCTTCTACACACGTTTTCAAATCTGCCCTTCCGCCTACAGATTACTACTGGAGGTACACGGTAGTACCTCGGTATCATAAAGTTTGTTGAAATTCTCAAACTCAAATAGTCTTTGGGCATGTATACACGAGAGAGGGAGCTGAAGGTTGCGGTACGAAACGGAATGCCATTTTCTTCCGCAAATTTAGTGGGTGAACAGAAGTGGAACACTAATCATATACAACTCTTCAGTTTTCGAGTCCGCACTTTTTTTGCCTGGTGTTGCGCCTCAATCGTCATTGGTCTTTCAGGCAGTGAACGTCGGAAAAAAACAAAGGGACATTTTAGTGCGTGGTCGCACTTAATATCTCTGTCAAAGGAAATATCTCTTTCAAATGAAATGTCAAAAAGACAGAAACACTAACACAATTGAACAAGGTTCACATATACAATTTTTTCTTCTAGAAAAATGAATCCCGTGTATGCTTTATTTAGAGCATCAAACCGGTTTTCCTGCTGCTAGCGATATTCTCGTGTATACATGCCCTTTCTGCTTTTCAGTCCTTTGACTGATCGAACATGTTGAGTTCAACCTATTCGAAGCAATATACATATACTGAAGTATATGTCCTTGGATAGGCTTTGGTTGAGAGGTAACGATGGCCACTAGTCGCAGCCGCCTTCCAGCCAGCCATAGCCGCCCGGCAGCCAGCCATTGCCGAATGGCAGGTAGCCACAGCCGTCTGCCAGCCAGTCATAGCTACCTGGCATCTATTCATAGCCGCCTGGTAATCAGTCATAGTAGCCTGGCCGCTAGTCATAGCCGCCTAGCAGACAGGCGACAGGTGTTGCGATTTTTCCCACTTGTCGAAGAAGAAGTTAATCTTAGACTTGGAAATACCGCAAAATACCTACTTATGAACATACCTTTAGCTGGAACCTTTCCCAGCCAGTTGATCCGCGATTTCATTGCCCTTCTGCGCTGGCACCCACCACAGTTTAACCTTATTTCTCCTGGCTAGTTCCTGTAGGGCGTCATGGTATTCGTTAACGCTATGAGCGCTTTTCGACTTTCAGAGAGTATATTGATGGTTACTCCTCTTTTGCCATCCTCTAAGTTTAGATTGACGCACGTCAGGATGGCGTATAAATCGACCTCAAAGAAAAAAGAACTCAAGGACGCCGGCGCCAACGCCAGAAACAGTATTGGAGGCATTAGCATGCCACCTAGGACCTTTGACGTTGAGCAAGGGATCATTGGTTTCCCAAGCTTGTTACGTGGTAATGCGTCCGCGGCTGTGTTAATCATATCCAGCGCAGAAAGATGCTGCAGGATGGACAAGTTGCCGAGCAAAGAGAATTCTGATTGTACTACGTAATTCAACATTTTAATAAAAAGATGCAGTGGATGCAGTAAGTCCAATTATTGCTTCTTGAGCTGCCTGCCATAGGGCAGGTTGGCATAGCACCTGTCGGAGTTCCAGTTGAATCCACGATCAAGGACAATACCTAGATACTTAACTTCTTCTGAATGTCCTATGTTTGTATTTAAAGAGACGGAGCAAGGCTGTATCTTTCTCCTCTTTGTAAACGGTACTAAGATTGTCTAATTTGGGTTAAACGATTAACCTCTTTCTGGCGCAACAGTCAGAGATGGACTGAAGCGCAAGCTGCATGCGTTCACTGGCAGAAATATCGCACCTGCCCGTAACAATATTCACTAGGTCATCGGGTACGCCAATTATAGCCGAGACTGGTTAACTATCGACCAGAGAAGGGGTGAAAGAACCCTCGTGGATACATCTTAGCCGCCGGTACTGTCACCGAGACCTCTCCGGATGTGGCTAATACAATACGGCTATTTAGCTTCACCTTAGTTCAGTGGTTAGTTGAATGGTCAACACTTCTGCGGGATAGTACAGTGGTGATCGAGTCATAGCCAGTATTGTCGGAAGCCCCCTCAATATCGAGAAAGGCGCAAATTGTAATCTCCCTTCGTGTGAAACCGTTTTCAATATGCGTAACTAAGTAATGTAGCGCATACTCAGTATATCGTTTTTGCGATATGCATATTGATTGGGATGCAGTGGTATCTGATATCTCTAATATGGAGCTCAGTTTTCCCATTGTTTTTATTAGAAACGATGTTAGGCTGATCGGGCGATAGGTTTAGATTGTTCACTTGGTCTTCTCTTCTTGTGGATAAAGAATAGGACCTAAAATGAAAGCAGTGATAGAATAATGTTAAGGCCTTTCTGTAGAGTAGCAAAAAAGATACCGTATTTGCCTGGGGCCTTATAGGGTTTAAATGAACCAATTGCCCATTTAATTCTATCGGGGCTGAAAAGTCTACCAGACGTTCGTTCTATAGTCGATGTTATTTATGACGCTCGTCTGATCGTCAAAAGGCATAAGCTGGGAAGTATAACCAGGGAAATGCACCTCAAGCAAGGTCTCCAAGGTTTCCCTGCAATTTAGGGTAAAAGTACCGTCTGATTTAGGAAGTAGCCCATTTGTGTGCTCCGGGGTTAACACTTTATAGAGCCCGGCTGCGGTTGGTAGCGAGTCTGTGTTCTCACATTGTTTCTTCCAGGACATTCTCTTGTATTTCCACATTTTGAGGATGTATTCTGTTAGAGCAGATCTATAATCAGTCCACCTATTCGTTCGTTTGGCTCTCTTAAACAGAATCTCACCAGTTTCCTTAGAGATTTCAACTGTGCATTTCACCAGGATACACACCGCTTTTGTGTACTTGTCCTGCTGTTTCTAATGATGAGATAAGCGGCTTATTCGAAATCATCTGTCAACGCAATCGACTCAAGAAGCATATCTTATTTAGCAGGAAGTTGAGCTTGGGAAAGAGCCCCACTTGTTCGTTTGGGCATCAGCCAGACTCACCTTCCTTAACCTCACTAGAGATGTTAAATCTGAATGTTGGCGATCAGATAGTGAGGTCTCATTGGAGACGTGTCAGTCACAAATTGTATTTGAAACAAAGGGATATTGAGGTCGAGTACCTCATCTCTAATTGAGTTTATAAATTTTGGTTAGTTGCCTCTATTGGCAACTGTGCGATTCATCTAACTAAATACTCAAACCAAGACTCACCACATTTGTTGGTGTTGCTACTTCCCCATTCCACGTGGTGCGCATTGGCGTCGCATCCAATGACCAGATGTCGTTTGCGCCGATGGCAAGTATATGGAATTTGGTGGCCGTTTCCTGGGAAATAGGCGTAGGCGCACAAAATCTCCCTTACTCCTGCATCAATGGGGACTTCCATGATGGCGGCTGCCAGGTCTTTTATTAGCTCTGGAATGGAGCGGGGGGGATTTTTATTAGAACCGATCAAATTTGCGGCCCTAGAAGGGGATTCTCCAATAGAGTAACTAAGCTTCCGCGACTTGTTTTGGAGGTCCATAATCTTACTTTTATGAACCCACGGTTACTGGATGAGTCCCAGGCAGATTTTGTCGGGATAGAATCGCAGACTAAAGATGTCCGAGACACTTTGGCATGGTCCAGATTGCCCTGCAACACACGTAGCCCACTCATTTGTTGCGACGGCAGACCGGATCCATCGTTCGGTATAGTTTATTGTTGCACCCGGGAGTTACCGGTCCGATAGAAGTGATCCACTGATCTACTTTCTTTCGATGATTCTCCTAGTTTAGTGGGGGGATATTTTGTAGTGTATTTGAACGACCCTTAGTGGTCGTCGACCCAGATGTAGCAGCGGTTGCCACCAGGTGGCAGCAGATGTGGCAGCAGTTGGTCCCAGGTCCTGTCACCAGAACCAGATGCAGGAGATCTTTCCCCTTATCTGGCTGCTATACATGACTTGGCAGTGTTGTGCTTAGAGGCTATCATTTTTCGAGACCATCGTCGCCAACACCTTTGTAATACGTAAGCCATTAGTCATAGCCGCCTGGCAGCCAGCCATAGCCGAGCGACAGCCAGCCATAATTTTCCGGCAGCCGGCCATAGCGGCCTGTCAGCTAGTCATAGCCGCTAAGCAGCCTGGCAGCCGTAGACGGCCGTAGACGCAAGGGCGCCAGCTATATTGGTCCCGCTAGCCATAGTCGCCAGTCATAGCCCCCGGGCAGCAAGACCTAGCCGCATAGCAAGTAGCCAAAGCTGCCTAACAGAAGGACAGCCAGAACGAGCCGCACGGCAGCCAGCATAGCCGCCTAGCGGATGCCTAGCAGCCAGCCATAGACGAGCGGCAGTAAGCCATAGCCACTTGGCAGACAGCATCACCGCCCGGCAGCCAGCCATAGCCGCCTAGGCGCCGGCCAAAGCTGCCTGATAATCAGCCATAGCCGCCTGTCAGCCAGTCGTAGCCGCCGGGCAGCAAGACCTAGACACCTGAGGCAGAGGCAGAGGCAGCAAGAACTAGCAGCCGGCTCCCAGCCATAGCCGTCTGGCAGTCAGCCATATGGGCTTGGCAGGAGGGTATAGTGAGTGAGGGCTGCATGGCAGCCAGCATAGCCATTCATAGCCACCTGGCAGTCAGTCATAGCCACATGGCAGGCTAAAAGAGCCACCTGGCAGCTAGCCGTAGGCGCCAGGCTGCGAACCATAGTCGCTTGTCTCTTGGCCGTAGCAGGTTGGCCCATAGCCATACCCGTCTGGCTCCCAGCCCATAAGTGCGGGTAGATCAAGATATGCCGGGTCCCCGTAGTTCTTTTAAGTTAAGCGGGCAGCCTACTTACCGCAGTTGCCCAGTGTGGCTGTAGTTGGCACTGAGTCAATAGTTTCGCAGTGTTTTTGCCGAAACAATCGAAGTGTGGTTCTAGCTTATATTTTGTAAGAGCAGATCTTTATTCCTTTCACCGTCTTGTCCAGTTTGCCCTATTGAGTAGAGATTTAGTTTTCTTCGCACGAGGTACGAGTGAGGATATCATGAATGCCTAGGAGTCGAGTAGGACTACGTAAGTCGATGCTGAGGATTTGGAAAGAACACTTCTGCAGACTGTATAACGGCGATGATAGACAAGATACCTCTGTCAGGCAAAACGAGCCATTCGTAATGGACGACGATGTAACAGAATTCCGTTCACCCGACCTAGACGAAGTCAAAATAGCGATATCAAGACTTAAGTCTAATAAAGCCGCGGGCGCAGACGGCCTGTCTGCTGAGCTTCTTAAGGCGGCTGGAGATGAGCTGGTAAGGTGCATGCACCATCTCATTTGCCAGGTATGGTCGGAGGAAAGCATGCCCGATGAATGGAATATCAGCATCGTTAGCCCGGTCCATAAGAAAGGAGACCCCTATAACTGCGCCAACTATAGGGGAATAAGTCTCCTTAACATCGCAATCTCTGCCGTATTGTGTGAACGCCTGAAACCGTTTGTGGATAACCTGATCGGCTCTTATCAGTGTGGTTTCAGGTCAGGTAAATCCACAATAGACCAAATATTTACGTTACGGCAGATCTTGGAGAAGATCCAGGAATACCAAATCGACACTCAGCACCTTTTCGTCGATCTCAAGGCTGCATATGACAGCGTGTATAGAGATGAGCTATACAAAGCCATGTCTAGTTTTAACACCCGTGCCAAACTCGTCCGACTGTGCAGGATGACAGGGGAGAATTCTCGCTGCTCCATTTAGGTCGGCAATGAGCAAACCGAGACCTTTGATGTTAAAAAAGGATTTAGGCAAGGTGACGCGCTGTCATGCAACTTTTTCAACATCGTGCTTGAAAAGATCGTGCAAGAGTCACTGGCCAACACAAGAGGTACGATTTATTTCAAGTCTACACAATTGCTTGCGTACGCCAACGACATTGACTTGAATGGACGGACACAGCGAGACGTCAATGAGGTCTTTGTAAACATTGAGGTAGAAGCGGTTAGATGGGTCTCAAGGTTAATGAGGGTAAAACCAAATATCCACTTTCGTTCTAAAAGAGACGGTCAACACCGACGTATTGGCCAAAACGTCACCATGGGCGGATATAACTTTGAAGTTATCAATGAATTCGTCTACCTTGGCTCACTGATGACCGGCGACAACAATACCAGCGCTGAGATAAAACGCAGAGTCACTCTTGCCAACCGTTGTTTCTTTGGGCTCAAGAGGCAATTGAGAAGTAGAGCCCTCTCTCAGAAAACCAAGGTGACACTATATAAGACCTTAATCATCACAGTCCTCCTTTACGGCGCAGATGAAGATGCTCTTGGTCATTTCGAGAGGAAAATTCTGCGCACTATCTACGGTCCCGTTTGTTCAAATCAAACGGTGTATGGAGGAGAAGATATAACGATATAATGTACGGGTTGTACAGCGACATCGGCCTGGTACGACGTCTACGGATACAGCGTCTAAGGTGGCTAGGCCATGTAGAGTGCATGGAAAATAGAGCTCCGACCCGAAGAGTCTTCGTATCCGGAAGGAAGGCGCGGAGGTCGGTCGCCTCAACGGTGGCGCACGCAGGTGGAAGGGGACCTTAACCATCTGGACGTGCGGCGCTGGAGACGCTTGTTGGTTGAGGCCCAGGTTCACCACGGACTGTAGCGCCACCTAAGTAAGTAAGTAGTAGTTTGATATGCTAAAATGATAAAAATAAAGGGATCTCGTTTGTAACTGTTGCTTTTATTCCATACATGCGATGCGCAAGGGCATCGCTACCAAAAATGGTATGGTGGCGACAATACTTCACTAGGCCCTGTTAGGTCACCATCTTTGCCGAGCAGGGAGGCGGCACTCCTTAGTCCGATAGTGCCCGCTGAGCCCTTTTTGGTGAACTTAGGAAATGGTATATAAAATTAATGGTAAATTATGTCATATATATAAAGCAAAATCTGTGACTTATTTGGTAAGCGCAAGGCTATTCCTAAAGTCTATGTTACGGACAACAAAACGCGTAGTTCTTCTGGACATGCCATTTAAGATCACTTTAAATCCTTTCATTTATCATTTCTCACAAAATCGAATGTCTTCATCGTGTTGAAATGAATTTCTAGTTCTTCTCCAGGTTCTTTTGAATGCTAACGCCTAGACGCCACTATAAATCATTCGAAGTCAATGGAATAAAAATAACAAAACAAATTTCTCTTTCCAGACAAATGTCCTACCACTTTCCTTGTCCGAAAAAAAAAAAAAAAAAAAAAAAAAAAACTCTTGGAGTTCAGGTACCGATGCCACTGGTTCGGGTCAAATCCATTGAAATGCAAAATATCTCAAATCGATTCGTGCATCACGAATTACGTCAGTTGACCCTATCACTCCGTCAGAGTTAGTCATCTTATCGTCATTCGAACAGCAGGGTTTATGTAGCTATGTACATATGTACCATATCAACATGACTGGCCAAAACAAATTGTTGATCGGCAAGGTGCTACTCCTCTGCTCTGTTTTCTTTTCTTCGATTTATCTTTATGTCCACTACGGGCACGTAGACAGTGACCGTCCTGTTCTCATGCAGAGTTATTTATTATTACTATTTTTTTTTTCTATTTCTCGGTACACTTCCCCTCATCCTCACCCATGTGCAATGTGCAGAACGTTGATAGGAGCGTTTTTTATGAGTTTTCAACAAAAATCGCCATTCGAGTGTTGGGTTTTCCTGGGAAGCAGTAGGATCTAGAGGGATATAAAAACTAATGATCCACAAATTGATGTTCGCAAATGCAGACAGTGGGACAGGTGCAAATGACCAACGACATCATCCTTTACGCTCGACGGATATTGATGGCGACGACTTTCCGCTCAATTGAATTCCTGTTGCAAGTCATTGAGCAACAAAGAACCCCTATAACACGTTCTCGTTCAACCCTTCTACTGTTGGTGGTCAAAGAGGCAAATTGACAATAAAAGTCGACAAATTGGAATCAAATTCTTTTTGATTGTTTACACTCTCAACCCTTCCGTCAGAAGGGTTAGATGCTTCCACTATGCATTGTAATGCAATTGAAGGGGTTGGTAGTGTTGTCACGTTCTTGACTTTATTAGCGATCAATTAAACCAACCAGCGGATCAGTCCAATCAAATTGTAATAAATTCTCACTTAACAACAAGGGGTTGGAGGGAAGGGTTGAAAGGGTTGGTTATTGCTCATCCTTGGGTTAACGCTATTAAGGATACAATTGCCTTTTATTTGTGTATTTTGTGGTGCTGTTATGATTATGTTGTCGACAGCTAAATGGATGGCTTTGGTGAATGGAAGGGTTGAAGGGATTAGAATGTAATAAGAATTTGGAGAGGTAGGGTTGGATGCACTTCAGTCGGTTTTAGTTAAATAAATAATTGAACAAAAGGGGTAAGGCTGCCGAATTATGACTGCTTGTACATACATATGTATCCCACTTAAAATGATTGAGCTGTCATATTCGACTTTTGACAAACGACGGTTTGGTTGAAGGTTGTAGGCAAATTGTAATGTCGACGATTAAAGAGGACCACATCCTCCCGATGTTGTCATACATCACCACACATCGTGTTTTAAAGTGGAAGGGATAACCTGAAAGGCGAATATATGTATATGTATATGATATTTAGGGAAAGCTACAAATAGTTATACCCGAGGATAAGTCGTTTACCTAGCTAGGTTACTTACTTACTTACTTATCAGGCCTGCGATCCATGGAGGATCTGAGCCTGAGCTATAGCTGCCTTCCATCCTTGACGGTCCCGGGCACGCTGCTTCCAGTTGTCAAGACCAAGATGTCTTACATCCGCGATTACTAGGTCTTTATACCGGAGGTTCGGTCTTCCTCTTCTTCTCGAACCAGGAGGCTCGGAGTCGAAGACCCTCTTAGCTGGAGCGTTGATGTCCATGCGCTCGATGTGGCCGAGCCAGTGTAGTCGACGGATCCTTGCCTTCCGGACTACATCCACATCTTGGTACAGCTCGTAGAGATCGCGGTTGTGTCTTCTTCTCCATTCACCTTCCTCACAGACAGGACCAAATATCCGGCGCAGAATCTTTCTTTCGAAAGAACCCAAAATCAGCTCCGCTGTCCTGCTTATCCTCCAGCTTTCGGCTCCGTACAGCAAGACTGGCAGAATGAGCGTTTTGTAAAGCATGACTTTGGTCTTTCGAGTGAGGAGTTTTGACCCCAGTTGTTTGGACAAGCCGAAGTAGCAGCTGTTGCCAAGAGCGATTCTACGCCGGATCTCCACTGTGGTGTCATTTGTGGAATTTACGTTTGCCCCGAGGTAGACAAACTCCTTTACTAGCTCGAAATTATAGCTGTCAATTGTTATATTTTGTCCCAGGCGGTGAGCGACGGATTGGTTTTTGCTTGACAGCATGTATTTCGTTTTGCCCTCATTGACCTTAAGACCAACTCGTTTCGCCTGCTCTTCAATCGCCGTGAATGCTTCCACAATGCCACGGCGAGAATACGCGATGATGTCGATATCATCCGCGTATCCTAGCAGCTGGATGGACTTGTAAAAGATAGTGCCTTCTCTGTTGACGCCTGCCCGTCGCACTATCTGCTCCAGCACCAGGTTGAAGAAGTCACATGACAGCGCATCTCCTTGCCGAAATCCGGTGCATGTTTCGAATGGTTCCTAGGTCCTAGAACCGAGTTGCACGGTGCATCGCGTGTTTTTTAGCGTGGCGCGACACAACTGGATCAGTTTCCCGGGATCCCGAATTCGGCCATCGCACCAAACAGTCCTTCACGATGAATGCTGTCGCATGCGGCCTTGAAATCGATGAAAAGATGGTTTGTCTCGATTCGAAACTCGTTGCTCTTTTCCAGGATTTGCCGATGTGTGAAAATTTGGTTTATAGTCTATTTGCCGGGCCGGAAGCCGCACTGGTAGCTGCCGATTAGTGAGGCTTAAGACTTTCACACAATATGCTGGACAGGATCTTGTATGCGACATTGAGCAGGGATATACCTCTATAGTTCTTGCAAGAGGTAGGATCGCCTTTTTTGTGGATGGGACAAATAGAGCTGGAATTCCAGTCGTCGGGTATGCGTCTGGTGCATGCTCCCTACCAGAGGATTGCCGCCAGCCTTGAAGAGCTCTGATGACAAGCCATCTGAGCCTGCGGGCTTGTTACTCTTCAGCTTCTGAATAGCTGTGCCAACTTCTTCGATGCTGGGTAGGAGGACTACTTCAGCGGCTGAAGCTTGGATTTCCTTGGTCCCTACTCTTGGTCTCTTGGTCATGCTCGTTAAGCAGCTGCTTAAATACATCCACTATTCCCTGCGGGTCGGTGACAAGATTACCCTCGCAGTTTCGAAGAGCCTGGTTGCCTTTTTTGGAGCCTCTTGCAAGGCCTTTGGCTTTCTTGTACTGCGCTTATCCCTAGACTCCTCGATTTCCATGAGCTGGGAGGCTGCGAAGATTCTTTTCTTTTGTCGCAATAGTTTCTTCTCCTCACTTCCTCTGGCTCGGTACTCTTTTCGCGCTGCCTTGGGTTTCCTCTGCAGCGCCTTTTAGTACGCCTCGTCGGTTGCTACCTTTTTATGCTCACACTCGCCATAATACCACGGGTTTCTTGTCGGGGGTGGTAGGTATCCTAAGGTGGTTTCGGCTACTTTCTGAATGGCTGAGCGGCAATGCAGCCACATATTATTGGCATTTGTGTTCGACGTGGGCATACCGTAGAGTCTTTCGCTCAGCTGCTCCCTGTAGACTCTGGCAACCTCCGGTGTGCTCAGGCGCCCAATGTCGAACCTCCTCCTGATGGGCTGGTACAGCTTTCTGACATTGGACAGTCGAGCTCTGAATCTTGCTACTACGAGGAGGTGGTCAGAGTCGACATTTGCCCCTCTCAATGTTCGCACATCCAGGATGTTTGACGAGTGCCTTGCGTAAATGAGCTCACGCTCGATTTGGTTGGCGGTGTGGATTCGCTTACGAGGGAATCTTGTGCTACTTATCACCGAATTACGAGCTGTCGCAAAGTCCGTGAGTCAGAAGCCGTTATCTGTTGTTGTATCGTGGAGGCTGTGCTTCCCGATCACTCCGCCAAGGGTGTTCTACTTACCGATTTTGGCGTTGAAGTCCCCGAGCACGTTATTTACATCGTACTCCCGACAAGCTCCGTAGGCGTTGTCCAGGAGGTCATAGAAGTCCTCCTTGATAGGGTCTTCAGCCTAGTCGGTACGGGCGTGTGCACATATAAGGCTGATGTTATAAAATCTGCCCGTGATGCGGATCACAGCCAGGCGATCACTTATAGGTTTAACGTCGATGACCTTCGACCTTAACCGCTTTCCCACGACAAATCCGCATCCCAGTAAGTGCAATCTTTTGGGACAGCTGTAATAAATGTCGCAATATTTCTTCCTCATCATATGGTTTCCTATCCAGCGTATTCCCTGGACCGCAGTAATATCCGCCTTGTACTGCGTGAGGATTCTTTCTAGTTTATGAGCAGCTCCTGGAGTGTTCTGACATTCCAGAAGCATACTCGCAAATCGTGTTCCTTGTTCGTGCGTTTTCGTCGTCGAGTATCCGTCCGTGTATCCGAGGCATCTTGCTCATTCATAACTTTGTTTGTTTGTTTGTTCACCTCCCAACGGATGTTGAAAAGGCTATCCAGAGGGCGCCGCAAGAAGGGCGTATGTCAACTTGACCCGGGCATTTAAACAGGGATCGTTACTGGCATCTCGCCAGGCTGAAAGCGATCAACAACTTTACCCTGTATGTCCGAGCCCATGCCCTCCAGTCACTTATCAAGCAACAACATAGCAGAAATCGAACGAGCTACTGAACGTATGCAGATAAATTGTTAACAATAAGTCGTCGGGGTGGATGGTTTTATTCAAGCCTAAAACAATGAAAATGATGACACTGTTGTCTGTCTTCCAGGAAGTGTACAAGGTGATTGAGAGCCCTGCTTCACAATTTCTACCTTCGCAATGATAATATCGGTCATTGGCGATCCAAGAGTCATGGTTTTACCAGGTTCAATGACGAATCTACGGCAAATAACGCCATCGGCAATGAAGGTGCTAATACCCTGTTCATTTCGACGGAGGATCTCCAGTTGATCTTCATGTCACTTAAAAAAAAAAATAAAAAATCCGCGGGTATTGATGGTATATTAAATCTTGTGCTCAGCAGGCACCTCCCATCAGTGGCTTTAGAGAGGTACACCATCCTGTTCAACAATGCACTGAATAATGCATATTATCCGGTGCATTGGAAAACGGCGGTGGTCCAACCAATCCCTAAGAGAGACAAAGAGTCCTCTAACCCGGCAAATCTCTGGTCGGTAAGTCTCCTTCCGAGTATCAGCAAGGACTTCGAGAAGGTATTCCATAGAGCCCTGTCTAAATGGGCTGAGGACAAAAATATCTCCGGATAACCAATTCGGTTTCAGGGCGGGGCATGATACTATACATATGTACGTGCCGCGTCGAAACTCGTCTCGGATACACAATGGAATAATTGCAAGAACCAATGTATGGGTGCCTGCCTAGTTGACTTGGAAAAAGCCTTCGACACCGTATGGTTAGAAGGACTCTACTACAAGCTCAAACTTCTGCTCAAACAGTTGAAATTAAAAACGAATTGCAACAGGGTATGGTCAACTCGCCGATCCTTTTTAGCATTTAAATCAGTGATTTGATAGTTTCTCTTCACCACGCAATAGCGTACGCGGACGACTTGATTGCATACAGATCAGGTTCAACGATCGACGTCATCACTATTTTATTGCTTCAATAAAACTCAGCAGTTCTGTGATGACTGGAAGTTGAAAATCAACTTCCAGAAATCAGAGACTATTTTATTCAGAACGAATTTGTCTAGGGCCTCTAGGGATACTAGCAACCATTGGACCGGACGAGTATCCACTAGCATGTAAAAGTGTAGTCAGATACCTCGGGATCTGGTTGGATCTATATTTTAATAAAAATGTATATGCTGCTCTGGAAAGAGCCCGGGGCGTTTTCGCTCTGACAAGATGGCTGCTTCATTGCAGCCAGCTGGATTCCAGAGTGAAAGTAATCTGCTACATGGCCTTCATCAGGCCTATGGATGTACCGTCTGTGAGCGCAAGCTTAATGGAAAGGATTCGTGTGTTTGAGAGACAGTCTATAAGGACTTGTCTTGGATTGCACAGAACCCCAGAGTCCGAGTACGGAAAGTCCAGTACAATAGGGCAAGGATTTTACGGATACACAACTATCTGATAAAACTGATACGAGGTCACGTTTGAAGGGCAATGACTTCGCTCAATAACTTATTCGCTGCAGCTTACTACAACAACATTATGTATTTCGAAAAAGTGCGTCTTAACGGCTCTATTCCTCCGGCAGCATTCGTTTATTTTGGCTGATTCAGGATAGATTGGCGGTACCGCTAATCTTCCATGTGGCCCGTAATTCTGTGGAGCGGCAAATCTTTTACGAGCGAGCCATGCGAGCGCCAGCGCCTCAGGTTCAATAGAATGGTTTCTCGCCGAGATAGAGAAGACGTCCGACAACATCAACGCTTCTGGTGGCTGGAGCGGATTCCGTGGTGGAATCCATAAGACAGCCTATTCAAGGCTAAACCCGTCGAGACCAATGGCAGACTTATGTATATAGGGTAGGGTAGGCTAGGGTAGATTAAGGTAGTGTAAGGCTTGTGTATAAAAAAAAGCAAAAATTGTATACTAATATTGTTTGTTTTAGAGTGCCCGCATCGGGCCCGTAAGACATCTAATGTGATTATGGTGTAAGCTAGTTTTAGTCATTTTATCTAGAGCGTAAGGTACTCATAAGTTTGTACTAAATAAAATGAATTTCAAATGCAAAAAAAGTATTGAACCATAATAAGGGGCTATTCACACTTCCTTACGTACATACAAACATACATACATATATGCATACGAAACACAGGTGGTAAAATACTGGACTGAAACGTGGTGCAACCAGTTGTGGTAGTTGGAGGATTTCCGAGTCAAAAATTCAAATTAAAAAAATCTCAATAAAGAAGAACCGACGAAATTTCACATAAATCACGTTGATTCATGGCCAGTATTGGAACGTGTACTGGGAAGCATAATCTCTAATACTTAAAAGTGCCATACAGACGAAATACATAGGAATTAACTTATAGAGCTACACTCGGGAGTAGTCGAGTCGCGCTTGCTTCTCGTAGGAGCCGAAATGATCCATTCACTGAGAAGGATACGCTTCCTGAGATGGTAGGGCGCTGCACAGTCCCACAGTATGTGTCCCTGACTAGTCTTCTAATATCTACTCTATTAAGTTTGGATATGTTGGTAGAGTGTTTGTTCTGCGGCCGTATAAATCTTTTCGATTGGCGAAGCCCTTATATCATTCTGCTTGGAAGATACTATAACTAATTCCTAGCGCCTTTGAAATCTTCCGATTTGGTCCCAAGAGGCCGGCGCCAATGCCAGAAACCATCTTGGAGCCATTAGTGTTCCACCTAAGGCCTTTGACGTTGAGCAAGGGATCACTGGTTTCCCAAGCTGTGCGGTTTAGGATCAATATCTTTTGTCAAAAGTGAGAGAGTCTTCTAATGCGTCCGAGACCGTGGTATTAATCCAGCTCAGGAAGATGTTGCAGGATGGACATGTGACGCATAGGTCTACATGGCAGGCCTGTTCCCGAGCGAAGAATTCTGATTGCACTACGTAATGCAACCTTCTTAATAAAAAGGAATAAAAAGGTGCAGTGGAGTAAGTCCAATCAGTGTTTCTTGAGCTGCCGTAGGGCAGGTTGGCATAGCGCCTATAATGCCGAGACACGCTAGTCTCTGGAGGCGTTGAAGCTTAAAGAACATCGTTTTTTACTCAACTTTTGTCCACCATACCGTGGACGTATATGTGATGGTAGGTCTTACTATCGCGGATATAACCCAAGTTTTTTTCGTAAGTGCGTCCAAATTCCCACATGGCTTTAGTCCCTTTTGTATGTTTGTTTTTCATATTGGAGTTCCAGTTGAGTCTGCGGTCAAGGTCAATACCTAGATACTTAATTTCTTCTGAAAATCTTATGTTTGTGCCATTTAGAGAGACGAAGCAGGGCTGTACCTTTCTCCTCTTTGTATGATGATGTATTTGGGTTAATCGATAAACCCTCTCTGCATGAGCTCACAGGCAGCAGGTTCGCACTTGCCCGTAACAATGACTACTAGGCCATCAGCATATCCGATGACCTCGTAGCTACGAGTCGTTAACTTGCGTAGTAGGTCATCGATAACTATTGACCAGAGAAGGGGTGAAAGGACTCCTCCTTGTGGACACTCTTTAGCCGCCGATACTATCACTGAGACTCCTCCGCATGTGGACGATAAAATACGGCTCTTTAGCATCGCCCTAATCCAGGGATTTGTGGTATGGTCAACACCTCTGCAGTATAGTGCAGTGGTGATCAAGTCATAGCCAGTACTGTTAAAAGCCCCCTCAATGTCGAAGAAGGCGCATAAGCGATCTCCTTGTGTGTGAAACTATGTGCCTCCTTTCGGAAAGAAAGCAGAAGAGTAGGAAAGGTGAAAAAGCTTATACAGTGGTCTTGCCAGCGTGGAAAACACTTATTTAGAACTATTGGGGAAATACCATCTGGACCAGCGGCTTTTTGTAAGTCGAGGTCTTTGGGAACCCTTGCAACTGTGCGAGTACGAAAGTAAAGTGCAAACTGGAAGTTGCGAGTTGGTTGCAAAATGGGCAGTAAGAAGGTTAGCTTTGTCTAGGGTGTGACAGCTGAGATGTCGTTGTGGATAAGTATCTGTATATACGACGAGGACGACTTTTTTTATGTTTGGACAAATGGCCAGAAACTTTTGCTGCCTTTGAAGCAAAAGTTTTGGCTCGTTGGCATTGTAGTCCTTTCTGGCCCATATATACTTTTCCCGGTTTTCCTCAGCGTTGTTTGCCTTATAGGCCTACAGGCCCTGACAATTACTTCCCTTAGCCTAATGATCTCCTTACAGCTGGTGTCAAGCCATTTATTATCCTTTAACCTGCTGTTTTTAACGCTAATTCGGATAATATTTGTGGTTATACCAGCAGCAGCGTTCGCGTCGTTGTAGAGGAAACACAACGACCAATAAAAACTCAGGAAGAAGTTGTTAAGGTCCCACTAGTCGGCTTTTTTATAAGGCCATACTATTTTTTGCAGAGCTTTTGTGTGGTGGGAGTACGGGATTTTAGCCGATATGACGCAGTGATCAAGAGGCGATATACATACATATACATACATATATCTTCAAATATTATATTTGTCAGATTGGGAAGTAAGGAACAAGTCCAATGTATTGGCGGTATGACTGGCAATATCGGGGATACGTGACGGCTTGTCGACAAGTTGTGTTCAACCTACCTTTCTTCGGGTGTTGCCTGTCCAAATTGATTGAAATTGCCTGCTAAAACGAGTTTAGTATGAGGAACCACGGAATCGATTCTTTGGTTAGAGCCAGACAGTTTGTCAAACCCATTAAGTGTTGTGCTCCTGTCTAAATTTGAGCTTCTATTAAGAAAAAAACAGTGAATAGAGTGCTTACGGAGCATAAGTTTCTAGCCATATGAAATTGAATTCCGTGGGGGATGGTTGTCTGTATTCAGGGATGAGTTGGTAAGCGATGTCAGTGCGGATATAAACGGCGAGACCGCGGTGGAGTGTGAATAATTGCACTAAGCCTGCATACGTATGTATATCCAGGAAGATTGAAGTTCGAAGGATCGGATTTTTTGTCAATCTATGTTTCATTAAATGAAATGGCAAAGAAATTTTTCCTCAACCCACGAATATTACGAAATTTTATATTAAAATCCCTCATTAGTGCAGCAGGGCGCCGTGGTTGGTGTGTTGGACTCTGGCGCACGATGAGCGAGTTCCTCCTTGGCGGGGTACTGGCAAAACCCCCTGTCCCTTTCACCTGTGTCAAAAATAAATCACACCCAAGATGGGTGATTGAGAGAAGCTTGGCTCTGGTCCTTCATGGGCTGTAACGCCAGAATTTATTATTTATTTATTATTATTATAAGTGCACCACAAAAACATATAGTAAGTGACATCGACTAAGCAACTACTGTAGGTGTTATGCCCTTAGGATAACTCCATGATAGTGTTAGAATGTATAGTTAACCCGTATAATCTGCTGAGATAATAAACAAACAATTGTTCATTATCAGCCACTACAACCTGGCGAAACGGTCAATTGGGTCCCCTACTATGCACAACTCAAACGATTGAGTGAAGCAATCATGTGTGTGGTATGACAATGTCATACCACACACATGTATGATGTTTCAGAACAAATTGACTGAACTTGGTTGGCAAGTTTCGATGTACTGTATAGCTTGGTACTTGCACAGCCATTAGTTACTGTTCCTACAAAACTCTCTTGAAGTTAAAAATTGGCCGGGCCAACAGAGACAGAAATCCCTTAGCCAAGTTTTTCGCCGATAAACCACCTTAGTTATATGTATATATGTACATCGATGGAATTAGAAAGCTAACTGAACAATGCATTTAATTTACATACATACGTTGAAATTTGGAGCCCAAAACCGTGGGATAGTATCGCCGCACTAACTTCGCCACGACCCAAAACTTGCACCAACATTTGATAATGCTCACTTGTGATTATTTGGGTACGCAAGCACCGTACGGACGTGGTTGCACTTCGTCAGCGATCTGCGAACACACGAAAGGTGTGAGCTCAATAGGAAAGAACATTCCCATATGTTGCTGGTTAAGTCTGAATTTGAATTCCCATCACTATAGCAAATTACACCTTAGGTAGCGAGATAATGAGTATAAAGTCAGAAAACTCATTAACTAATTCCTAATCACTTCCGCTGCCGCCCAATGATGTCCCGAAACCCAAAGAACGCAAAGTGTTCCATAATCGGCTGTATCCAGTGGCGTAACATCCATCAAATCCGTACCACTTAGAACTGCTCCCCTCTTTGCCTCACAAAAAAAAAGGAAAAAAAAAAAAAAAAAAAAACAAACAAGTACATACATACATATCTGTAACACATTATCCGCAAAGCCATTTAACTAATTAACGAGCAATTTTAATTGCCACCATCAACACAGGGTGTGAGCCAACGACATCCTAAAACCTCTAATAATCCATTAAAAACTACGACCGATTAATCAAAAGGAACAGCCAGAAGCATCCAAATTACCCCGCTATCACCGCACCTCTTTCAAGCTAGCTACATCGCACTCAGTAAAAGCCAATCAACAATAAAATTATGAGACCGCTATAAAAATCCCAACCAATTAATCAGTCGTCAATATCATCGAGAGAGCAATAAAAAAAGGACGAAAACTAACTAAGAGCCTCCTGCCTCCAAAGCGATTGACGATAAAAAGCACGGCAGGACTTCTATAACTCAACACGTAATTTACCAAATTGATGTTTTACAAGCATTTGGCGATGGTGTCCCTCTATTCCTTTTCTCTATTGTGACCACGAATCCTTTCACAATGCAACCAGCCAATCATGCTACTATCACACCAAATTTTCTACTCCATAAACCAAACCACTCTCAGTGTGCTTCTCCCTCCAACTAAATGGAATCGCAATAAATAAATGTCGTCTCCTTTCAAGAGAGGGAGAAATTGCGAAAGTGGGTCCTTGAAGTGATAGAAAAAAAAAAAACTACCTTACAGCAAATTGTCACAAAGTACAGGAAGGATTCAGCACAATCAGGACGAGCAAATAAAAGTATCCTATCACACAACGCGCACATAAAATAAAAAAGGATAATATCAATTTATCCTTTATATTTTCGCAATACAACCAATACTCGTTCGATGCTCAAAGGACCTCCGCGAGCGCAGACACAGCAAAAAGAGGAATACAAAAACGAAAAATCCGTCCTACCCCATTAACACTGCAAACAACTCTATCCATCCAGACCAAAGAGCCTACCAAAAAAACGGGAAAATCATAAAAAGGTCTTCGAAAGGATACACTATACTCGTTCGTTCGCTAGGTTGTGTGGCCAACTTGTGTCATTGCTTTTTATGGAACGATAGGGATTTACAATAAAAGGGTATAAATCGGTTGCTATCCTCTTTCCGAGCCTTCGCTGGATTGTGCGTGTGTGCCAATCGAATTGAGACGCAACCGCAATTATTGGTCCCATAGATGGGTCACAACTGATAACAAAAAACCAACGAAAATTGACTTGAATTCTTTTTTATCTTCTACTCTCTTTTTTCAGGACATCCTTTTATCCTACCTCTTTCAATTCGATTGCTCCTCTTTCTCCTCCACCTTCCCACTTGACTGTCCACGTTCTGTTTTTTTTTTTTTTTTTTTTTATCAATCTGAATCAGCTTAATCCAGAAACCGAGAAAGGATAACGCCGATGCTCGCTCAATATTGAGTAAGAGTAATGAAGAAATGTTATTTGAACTGATGTTGGGAGTCCTCGTTTGACATCTATCGATTTTTGACACCACAATAAGGAGCAAAGTCGAGACAACCAAGCGGTTATAGTCCTTATTTATGTGTACGATTAAGAGAGTATGTGACCTGAGAATGAAACGTAGAGCGGCACTTAGGTTCACCTGTCCTTCTGACCCTCGAACCCCCGAAGATGGTAGGGTTTGGTCGGCTGGTTGCCTAATCGATCGCTCTGTATTTATCTGATCATAAATTTTCAAACAAAATTGATCTGAGGTCGGTCTTTTGTAAGAATGATGGACGAGATAGTCTCGTTCGGGAAACTTAATGATGCGGTAGGTGAGGGACAATGTCAACGATTGTGAGGAAGGTGATTGGGATATGTTAGAGGCGCACGGCTGACATGACTGTCGGGTGCCGTTTGATCACATGCCGGAAAAACAGGTGAATTTTATCTCCTATCAGTTGGGAATGGGTTGAGTCATGTAGGAATTTTGTTGATGATCTTCTGTGTTATTGACTTTCAGAATATGTCACCAGCACTAATATAAATAACTTTTAGAGGTAGTGGAAGTGAGATAGTGCTGGGTTTGTTAGGTTGATTATTAAAACTACAAGTACACTGACGGTATGTATGGTAACCATGTGCGCAATATATTTATTACTACAGACGAGTTATGTGGCTGATAGTTGAATTCAAAAGGTCACCAACTTAGACAACAGGGAGCAAGAATAAGGCCGCTAGCAAAGGTTAGTATTTCTTGAGTTTTTGTTAGTGTCGAAAAGAGGCATATTGTATATTATCTCAATGCATCTTAATTAGGTAGGCGGTATATGTATGTATGTCCGAGCCTGAAACAACTTTCCAGGCTGGCTCTAGAATATATTTATATACATATACAGATACAACTTAATTTTGCCAAGAGGCAGACTTAGGCAAGTAGGCATGTCCGTCTTACCTTCGTAAATTATCGCAACTCTAGATTGCGTGGTAAATGACTGAAGGGATTTCAGTTACTTGTTACATCAGATTCATTTTTCCTTGAATCCCAAGTTTGAATACAAGAAATGTTATATGTGACCATTGTTTTACTTCTTATCTTATCATCATCAACTCGCCAAAAAAAAACTGAAACCAATTGATCATACTGAATAAATCTTTGCTTGCATGTTGTCATATTTTCCAGAACAAAAAAAAAAAAAAAAACACAGACGCTCTTCTACGTTCCTCTTGACTTATTGTTCGACTTTGCCATTGAGATTGATCTTGAGAATAAACCCACTTTCAAGCCTTATACTTCCTTATTTATTTAGGCGGCGCTACAGTCCGTGGTGAACCTGGGCCTTAACTAATAAGCGTCTCAAGCTGGCACGGTCTTTGGCTAACTTTTTCCAGCGCCGAACGCCCAGTTGGTTAAGGTCCATGCACCTGCGTGCGCCTCCGTAGATGCGGACGACCCCTGCCGCGCCTTCCTTTCGGGGTGAATTCGAAGACTCTTCGGGTCGGAGCTGTATTTTCTATGCGCTCTACATGGCCTAGCCACCTTAGGCGCTGTATCCGTAAACGTCGTACCAGGCCGATATCGCCATACAACCCGTACAGTTCTTCGTTAAATCTTCTCCTCCATACACCGTTTGAAGAAACGGGACCGTAGATAGTGCGCAGAATTTTCCTCTAGAAACGACCAACGGCATCTTCATCCGCTTTTGTTAAGGTCCAAGCCTCTGCGCCGTAAAGGAGGACCAAGGTCATATATAGTGTCACCTTGGTTTTCCGAGAGAGGGCTCTACTTCTCAATTGCCTCTTGAGCCCAAAGAAACAGCAGTTGGCAAGAGTGATTCTGCGCTTTATGTTAGTGCTGGTGTTGTTGTCGCCGGTCATCACTGAGCCAAGGTAGACGAATTCCTTGGCCACTTCAAAGTTATATCCGCCCATGGTGACGTTCTGGCCGATACGACCATCTCTTTTAGATGAAAGCACATATTTGGTTTTACCTATCTTAGCCGCTTCTACCACAATGCTTACAAAGGCCTCATTGACGTCTCGCTGTGTCCGTCCAATCACGTCAATGTCGTCGGCGTACGCAAGCAATTGCGTAGACTTGAAATAAATCGTACCTCTTATGTTGGCGAGTGACTCTGGCACGATCTTTACAAGCACGATGTTGAAAAAGTTGCATGACAGCCCGTCACCTTACCTAAATCCTTTTTCAACATCAAAGGTCTCAGTTTGCTCATTACCGACCTTAGTGGAGCAGCGAGAATTCTCCATTGTCATCCTGCATAGTCGGACGAGTTTGGCTGGGATGTTAAAACTAGAAATGGCTTTATTTAGCTCATCTATATACACGCTGTCATATACTGCTTTGAAATCGACGAAAAGGTGGTGAGTGTCGATTTGATATTCTTGGGTCTTCTCCAAGATTTGCCGTAGCGTAAATATTTGGTCTATTGTGGATTTACCTGGCCTGAAACCACACTGATAAGAACCTATCATATTATACACAAAGGGTTGCAGACGTTCACACAATACGGCAGAGAGGATCTTATATGCGATGTTAAGGAGACTTATTTCCTTATAGTTGGCGCAGTTAGAGGGGTCTCCTTTCTTATGGACCGGGCATACGATGCTTTCCTCCAACCATATTTTGCAAATGAAATGGCGCATGCACCTTACCAGCTCATATCCAGCCGCCTTAAGAAGCTCAGCAGACAGGCCGTCTGCGCGCGGGGCTTTATTAGACTTAAGTCTCGATATCGCTATTTTGACTTCGTCTAAGTCGGGTGGACGGAATTCTCTTACATCGTCGTCCATTAAGACCCGCACAAAATGTGCGGTTACATACATGTTGCGTATGTAAATTGGTTGCAACATACCGATATAAAAGGAAGATAAACATTATCTCGCTCTGCAAGATAAAATAAAATATGTTTGCCATTCTTCTAACGAATAAGTGAATTAATAATTTCCTACCAGAAGCCCTGTTCACTTTACACAGCGGCTTGAATGTAAATCTGCGAATCTTCTTATTGGGCGCTACAGTTCGGAGTGAACCTGGGCCTCAAACAACATACCCTTCCAACTAGCACGTTCTTTTGCTAGCCTTTTCCATTGCCGCACACCCAGTTAGCTGAGGTCCCCTTCCACATTGTGCACCATCCTAGGTGCGGCCGCCCTCTGTTTCTTCGTCCTTCGGGGTTGGATTCAAAGACTCTCCGGGCTGGAGCTGGGGTGTCCATTCGCTCTACATAGCCTAGCCATCTTAGGTGTTTACTCCTTGACGTCTGACTGGACACATGTCGCTGTACAGTCCGTAAAGCTCGTGGTCCACTCTTTTCCTCCATCCTCCGTCTGCGTTTATAGGATCGAAAATTGCACCCAAAATCTTTCCCTAGAAACGACCAAGGACCTCCTCATCCATTCGCCGTATAGAAGGATCGGGATGATAAGGGTCTTGTAAAGAGTCAACCTTGTCGTTCAGGAGAGGGCTCTATGATTCAATTGCCTCATAAGCTCAAAGAAACATCGATTGGCAAGAGTGATTCTGCGTTTGTTTTCAGAACCGATTCCGTTGTTCCAGGTCACTACGGAGCCAATGTTGACGAAGTCCTTAACTGCCTCAAACGTACATATCTGCCAATACAAACATCGCTCGTCGGTGGAGAGCGTCCTTTTTTGATGACAACATAGATTTCGTTTTGGCCTCATTTACTGCTAAGCCAATTTTCACCGCCTCCGCCTCTTTGACATCTCGCTGTTTTCTTCCGATTATGCCAATGTCATCCGCGTACGCGAGGAGTTATGAGGATTTGAAATAAATTCTGCCGCCTGTGTTGGCCATTTCTAATACATATGTACGATGTTGCAGAAATCAAACTGCAGCGCATCGCCCTGCCTAAACCCTTTTTTGGCATCAAAACTATAGGTCAGATCTTCACCGATTCGGATGGAGCAGCGAGCATACTCCAAAGTCATCCTGCATAGTCTGACGAGTTTATTCGGAATGACAAAAGTAGAAATGGCGTTGTATAGCTCGTCTCAAGTTACGCTGTCGTATGTGGTTTTTTTCCAGGATCTACCGTAGTGTGAAAATTTGTTTGATGGTAGATTTCCCGAGCCTAAAGACACACTAATAAAGACCTATCAGCTTATTTCAAAAAGGCTTCAGGCGTTCACACAAACCGGCAGAGAAGATTTTGAAGGCGATGTTAAGGAGACTTATTCCTCTGTAGTTGCCGCAGTCAAAGGGGTCTCCTTTCTTGTGGATCGGGCAAACAAAGTTGAGACTCCATTCCTCGGGCATGCTTTCCTCTGACCATATCTTACAGACGAGCTGATGCATGCTCCTAAGCTGCCTTGAAGAGCTCAGCAAACAGTCCGTCTACGCCAGCAGCTTTATTCGACTTGGGTTTCGATATGTCGATCATAACTTCGTCGTGGTCAGGGGGACGGAATTCACTGCGGTCTTCATCGTTAGGAAATGGGTCATTCTATCTGACAGCAGAATTGACTAACATCGCCGTTATACAGTCTGCAGAAGTGTTTTTTTCCATATTCTCAGCATTGACTGCTATTCCACTACTAGGTGTCCGTTTTCGTCCCTGCACCCGAACCTTGGCATGTTCGCTTTATCTGTTGATAAAACTTTCAAACGTCATGCCTGCAGTAACACCTCTCTAAATCCTCAATCGCGCCCTTCTCGTGCTCTTTCTTCCTCCTCCTGAGAAGCTTATGCTCCTCCCTTCTGTGTAGCTTGTAGAGCTCACGAGCTGCTCTCGTTCTTCTATGCATCGAGGCTTTATATACCTCCTGCTGTAGCTGTGTGAAAAATCCTTCACTCGTCATCGAACCAGGTGTTTCTTCGTGGTGGAGCCTTGAAACCCAAAACTTCGAATGAAGAGCTTTTCAGGACTTGTTTGCAAAGGCTCCACTGCTGTTCTATTGATAGCGTGGAGGAATGAGGTGTATTGGAGAGCTTAAGGGAGACGTGATCGGTAAAAGCACTAGCGGTTTCAGGCGATGGTAGCTTTGCAACGTCATAACTTTGTAGTCTTACTCTACTCCGCTGCGTTCGTGATATCCGTAGGCGCATCTTGGCTACTACAAGCCTCCAGTCAATTCCGTACGATCTGCTCCAATATATTGCGACCAAATATCCGTTTTAGTAAATTCAGTAACTGTTCTGTTTTCATCTTGGGTTACATGTCGAGTCTTACAAGTGAGTTGTCTTACCTAACTAAAATCTGGCTAACTAGTTCTCCTAATTGCATTATATTTTAAAAGAGAAATTACTGTTTTCGGCATATTCGATTCCCTTTTACAAACATAAGTGTGTCACTTGGCATAAAAATTTGTGTACACACCACGTCGGCTCCAAGGGTGCGCCACCGTGCGCGAGCAAAGGCGGAACAATCACAGAGGAAATGTTCTGCAGTGTCACTCTCCTCGCAACATGCACACAGGTTGGCGTCTCACTGATGCCAAGCACGTAGAGATGCTTGGCAAAAGTGTAATGAACCGTGATAACTCCCACAAACAGATTTCTTGCAGACATCAGGGCATACACGCTAGTCATCCTGCAACCTAGACAATCCCTCCATCTACGGTTGTATGTATTAAATACACAATCGTTAATGTAGGAATTTACCGTGGGCGCAGGTAGACTTAGAGCGGGTCCAGGTCCTGAGAAGCTCTCCTCTGAACCCATTCTGGCAGGTTCATCAGAGATCTCATTTCTGGGATCCCAGGGAGGCCTGGAACCCATACAAGCCTTAATGAATTTAGTCTGCCGACGCTGTTCAAGAAGGACTTGGGTTCAAGCATTAATATGGAGCTAGTTAAGGAGTTACACATAGCCTTTAGTGCAGCTTGGCTGTCACTACAGACGCATACGCTTTCCCCCTTCCACCTGTGCCTTACAACATGCATGGCCATTAGGATTGCGTATTTCTTCTGATTGGAAGACAGACGCACATTTTCCAAACGAGAGGTGCAGGCGGATGTTTTCGCGCTCAAGGAAGACTCCAGTACCGGACCCGCGCCCAGACCTGGAGCCATCCGTGAAAATGCGAGGACTATCCTTTCCTGGTTCAGTATTCAGCCAGAGCCAATCCTGAGGCCATGGAAACTCGACTGAGAATTTACGGCGTAGTAGGAATGGGCGTCAGTGCGTCAGAAGGCATATCCATGAGACAGGGGTCGCACGACAATTCTTGCGCTAGCGCACTGTTATTCCTATGCGAGCTGTAGAAAAAGCCATTTCTCTTCAGACGAGACATGGCTCTCAAAGAACACCCTCTGATAAATATATCAGGAGGTGGAAGGTGCATCTAGAGCAGCGCCCGGCGTGCAGCTGAGACAAGCCGTTCTTTGGAGTTTGGTGAAATAGGCTACGACGTGTTTGCGTGTTAGCCTGTTCCACTAGACAGCCGACGTATATGTATGAGACGTCTAATCATTGCCGTGTAGATCCAGAGGACCTTTACCGGCGATAAACCCCATGTATTGCTATAAGCTCCTTTGCATTATCAGAAAGCTGACAGCGCATTGCTGGTTCTTGACTCAACATGCTTTGACCAGAAAAGCTTGCTATCTAAGATGACTCCTAGATACTTAGGCTCCTTGGAAATCGGGATGGAAGTGCCTTTTAGTACCAGCTGAGTCATATCCGTTTTTTTCCACCTTCTCGTGAAGAGAACGACATCAGTCTTAAGAGCCCATTTGTGACAGCCCATTTCCGGTACACCAATCATCGATCGCATTTAGCGCCGCCTGTGCCTTGAGACGGACAGTCGCTAAACATGAGGCAACAGAAAGAATGGCGACATCATCCGCATCACCGCGACATCATCTATGATCTCCTAGACAGAACATACTCCAAATGCCCCAGCTATGATACCAATATCATACTAGGAGATTTTAGCGTTAAGCTGGGTAAAGTAAGCTTCTTTGAACGAGTCATCGGCAAACACAGCCTACATGATAAAACATCCGATAACGGACACAGGCTGATCGACTTCACCACGGGGAGAAATCTTCTTTTAGCTAGCTCACGCTATCCGCACCCCGATATACACAAAGGCACCTGACGGTCTTTTGATCAATCGACCACCAACCAGATTGATCACTTCGCGATCGACTTCAGACACTCCTCCACTATTCTTGATGTTCGTACTTTTCGAGGAGCGAACATCGACTCAGACTACTATCTTGTAGTAGCCGAGATACGTCAACGGATAACACGAACGCCGAACGAGTTGAGTTAGAACACAAGCTATAACGTCGGAAAGCTACTATCGGTGGTGCCTTTGCCGACCGCGTCTCCCTCGAGCTCTCCGATACACTTCAATCCTCCACTCAGTCAGTAGAGCATTAATGGAGCCAGTGCAAATAAGCCGAGCACAGCAACGAAAGTGTTGGGCCTTAAAGCTCCACCACGACGAAACACCTGGTTCGATGACGAGTGTGGAAGGATACATGCAGAAAAGCATACAAAGCCTCACTACACAAAAAAAAAAAACAAGAGTGGCTCCTGAGTTCTACGAGCTTAAAAGAAGGGAGGAACATAAGCTTCTCAAGAAAAAAAAAAAAAAAAAAACAAGGAGCACGAGAAGCGTGCGATTTTATCAACAGATAAAACGAATATCTCAAGGCTATAAAGCCCGAACGGAGGCCTGTAAGGATGAAAACGGACACCTAGTAGAAGAATCGCAGTCGATGATGAGAATTTGGAAAAACCACTTCTGTAACGGCGATGACAGCCAACATACCGCCGTCAGGCAGAATGACCCATTTCTCAATGACGAAGATTGCAGAGAATTCTGACCCCCTGGCCTCGACGAAGTTGAGATTGCCATTTCGAAACTCAAGTCGAATAAAACTACTGGCGCAGATGGATTGCCTGCTGAGCTCTTCAAAGCAGCTGGTGGTAAGCTGGTTAGGAGTATGCACCGGCTCATCTGTAAGATATGGAGTTTGTTTGCCCGATCCGGAGAAAAGGGGACCCCTTTGACTGCGCCAACTACAGAGGAATAAGTCTCCTTAATGTCGCATACAAGATCTTCGCTGCCGTTTAATGTGAACGCCTGAAGCCGTTCGTAAATAAGCTGATAGGTCCTTATCAGTGTGGCTTCAGGCCAGGGAAGTCCACCATCGACCAAATATTCACACTACGGTAGATCCAGGAGAAAACCAATGAATTGCAAGTCGACACCCACCATCAATTCGTCGACTTCAAGGCCGCATACGAAAACGTAATTAGAGACGAGCTACATATATACCGCCATGTTTACTATTGACATTCCTGCTAAGATCGTCGTCAGACCTTGCAGGATGAGTCTGGATAATGCTCCGTGCTCCAACCGAATCTGTGCTGAACCGATAGCTTCGAAGTCAAGAAAGGATTTAGACAGGGCGATGCGCTGTCCTGCGATTTCTTCAACATCATATTAGAAATGATTGTGCAAAAATCACTGGCCAATACAAGAGGCACAATCTATTTCAAATCCTCGCAACTCCTTGCATACGCCGAAAATATTGACATAATAGGTAGATCACAGCGTGATGTCAATGAGGCGTTTGCGAGTATTGAGATGGAAGCGGCGAAAATTGGTTTGGCAGTAAACGAGGGCAAAACTAAATATGTATATGCTCTCATCAAAAAAGGACGCTCACCACCGACGTCTTGGCCAGAACATTTGTATTGGCAGATATGAGTTCGAGGTAGTTAAGGACTTCACTTACCTCGGCCCCGCAGTGACATGGAACAATGATACCAGTTTCGAAATCAAGTGCAGAATTACTCTTGGCAACCGCTGCTTATTTGGGCTCAAGAGGCAATTGAGAAGTAGAACCCTCTCTCGTACGACCAAGTTGACCTTATATAAGACCTCAATTATCCCGGTCCTGTTATACGGCGCAGAAACATGGACTTTATCTAAAGCGGATGAGGAAATCCATGATCATTTCAAGAGAACGATTCTGCGTGCGATTTTCGGTCCTATAAACACAGAGGGGGGTTGGAGGAGAAGGGTCAATCACGAACTTTACGGGTTGTACAGCGACATGAGTCTAGTCAGGCATCTACGGATCCATGGAATGGATGGACACCATAGCTCCAGCCCGTAGAGTCTTTGAATCCAACCCCGAGAGACGAAGAAATAGAGGACGGCCGCATCTAAGGTGGCGCGCACAGGTGGAATGGGGCCTCAACCAATTGGGAGTGCGGTACTGGAAAGGACTAGCGAAAGATCGTGTTCGGTGGAGAAGCATGTTGGTTGGGGCCCAGGTTCACCCCAAACTGTAGCGCCCGCTAAGTAAGTAAGTAAGTAAGGACCCAGACGTCCTATTCGTACAGCTACAATATATATATGTATGGTCATTTATTTACGTACATATGTACATATGTATGGTATAACATAATTTTATTAGCACTTGCGGTCTATCCTTTTCTTCATTTGTTATCAAGATTCTCAAACTCAGCTGCAAACATACAATAATTTCTGTTCACATCTTTCGTAGGATTAAACCCCGAACCTTATAATTTTCTCTTGCTCCATCTAATTACAAAGTGCGTTTAGTCTCAAAAGGACCCGCGTTTGCACGCCCACATTTTTCTTTCATTTTCATCGACGTCTTGAAAGAAGCACGCGTCATAAAAATGTTATTCCATCCAAAGTACATTCCTTCCCCTTTTGCTTTTTAGCAAACAAATCGATGATGCAACGTGTAATTCAAGCCGCTGTTTGTCATCTCGTTTTCGTTTTCCTCGTCTAAATAAACATCCTCGAGGAAAGTGAAAACATCGAACCGATTGATTGCTCTTACGCCCCCAAGTCAGCGATATAGAAACCTGGGATCCGGACCTGGCTAGGATCAGTATTGGTGATAGAATATTATTCAAGGACAAATAGAAAGGATTCAATTTCGCAATACACAACAACTGCTCTCCTTCGATATGCCCTGTGTAAATGCAATCCCAGAAATCTGATATTTCCAAACCAAACCACGCCAAACATAGTCGACTACTACTACTCTTTGCCTGTACCCGCGTACCACCTTCACAGTTCTAGTATTTGTGGACGAAATAGAAAACATGATATGAGAATAATTGAGTTAAACGATTTCTATTTTTTTTTTTTTGGTTTCATTTTCTCTTATTTGGTTGTGTGCAAAGGATATCAGATAATGCTTCATCGATTCGAAGGATATATGTATGTATGTAAGTTACACATGTATTGTCCGGGGCAACGGGTTCTAAACCCCATTAGGAACTTGAATCCATATTACTCGGCATCGTTTACGGCCAAAGACGAGCGACAAATAAAATGACAACAGAATAACATACATAGGAGGAGAAACAAGCTCAAGGATATCAGGGATATCAACAATCCATATGGCTACTTTCCCGTCTCCTATGGAAACTCTTCTCAATTTTCTAATTCACTGGACATTCGTCGTTCTTTTCTTTTTTATTTGTTTGTGAAATCTGCAAAAAAAGAAATAAACGAAAAAGGACGAATACAGTAGATTTCGTTGTCAAAAACAGGCGCAAGGAATCAAAAGTTTCCTTGCAGGATCCGGAGGAGCAGGAGGTTGTGAGTTCCTAGTTTTATGTTGAATTTCAGTTATTTTTTCATTGGTCTCTATTCAGGATAAGTATTCTCTAAAGTGAGTGGATATTTTCTTTCCAGGACTTTACTTGAAGTGAAGACAACGTGAGGACTCGGAGTGTTCCCTCAATTTTATCTATAAGTAGTACTTTTGCTTTCTGAGGATATAAAGCGCGAGGACGAATGAGTTGGTTTGAGTTGCTTGATATTATATTATTGAGTTGTCATGGCAGTGTGTTTACAGGAAGTCTTTGATAGGAGCGTGTTGGACATCCGTTAAACAGGCTTTAAGCTCTTTTAAATTTAACTCCCTTTTTATTATTAGGTCTACTCGTCGCATTTTTTTTTTTTTTTTTTAGTTTTTGTTTTGTTGTTTTTATTCAACAATCAGCTGCTGGGTCACGTGAGGACGTTTATAGCAATTACGGTGGGTACACTGTTCCAGCTCTAATGCTTGCTGCAATTACCGTCAAAACAGACAAAAGGAAGAAAGACTAACCGTCTGATCAAGTGATTCAGCCTTTACGATCGAACAGAAAACCTGCAAATTAAAGTGTCACGCTCATGTCAAGGAGCATAAGCCTAAAATTAGATTCGTAAACACACGCTTGGCACCAAACCTCAAATACACTCTTGGATTCGGTCATCCTTCTCTGCACATGCATTTCTAGATTGAGGAAAAAAATATCTTAAGCCGTTTTCAATTATCCTTTTTCCTTTGTCGGTTGCACCATCATCTTTTGTTTTGTTTCAGCGAAAAAAGGACTTCTTCCATTCCCGTATGATGCGGGGCAAATTGCGAAACACCCAGGCGCCAAACATCAAGGTGTAGTGTGCGACGTCGAATAGGATGAAAAATGCTTAGGAAAACAATAAAGGATGCTAGGACAAAGAACAAAAGGAGCGAGGGCGAAGGCAAAGCAGAAGAAACCAAAGGGAACAAAAAACCATATGACGCTATTAAAAATGGAAGAAATCCTTTAATTTGATATCCTTTCAAGTCCTCGGATCTTTCACATTTTCTATTACATCATATTGGGTCAGACCAAGATAGTAGTTTTGAAAACAAATGAAGAATTGCATTAACAGGGTGAGTAGTCATATTGAAGATATTATACAAGTAATCAATTATGGATAACAATAATACATGTAACAAGTTTCCCGTCTTTTCCTGGGATATCGACTATTGAAGAAAATATAGTAATGCACCAGGACCAATGAGAATTGATGGCTGAAAAAAAACTTTAACAAAGTGAAAAGAAAGAAGCAACCCAGACAGATTGGATATGGTGGACAAGGTGGTTACTTTCCATTGGCTTCTCCCTCAGAGATGAAGCACTTTTTAGATTTGAGTACCTGAGACATCTCTCGAATTTCACAGATGAATTTGTCCAGTACCAGACTTAAGCATAGGATATTTAAATTATTCGGAAAGTAAATAGAAGTGATAATTGTACTACCACCTGTCGCCCGAATTTGCTGCAAAACATTCAACGATAAGATTGAACACAAACCAGGAAGGGTCCTCGGCCATATATATATGTACATATGTATATAGCTAGGGTAGTTCAATTTATTATTTACATATGAATACCCGGTATGGTGCGCTGACCTTGCCAGACAAATGAATGTCCTTGAAAAGTTCAAATAATCAGAGCATTAATTCCGGCATTTTAAATGTGGCTATCTTGACACCAGTGGCAAAGAACACGGAAGGAGGCCCGTAAAGTTTGACGACGCTGAGTTGGAGACATTATTGGACCAAGATCTAAGCCAAATTCAAGAGGAGTTCGCTAAAACCTTATGAGTGACTCCACAAGCGATTTCAAGCCATCTTGAGAGCATGGGTATGGTAACTCAAGTCAAGAGACGTATAATGCTGTTTTTTCACGTGCAAACAACTGTTCGAAAGGCGAAATCAGAAGAGTTTTTGGAACCGACGATTGACGATTGAGCCACTACGACAATCTAAAGTGCAGAAATCGTGAGGTAAACTCGGCTATGCATCAACTTCACTGGCCAACCTGAATATTCATGCCAAGAAGCAATCGCTGTGCATCTGGTGGAGTCAGTCCATCTGAGGGAGTTATTCCTAACGCAATACATTTTTTTCGCTCCACGTACACTCTAGTGGATAATACGCACCCCCAAAAATGACATACAGTTGGTTGGTTGGTTATGTGGCTTCCCTCCGCAAAGTGGTAGGGATCACTTAGATCAAGATAGAACCATTGTGCCACCACTTGAGTCGGCTTGGTCACCGTCACTCCTGGAACCATTTTGTGTTTTGAATAAAATTCGATAGTTTGCTGATCTCCGTTTCGGATAGATCCGCTAGTTCGTCAAAGAAGTATTCTCCAAGAAATCGTCTTCTTGAAAAGACTAGGGCAGGGCAATTGCATGGGTGATGGATATTCTTCCCCTTCCTCATGAGACCTCGCATGTTACCCCAAAAGGCTAGTTGGTATGCTTGACTGTTACCTGGCACCGAGTATAACGTAACAGTGCAGATGCTCGATTAATCATTTAGAGAGTTGCGACAGTCTCTGACCAATTTTTATTCCATTATTGGCGATTCGAGTGCTTTTATTGCCGCTTGGCCGTCTGTCCATCAATCTCAAATCCAACCAGTCAGCGGATTGGCCGATTTTCAGAATCGGTGAATAGACACTGGCACCCACACCTCTCCCTGTTCTGGCCTTACGATTGCACCAGACGATTGCAGCGCCTTCCTGTCATGGCTAAGGTGGAACGTGATATCTGTCACAGATATTCGAATTTTTACTGATAGCCAAGCTGGCCTGAAATCGCTGGTGTGTTACGCCTACACATCCAAGGCAAGCCTTGACTGCCACCGATCTCTTAACGAGATGGCTGAATAGTTTAACGTTCACTTCTTATGGGTACCAGGGCATAGAAACATTTCAGGAAATGAGAGAGCTGACATGCTCGTCAAACAAGGAACGACGTAACGAACTAACATGGCGTACGCTGGTATACCACTAGCAACAATTAAATTAGAGTATACCTGTCTAACCACTAGGCAAATCTGGCCATGACTAGTGAACTACGGGACTAATCTCCCTAGAACGAAACGACAACAACATAATCGTTGGTGTCATCGCTGGTCATTACCCTATTGGCAGTCATGCACAAAGACTAGGGCAAGTTTAGCTGCAGGAGCTGTGAAGACGACGAGGTCCATTCAACACCTGCTCTGCTCCTGTCCGACTATCTGTTATAGTAGGAAGCAATACCTAGGATCCTACTTCCTTAACGACATGACTTGCGTTCAGCGGATAAGGATAACTGATCTTGACGATGCGCCATTCCTTGTACTCTACTAAGAAGTTTAACATAGTATAACCCATAAAATAGGGTTTGATACTTGGTGCCCGGAAGACTCCGACAGCAAATACAGCGCAGTTGTTGCTTTTGTTATGCGTTCATCCGTATTCAATGTCCAATTAAGCTTTCCATCGAGTATAATGGTAAGCCCCATTGAGTGTTGGAGGAGAGATTTGAATTATTTGCCATTTTCATGTGAATAAAACTAGCTAGGTTTTGGAGAAATTTCTTCCAAGCCCGCAGTTCACAGGCCATTTGGCGCGCTTGCCTAGGCCTCGGACTGTTGGGGGTGTTCCCGCTTATCGCTAGTGCAATATCATCTGCATACACAATGACTTTGCATCCGCTGGTCTCCAAGAATAACGATAAAAAGTGCGAACAGGAAAAGTTATTGCCCATGTGAAGAGCAGTGTTGAAAAGAATCCGAATGAGTCGATTCGCCATCGCACACAGCAATTGAAGCTATGCCCATCCTTTGCCTTTCTGGAGGATTTTACGGAAACATCTTAGCTTAGCAGCTTATAAGATCCAGCTTGTGCAAGAGTTGAAACCGGGAGCCATTATACGCGTCCTAGGTTCAGTGAATGGGCCGAAAACATGATTCAGCCCGATCCACAGTTTCAACGCTAATTTTTGTTCTTTAATGAGGCCCATTTTTGGTTAAATGGATATGTAAACAAGGAAAATTGCCAAATTTGGAGTACTGAAAACCCAGGAGCCTTTGTCGAGACACTCTTCTTTTTTGGTGGCGTTACAGCCCATGAATAACCAGAGCCAAGCTTTTCTCAATCACCACTGTTTTGTGTGAATTATTTTTCACATAGGTGGAAGAGACCTACAGTTTAATGCCGATTCCGAACGGCATGAGTCGTCAAGCTTTTTCATGGCAACTATGCTACGGGGGGTTTTACCCGTACCCCGCCGAGGAGGGATGTTGCGAAATAAACCTTCGATGGCGCTGATGTTATCGGGATCCGAACTCGCTTATCGTATCAAAGTCCAAAACACCAACCACTGCGCCACTGCGCCCTCGAACTCAAAACGCCCTTACAACCATTCAAACTCACTGTTTGGTGTGCTTTATCGGCTGATGGAATAATCGGCACATACTCTTTTCAGGACGATTCCGTCCAGAATGTTACGGCGCGGACACCATCAATATATTGCGGGACACATTTGCTGAGCGTAATGGACCTGTGCACTGGTTTCCTCGGTCCTGTGATCTCACACCTTTAGCTTACTTTCTTTGGGGGTATGTGAAGTCACTAGGCTTAGCCGATAAACCACAGACGTAGGACGATTTGGCAGTCGCCATTCGCCGGGTTATTGCTGATATTATACATACGGCCCCAATTACTCAAAGTTGTCGAAAATTGGACTCCAAGTCTGCGCTTGACCCGAGCTAATCGTGCCACACATATGACCGAAATCGGAATCATTCAAACACTTATAGCATCTATAAAATAAAGCTGATGCCATAGACATTAACAGCAGCTTCCTGTTGTTATTTCATCCATATTGAATCTGTACACCTCTAAAAATAGTTAGTGTAGGTGAGATTTTGCTGCCCATCTGAGCCATTAAATAAAATCTTCTATCTACTTCATGCCAGATACTAGGAATTAACTAAAAGTTGATTTGAAAAATACTCAGTAGCTCAATGTTGTAAAAATCATTGGATAATTAGCCTTACTCCAAGAAAACATTCTCATTTCCCCCACATTTAAGGATAAATAGGGAAATCAAAGACTTTATGTTAGATTCAGAAATGCAACTTACCAATACTTTTTTTTATACAAAAATCAGATAAAGTAACTTGCGACATCCATACAGCGATTCCAGCCAGAAAAACCTGCATGTCGAATAGCCTTATCACTAACGCCTTTTAAGTTCTAAAAAGTTGAGATTCCATATGAACGTTGTCAAGTGGCAAATGTTGTGTTTTCGAATGAGATAATATTGTCCAATCGAACAATTAACGAATAAAAATATCTTTTGAAAAATCATACAAAAGTGAAACCTTCGATTGGCCATTAGCAGTCCAGGGCCCCTTTGTCATAGTCTGTGCGGTTAAAAGGACGGATGGAGTTCCTACGATTTGGCTTCAAGATGAATGTGAATATTTACGGCCAAAATGTTTTTGAAGGACATTAGAAGCCTTGGATAAGTACACCTTTCGGTGTGGCTAAATGAATGCTATTACCAAACTCTAAAATAGCATTATCGCATTCTACAATCAATCGTGGTTAAAAAACAACGTTGATTGCTTTTTTTAACGCCTCGGTGGCCTTCACAAATGTCCTCCAAATCTAAATTCAATTAAGTGTCCAATATTGGATATTATACGGTCATAAAAAGGATGCCACGCTCAAGCCAGCCCCGATATTGCTGGCCATACCGCCAACACACACACTGGACTTATTTCCTTACTTCCCAGCCTAACAGATACACGGTCGATGTACGCATTGTCACCAGGCTCGTCCGACCACTGCGCGATATCAGCTAAGTTCTCGAACTCCCACCACCCAGTTAAAGAAAAATCTCATAAGAGAACATTATGGCTAGACGAGAAAGCCAACTGGTGCGGCCTTAAGAACTTCTTTTGGATCTTTAACTGACCGTTTTGCTTCCTTACCAACGACGCGGACACCGCAACTGAATTACCGTAAATATTTTCCGAATGGCAAATTTTATCCCTAGCAAGATTAAAAGCACCAGGCCAAAGGAGAATACGTGGCTTGACTTGAGTTGCAAAGAGGCTACTAGGCTTAGGGAGCTAAGCTCCCTGCACAAACGGTACCATAGATTGCACGCAAAACTTTCCTCTCGAAATGACCAAGGGCCTTTCCATACGCTTTCGTTAAAGTCCAGGTCTCTGCGCCATAGAGGAGAACCGGGATAAGGTTTCGAGTTAGGGCTTAACTTCTCAATTGCACACTGCACCCTTTTATCAAACAGGTGGCATTACGCAGTGCAATCAGAATCCTTCACTGGGGAACAAACCTGCTATGTAGACCCGAGGGTCACATGACCATCTTACAACACCTTTCCGAGCTGGATATGATTATCACGGTCTTGGACGCATTGCCACATACATTCACTTTTGACAAGAGATTTGAGATATTGATTCCAGGGATGCCTTGCTTAATGTGAAAGGCCTTAGGTGGTATACTGTTGGCTCCAAGATGGCTTCTGGCGTTGACGAAGAAACAAAGTTAAACTCTGGTGGGTGCCAGGACACAAAGGTATTATAGGCAATGAAATTGCCGATCAACTTGCCAAGAAAGGTTCCAGCGAAAAATATATATGTAGGTATATATGTAGGTCCAGAACCCTTCTGAGGCACTCCCTTCTAGGATCCATTTCTTTTTAGATAAGTGGAAAAAACGCAACACCTGTCCTTTTGGAACAGCGTTCGGGGACTTCGCCAATCGAAACGACTTATACGGCCCCTGAACAAACACTCTATTAACACTCAAACTTAATTGGGTGGGTATTAGAAGCATGGTCAGCTACCCGACAGGACACTGCGGTCTGGTCTGAGATATCATCTTAACAAAATCGATCTCTCGTCAGAAGCTGAATGTCAACTCTGTCTTGAGGACAAGTGTCAAAGTGTGCTGCTCTTTGACATCTTTCTTCTCAGTGAAGTTATGACTCCTGAGGGGATCACATCAGCTCCTACGAGAAGCATTCTCAACTTCCTTAGGTTAATCGGCTAGCGAGCGCAATAGATCTGTAAAAGTCGCAGTGCCAAATGCTATTTGACAGCATAAAAAAAAAAATCCACAAAGGGTTTCAAGCGTTCACACAGTACGCCAGAGAAGATCTTGTATGCGATGTTATGAAGACTTGTTCGCCTGTAGTTGGCGCAGTTACATATAGAGGTTTCCTTTTTTGGGGACTGGGTAGACGATGCTGAGATTCCATTCGTCGGGCATGTTTTCCTCCGACCGCCGCTTTAAGTAGCTCGGCAGACAGTCCGTCTACGTCCGCGGCAGACTGTACCGGTCAGATGAATTACGGAAGTTCTGCCTCCAGTTTTTTTTTAAAAAGTTAAAACCATTTTTTACGGGCAATTCACTTTAGAATTGACGAACTGAGTTCCGGGCAATTACAGGACCTTAGCTGAAAATAGCAAGCCGCCGAACCCCTTCTATTTCATCTCTTGTATTCCACGCTTCATTTCCAAAAATCACCAAAACCATCTAAACATGGTTGTAAAATTGAAAATCAAAAATTCAAGCGCGAAAGTGAAAAGTACCTAGTATGCCTCAACTTCGACTTCGACAGCGTGATGTAAGAACGAATTGAATACCCGACAGCAGCTGTCGCGTAACCTTTGCCCGGTACAAGTCCTGTTCCTCATTTGCTTCCTTGTTCCGTGTTCAGGTTCCAATAACAATGGGTTTTTTTTTTTCACGTTTCCCCCGATGAACAACTGAAGCGCACAATGCAAAAACCTGAATACTCTTCAAAGGGACAGTAAACAACAGCACAACAGCACATACCACACCGAAAAAGGATAACGAAAACACCAACAATAACGTAATCGAATTCGATTGATTTTACCCCAAAAACGAGAATCAACGAGAAATGCAGAAAAACTGAAAAACCGTCCGCACGTAGGAATTTTGAGCATAACTACCACTCTACCACCGCCGAGTGTGTAAAATTCAAAAATGCAATTTTTCCCTCAAAACGAGGAAGGTACGTATCGTCCCCCTTTATCGGACGTTGCACGTGTATGCATAACAACAAGGGTTGGACGGCTTCAAACACACATCACAGGGAAGGGATAACTGTTGACGTAAGGGGGTGAACAGAAAAAGAAACATCGTAATAAAAAAAAAAGTCCAATTCAGCCTAGTCATTATCCTCGCCAAAGAAAGTACTCTTTACGTCGAAGTATCCATAAGTCCCGTCAGAAACAGTGACCAACAACATGCAATTCGATTAAACGGTCAGGCATACATACAGACATACATACATACATATGATATGACGGACACACCGCGCGGAAGTCGATTGAAATGGCTGACATGGCATAAAGGATGTTACTTTCATATTTAAGGGGTTGAACACACATGAGTTATCCTCCCCGGTACTGACCAATACCAGACGAACGGTGCGTGTCACACAATTTTCATTTTCGTTAACGTTCGCGATTTCACCTAGAAAACGATGTCCATAACGCAGCCGCTGACGATGGGTCTTCGTATGGTCGAGGTGGTGCGATAGGATTAATGGATTTTTGCGTATAAGCCGTTCGTGCAGGGGAAGGAAATTCGAATAATGGATTGATTGACGCCCTGGCATATGGTCGTTCTTCCCAGTAGGGTAAATTGCATTTTGTTCTCTTCACTCCATCGGATGTTTGCTTTTCATAATCCCGGATGGTCATTAAAGTGATGGTCAGTTTGAGTAATGTGTTGCGATTAAAATTGCGTGATGTTTCCGCAGCAGTTATGTAGGTTGGCTTGATTTCGAAGATTGAGGGAAGAGTTGCGTGAAAACTCTGAAAAATATGTATGTAACGCAACACATGGAAATAGTAGTATTCAGGAAGGTGTTGGCTTGAGACTCACTTGGGTGTATTTCATTAGGACATTCGTTTCAAATTGTTTCAGTGAATGATTACTGTATAGGTCTATAGATGAGCGACTACCTTATACACAGTAAAAATAGTCGGTAGGTGATGACTAGTCTTCAGTGTCCATCGGGGAAAAATGTGGACAAAGTGGTGAGTTGATTAAATCAAGGCAGGAATCATTCCAAGGCTGGACAGAAATACAAAATTGCTAAATAAGAAACGAGTTGGAGTGGTCTCTCACGTTTTCAGATTTTCTTAAATTAATTTTCCCAAAAGTCCGATAGGATGGACCGTCCAAAGACATATAGTATGCTACAAGCATACGTACGGCGACACGTACATCGGCCATGTGGTCAATTGATCGACAACCAGATTAATCACACAACAGAGGATTTCACCCCAAACTCAGAAGACGTTAAATTAATAACACTTACCAGAAATTAAATCAGACTCTCCAGCCAGCTTTAGCCATTGACATTAACTTAATCAGACGAAGTCAACGAATTGTCAATAAGCTTCTATGGGTAACTGACATGCTTGGTTTGGTAGTCGTTAAAAACAATTCAAGCGATTACATAAATATCACACTAGTCCCTCAAGTTTGGCATATAATACCAGGTAGATTCTTGGCTGCCCAAGGGACAAACCAAGGTGCAGTATTTTTCCTGATACCACGTACATCTATGGAATAAGCCGGTTTGGGCTAAATGATTCAAATGTATGATTATTATGCTGCCAACTTTGTCTATATGTATATAATACCCCAGAGTTCTTACGGGAGTTATTCTCGAATCCTGAAATCAGATCATCAAAAACCAGTATTGATCACCTTTACTTGTTTTCTTTTATACTACCAACAATATGTCGATTTCTAGAGCTGGACACTTTGGCCTTTGGTCTAACGTATTGAGCTGAACATCCTTCTTCACCCCTTATAAAATGAAAGCAAAACATTATCCTCGGAACCCTTTACTTAAAATGGCTGAACAGCTTCTGTTCCTTCCGTTTTCAAAATAGCATTCCGCACACCTAACATAATAGTATTACTTACATTTCTTGAGTTGGGTTATAGTCCTTCATTGGTGATCTAATAAGGAAAACTAAACATACGCATCCTGTATTAATCGTTGTAGTCGTTGCTAGTTGTCAGTCGTTTTCCTTCTAATACATCAGTTGCAATTCAGGCAGTATTTCTCCCATGCATATCTTCTTTTTCTTTGGTGGCGTTACAGCCCATGAAGGACAAGAGCCAAGCTTCTTTCAATCACCCATGGTGTGTGTGATTTATTTTTCAAACAGATGAAAGGGACCTGTATTTAGTTAGAGCAGATCTATAATGAGTACAACTATTATTCCGTTTGGCTTTGTAAAACAACCTCGAACTGAGGAAATCCAAGAGAACGTCTTCGAGAAAACATTGCGAGAACATAGACTGCGGCCCGACTACATTAAGTACTTTTCCAGGGTTTTCGCTGGAAAACCCTGGAGACTTCGCTTGAGGTATACTTCCTTGGTTCTCCTCCCCAGTCGATGTCTTCTGACGATCAGACGAACGTCATAAATTGCAATGACAGAGAACGAATAGCATCTCTGGCAGACATTTTAGCTCTGATAGGGTTAAATGGGCAATTGGTTAATTTAAGCCCTATAAGGCCCCAGGCAAAGATGGTGTCTACCCTGCTAAGATACAGAAAGGCTTGAACACCATTTTATCACCACCGATAGTTCTTTTTAAGTCTGGGATATATACCCCAAATCTGGAGGGAGGTCAATCTTGTCTTCATCCCCAAAATTGGAAAGCCAAGTGAACAGGTGGCCGTGGTGTCCGCCGAGCGGAAGGTCTATAGTTCGAATTCGCTTCATGGCCAAGAAAAAGTAAATCCTATGCGGACAAAACGTATGCAACGCAGTTTGAATGTAAAGTGACAAGACATACTGCTGCAGGCATAACACTCACAGTATATGGTCAACTGAAATTCATCCTCTGCGTATGCAATATCAAAGTTCTTGAACGAATTACTACGGACTATAACCAACGTGGAATTTGGTCGGCTCTCGTCCTATCTAGGACAGCCACCCCTGAGAGTTAACGAACATCAACGACCCAAACCACTGCACTCCGTTCAGGTTGTGTGTATATAACACATCATAAGAGAATATAAACTCTTGAACCTGCGCGAGTTTCTAAAAAAAAAAAAAATCGTATCGCCCTATAAGTTTGACATCGTTCCTTCTAAAAACAATAGAGAAACTGATAGAGACCCATATTAGAGGTATCCTGGAGAATCAGATACCACTGCGTGGTATCGCGCATGCAAGATCGCAATTTACGCCCTCCCTGATACAGAGGGGGCCTTTGATAATACTGGCTATGATTCGATCACCACCGCACTATCCCCCAAATCACTGGATTAGGGCGATGCTAAATAGCCGTACTATATCAGTCACATGCGGAGAAGTCTCAGTGATGGCATTGGCGGCTAGAGTATGTTCACAAGGACCACCACTTCTCTATTCAATAGTCACCGATGACCTACTATGCAAGCTAACTACTTGGGGCTACGAGGTCATTGGATATGCTGATGACTTAGTAGTCATTGTTAAGGGAAAGTTTGAAACTGGTGCCTGTGAGCGCATGCAGCTTACGCTTCAGTTTATCTCTGACTTGTGTGGCGGAGAGGATTTATCGATTAATCCAAATAAGACAATCCTAGTCCCGTTTGCAAAGAACGTCTGCTCCGTTTTTCTAAATAGCACAAACATAGGATTTCCAGAGCAAGTAAAATATCTAGATATTGACCTAGACCGCGGACTCAACTGGAGCTCCAATATTACAACTAAACTTACAAAAGCGACTAGGGCCATGTGAACCTGTCGACGCACTTAAGATTAAATCTGCGGACTCAAACCTAAGGTAGTCCACTGGTTACACACCGCGATAGTAAGATCTATCGTCACCTACGCGTCCACCATATGGTGGAAAAGAGTTGAGCAAAAACCTATAATCGTTAAGCTTCAACGCCGAGAGGCTTGCGTGTCTCGGTATTACAGGCTTACAGGCGCTATTCCAACCTGCTCCACGGCAGCCCAATTGGCAGCCCAATTGGACTCACTCCACTGCACCTTTTTATCAAAAAGGTGGCATTGTGCAATCAGAATTCTTCGCTCGGGAATAGGCCAGCCATATAGACCTATGGGTCTGAGCTGTATACGATTATCACAGTCTCGGACGCATTGCCACACACCTTCACTTCCGATAAGAGATTTGAGATATTGATCCCAATTCGCTCAGCATGGAAAACCAGTGATCCCTTGCTTAATGTCAAAGGCCTTAGGTGGTATACGAGTGGCACCAAGATAGTCTCTGACGTTGGCGCCGGCATCTTCAGACCAAATCGCAAGAGCTCGAAGGCCCTGGAAATGAGTCCTATAATCTTTGAAGCGGAATTGCATGCCATCTAACATGCGTCAATCTAAATCTGGAGACTAACGTAAGAGAAGTAACCATCAACACAATCTCTGGTATCCAAGCAGGGGTCAAAGCGCTGAGTTCGTACAGTACGAACTCAAAAACCGTCAAGGAATGCCATGATGCCCTACAAGACCTCGCCAAAAGAAACAATGTCAAACTTTGGTGGGTGTGTGAAATTGCCGATCAACTCGCCAGGAAAGGTTCCAGCGATAAAAATATAGGTCCAGAACCATTCTACGGCACTCCCAAGTCTAAAATCAATTTCTTCTTAGACAAGTGGGAAAAATCGCAACACCTTTCCTTTTGGAACAGCGTTTGGGGACTCCGTCAACCGAAACGACTTATACGGCCCCTGTAGAAACACTCTATTAACATACTCAAACTTAATAGGGTGGGTATGACTAGTCAGCTACCTAACGAGACACTGCGGTCTGAGATGTCATCTTAAAAAAATCAGCCTCTCGTCTGAAACTATGTAAGTATCGACTCTGTCTTGAGGATGAAGAGACGGCGAAACACGTAATGTGTGAGTATGCTGCCCTTTGCCATCTTAGAAAGCGTATCCTTCTCAGCGAAGTTATGACTCCTGAGGGGACCACCTCGGCTCCTGCGATTAGCATTCGAGAAGCATGCCAATCGGCTAGCAGGCACAATAGATATGATATGCGAAGATCGCAGTGCCAAATGCTAATTGATAGCACTAGCCCCACATAAAAAAAAAAAAAAAAAAAAAAAAAAGAGGGCCTGCAATTTAACGCCGATTCCGAACAGCGGCGTGAAACTTGTTCATGGCCAATAGCCCCTAGGCATTTTTCTTTACTTTTTATGCTCACAAGAACCTCAACTCCAAGGCACCGTGAAGATACCTGCTTTACTCAATCGAATTGATGAGTCCCACGCCAATGGATACCCTATCTCAGCCATTCTCAAACTGGGCGACAGCGCCCACCAGTGGGCGTTCGTAGGCGTTCGGTGGACGTTCGTAGGCGTTCGGTGAGCGTTCTTGGTAGTTTTCAATTTTGATGGGCGATTGAAAGGATTAAGTGAACTCTGAACAGGTCAATGTATTGTGAGTCACCTAAAAATGATAGTTTTAGCACAATTCTTCTAGCTACTAGGGAAGCATTGAAAGAAATAGATGAGTGGAGGTTTTTGAATTTTAATTATGCACAACAAAAATTTCGTTGAATTCAAGTTAACACCTGAAACACCTAAAAAAGTGGCAGAAAGTCTGCGTTCATTCCACACAGCTGCCGTTTACCGTTACGTTTATTGCAGTTGAAAGGACATTGAAGAATTTTTACATCACTTTTGTACAGTTCATGTGTTAGATCAGTGTGTTCTGTGAAATTCGGAATTAATTAAATAATAAAAATTAGAGACGGTGTTTTTCCTTACCGACAGTGAAGGTAAGTTAAGAACTTTTTCTTTTATGTTTTTATAATGTCTAATGCATATGTTCTTGTTTTATTCTGATTTCAGGTTGTCCAAATGTCGGAACTAAAGCGAAAAATTGCTGTCCTACAGTACAGTGTACAGTATTTTTTTTTTTTTTTTTACATTTTAAAAGCATTTTATTAATATTTTTCCAAGCAACTTATTCTAGGTAAAACGCTTAAACCTATCTTAAATATCTTATCTATCTAACGTAGCATACTGGACCTGAACGGGCACTCTAACAGTGTAGAGTATTTGAAATTTGGAATGGTACCATCATCTGCAGACAAAACTAGACAGAAAACGTTTTCAAATGAAGCTACGAAGCCTTCGAAATTAATGGGGCATCTGTCGAAAATTCATCCAAACATGAAGGACAAGCCGTTAAGTTATTTCCAACAACTTCAAGCCGAACAAGCAAAGCAAGCCACAGTGACCAATATGTTTACAGCATCTTCAAAACAGAACGATGATAGTTTGCGTACTTCATACAACATTTCTTTAATGATTGCCAAATCCGGACAGTCTCACACTATCGGTGAAGAACTTATTCTGCCAGCAATAAAGGAGTTGTTATCAACAATGTTGCACACACCAGCCTATGACGTAACAAGGAAACTACCTCTCAGCAACTGTACAGTGAAAAGAAGGATTGATGAGATGGCGGAAAATGTTGAAAAATCTCTTTGTGAGTACTCAAAAATATTTTAGTTTGCATTGCAATTGGATGAGTCAACACTACCGGGAAATGAGTGTATGCTGTTGTCTTATGTTCGTTTTGTAAAAGAGGGAAATTCTCATGAAGAACTGTTATTAGGCAGAACAATGAAAACGGACATGAAAGGTGAAACTATCTTCAAACAATGGAAGACTTCCTTCCTTACGCAAAAAGGAATATGTACTATGGTCCAAAATGTTGGCTATAGCTACGAATGGAGCCCCAGCCATGGTTGGTCGATATAAGGGTCTCATTGCTCATATTAAAAGGGAAAATGCTGGTATAGTCGCTGTTCATTGTGTCATTCATCGCCAACATCTGGTTGCTAGAAATTTGAGTGAAAAACTTCACAAGTCTCTGCAGTTAGTCATCAAAACTGTAAACAAAATAAGGAGCAGTGCTATGAAATATCGATTGTTCAAACAACTCGGGATAAAAAATCGGCCAAAGTGCGAGTCGGACTCGCACACGAAGGGTTCCGTACCATCTGTTTATATAAATATGAAAGAGACTATGTATGTTACCTCATCAAATGACAGATCTTGGTTGCAGGCAGGATTTATTGGATGAAAATCATGTCTGTTGTATGGGAGCCCCCCTTAAATATTCATTTTGTTCTGTTTTTAGTATTTGTCGTGGTAGCGGCAACAGAAATACATCATCTGTGAAAATGTCAACTGTCTAACTATCACGGTTTATGAGATACAGCCTGGTGACAGACGGACGGACGGACGGATAGCGAAGTCTTAGTAATAGGGTTCCGTTTTACCTTTGGGTACGGAACCCTAAAAATGACGAAGACTTCAATCGGTTACTTCTGTATACTAAAATGAGATGGTTGTCAAAAGCAGCTTGCCTAGAAAGATTAAACAATTTACAAAGTTCTGATCCTATTTTGCGTGTAAAACTTCTGAATGCTGCAAGTGATGTCGCCTATTTGACCGACCTTTTCAACAAATTCAATGATATAAATTTGAATCTCCAAGGAGATGATCTGCATTTGATAATAACAAAAAGTGTTTTGTCTGCATTTGCTACTCAGCTGATCTTACGGAAAAGAAATTTTGGTCGACGGGTTTTGAGCCAGTTTCCTTGCCTTTCGAAAACACAAATTATCGATCAAGATAGACTTGATTACTGTTCCCACTTAGAAACTCTGCATTCTGACATATGCACACGGTTTAACGACATTTTGCCACTCGACATACCGGCTTGGATTTTAAATCCTTTTACAAGCATACCAGACAATATTGATGTTGACCCTTCGATTGAGGATTCGATTGAGCTTACATGTAATGAAGAACTGAAGTACAAGTTTAGCCAAGGATATCATCAGTTTTGGCTGCGAAAGGTTATTTAGAAGGTGTTAATTGCCTTTCCATCATCATATTTAGTTGAGCATGGTTTCTGTGCCATCACAAATCTAATAACGAAAAATAGAAATACTGAAAACCGAGGAGATTTGAGACTTTTCCTCACGAAAATGACGTCTAGAGTCTAGAGAGTTAGTCTCATTCCACCAAGCTTATCCATCTCATTAATTTTCATTTATTGATTATTTATTATTACAATCCTATTATATTTATTTACATACATATGCATAACATTTAGTTTGTTGTTTATAATGTTTTTAATTAAATTCTCTAATGTTAAAAATAATGACTAATGACGGTGTTACCTTTTTTTTCCTAAGTAGGAAGCTTTTTTACATACATAGGTAAGCAAAAAGGGCAAATTTAAAATGAAAAAATATGTTGGTGGGCGCTGAAATAATTTGGGTTGTCGAAGTGGGCACTAGGGTAAAATAGTTTGAGAACCCCTGCCTATCTAATCATTTTATTTTCAACAGTCTTGTGACCTACCCAGCCGTTGTTGTAGCACAAACTTTGGCTGAAATTTTTCTATTTGAATCAAAGTACAAAACGTCTATCAACTGTTTTGGTTAAAAACACCAAGTTCTATTAATGTTTTCATACACAACGCCCACCTGCACGTGTCTCAACCCTATAAACTGCAAAAACTTTTTTTTTTTTTAATTCCCAAAAAGTCGTTACTACACAAGCTACTTACAATCCGATAGGCGGCATCTCACCATCACAAGTTTCACTCCTTTTCCCTTGCCCTCACCCCACATACATATGTATAAAAAACTCAAAATAGGAAAAAAAAACTACACCGACTCAAACAATAGCAACATTTTTCAACAAAAAATCTGAAAAAATACCTAAAAACTCGCACAAATGATTTTACGGTCTACAAATTATCGAATCATCATCACAACGGTTACCACTAGCCATGCCGTCATCATTACCATCATTATTCTCTACGGCTATGCCACCATCTTCATCAGCACCGAAAATGTCGACAGGACGTTTGTCAAAAACAAAAAAAAAACACAAAATCGAAACCCCTTTTCCCGATTCACTGACGTGTCCTTAAGGCAATAATACGAATTTAAACGCATCACGTAGAAGGACGACGAATAAAGTGTATGAAAAATGGGCAAATCATCATTAAAAAGGACGAAAATTGAAACCAAATGAATTCGTAAAAAAAAAAAAGGATTTCCAACAGAGAACTGAAAACCAAACGAGAAAAAAAGAGGATGAAAAGGATAGATTCGCAAAATTGTATCGATTGGGATTATAGGGTTGATGTAGGATTTATTTACTATTTTTTCTGGCAAACGCCAACCCTCTCCTGTTGTTCTGGGGTGCGTGTGGCACATGCCAAGCACATGACACATGATGCAGTGCCTTCGAAAAGGATTCAATTTTCGGGTGGAAGAACTCAATAATATTCGAATTTCTATTTGTATTTTATTCAATGCCCGCAAGACAATTGCATAATGCCACTCTGCAACTACATACGTAAAAGGGGGTGGACGGGTTTTTGTTTGTTCGTGACTGTTGTTGATAGGACGCGGAAAGGATTCCCGTAGAATTGTTACTTTATCTGCGATGGAAGAAGCTACATAGGGTTGACACGTAAACCTTTGTCGCCTTCAGTGCGTTTAAGGGGTCGCTAATCTAATCTACACCGGACTAGTGCGCACTAGCACGCTCAAAATATGGGTAGGATTGAGCGTCGGATGTGTGTGCTACTGCTGATAATGATGATGTGTCATATGGCGATGCACTACATATGTACATATTCACCATCCCACTTATGCCCACACATTTATGGTTCGAAAGGATGGCAATGGCGTCGTTACGTAGTATGTAAGCGACGAAACATTCGAACCCTTTAAACGAGTATTTTCCCCCTTTTTATTGATTACTACGGTCGCAAAAGGGTAGACGGTGATCTATGATTCGTTTATGTATATAAACATTACATAGGCTGCGCTTATATAATATCAATGATGATACAGATACACACGTACCTACACATAAGATTTAGAAATTTATATAAAAACAATAAAGCTGAATAAAATTTGCTATCCTGCTAACCAAAAGAACGTCCCGGTCCTGATAGCTTCTGGCAAGACTAGGACGTACGAAAAAAAAAAATATATAAAAGCTAGCTACTGAGCATTTGAGGACGGGAAGCAAGGAAAAGAAATGAAAAAACAAAAAGAGAAAAAAAAAACGTTTGGGACCGAGGGACCAAGGGAGACCAAATAGAAAGGAAAACTCCTTCACTTGATTGAGTGTCCTGTGAGAGATATAGAAAGGATGTCTTTCATATGCGAGATGGAAGGGATGCCTTTTTTCTTTGCTTTTTGCCCTTTCCTCGAAGCTTGGGGAGTTCCTTATTTTTATTTTCTTATTATTTATTTTTTTTTTGTTCTTTTGGAACTTAACTTTGCGGCCGAGAGGGTTGACTCTAGTTAAGGTATGGTAGTCACATACACAGTCTATACCTTGACAAGGGTAAATCCTAATGTTGCTAAATTCAAAATAAAAAAATAAGAAAAGGGAGACTCGGAATTTATTTTCTACGTTGTATCCCTTTTCGGTTTTCTATTCTTTTTGGGTCTAAAAATGCCAGTCATAGTCTTAAAGTTCAAGTTGATAGGCTTTTATTTGGGGATTGAATCGTACGTAAGGGGTTGATGTAAGGATTGCAATATGCCGGATGGCATTTTTTCCAATTTCTCTTTAACTGTATGAAAGGGGATATCAAGCAAACTATACTACTACAACAAGGACGCACAAGGATATCGTTTTGTCCGAAAAAAGTCTACAAGAGGACAAAATTACGTTGTAAATGAAAGCATCTTTTAGAGATATATTTGTTCATATGCTCCGTGTATAGGCGGAATAGCTAAACAGGGATGAATTTATGTATTTCCTTTTAAACCTGGATTTCTCATTCTTATTCATACATACGTATGTACATATGTATGTATATGAAAAAAAAGCTGTTGATAACTGTAAAACTGAGAAGTAAATGTCATTTAATACGGTCAGCCAATTTCTTATCAAGAGGCCCATGTAGAGACAGAAGATTTAGTTTCGCTCATGCATTTAACCTTTGTAAGGGGTTCAAAGGGAGCGAGCAAACAGAACAAAGAAGTTGATCGAGTTTAACATGGAAAACGCCAGCTTCGATCTCTGTCCCTGCTCAATCCAAGCTGACACACAACCTCCGCGTGGGAACCCCTGGATAGCTACCCTGGCACCCGCCAGGTAGTGAACCGAACCAATGTGTGCAGCGACCCAACCCCTTGTTCCTGGGGAAAGAGGAACCTGGCCCTCCAGGTTGGGGGCTGTACTTAGAGGTAACATCCCTATCACGTAAAAACCCACTTGTTCCGAAACGATAACAAGCCTCGGATACGGACGGATACAAAGCTGACGACCCCTGCAAACGACTAACGGACTTGAGAGTCTGCACCTGGAATGTGGGTCCCTTAACAGACCGGGTGCAGGCGATCAATTGGAGCAATCCCTTAACTGCTATTAAGCAGATATAACTGCGCTTCAAGAAGTACGATGGGATGGACCAGGCAAAAGACGGATGAAAAACTGTGACATCTACTACGGGAGCTGCTACAAGGAGAACAAACAGCGCATACTCGGGTGCGGATTCGTTATTCGAGGAAGACTCCGACAAAAAATCTTAAGCTTCCGGGATGTAAGCGAACGCCTCACAACAATCCGCATCAAAGCTTAATTTGGAAACACTAGCTTAATATGCGCTCACGCCCCAACGGCGGAAAAGGACGATCGACTTAAAGAAGAATTCTACGACACAAAAATAGTTCTAGGAGATTTTAATGCAAAACTGGGCAAAGAAGACATACATATTTGAGTCGATCACAGGAAAGCATATCCTCCATATCACCACATCCGCCAACGGACTTAGGCTAATCGATTTCCCAGCGGGGCATAACCTCCTTGTAGCAAGCACGCGATTCCCCCATCTCAACATCCACAAGGGTACCTGGCGGTCTTTTGATCAATCGACCACCAGCCAGATTGATCACTTAGCGATCGACGCCAGACACTCATACGGTATTCTCGACGTACGAACCTTCCAAGGGGCCAACATCGACTCGGACCACTACCTTGTTGTAGCCAAGGTACGAATAAGAATATTAAGAATGCTTAAGGGTCGAGTAGGACTACGTAATTTGACGTCGGAAAGCTACAATCGCAAGAGACTGCCAGAATCTTTGCCGATCGTGTCTCCTCCAAGCTCTCTCAAAATCCGCCCAAAGCAGCAAAAACAATAGAGCAGGAATGGGCGCATTGCCAGAGCGCCGTCAGAGACGCTGCCTCAGAGGTGCTGGGTTTCAAACTGCCACTACTTAGAAATCCCTGGTTCGATGAACAATGCGAACAAGCCCATGCAGCAAAACAAGAGGCATTTTACAATGAAGTAAAACAAACATGCCATGGCTACAAAGCCAGAGTGGCGGCCTGCAGGGATGAAAATGGAGAACTGGTAGTGGAGTCGCAGTCGATGCTGAGGATTTGAAATACCACTTCTGCAGACTGTATAACGACGATGATAGACAAGATACCGCTGTCAGGCAGAACGAGCCATTCGGAATGAATGACGAAGTAACAGAATTCAGTCCACCCGACCTAGACGAAGTCAAAATAGCGATATCAAGACTTAAGTCTAATAAAGCCGCGGGCGAAGACGGCCTGTCTGCTGAGCTTTTAAGGCGGCTGGAGATGAGCTGGTAAGGTGCATGCACCATCTCATTTGCAAGGTATGGTCGGAGGAAAGCATGCCCGACGAATGGAATCTCAGCATCGTTTGCCCGGTCCGTAAGAAAGGAGACCCCTATAATTGCGCCAACTATAGGGGAATAAGTCTCCTTAACATCGCATATAAGATCTTCTCGGCCGTATTGTGTGAACGCCTGAAACCGTTTGTGGATAACCTGATCGGCTCTTATCAGTGTGGTTTCAGGCCAGGTAAATCCACAATATACCAAAAATTTAGGCTGCAGCAGATCTTGAAGAAGACCCACGAATACCAAATCGACACTCACCACCTTTTCGTTGATTTCAAGGCTGCATATGACAGCGTGTATAGAGATGGGCTATAGAAAGCCATGTCTGCCAAGCTCGTCCGACTGCGCAGGATGACAATGGAGAATTCTCGCTGCTCTATTAAGATCGGTAATGAGCAAACCGAGACATTTGATATTAAAAAAGGGATTTAGGCAAGGTGACGCGCTGTCATGCAACATTTTCAACATCGTGCTTGAAGAGATCGTGCAAGAGTCACCGGCCAACACAAGGGTACGATTTATTTCAAGTCTACGCAACTGCTTGCGTACGCCAACGAAATTGACGTGAATGGACGGACACAGCGGGACGTCAATGAGCGGGACGTCTACCTCAATGTAAGCATTGAGGTAGAAGCGGCTAATATGGATCTCAAGGTTAATGAGGGTAAAACCAAATATCTGCTTTCATCTAAAAGAGACGGTCGTATTGGCCAGAACGTCACCATGGGCGGATATAACTTTGAAGTGGTCAAGGAATCCGTCTACCTTGGCTCACTGATGACCGGCGACAACAACATCAGCGCTGAGATAAAACGCAGAATCCCTGTTGCCAACCGCTGTGTCTTTGGGCTCAAGAGGCAATTGAGAAGTAAAGCCCTCTCTTGGAAAAGCAAAGTGACACTATATAAGACCTTAATCAAACGGTGTACGGGTTGTACAGCGACATCGGCCTGGTACGACGTCTACGGATACCGCGTCGAAGGTGACTAGGCCATGTAGAGCGAATGGAAAATACAGCTCCGACCCGAAGAGTCTTCGAATGCACCCCGGAAGGAAGGCGCGGCAGAGGACGGCCGCATCAACGGTGGCGCACGCAGGTGGAAGGGGACCTTAACCAACTGGGCAAGTTAGCAGCTGGCCAAAGACCGTGCCACCTGGAGACGCTGGTTTATTGAGGCCCAGGTTCACCACGGACTGTAGCGCGACCTAAGGAAGGAAGGAAAAAGGTATATGATTGATTGAGGAGGCTTGGACCATATCCAACAGTGAATGATAGCTTTTGGTTCAAGCCCAATTCCGCTTATTATAAAAATAAATAAATATCCGTTTCCCTTGTTTCCGTTTCCACTGTGTCCCTTGCTCATCCTTTGAGTACATGCACAAGCAGGATGAGAGTAAATAATATTGTACATATGTACCATCCCTTGTCGAAGTATACTTTCTATATGCAGATTTGACATGACCACACGCTTATGTCTGAATGCAAGTGGCTAACCCTTATAGAAAAAATTACACAATGTACCGTAAAAAATATATGTATAGCAACTGCATAATGGCGGTTTCGAAAATGGGTACATTACACATATGTACATATGTATATGTATATGTTCAAAAACATATACATAAAGCACATGCATGGATCTGCGTTTGTTAGATGCAATAATAAAACAAAAATGAAGTCAGTTTAAGGGGAATGAACGCGTATTCTGATTTAGTTTATCATAGACCCGAATAATTTATGCATCCGTAAATAACAACTTCTTTATGGCTTTATTTCTGACATCTGTCATCTTAGTTTCCGTGCCAACGACAGCATAAGCACGACTCTTCAAAAGTTCCTAATTCTCTGTGATTATTTTTATGATTTCTGTCAGCATTAAGGAACTCTTTTGTTGTTACATTCCCTAAAAAATCGAAAAACCAAAAATAAACAGAGAACTTGCTTAACCCCATTTAAGATGTCCATTGTTACGCATATTGGAAGAGGGTTCGCGGTAAACCCTGAAGTCAAGCCCCTAAGGATTACCTTTCCTTCAAGTAAAAAACAATCTCTTGTCTCGTGCCGTTTTTTAAAGATGACCACGCTTACCTCTCGTGCCAAGAGATTTATCTTATACTGTCCTCATATCAAAATATACTTAACTTCATTCTACATCCAATATTCTACCGTTGATAGTAAACAATAGGGCAACGAGCAAAAAAATCAATGTATTTCCCTTTATTTTACAATTTTTATCTCTATGTCAAAGAACATAAAAAACATACATCAGAGGGATTAAAAAATAGCCCGTTACAGCGCATCCTGATGCAAACATCACAGATCCCTCCCAAAAGGACAGATTGAAAAGCCGTTTATGACCCCGAACTGACCCCACAGATGATATTGCACAATATGCATGTATAGAAAAGAAACCCTTCGTCCTTTGCCCCTCGTTTTTGAGTTTACGTTCCCGCCAGGTAAACTGCAGCTTGTCCTAAATTAAAAAATCAACTTCCGTATCCTTTTCAATGTGCGACTGGAGTGTGTAATGGCATGCAGATATGTATGCGAAGAGGGTAGGCTAGACCAAACGGACTTTTTTGTTTTTTTTTTTTTTTTTTTGCTCAGCGGATGTACCGGTAAGGAGAATCGTTATACATCTAAATGACCATTGTCGGACCGATCCAATCGATTTGTTTGTGCTTGATGATCCTTATTCATCGTTTTTGTGATCCCTTCAACTGACCCCTATATCGGAAGCCTAAGCCATTATGAACGTAAAATACAATATGCGTCTTTGGAAAGATTTGCATCCTGGCAGAGAAAAAAGAATGAGAATAGAATGCTAAAGGATTTGATTAAGGGTGCAAGGGTCTTGTTTCCCTTTACTGAATATATATATATGCGAACATTAACGTACAATTTTTGGCGCAATTTTGAATTTTCTTCCCGGCATTGATGCATACATAAGTATTTGGCGCTTAAGGATAATGACCCCGGTCTCGCTATCTCAGAAAAACTGTCACCCTAGTCTCCCTTGTATACTAAATCTCTATGAACACAAGCAGCCTCAGCAGCCACTCTGTTGGAATCTTATATCACATTAGTCCCAAACTGACACATGACAAATAAAATAAAACTCATGTAGCGTACAAAATTGTTCTCCTTAAAAAGGGAAAAAAAACCTAAACCAAACCAAGGAGTACACTCCAACAAACCTGTCACTACTGGCACGAGCCATTTGTCATTTAACCGCTCTAAATGTATCACCCTCCACCAATCGTGCTTCCCCAAAATAGACTCCAATAAAAAATGCACCGCAACGACCGCCATCGAACGAAAACAATTCTCGAAATCCTTAAATAAAACCATGACTACCGACGTAATCAAACGCGTCGAGTGCACCGAGTGTCGTTGCCTGTCATTCATCCCGCCTCAAGGCAATTGTCCGCGACTTAATGCAACAATCAACCTCCAAGCTCCCCCCATCCGATCATCATCATCACCATCAATCGACAGTATTCGAACTTTCCACTATTCACTCGATCACCCCTGCCATTAAGAAATCCGATTTCATCGGCTAACATATCAAATAACCGCCTCGAGATCTCTTCGCCCGATCCTCATCAGTGGAGTGTGCCTCGTCGCACCCAGCTCCCTTTGTCAGTAAAAAAAAAAAAACAAAAAAACAAAAACGGGGGAAAAGTAAATCGGATGCAACATAGACCATGTGCCGCGGTAGTTTTTTACATGCCACGCGACCAAACACGCAAGACGTACGACAAGATAAAAAGGTGAAGATCGTCATGATCAGACATCGCTCTGGCATCTTCCCTTCTTCGATATGAAAGAAATTCGGGAGGAATTAAAAAACGAGCAAGAACAAGGAAAAAAACATGAGATGTATAGGGAGCAGTAGCATCTCTAGATATCATCTTCTTCACTCACAGGAATGGGAATGGGGATCGACGGGGCATGAGGTCATGAAACGTGTGCGTATTCCTTCATTTTTTACCTGAACTTCTTCCTATCTGCCATGAACGAGGAGATATTAACCTAATAAAAAACCGAGATACATAGGTGTGGATGGGAAGGACAAGAAAAAAAGATCAGGGACTGTTTGTTGATTCGTAGACCTTTCTAATGAGGATTTCGGTTTTATCTACCACTAGGAGAGGGATCCTTTCGGATGAAAGATGAATGAGAAGACGTTTTAGGGCGTACTTTAAGCACGTGCTTGGAAAGTTTTTTTTTTTTTTAAATAACATTAAAACATCTTGAATCATTGCTTTCTGTGGGATGAAGGTTTTTTATCATTTAGGGGGAATTAGGGAGAACTGAGTTTCAAGTTAATTACTAGCGCAAGCCAAACAAATGATTCAGAATTACTCCTAAAAGGCTACTGTGCCTACCACGCATTTCACCCATCAGGAAGGGCAAGAGGTGGGTCATCATTGTTCATAAAAGGGCCCACAGACCTCACACTTGTGTGCACACATGTGTCGGTGTGCGGACATGTGTGCTGTCTGTGGGCTAGTGCACACACCATTTTCGGTGTCAGACACGGAGCGAGTAAAAATCAAAAGTCTTTGATTTTTGGTATCGGTGTCTCTATCGGAGTGACGTGTGTGGCGGAATCACACACCGATGTAGATACACATGTGTGCACACAAGTGTGAGGTCTGTGAGCCCTTTAAAAGGGAATATTGATCACTCCACAGAAATCAGTAAAGAACTTGATACGATGCAAATGTGAAAAAAAAATTACTCTTTCAATATTTCATCAATTTATTGCCAACCGCGATTCAGCTTGGATAAACGCGAATTTTTAAGTTTGATTAACTCTCTTGGGCCGATCTTTATTATTGGTGGTGACTTTAATGCTAAACACACCTTTTGGGGCTCACGATATAACTCGCAAAAAGGTAAAGCACTCTACCAAGCTGGTATGGAAAATGGCTGCGAGTTTCATTCAACGGGAAAACCGATGTACTGGATGTCACAAAAACTCCCGATTTAATTGACTTCTTTATCACGAAGGGAATCAGCGCAAACTACCTAAAAGTCGAAGAGAGCTTTGAAAGGTCAAAGCGATTCTCCTGTTATACTACCGATGAGCGCAGCTCTAATTAAAGTTCAAACACCACCTAGACTAACTAGTAGGAGAACTAGCTGGGAAAGATTCGGAAACTACGTTGAGGAAAGCACTGAACTCAGAGTACCGCTAAGAACATCCTATGAATAAAAAGTCGAAGCTGATCGTTTTGTCCAATCAGTGCAATATGCGGCGTCGAAGAGTACTCCACATCAAGATCGAATTCCGGTCAGTCAAAAGGTATCCTACCCGCCTGAAATAAGACAAATGGTGAACGAAAAACGGAAAGTGTGGAGGCGATGGCAACAAACTCGCGCGCCGCTGGATAAAACCCGATTAAGTCACTTGTGTAATTCGCTCAAAAGGGCAATTAAAGACTACAAGAATGAACGTATCGGCATTTGTCCAGAAAACTTGACTTCAGAGAAAGAATCAAATTACTCTCTTGGGAGAGCTGTAAAAAGTGCTAAAAAGCCGCAAATCCAGGCACCACCAATAAGAAAAGGTCAAGGCGAATGGGCTAAGGAAGATAAGGAAAAAGCAGACACCTTCGCCGGTTACCTAGAGGATACTTTTAAACCCATCCAGGGCCAACCGGTCCAGGATTACGACAATCGCTCGAATACAGAAACGGACTATCGACTACTAGCAGCCACGCTCTCGGAACTTAAAAAAGTATTAAAATCGTTAAAGTCGAACAAAGCTCCTGGTTACGACGGGATGACGTAGTCCGTGTTCCTTGTGTAATGTGGGCCATTTTCCTATGCCATTAATCCGTATGGCAGCAACTTGTTTGCTGAAGAGGTCCAATGGAGGGAGATGTAGTAGAATGTTTAGGGCCTCCATGGGGGTCGATCTAATCGCACCGCTTATGCAAATGCTGGCCGCTCTTTGCACTTTCTCCAGAAGGTTGCGATAGACTGCTTTGTATAGAGCAGTCCACCTAAGTACGATGCCGGATTAAGGTAATAAGTTATATTTTAAAAAGGAGATTATCTGATCCTTATTAATTCGATTTCCAAGAAGGTAAATAAACCGGAAATGCAAAATGGTAATTTATTGGTAAAACCATGCTGCCGGCTACTTATTGATATCACTAAAGCGTCTGATATGGGAGAACACCTTGTCCGTATATAAAAAATAGAAATTCTTGTCGCTTCGCTGAAAAGGTTTAAATCATACCTGAAACATAAATCACTAAGTGATCGCTTGGTCTTCAAACTAGAAATATCCCAAAGCTTAACTTCATCTATTTTTCGTTTTAGAGGTTTTTAAACTGACAACACTGTTTCTATAGGTTGTCAGTTTGACAGTTGAAAGTTGACTTGTGGTTAGCACGCTAGAACAATGCGTGCAAATTGTGACAACTTAGCTTGAATCCATGGTTCGGTTCGCCAAACTTATACGTCAATTTTACGGTCGACATAATCGTCCATCTGAGAAAGTTATTCGGAACACGATGAATCGTTTTCGCATAACGCACACTCTAGTGGATAATACGCATACCCAAAGATGACAAACGGGCGAACAGAAGAAGTTATGAGTCGATCCGCCATAGTGCACAGCAAGTAAATCCATCCATTTCGTGGAAGATTTTACGGAAAGATCTTGGCTTAAAAGCTTATAAGATCCAGCTTATGCAAGAGTTAAGACCGCGTGACCATTATACGTGTCGTAGGCTCGGTGAATGGGCTGAAAACATAATCCTCATTTTCAACGCAAGATGTTGTTCTCCGATCAGGCCCATTTTTGGTTAAAGGGATATGTAACGAAGGAAAATGTCCAAATTCGGAGCGGAGAAGACCCAGACACCTTTGTCGAGGCGCCCTTACAACCACTAAAACTCACTGTCATGTGTGCTTTATGGGCTGGTGGAATCTTCGGCCCATATTTCTTTAAGGACGATACCGAACAACGACGAAACATGATTTCTGACTTCTTCGTTCTTCTTGACGTTACTTTGGTTTCAACAAGATGACGCAACATGTTGGGAGTTGTGCTTAGAGGTAACATCCTTATCAAGGAAGAAATTAATTGTTGCGAAGCAACCACAAGCCTCGGATACGGACGGATACAAAGCTGACGATCCCTGCAAGCCCAGTCCTCTTTGCCCAGTTTGATATAATTGAGTCAATCACGGCAATATAGCCTACACGATACCACGTCCGAAAACGGACATCGGCTACTTGACTTCCTGGCGGGGCGTTATCTCCCTCTAGCTAGTACAATATTCCCGCATCTTAACATCCACAAAGGCACTTGGCCATCAGTTGATTAGTTGCAGTCCACGCCAGACCCTCCTCCAGCATCCTGGATAACCAGGACTCGGATCACGACCTTGTTGATCTGGGCAATGAAAGTTTGACATCGGAAAGCTACAATCGCAGAAGGTCGCTAGGATCTTTGCCAATCGAGTTTCCCTCAACCTCTCGCAATACAGAATAACAGTGGGAACCTCTGATGAGTTCTGATGCCCTGTTTTGATGAGCAATGCGGGCAAGCCCATGTAGCAAAGCAAAACTCCTAAAGCCATGGTTGTAGACGGACGAGAGCCGCTCTTGAACATATCGAGTAGAAAAAAAGGGAGGAACACACGCTTTTAAGGAAAAAGAAAAGAAAGCAGGAAAAGCGTGAGATGTTACCATAGGAATGACGCTCACAAGTTCCACGAAAAAGTGAAACGAACATTCCAGGGCTATAAAGCCAGAACAGAAGCCTGTAGGGATGAAGATGGACAACTAGTAGTAGAGTCACAGTTGGTGTTGGGAATATGGAAGGAACACTTCCGTAGACTGTTTAACGGCGACGAAAGATCTAAAACCGCTGTCAGGCAGAATGATCCATTCGCAACGAAGTTGGAAGAGAATTTTGTCCACCCGACCTAGATGAAATTAAGCTGATCATGTTGAAGCTTAAGGCTAATAAAGCGGCAGGCGCCACCGAGCTATTTACAGTGGCTAGAAATGAGCTGGTAGGGCGCATGCATCAGCTCATCTATCAAATATGGTCGGAGGAAAGAATGCCCGACGAATGGAATCTCAGCATCGTTTGCCCAATCCACAAGAAAGGAGACCACTATAACAGCGCCAACTACAGGGGAATACGTCTCCTTAACATCACATACACGATCTTCTCTGCCGTACTATGTGAACGTCTGCAACCCTTTGTGGATAATATGATAGGTTCTTAACAGTGTAGTTTCAGGCCAGGTAAATAGACCAAATATTCACCCTGCGGCAGATCTTTGAGAAGACCCAAGAATACCAAATCGACACCCATCACCTTTTCATCGATTTCAAAGCACGTATGGCAGTGTGCAAACGGACGAGCTGTACTGAGCCATGTCTAGTTTTAACATCCCTGCCAAACTTGTCGGATTACGCGGGATAAAAAGATTTCCCGCTGCTCCATTAGGATCGGTAGCGAATTAACCGATACCTTAGAGGTTATAAAAGGATTTAGACAAGATGACGACAAGGATACGAGAGGTACGATCTATTTCAAGTCTGCGCAACTGCTTGCGTACGCGGATGACTTTGCGTAATTGAACGATCATAGCTGGGGCGTCAATGAAGCGTTCGAAAGCATTGAGGTAGGAGCGGCTAAAATGGTTAAAACGAAATACAAGCTGTTAACCAAAAAAGACACACAACACCGACGTCTCGGCCAGAACTCGAAGTGGTCAAAGTGGTCGTCTACCTTGGCTCAGTAGTGACAAGCGACAACAACACCGTGGGCTGAGATCAACCGCTGCTTCTTTGGGCTCAAGAGGCAATTGAGAATTGTAGCCCTCTTTCGAAAGACCAAAGCTGCGCTGTACAAAACCTTAACCATCCCGGTCCTCCTCTATGGCGCAAAGGCCTGGACTCTAACGTATGGTGGATGTAGAGGCCCTTGGTCGTTTCGAGAGGAAAATTCTGCGTTCAATCTATGGTCCCGCTTGTCCTCCTCAGCTTGAGTGGAGGAGAACATACAATGACGGATTATACGGGCTTTACATCGGCCTAGTATGACATCTACGGATCTAACGACTAAGATGGCCATGTAGTGCGAATGGATGACACAGCTCCGGCCCGAAGAGTCCTCGAGTCCAATCTCGAACGACGACGGAGCAGATGGCGACCGAATCTGAGGTGGCGCATACAGGTGGAAGGGGACCTTAACCAACTGAGAGTGAGTCGCTGGAAACAGCCGGCAAAAGACTGTGTCAGCGGCTGGTCAAAGACCGTGCCGGCTGGAGAGGCTTGTTGGTTGAGGTCTATGTTCACACCTAAGTAGATAGGAAGGGCGAATAGTGAGAAAGAGAAAACCGTAACCATAAAAAACTCCAAACTCAGAGACAACCACAACTTATTTACTTAGATGGCGCTACAGTTCGGGGTGAACCAGGGCCTCAACCAACAAGCCTCTCGAGCCCGCACGATCTTTGATGCTTCCAGTGTCGCACGCCCAGTCAGTTGAGGTCTCTTTCCACCTGTGCGCGCCACCTTAGGTGCGGTCGTCCTCTGCTGCGTCGTCCCTCGGGGTTGGTGTCAAAGACTCTTCGGTCCGGAGCGATGATTTTCGTTCGCTCTATTTGGCCCAGCCACCCTAGACGTAGGATCCGAAGACGTCTAACGAGGCCGATGTCGCTGTAAAACTGTACAGTTCTTGATTGAATCTCCTCCTCCACTCTCCATTTACACAAATGAGATCAAAAATTGCACGGAGAATTTTCCTCCGGAAACGCCCAAGACCCTCTTTATGCGCTTTTGATAACGTCCATGTCTCAGCGCCATAGAGGAGGAATATGACATATGCTACTGAAGCTGTTACAAGAAGAACAAACAACGCCTATTTGGATGTAGATTTTTTGTTCGAGGTGGCATAGGCAGAAAGTCCCAAGCTCCCGGCATTTGAGCTAACGCCTCATTGCAATCTGCGTCAAAGCTATCTTCTTGAACATCAGCCTGAAATGCGTTCACGCCCCCACGGGCAACGGAGACAAAGATATCTCCTATGACCTCCTAGTAAGAAAATACGCTCAATGTCCCAGCTATGACACCAGGATTGTTATAAGAGATTTCAACCCGAAGCTGGATAAAGAGCACATCTATGATTGACATCGGGAAATTTCTTCCAAACAAGCTTTCCCTCAAGCTTTCCCGAGAGCCGTTGCAAGCTGCTCAAACCATAGAACGCCAACGGAGACGTTGTCGAAGCGCCACCAACTAGGAGAGACTCTTGATTTGATGACGAGTGACATGCAGAAAAAAAATGCATATATGGCCGCGTTACATCAATGAAGAGCTTCTCATGAACTCTACGACCGGAAAAGAACGGAGGAGCATACGTTTTTCAGAACACACCAACCAACTGGGGGTGCGACTCTGGCCACAGCTAGCTGGAACTGTAGCGCTACCTAAGTCAAGGCATTTTTATCATATCCTACTAAAGTCGCCATTAAAAGGTCTCGCGATGACTGAAACAAAAAGGTACAAAATCCAAGCTGTTGTATATGGTATCACTAACATCATACTTTCAGTTCATTCCATTTCAGAAGCGATCTGCGAATTGAACATTTGTTTGGATATATCATTTCGACAACCGAATTTGTGTAAGCCTTTATTAATTGAAACGTTGTTAGGAGTGACTACGTGGCAATATCCCATAACCATGGGAATTTTGTCGACCATTTCTAGTACAGTAGAGTCCATTGGTGTGTCATTTATGTTATTCAAATGTCCAAGCGTGTGATCGATATGTTATTGTAAAATCGATGGATCCAATTAAAAAAGCGAACCTGTATAGATTCTAGGACGTATGTACAAGTAAGCATGTAGTTAGGAGTGGCCGCCTGGTTGCAGAGGGACTAAGGTCCAATTAGCGAGTATGCCAAGTGACATAGTGTGTCAATTTGTGTTTCAAGTCCACCCGGTGGAGTTGAGAAATTTAATGATGTTGCAGAATTCGTCAGTGTGTGTTAAACGAGATGCCTAACTTGGCAGCGTGAGTGCCGACAGGCCAATGGTCAGTCCTTTTTTTTTATCTATATATTGGAGCACTCAGACGCAAATACTTGTCCATTTTACTCCAGACGGTCACCTTACATTAATGTATTTTCCCCGTTTTCCGAAGAGAAATGACAAGAAGTTTCAGTGATGTAGAGCTAAGAGATTCGGCACACACCACGTCGACCCCAAGGGTGCGCCACCATGCGCGAGCAAAGGCGAGACAGTCGCTGAAAAAATGTTCCGCTGTGTCATCCTCCTGTAGCACAAGTAGGCGTCTCACTGATGCCAGACATGCAGAGATGCTTAGCATAAGTGAAGTGGCCCTTAATGACTCCCACAAGTCTTCTGCAGTCAATTCTCCTTTAGGACAGGAAGAATGTTGCAGACATCAGTTCCTACGCGCCTAGTCATCCTGCAACCTGGACAATCCCTCCATCTACGGTTGTATGTATTAAATACACAATTTTAAATGTAGGAATTCACCGTGGACGCAGGTAGACCTAGAGCGGCTCCAGGTCCTGAGAAGCTCTCCATTCTGGCGAGTTTATCAGAAATCTCTTTTCCTGTCTGGGATCCCAGAGTGACCTGGAACCCATACAAAACTTAGTGAATTTAGACTACCGACTCTTTTCAAGAACACGCCATTGAGTGCAACTTGGCTGTCATTGCAGACGCATATGCTTTTTCCCTTCCCCCTGTGCTCCACAACCTAGTGCATGGTCATAAGAATCGCGTATATCTCTGATTGAAAGACAGACGTATATCTCCCTAACGAGAAGTGCAGTCGGATGTTTTCGCACCCAAAGATACCCCCAGTTCCGAATCCCCGCCCAGACCTGCAGCCATCATTGAAAATGCAAAAACCATCCTTTCCGGGTTCAGTATCCTGACGCCCTGAAAATTCGACTGTAAAATTACAATGCAATAGGATACCGGATGTCAATGCGTGAGAAGGCATGTCCATGAGAGAGGGCTCGTAGGACATTTCTTGCGCAAGCACTCTGTTGTAGCGCCCGGTGTGCTAGGAAAAACCCCCGTACAGCTACGGTTTTTGACTCAACATGCTTTGACCAAAGAACTTTGCTACCTAAGATGACTCCCAGGTACTTAACTTCCTTTGCATACCGGGATGGAAGTACCAACAGAGTCATGTCAGTATTTTTCCTCCGTATCGTGAAGAGAACGCCATCGGTCTTAAGAAGATTAACCCACACCAATCATCAATCACATTTAGCGCTAAGCATGAGCCGACAGAAAGAACGGCGACATAATCCGTATAGGAATAGGTAGAGGCATAGATTCTACAGGCATTGAGAGGCAGAGAGTCGCTTTGCGGGCAGCCCTATTTTCGCCGTATTTGATAAACTGGTCGAGGCCAGCATCAGCGGTCAATGTCCTGGGCACTAGCTTCAGTGCTTCCTCTACGCCATGCCGTCGAAAGCAACTTTGCGCACGTGCATCTCTACCAGTTTGTCCATGCTTTTCAGCAGGAAGGATGTTGGAATAATTGGTCTAAAACTCTTGGCAAGTCAGTAGTCCTCTTTCCCTATTTTGCGAATAAAGACTACTTTCACCGTGCGCCAGGGAATAGGTATATGGCCAATCGGGTTCGCTCGTGCGTTCTTTTTTTGTTGTAGGGAGGCCATATCTTTCTTGATATGGCACAGTTACTTAGGGTGCTCCATCTGGAGTTCGCCCTTGAAAGGGAGTGCTGAAAATGTTGTCCCTCGACCCCTGGGGGGAGAATATTGCCTCCGCCAGGGTGCTATTGAGGGTAGAGCCGTGCCTTGCCAGCGCATCAGCGCATCAGCTTCGTTATCCTCTATGTTGATATGGCAAGGAACCCGGAAAAGAGTGATTTTGAAAGTGATTTCCTAGTTTGAATGTTATTGTGTTTGAATCGAGGGTTTTGAGAGCTGATTGGCTGTCATTACAAATGGCAACATCTGGTCTTGGACGTATAAGGCAAACTTAATTTTAAGCTTGTGAAGCACATTGTGACCAAGATCACCGCTAAGAACGAATTGAAGCTACTCTATTTCCTTTCGGGTAGCTGTTACTTAGTTACTTAGACCAAGTTGTTTTACATCCGCGATTACTTGGTCTTCATTCCGGAGTTTCGGTCTTCCTCTTCTTCTCGAACCAGGAGGCTCGGAGTCGAAAACCATCTTACCTAGAGCATTGGTGTTCACGCGTTCGATGCGGCCGAGGCAATGTAGTCGACGGATCCTTATCTATACCCAAATCTTTGTACAGCTAATAGAGTTCGCGGTTATCTCACAGACAGGACCAAATATCCGGCGCAAAATTTTTCGTTAGAAAGAACCCAAAATCAGTTCCCCCGTCCTGCTTATCGTCCAGCTTTCGGCTGCGTATAGCAAGACTGGCAGTATAAACGTTTTGTTTGTTGTTCTGACAAACCGAAGTAGCGATTCTATCGTTTGTGCAGTTTAAGTTTGTCCCGAGGTAGACAAACTCCTTAACCGTTATATTTTGTCCCAAGTAGTGAGCGACGAATCCGTTTTTGCTTGACAGCATCTATTTTATCTTATCCTCGTTTTTCGTTTTCCTCAAATGACGTGGAAGCTTCTACAACGTCACGCTGAGACCGCGTGATGATGTCAATATCATCCGCGTATCCTAGCAGCTGGACAGACTTTTAGTAGATAGTGCTTTCCCTGTCGACGCCTGCCCGACGCACTATCTGCTCCAGCACCAAATTGAAGAAATCATATAACAGCGCATCTCCCTACCGAAATCCGGTTCATGTTTCAGACGCTTCAAAGGTCCTAGAACAGCCGGATCAGTTTTCTTGGGATGTAGAATCCGGCCATCGCATCAAACAATCCTTTGCGATGAATGCTGTCGTATGCGGCTTTAAAATCTATAAAGAGATGGTGTGTATCGATTTCGTGTGTCTTTTCCAGGATTTGTCGAAGTGTAAATATTTGGTCTGTAACCGATTTGCCAAGCCGGAAGCCGCACTGGTAGCTGCCGATTAGTGCGGTGCAAAAGCGCTGTAGACGTTCACACTGTACGCTGGACAGGATCTTGTATGCGACATTGAGCAGGGATATACCCCTATAGTTCTTGCAACAGGTAGGATCACCTTTTTTAAGGATGGGGCCATGTCGGGCATGTTTTTATCTTCCCAAATTCTACAGAATATCTGGAGCATGCTCCCTACTAGAACATCGCCGCCAGCCTTGAAGAGCTCTGATGGCAAGCAATCTGAACCTGCGGCCTTGTTGTTCTTCAGCTTTTGAATGGCTGTGCCGACTTCAGAGAACTACTTCAGCGGCTGGAGTTGGGATTTCCTCAGTCCCTACCATTCTCTCTTAGTCACGCTCGTTAAGCAGTTTAAATACATCCACTATTCCTTGCGGGTCGGTGACAAGATTACCCTTAAAATTTCGAAGAGCCTGGGTGCCTTTCTTGAAGTCTCCTGCAAGGCTTCTTACTTTCTTATAAGAGGGCCGCGTTTTATGCTTGTCCTTAGACTCTTCGATATCCTTCAGCTTGGAGGCTTCGAAGATTCTTTTCTTTAGTCGCAGCAGTTTTTTCTCCTCCCTTCTTCTGTCTCGATACTCCTCTCGCTCTCGTTTTTTGCTGTAGCGCCTTTTGGTACGCCTCGTCGTTTTCTGCCCTTTTCTGCTCACGCTCGCAATCATATCACGGGTTTCTTGTCGGGGGTGGTAGGTAGCCTAAGGTGTTCTCGGCTACTTCCTGAATGACTGAGCGGCAATGCAGCCACATATTGTTGACATTTGTTCTCGATGTAGGTATACAATGTCGTCCAATGTCGAACCTTCTCATGGTAGACTGGTGCTGCTTTCTGACATTGGACAGTTGAGCTCTAAATCTTGCTGTTACGAGGAAATCGTCAGAGAATACAGAGTTCTGACACTCCAGGAGCATAGTCGCAAATCGGTTTCGCGCCATGTCGTCTTCGAGAATTCGTCCGTTTATCCGAGGCATTTTGCTCATCCATAACTTGATTTTTTTTACATGTGATCCGCCGTACAACTGCCAATCTAGTCGGGGTATCGTAGCGCCCTCTTACCTAGTGCGATAGCTGCATACATTTGTTCACCTCTCAACGGTTGTTGTAGAAGCTATCCAGTGGGCGCCGCGAGAAGGCTGTATGTCAACTTGACCCGGGCATTGAAACGAGGATCGTTGCTTGCATCTCGCCAGGTTGAGAGCAATCAACAAGGGCTTACATATGTATTTGTAATCTTAGGAGCAAAAAGAAATACTTCTTTATTGGCCACGGCGAACACCGGAGATGGAACATATTCCTGAGACTTTCTCAGAACATACATATCCTTATACAAAAACTTACAAACTGAGAAAATGTAGATAAGAACGAAAACACCGGAAAATAATAACGTCCTAATTATTGACCGAAAGATGTGGCATACTGACCCATTAAGGATAAGTAACTATTGCAAATTTGCTTTTTTAAATTTGTTCTATTACTTTATTCGCTGAAAAGGTGGAAAGAACAAACTAATTGCATGAAGTTATGCTACATAGAAAGGCACATATGCAACAGCCACCGTTTAAATAGAAAGTATCGCATCCAATGTGGCAATTGTGGAATTGTATGCTAACTTCCTAGTTTATGAAGGACATAACGCCATTAAATCCAGGGGCTTCGGGGCTTCGTATATAACCGAGTACTTGTAATTGTGGGTGTTATTAGCTCAAGTGTATTATGTCTCTTTTTGCTCACTATTTTCTCAACAGCTAACGTGATTTATTTGAGATCATCAAATTGATCCAAGAACCGCATATCCACCCCATCCTAGAATTGACATAATCTCAAATGTTCGCCACCGCCAAGGAATCACTAACTTGCTATCCAAACGAAACCAAAGTGGACTTAAGCAAATGTGCACAAAATAGAGAAATGGTCTGTATGTAATGTGGGATTGGCTGATATAAAAAAAATCAAATGTTCACAGGACATTTGTGCAGAGTTTTTTATTCACTCACCCAATGATATGGACAAGGATACCGATACCGAGCAGGGATAGTAACTCTCCCACACGAAAATGCACAGATAATAAATGATGTGTCCTTATTGCTTTTTTTGTTCCCCGATTTCCCATCTTCTTTAAGGACAATCGCTCGCGTACACGAGTAGTTTGCGGTTTCGTATATGTCCTGATAAGTTGGAAATATGTACGTCCTCTTTCAAATCGTCCGATAATCACCATAAGAGTCATCCGACAAGGAGCAAAAAAAATAAAAACCAAAACCAATTGACAGATAAGAACCACGAGAAATTGGAAAGTCTCACTCAAGCAATGTCCCTCGCCGTATTATTTGATTCTAGAGTGCTTAGGAGCACAACCGTATCCTTATGGTAATCTGGAGGTAGATTTGTTGTTGTTGCTTTTTTGTTTGGTTTTCGTATGTTAAGAAATTACACACAGGAACCCGTATCCCCTCGAATTGTCCAAATGACCACTCGTGGAGGGAAAGTTTGTTTTTTACTCTTCTCTCGATTGATATACATAATCGAGTGCCATCAGGATTTGTGAAGCAAGGTTATGTGTGCTGCTACTGCTGCTGACTGGTTGCTAGCTCGCATATATTTTGCTGTTTTTTTCCACCTCCTTTTTGGGGTAATGCCTCCATTTAGGGCCATGTATATGCATGTATGTGAACACGAGTGTGCCGTGTGAGTAGAATGGTTGTTTGTTTAGTTCAGTTTTTTTTTTTTTTTATTCCCGGACAGAAGTGATTTTTTATTGTCAACCGAATTTGGGGAATTTGCTTATTTAGAGATACTTTCGAGCAGATTGTTTGATTAATGGCTTCGTGAGAGCCATATCGAGAAGACGTTGTGAGGACGATCGAAGTTAGTGCTGATTGCTGTTTATACATATACATACATGGTTTAGAATGGGTAAAGGAATCGTGTAGACTTAATGGCTTCAGATGTCCTGAAATGCGATATTTGACTTGAAATGAGATGTTGTGTTTTACTTTAGCGACAAGGGTGGATATGGTAAAAAAATATATAGCTGAATCGGTGGCCATTGCATGTTTGCAGATTTGAATACAATCGGTTAACACGCAATGGTATCCGGGAACGCGATAGGAACTCCTTTTCCTAGGTGTTGCAAAAGGATTTTATGATCGTATCGGGTGGTGGAGTAGTTGACATTGGGTTGGGTTATTTGTTGAGGTAATTTGAAAGTTAAATACTTTGTCATGGTTAGCGTTTTATGAATCGTGAGGGGTTTAATGATTTGCTTTACGACAGGAAATGTTCCGAATTTCTTTCGATCATAAAATTTAGGAAGCTCGTTTGTGGTGGAAGTCGAGGAAGTCTTTGAATTAATTCGATTTGTTTTTGCTTTCATTTCAAACATTACATTCAGTGAGTTTATTCAGAATTTACCATAGTGAATTCATTGCTTTAACGCGACAGTATCGTATTTAGTGTAGGTATAGTATTTAGTGTTTTACGCGCCACTTTAGAACGCAGGGAAATACCTTCGGCTATATAAAAAACTTTTCGACCTCCTGGATAGAACATATGTCCAATTACTTTTTTTTTTTTTTTTTTTTTTTTTAGAGACTCGCGCAGGTTCAAGAGTTTTTATATTCTCTTATGATGTGTTGACACACACAACCTGAACGGAGTACAGTGGTTGGGGTCGTTGATGTTCATTCACTACTCTCTTACTTCCTTACTTCCTTACTTACTTAGATAGCACTACAGTCCTTGGTGAACCTGGGCCTCAACCAATAAGCGTCTCCAGCTGGCACGGTCTTTGGCCAGCTGTTTCCAGCGCCGCACGCCCAGTTGGTTAAGGTCCCCTTCCACCTGCGTGCGCCACCGTTGAGAGACATCTTAGCCGCTTCTACCTCAATGCTCACAAAGGCTTCATTGTCGTCTCGCTATGTTCGTCCAATCACGTCAATGTCGTCGGCGTACGCAAGCTATTGCGTAGACTTGAAATTAATCGTACCTTTTGTGTTGGCCAGTGACTCTTGCACGATATTTTCAAGCACGATGTTGAAAAACTCGACTGCTAAGCATTCTTGATATCCTCATTCGTACCTTGGCTACAACAAGGTAGTGGTCCGAGTCGATGTTGGCCCCTCGGTAGGTTCGTACGTCGAGAATACAGGAGGAGTGTCTGGCGTCGATCGCAATGTGATCAATCTGGTTGGTGGTCGATTGATCTAAAGGCCGCTAGGTACCCTTGTGGATGTTGATATGGGGGAATCGTGTGCAAATCGATTAGCCTAAGTCCGTTGTCGGATGTGGTGTTATGGAGGCCATGCTTTCCTATGATCGACTCTTTGCCCAGTTTTCCCTTAAAATCTCCTTGAACTATTTTTGTGTCGTAGCTGGGGCCATGGGCATATGTTCTGTCTAAGAGATCGTAGAATTCTTCTTTGAGTCGATCGCCCTTTCCTTCCGTTGGGGCGGGAGCGCATATTAAGCTAATGTTTCCGAAATTAGCTTTGCTCGGAAGCTTAAGACGTTTTGTCGGACCCTTCCTCTAATAACGAATCAGCACCCAACTAGGCGCTGTTTGTTCTCCTTGTAGCACTTCCCGTAGTAGATGTCGCAGTTTTTCATCTGTCTTTTGCCTGGTCCATCCCATGGCACTTCTTGGAGTGCCTTTTACAATAAGGTAAAGCGCACATGCCATAGCTACAAGGCCAAAGCGGCGGCCTGCAGGGATAAAAATGGAGAACTGGTAGTAGAGTCGCAGTCGATGCTGAGGATTTGGAATGACCACTTCTGCAGACTGTATAATGGCAAGATATACAGTCAAGATACCGCTGTCAGGCAGAACGAGCCGTTCGTAATGGACGACGATGTAGGAGAATTCCGTCCACCTGACCGAGACGAAATCAAAACAGCGATATCAAGACTTAAACCTAATAAAGCCGCGGGCGCAGACGGCCGTCTGCTGAGCTTCTTACGGCGGCTGGAGTCGAGCTGATAAGGTGCATTTGCAGGGTAAAAATGAGGGAGAAAACCATGCCCGATGAATGGAATCCCATAATCGGTCCATAAGAAAGGAGACCCCTTTAAACTATAGGGGAATAAGTCTCCTTAACATCGCATATAAGATCTTCTCTGCCGTATTGCGTGAACGCCTGAAACCGTTTGTGGATAACCTGATCGGCTCTTATCAGTGTGGTTTCAGGCCAGGTAAATCCACAATAGACCAAATATTTACGCTACGGTAGATCTTGGAGAAGACCCAGGAATACCAAATCGACACTCACCATCACTTCATCGATTTCAAGGCTGCATATGACAGCGTGTATAGAGATTAGCTATACAAAGCCATGTATAGTTTTAACATCCCTGCCAAACTCGTCCGACGGTGCAGGATGCAAATGGAGAATTCTCGCTGCTCCACTTAGGTCGGTAATGAGCAAACCGAGACCTTTGATGTTAAAAAAGGATTTAAACAAGGTTATACTTGCGTGTATGACGCGCTGTCATACAACTTTTTCAACATCGTGCTTAAAAAGATCGTGCAAGAGTCACTGGCAAACACAAGAGGTACGATTTATTTCAAGTCTACGTAGTTGCTTGCGTACGCCGACGACATTGACGTGATTGGACCGACACAGCTTCATAGCCAAGAAAAAGTAATTCCTATACGGACAAAAAGTATGCAACGCAGTTGTAAATGGAAAGCGACCAGACGTACTGCTGCAGGCATAACACTCACAGTAAATGGTAAACTGAAAATTCATCCTCTGCGTATGCAATACAAAAGTGTTTGAACGAATTACTACGGACTATAACCAACGCAGAATTTGGTCGGCTCTCGTCCTATCTAGGTCTAGGACAACCACCCCTGAGAGTAGTGAACGAACATCAACGACCCCAACCACTGCACTCCGTTCAGGTTGTGTGTATCAACACATCATAAGAGAATATAAGAAAAAAAAAAAAAAAAAAAAAAACAGCGTGATGTCAATGAGGCCTTTGTAAGCATTGAGAAGCGGCTAAGATAGGTCTCACGGTTAATGATGGTAAAACCAAACATCTGCTTCATCTAAAAGAGACGGACAACACCGACGTATTGGCCAGAACGTCACCATGGGCGGATATAACTTTGAAGTGGTCAAGGAATTCGTCCACGTTGGCTCACTGATGACCAGCGACAACAACACCAGCGCTGAGATAAAACGCAGAATCACTATTGCCAACCGTTGTTTTTTTGGGCTCAAGAGGCAATTGAGAAGTAGAGCCCTCTCTCGGAAAACCAAGGTGACACTATACATATAAGAGCTTAATCATCCCAGTCCTCATTTACGGCGCAGAGGCTTGGACCTTAACAAAAGCGGATGAAGATGCCCTTGGTCGTTTCGAGAGGAAAATTCTGCGCACTATCTACCGTCCCGATTGTTCAAACGGTATATGGAGGAGAAGATATAATGAAGAACTGTACGGGTTGTACAACGACATCGGCCTGGTACGACGTACTTATACAGCGTCTAAGGTGGCTAGACCATGTAGAGCGCATGGAAAATACAGCTCCGACCCGAAGAGTCTTCGAATCCACCCCGGAAGGAAGGCGCGGCAGAGGACGGCCGCATCAACGGTGGCGCACACAGGCGGAAGGGGACTTTAACCAACTAGGCATGCAGCGCTGTAAACAGCTGGCCAAAGACCGTGCCAGCTGGAGACGCTTGTTGGTTGAGGCCCAGGTTCACCACCTAAGTAAGTATCTGCATTTTATATACATATGTACATACTGATCCAGGTATCTGACTACACTTTTACTTGCTAGTGGATCCCCGTCCGGTCCAATGATTGCAAATCGTAAATACATAATGTGTTTTGGGGTGAGCGTACCAACGTTACACGCGCCGTGTGGCATGTTGCGCCATACAAAAATACTGCGCTATTATAGCCCTCGATGTGAAAAACGCATTTAATTCCCACAAGGTTCGGTCTTAAGCCCCTTGCTGTGGAACGCTATGTACGATGGAATTCTACACCTACCGACTTCCAGCGAAGCATACATCATTGGCTTTGCGCATATAGAAACAATAGAAATAGTTCGTCGTTGGCTAACTGACGCTGGTCTGCGACTTGCTGAGCAGAAAAGTCTGTGAAACGATATAGATTAGAGTCGGGTGGCACGAAGTAGTCTCACAACCCTTCATTAAGTACCTAGGGGTGATTATCGACGCGCGGCTAAGTTTCAAATACCACCTTGAATATGCCTGCAAAAAATCGTCGAAAGCTGTTAATGCACTTTCTGGGCTTATGAGTAATATAGGGGCCCAAAACAGAATAAAAAACTACTGATTGCAATAGCTGCCAATTCAATAAATATGTACGCAGCAAAAATATGGGCAAATGCCGCGAAAGTTAAGTCCTACGCGCGTGGAGTTAAGTCCGTCCTCCGACTCAGCGAACTTAGGGTCGCCAGTGCTTTTCGAACGGTTTCAAACGATACCATTCTTGTCGTATCTTCAATGCTAACTATCGACTTACTAGCTGAAGAGATGAAAAGACTTCGAAGTGAACGAGTTCGAAACGGCCGAGTAAACGACGATAAAAGAAAATATGAAAGGGATCGCAGTATCGCAATCTGGCAACAACAATGAAACGAATCCGTAGAGGGAAGATGGACACATCGTCTTATACCAGGAATCGAGGTATGTGTGAAACAATATATTATTTAATTCAGTTTCTGACGGGACATGGATGATTCAGAGAATACCATTTGAAGCGCAAACACGAAGTTGTCCCTTACTGTCCACATTGCGAACACGTTCTAGAAAACGGGGAACATGTGCTTTTTCATTGTCCACGGTATACAAGTGAGAGGATCGTTTTTCGAGAACAATTTGGGGAGTGGCCCACCACTCCTGAGAATATTGTAAGTTACATGCTTCAGAACGATGAAAACCGGAACATCGTAAGTAATGTGGCGGTACGCATAATGAGCGAATAGTTCAAACACCAGAGTTTCAAACGAGAGTATTGCCTAAAAGGCTAACCAGCCCCGCGAAGTAGCACCTAACGGCGGTCCCGCGGGGAGAGTGGTTAGAAGTGTGCAGGGTGTGGTTTACAACGTAGGCGCATTCCTGACAACCTTAGCTAGGCCTACAGGCCCGGGCTACTGTATCTGGCTACTGGCGCAACCAAAAAAAAAAAAAAAAGAAAAAAAAGAACCAATCAACTGAGTATCGAATGAATCTTGCTGCTACGAGGAAGTGGTCAGAGTCGACATTTACCCCTCTAAATGTTCGCACATCCGGGATGATTGATGAGTGCCTTGCGTCAATGGCGGTTCGACCGTCCGGAGATCGCCAAGTTGCTGTGTGGATTCGCTTACGAGGGAATCTTGTGCTACTTATCACCGCATTACGAGCTGTCGCAAAGTCCGTGAGTCGGACGCCGTTATCTATTGTTGTATCGTGGAGGCTGTGCTTTCCGATCACTCCGCCAAGGGTGTTCACCTTACCGATTTTGGCGTTGAAGTCCCCAAACACGATTTTAACATCGTACTCCGGACAAGCTCCGTAGGCGTTATCCAGGAGGTCATAGAAGTCCTCCTTGATAGGGTCTCCAGGCTCGTCGGTAGGGGCGTGTGCACATATAAGGATGGTTATAAAATCTGTCTCTGATGCGGATCACAGCCAGGCGATCACTTATAGGCTTAAGGTCGATGACCCTCGACCTTAACCGCTTTCCCACGACAAATCCGCATCCGCAAGTGCAATCTTTTGTGACAGCTGTAATAAATGTCGCAATTTTTCTTCCCCATCATACCGTTTCCTATCCAGCGTATTTCCTGGACCGCAGTAATATCCGCCTTGTATTGCGTGAGGATTCCTTCCAGTTTATGAGCAGCTCCAGGAGTATACAGACTTCTGGCATTCTAGGAGCAGAGTCGCAATTCGTGTTCCTTTTTCGCGCCATGTCGTCTTCGAGAATTTGTCCATTTATCCGAGGCATTTTGCTCATCCATAACTTGATCTTTTTTACATGTGATCCGGTATTGTAGCGCCCTCTTGCCCAGGGCGATAGTTGCATACATTTGTTCACCTCTCAACGGTTGTTGTAGAAGCTATCCAGTGGGCGCCGCGAGGTCGTATGTCAACTTGACCCGGGCAATTAAATAGGGATCGTTGCTGGCATCTCACCATGTTGAGAGCTATCAACAACTTTAACCTGTATGTCCGAGCCCACACCATCCCATGTCGTCTTTGGGGATGCTTATTATCCACTAGGGTGTACGAAAACTATTCATCAGATGGACGATTATATTGACCGTAAAATAGACGCAGCGAACGATTAGTTTGGCAAACAGAACCATGGGTTTCAAAATAAATTTTCACAATTTGCACGTGTTGTTCTGGCATTAATGACTTTAATATGTTCAAATAGCAAAGCACAAATCAACTTTCAGTTGTCAAACTGCCAATCTGTTGAAACATTGTTGCTAGTTTAAAAACCAAGCGATTCCAGCTGGTCCAGGTAAGACAAAAAATACGAATATCCATTAGGGACATTATAATTCTTATGAAGGACCAAACCCTAGCAGTGGCTGCCAATGCATACTCGTTCATCGAAAACAAGTCTTTAATGCGGCATTTCTTTCAACGAGATAGCTGAGTAATCTAATATTACTCGTATGAATACGATGCCCGCAAGGGCATCGCAGAAGGCTGTTCGCTCAACAAACTTGCCAGATTTGATTCAACCATTGTTAAGGTCTCGCTCCTCTAACATCTTAATTAAGTATGCCTATCGACATTATGTAATCAATTAAACTTGAAACAATCTGAGTGAGGTATGTACATAACTTCTAAACTAGACAGTGATAACTGAAAACGTTTATTTAGTGTCCACCCCATCCACACCAACGAGAAGAATTCCCATGTTCAGCTGCCAAAGATCTCGTCTGTCTGTCTGCCATTAGTAATTCTATCGTTTCCTCCATTTTTGCGAATCTCTAATGAAATCACTCAGAACACCACACCACACGCAGAACGCTGACTTCATTTTTTGTACCAAGCCATAGGGTTAGCCTTTAAACCGACTATGGGTAGGGGACAGAAGCATTGAGCACTTGTATGACGAATGAGCTTCTTCCGTTTATGCTAATGCGGTTGAATCGAACGTTGCTTCCCCATTGGTGCGTACGTTGTTTCACAGCGACTACCATGTGTGTGCGTTTACTCAACACACTAAGCGAAAGGGTGGGTGAAAGGATGGATGGATGCCCTGCCTTTTTTGGCATTTTTTTTTTTTTTTTTTGTTTTTTCTTACTCTGAACATGAGGAACAACCCATGCGGAGGAAGAGTGGTGTGTGAATATGTAAATATGTAGATGGCAAGCGAACTGGGGTTAAGGAACGGTTTGTTTTTCTTCATCCCAGAATGCAGATGAAGAGGAAGGTCGTCGCCGGCATCGTCGTCTTCATCTTGTCGTGTTGTCTTATGTCTTAGCGCGTGTGGAACTTGTATAGGGTAAACGCTCACATATGGGTGGGGCAGAGACCCAGCACGTTCTCCTTTCGTTCTTTCCCGGTTCTTTATTTTTCAAACTCCCCTTTGCTGTCAGTTGGTTTATGGCGCAGATATATGTACATAAAAAAAAAAATAAAGAAACGAATCAACGTAACGAAACATTTTTTTATTTATTTCGCTTCTGGATTTTCCACTCATGAGCATAAATTTTCTATCTGAAGGGTGGCATGCCACGCAGATCGTACGTTATGTGTTTATTCTTTTTTGGGGCTTCTGCCTTTCAAACTTCTACCTCCGCCTCCTTGTTCGGGTTTCCGTCGTTTGTTACTTCTTAATATCTAAATTTACATATCTTCACGTACATATGCGCAAGCGGGAGGGAAAGGCATTCTCCAGTACGAGAACAGATGAGGCTGCCCCTTTGAGTGCGTATTTTTCTCGACGTCAGCTTCTCCCACTTGTGATGAATGGAAGCATTCGAATCGGAAATCGTATGCGATTGGGTTGTGTCTCCTTACGGAACAAAAGACATGCACGGAGTGGATATGCTTGATGTTTATTTTTGGCGCGGATTGCTTCCCTTTGTGCGCAGGTTAACGGCTACGATACGATTGTTTCCTCTTGGAAGGAGACACAGTGTTTTACATTTGGTATCCGATCTGGAGGAAAAGTGTCATCCTGCTGACCTTTGGTGTGTCACTCGACATCGTTTTCGACGTGATGTGGTGTACATAATAGATACATACAGACATATGTATGTATGATAGTGTGCATTCGAAGATTGGTGATCGAATTTATTTCTGGTCATTGTCGTGCGTTTGGTTCTTTTTTTTTTTGCCTTTATTTTCTTTTGCGCTTGCTTTTGACTTTGATTGTCGTGAATGGCTTTGGAATTTCTTTTTTATCATAAATTTATTCGTTTCGATGGTAAATAAATTGCAGAAGTTGAAATGTTATCTGAGGAGGACAAGTGTCCATTAGGTGACTGTTGGGGTCAGGCGACACAGTGAATAGTATTGGCGTGACATGTTTATTTGATTTTTAATGCATTGGCAAAGGTAAGGGAATCGCTTGTCGGGGTGGAAATTCAGGAATCCTATTTGACACATACAACCGTCAAAATGAATGTCAGATTTTGATTGACATTGCTAAAGATGGCTTGTCAGCTCGCAATAGATTTCTGAAGGCATTGGATGTTAGGCACAAAAGGAATTGTGCATAGAAGTAGGGGTTTCTAAATCGAGAAAAATCTTCTGTCTCACTGAAATCATTTCCATTAGAAACTACTGTAAAGTACATATGTACAGTAGCCGACAAAAGTCTAGGTACGGCCGGCAAGACATGCTTTATGCTATCCTGTGTTACTGTATAGTATCGATAAAGACGCGCTTATTTTGTTTGTCTTTTCTGTTTATGTAAAGCTACGCACGGCTTGGGTTAAGTTGTAATTCAGACAGTTTTGAGAAAAGTACAGCTGCGAAAATGGGTCCTCGAAAAGAAATTTCAACTGATGTGCAAACCTTAGCCGTGAAATACCGAAACAAAAAAACAAAAAAACCAAAAACGCTTGGAGATATGTATGTATGTATATCTAAATTATTGAATTTAAGTGAATCGACTGTTCAAACAATACTTGATAACTTTGTAAAAATAATAGTGTGGAAAATGAGCCACGTAGAAAAAACTTAACCGCCGAGATGTATCTTTTCTTTTAAAAGAAGCTAACAAAAATCCCAAAATAGATGCGATTGAGTTAGCCAAAGGCATAGCAATAACATCAAATAAGATCGTGCATCCACGAACAATTGAAAGAACACTTAATTGTAATGGTTTCTTCAGCAGGACCCCACGTAAAAAATCTCCTAGCACATTAATGAAGGAGTCGATTTCTGGAAGAGGGTTTTGTTTACAGACGAATCCAAATATAATATAGTTGGAAGCGATGGGAGGGCTAAAGTGTGGAGAAAAATCAAAACTGCAATAGACCCGAAAAACTTAATACCGACGACGGTTAAGCATGGTGGCGGCCATGTGATGGTTTGGGGTGCTGTTGCTTCGTCTGGAGTGGGAAAATTAGTCTTCATTCAAGGAAATATGGATCGTTTTCAATATAAGACCATTTTGCAACAAAATTTAAAACAATCAGTGGACAAATTAAGCCTTGGAAACAGTTGGATATTCCAACAAGACAACGATCCAAAGCACACCGCTCATATCGTTAAGGACTGGCTTCAATATCATACCCCACGTCAACTGAACACACCGCCTCAGAGTCCAGATTTAAATGTTATTGAACACGTATGGGAACTTTTGGATAGCAGGGTAAGAAAGCATGTTATTAGAAGAGCTCCAGTGCTTAAAGAGAAGCTTGAAAAAGAATGGTACCGAATATCCCCCACTAGTATCGAAAATTTAGTGAACTCAATGCCTAGGCGCTTGCAAGCCGTCATAGATGCTGGTGGTGGACCAACCAAGTACTAACTTCGGTTAACAAACATTTCAAGTGTCTTGTTGAAGTTTTTCCCTTAATTTTTTAGTCGTACGTAGCTTTTGTCAATGTTTTTTTTTTTCGTTTTTTTGTGAATAATTTGTTAAGTTAATGTTGAAAAAAGTTTATTTTTGTTACGTATTATTAAAAAAGGATTTAAAACAAAACTGCATCATTGCTTTTTCTTATAATTATCTTGGATTCGTCATACAGCAGAAATAGGTACCGTACGTAGACTTTTGTCGGCCACTGTATGTATGTAATTTCTTAAATGTTTTCGTTTCACACAACAACAATGTTTGAGACGGAACAGTTTGCAATCAATCAAGCAGCACACTGCATCAGCAACAGAAAAACTAACAATATAAAGATATCGATATTCTCAGATAGTCAAGTGGTTCTCGAGGTACTAAAAAGTAACACTTTTAACCCTAAGGAATGTTAAAACATGACATGGCTCTGTATAGCTCATCTCTATAAACACTGTCATACGCGGCTTTAAAGTCGACAAAAAGATGGTGCATGTCGACCTGGAAATAATGGGCCTTTTCCAAGATCTGTCGTAGTGTAAATATTTGGTCTATCGTGGATTTTCCTGGCCTGAAACCACTCTGGTAGGAACCTATCAGATTGTCCACGAACGGTTTCAGGCACTTACACAGTATGGCAGAGAGGATATTATACGCGATGTTCAGGAGGCTTATCCCTCTGTAATTGGCGCAGTCATAGGGGTCTCCTTTCTTATGGACCGGGCAAACGATACTGAGATTCCATTCATCGGGCATGCATTCTTCCGATCATATCTTACAGATGAGTTGGTGCATGTTCTTGCTAAGCTCATCGCCAGCTGCGTTATAAGACTTAAGTCCCGATATCGCTATCTTAACATCGTCTAGGTCGGGTGGACGGGATTCTCTTTCGCCCTCGTCCACTGTGAATGGTTCGCTCTGCCTGACGGCTGCATTTTGACTATCATTGCCGTTATACAGTCTGCAGAAGTGGTCCTTCCACAATCTCAGCATCGACTGTGACCCCACTACTAGTTGTCCGTGCTCATCCCTGCAGACTTCTGCTCTGGCTTTATAGCTTTAGCATGTTCGTTTTACTTTTGGGTAAAATTTTCGAACCTCGTTCTTGCAGTAACATCGCTCCATCTCATCGATCTCGCGTTTCTCGTGCTCCTTCTTTTTCCTTCTCAGAAGCGCATGCTCCTCCCGCGTTTCTCGTGCTCCTTCTTTTTCCTTCTCAGAAGCGCATGCTCCTCCCTTTCTGTTCATAGAGCTCGCGGGCAGCTCTCAACATGTAATCCGTCCGTATCCGAGGCTGTTAGTTGTCTCTGAACAAGTGTTTGTTTTATGCGATAGGGATGTGAACCCTAAGCGCAACCCAGGACCTGAAGGACCAGGTTCTTCTTTCCCCAGTAACTAGGGGTCGGTTCGCTGCACATATTGGTTCTCTACCTGGCGGGCGCCAGTATACCTATCCAGGGGAGGCCACGCGGAGGCTGTGTGTCAACTTGGATTGAGCAGGGACAGAGATCGAAGCTGGCGTTTGCCAAGTTAAGCACGATCAACTTCTTTGCTCTGTTTGCTAGCTCCCTTCTCCCCTTACTTTCAATATTAGGACGAAAAAATTACACACAACCTACATACATATGTACATACTCACTTACAACTTATCAGGCCGGGAATCCATGGAGGATCTGAGCCAGAATAGCTACCTTCCATCCTTGACGGTCCCGGCCACGTAGCTTCCAGTTAACAGGACCAAGTTGTCTTATGTACATACGCGAATATTTGGTCTTTATCCCGGAGTTTCGGTCTTCCTCTCCTTCTCGAACCTGGAGGCTCGGAGTCGAAGACTATCTTAGATGGAGTATTCCTGCGCTCGATGTGGTCGAGATAATGTAGTCAACGGCTCTTTGCCTTCCGAACTATATCCACATCTTCGTACAGCTTGCAGAGCTCGCGGTTATGTCTTCTCCTCCATTCGCCTTCCTCACAGACAGGACCAGTTTGTTGGGACAAACCGAAGTAGCAACAGTTGCCAAGGGCGATTCTATGCCTCATCTACACTCTGGTGCCGTTTCTGATGCTTACGTTTACCCCGAGGCAGACAAACTCCTTAACCACCTCGAAGTGATAGCTGCCAATCGTTATATTTTGCCCAAGGTGCTGAACGACTGATCGGTTTCCGCTTGACAGCATGTACATATTTTGTCTTATCCTCGTTGACTTTAAAACCAACCCGTTTCGCCAGTTCTTCCATCGCCGTAACATTTTCTACAACGTCACGCTGAGACCGCGCGATGATGTCAATATCATCCGAGTATCCTAGCAGCTGGACAGACTTGTGGAAGACAGTGCCTTCCATATTGATGCCAATCCGTCGCACTATCTGTTCCAGCACCAAATTGAAGAAGTCACACGACAGCGCATCTCCTTGCCGAAATCCGGTGCATGTTTCTTCAGCGGCTAGAATTGGGATTTCCTTAGTCCCTACCACTCTCTCTTGGTCGGACATATTTAAGTAAATGGGAGAAGCTAGGCTACAGTCCTCTATAGACTGTAATGTGACTATTAACTTCTGTTAATGACATCACGACCCGGGGTGGGCCTTGACTAAAATCAACGAGCCTTTAGCTGGCATGATCCATAACTACTAGTTTTTAATTCCGCACGCCCAGCACTATGGTGTCTATTTTCACCAGTCAGCAACCTGAAACTATGTTGTTAATTCGTTCCATGGACACAAGTTTACCTTGGCACTCTATCAACGCGAACGGAGTCAAAAATAGTATACAGTCCGCTTTTCTCAAACCGAAAGCCTTTTCATTCACTTTTGATAAGGCTCGTCTTTTAATCCTTAAATGGTCATCGAGTTTCAGATGATCCGCTCATCAGCTTCCCAATGTTAAATATTGGTGTTCTGCAAGAAAGTAGAGGGCATGGGCTTGGACATACATATGTACATGGTAAAGTTGTTGAATGCTCTCAACCTGGCGAGATGCCAGCAACGATCCCTGTTTAAATGCCCGGGCCAAGTTGACATACGGCCTCCTCGCGGCGCCCTCTGGATGGCCTCTTCAACAACCGTTGGGAGGTGAACAAACGTATGGAGCGAAAAAAACCCGACCAGAATGGCGGTTGTGCGGCGGGCTAACAATCCGCCCACGTAAAAAAAATCTAAGGTTATGAATGAGCAAGATGCCTCGGATACACGGACGGATACTCGACGATGACAACGCACGAAAAAGGAACACGATTTGCGAGTATGCTCCTGGAATGTCAGAACCCTGTACACTCCCGGAGCTGCACACAAACTAGAAGGAATCCTCACGCAGTACAAGGCGGATATTACTGCTGTCCAGGAAATACGCTGGATAGGAAGCGGTATGATTAGGAAGAAAAATTGCGACATTTATTACAGCTGTCACAAAAGGTTGCACTTACTGGGATGCGGATTTGTCGTGGGAAAGCGGTTAAGGTCGAAGGTCATCGACTTTAAACCTATAAGTGATCGCCTGGCTGTGATCCGCATTAGAGGCAGATTTTATAACATTAGCCTTATATGTGCACACGCCCCTACCGACGAGGCTGAAGACCCTATCAAGGAGGACTTCTATGACCTCCTGGACAACGCCTACGATGTAAAAATCGTGCTCGGGGACTTCAACGCCAAAATCGGAAAGGAAAACACCCTTGGCGGAGTGATCGGAAAGCACAGCCTCCACGATACAACAACAGATAACGGCTTCCGACTCGCTGACCTTGCGACAGCTCGTAATGCGGTGATAAGTAGCACAAGATTCCCTCGCAAGCGAATCCACACAGCAACCTGGCGATCTCCGGACGGTCGAACCGCCAACCAAATCGACCATGTGCTCATTGACGCAAGGCACGCGTCAAACATCCTGGATGTGCGAACATTCAGAGGGGCAAATGTCGACTCTGACCACTTCCTCGTAGCAGCAAGATTCAAAGCTCGACTGTCCAATGTCAGAAAGCTGCACCAGCCCATCAGGAGGAGGTTCGACATTGGGCGCCTGAGCACACCGGAGGTTGCCAGAGTCTACAGGGAGCAGCTGAGCGAAAGGCTCTACGGTATGCCTACGTCGAACACAAATGCCAACAATATGTGGCTGCATTGCCGCTCAGCCATTCAGGAAGTAGCCGAAACCACCTTAGGATACCTACCACCCCCGACAAGAAACCCGTGGTATGATGGCGAGTGTGAGCAGAAAAAGGCAGCAACCGACGAGGCATACCAAAAGGCGCTGCAGAGGAAAACCAGGGCAGCGCGAGAAGAGTACCGAGCCAGAAGAAGGGAGGAGAAGAAACTACTGCGACAAAAGAAAATAATCTTCGCAGCCTCCCAGCTCAAGGATATCGAGGAGTCTAGGGATAAACATAAAATACGAGCCTTTTACAAGAAAGCCAAAGGCCTTGCAAGAGGCTTCAAAAAGGGCACCCTGGCTCTTCGAAACTGCGAGGGTAATCTTGTCGCCGATCCGCAGGGAATGGTGGATGTATTTAAGCAGCACTTCCAGCAGCTGCTTAACGAGCATGACCAAGAGAGAGTGGTAGGGACCGAGGAAATCCCAACTCCAGCCGCTGAAGTAGTCCTCCCACCCAGCATAGAAGAAGTCGGCACAGCTATTCAGAAGCTGAAGAACAACAAGGCCGCAGGCTCAGATGGCTTGCCATCAGAGCTCTTCAAGGCTGGCGGCGATGTACAAGATCCTGTCCAGCGTATTGTGTGAACGTCTAAAACCATTTTGCACCGCACTAATCGGCAGCTACCAGTGCGGCTTCCGGCCCGGCAAATCAACTATAGACCAAATTTTCACACTTCGACAAATCCTGGAAAAGACCAACGAGTTTCGAATCGATACACACCATCTTTTCATCAATTTCAAAGCCGCGTACGACAGCATTCATCGTGAAGCACTGTTTGGGGCGATGGCCGAATTCGGGATCCCGGGAAAACTGATCCAGTTGTGTCGCGCAACGCTAAAAAACACGCGATGCACCGTGCAACTCGGTTCTAGGACCTCGGAACCATTCGAAACATGCACCGGATTTCGGCAAGGAGATGCACTGTCATGTGACTTCTTCAACCTGGTGCTGGAGCAGATAGTGCGACGAGCAGGCGTCAACAGGGAAGGCACTATCTTTTACAAGTCCATCCAGCTGCTAGGATACGCGGATGATATCGACATCATCGCGTGTTCTCGCCGTGGCATTGTGGAAGCATTCACGGCGATTGAAGAACAGGCGAAACGAATTGGTCTTAGGATCAATGAGGACAAAACGAAATACATGCTGTCAAGCAAAAACCAATCCGTCGCTCACCACCTGGGACAAAACAAAACAATTGACAGCTACAATTTCGAGGTAGTTAAGGAGTTTGTCTACCTCGGGGCAAACGTAAATTCCACAAATGACACCACAGTGGAGATCCGGCGTAGAATCGCCCTTGGCAACCGCTGCTACTTCGGCTTGTCCAAACAACTGGGATCAAAACTCCTCACTCGAAAGACCAAAGTCATGCTTTACAAAACCCTCATTCTGCCAGTCTTGCTGTACGGAGCCGAAAGCCTGGACGATAAGCAGGACAGCGGAGCTGATTTTGGGTTCTTTCGAAAGAAAAATTCTGCGCCGGATATTTGGTCCTGTCTGTGAGGAAGGTGAAGCGAGAAGAAGACACAACCGCGAACTCTACGAGCTGTACCAAGATGTGGATGTAGTCCGGAAGGCAAGGATCCGTCGACTACACTGGCTCGGCCACATCGAGCGCATGGACATCAACGCTCCAGCTAAGAGGGTCTTCGACTCCGAGCCTCCTGGTTCGAGACGAAGAGGAAGACCGAACCTCCGGTATAAAGACCAAGTAATCGCGGATGTAAGACATCTTGGTCTTGACAACTGGAAGCAGCGTGCCCGGGACCGTCAGAGATGGAAGGCAGCTATAGCTCAGGCTCAGATCCTCCATGGATCGCAGGCCTGATAAGTAAGTAAGTAAGTAAGCAAGAAAGTAGTGATCTGAATCTATGTTAACTCTGCCAGACGGCATGGCATAGAGGAAGCACTGGTCTTGTGAATCAAAGCAATGTTTGCGCAGAAAACATTGACCGCTCATGCAAGCCTCGAATCCGCCGTAGCCAGGGACTACCCGCAAGGTGGCGTCCTATCTCCGCTGTTATGGTGAATGGTGGTCGACACTCTGCTTGATGCTCTCAATGCCTCTAGAATATATGCCCAGGCCTATACGAATGATGCTGTCGTACTTCCGGTCGGTTAATGTTTAGCGACTTTCCGTCTCAAATGCACTCCCATCCCGGTATCCCAGGAAGCTATATACCAGGTCATCTCAGATACCAAGCTTCTTTGGTCAAGGCACGTTGAGTCAAAAAACCCCAAAGCGCTGTCAGCTTTCTAGTAATGCTAAGGAGCTTTTGGCAAAACATGGGTCTTATCGCCGGTAAAGGTCCTCTGGATCTACATGGCGATGGTAAAACCTATAATCTCATATGCATCCGTTATCTGGCGGAACAGGCTAACATGCAAACATGTCGTAGCCTCTTTCACCAAACTTCAAACAACGATTTTCCTCAGCTGCACAGGGGCTTTCCCCAGTACACCAGGCCCTGCTCTAGATACTATGATGAACTTTCCACCTCTTGATATATGTATTTATCAGAGGGTGTGCTCTGAAAGCCATGTCTGGTCTCAAAAGAAATGGCTTCTGGTAAAACTCGCATATTAATAACAGTGTGGGTGCGCAAGAAATGTCATGTGACCTCTGTCTCATGGACATGCCTTCTGACGTATTGACCGTCATCCTACTCGGCTGTAATTTCACAGTCGAGTGTACATGGCGTCAGGACTGGTTATGGCTAGATACTGAACCTGGAAAGGATAGTCTTCGCATTTTCACGGATGGCTCCAGGACTGGGAGCTGGGTTTTCTTTGAGTGTGATACCATCCGACTGCACTTTTCGTTAGGAGAATGAGCGCCTGGCTTTCAATCAAAAACCTACGCAATCCTGTGGGGTGAAACACAGGTGGAAGGGAAACGGCATATGCCTCTGCAATGACAGCCAAGCTGCACTCAAAGCTGTGTCCAACTCTTTAACAAGCTCCAAATTAGTGCATGAACTCAAATCCTTTTTGGAGAGAGCCGGTAGACTAAATTCAATAAGGCTTGTATGGTTTCCAGGTCACAATGGGTTCAGGGGAGAGTTTTTCAGGACCTGAACCCGCTCTAGGTCTACCTGTGCCCACGGTAAATTCCTACATTAAGTACCGGGTGTTTAATACTCATAACCGTAGATGGAGGAATTATCCAGGATGCGTGATGACTAAGCTCGTATGTCCTGATGTCTGCAAGAAATCCACAGCATTCTTCCTGTCCTAAAGAAGAATTTACTGCAGAAGACTTGTGGGAGTCATTAAGGACCACTACACTTTTGCTAAGCATCTCTGCGTGCTTGGTACCAGTGAGACGCCTACTTCTGATGCATGTTGCAGGGAGGATGACACAGCGGAACATTTTCTCTGTGACTGTCACGCCTTTGCTGGCGCACGGTGGCACACCCTTGGGGGCGACGTGGCGTGTGCCGAATCTCTTAGCTCTAAAGGTTCTTCACCTTCTCATTTTTCTGCGGGAAACGGCGGGAAATACAATAAAGGTAGGTGTCCTTCTGGCAGTACAATGGACTAGTATTTACGTCTGAGCGCTCCAACAGATAGATAGAGATGGTACCGCTTGGCATACAAGATTTTTATTTGTTCTTTGTGCGTTCCACCACAAGGTGGCATTCTGCCAAGATTCTAGAGGCGGATGGTTTTAATGTCACGGCCAACGCCGACAACATTCTTTCCTATTCTTTCTTTCTTCTTTTGGTGGCGTTACAGCCCATGAAGGACCAGAGCCAAACTTCTTCTCAATCAGGTGTATCAAGATACACCTATTCCCGTATGAATGGTATCAATCTGATCCCTAGAAAATCTGACAAATATCTACGTGGCAGGTAGCCTTTGGAAAGACTTGGGCCTCAGACCGAAGTTGGTATATTGGTTACACAGTGCGGTGGTAAGACCTATTCTAGTCTATGGCTCGGTTGTCTGGTGGAAAGCGCTTGAGAAGAAATGTCATCTTCAAAGTGTGTCATAGTTGTTCAAAGAGCAGGCTGTCTGGCGGTGACGGGATCTGTGAAGTCCACACCAACGGCGGCTCTTTAAGTTATGCTGAACCTCTCACCCTTGGACTATACTTCGAGAGCGTCGCAACCAGAACTACGTTAAGACTACAAGAATCCGGTCGCTGGAAAAAGAGTCCTCACGGACACGCATCAGTCTTGGATCGATGGGCCGTCTCCAGATTCAGAACCGTAATGGACTATGTCACCTGACGTCCCTCCTGGGAGAGGAGATTCTCTATTGGAATTCCCTCCAGGGAGTAATGGACCGGTGATATGCTACGCACGGAAAATGAACTGGCAATCTACACCGACGGATCCAAAATGGATGTTGGCACAAGCGTTGGTGTCTATTTTGAGTCTCGGGATATACATCGCTCCTATAGGCTCGATGATGGATGCCGTGTTTTCCAAGCTGAAGTCTTCGTAATCAAGCAGGCGGCAGACCTGATTAGCAGAGAGAATCTCACAGGAGAAAGGATCAACATCTATGTTGACAGCCAGGCAGCCAGTAAGGCTCTGCAGGCAGCATGGACAAGATCCAAACTCGTCAAACTCTGCAAAGAGAGGTTAGAAGAGATATCGAATGTATACTAGGTGACCCTCTGCTGGGTACCTGGCCATGTGAATATCGGAACGATAGGGCGGACGAGTTAGAAAGGCTGGGATCAAATTTCGCGCAGATCGCAACCGAGGCCAAAACGCCACTCAGTGCGCTCTACAGGGAGATAGAGATGGAGCTAGTATCGAGAGCCAATAAGCGATGGTGTCACTTAGATACATGCGCAATGGCGAGATCGACTTGGCCCGTCTATAATAAGAAAAGGACGGAAAATCTGCTGAAGTTCAATCGTGGGAATATTCGACTGGCAGTCGGTGTCGAGGGCGCCGTGGCACAGTGGTTAGTGTGTTGGACTCTGACGCACGATGAGCGAATTCGGATCCCGAATCGCGGCGTCCCTCCTCGGCGGGGTACTGGCAAAACCCCCCGTAGTATAGTTGCCATGAAAAAAGCTTCTCAACTCACGCCGTTCGGAATCGGCATTAAACTGTAGGTCCCTTTCACCTATGCGAAAAATAAATCACACACAACATGGGTGATTAAGAAAGCTTGGCTCTGGTCCTTCATGGGCTGTATAGCCACCAAAACAAAGTCGGTGTCCTCACTGCGCACTGCATGCTATCTTACCATGCAGTTCGACTAGGCCAGCCCTACAATGAGTTCTGCAGGAGCTACAGGGACGAAGAGGAAATTGAATCCATTCGTCACCTGCTGTGCGAACGTCGACGCTAGCCCAAAAAAGGAATGTATTCCTAGGAAGATACTTCCTTTCGGGACTAGAAGAGGTAAGTAATATTGGGCTGAACAGAATACTAGGATTTTTATCCTCGTCTGGATGGTTCAGGTCAACTGTAAATGTCTAGGTATCAGCGGGTTAAGTAATTAATTAGGCACAATGAACTCTACGTAATCTATGTGAGCATTGACTTTTCGTCACTTACCTAACCTAATCTAGTGCGTTTACTATCAAGTTTTAGGGTTTGGCCTATATGTTGCAGTAACCCGAATATGAATGAGTCCATATAGAATATTCTGCCGTCTCTGTGCTAATCAAGGAATGAACCCTGATGGCGGTTCTCATTTTAGCAGTGCCACTAGCATTAGAGATCTATCCAATCTGGGGTGCACATTTCGTACGACCACGTGGAGGTGACAGTAGAAATTGGTAGACAAAAACTTGAATATCGACGCTCCCGTCTTCATACATGTAACTGGGTAGTTTATCCCTTAGTATCGTTTAACAAGTTATGGTTGAAAGATTGATTCTTGAAACCGCTTACCCGGCTTTTAATCAAATTCATCGCATTAAAAGTGAGTTGGCAATTGGATGTAAAAGGATTGTCGCTTCTTTTCAAATATAAACCGCTGCAATCTAACAACATAACTTTTGCAACTTTTGAAGATACGAAACCTCCGTTATATACATACATACGTACATTTTCAGTGGCCCGCATGTTCCACTAAAAGAGTCGCGGGAGTAATGCGCGCACGCGGGATCTCCAGGCCACTCGATCCTCCGTCATCGACTCTAACTCATCAGGAGCTATGCCCAAGCGCACCCAGGCGAGTTTTTGGACTTGCTCCAACCACCTCGCCCTGGGTCTGCCAAGCGGTCGCCTGCCTGATGGTATTGCATTCAAGGCACGCTTCGGAAGTCGTGATGATGGCGACATTCGTCTGATGTGACTAAACCTTCGAACCATAGCATAGCAGCTTCCCGCGCACTGCCGTGTTTCTCACCCTATCCCTACGAGTAACTCCCACAACAGCACGAAGAAATCTCATTTCGGCAGCTTGTATTCGCGATCTTATTCTTTCGGTCAATACCCAAATTTCATGACCATAGGTGAGAGTTGGAACAAATACTGAATTAAAAACCGCTAACTTGGCTTTGACACCAAGCTCGGTCTTCCTGATTACAGATCTTCCAAGCTGTTTCAAAATTGACCCAGCTTGGCCAATCCTGCAGGAAAGCTCAGTATTACTCCTCCCATCACTCGTGAAGAAGACCCCGAGATACTAAAACTTCTCCACCTGCTTCAATGGGACTCCACTAACATGTAGAGTGCATTGGACAGGTGTTCTGGAAATAACCATAACCTCGGATTTGTCCACGTTAACCCTCATTCCAGCATCAGCACATACGGCCACAAACCTATCTAGCGCGCGCTGAAGTTCCATCTGGGAGGATGTGAGGACAACTAAGTCATCTGCAAAAAGAAGATGACTTATCCTCAAAACACTCCTCGCCTCGACTGCGCTGCAACATCCAGTCCATATATGTATGTATATGTATAATGAAAAGGAGAGGTGACAAGACGCACCCTTGGCGAAGTACAACGCCCACGGTGAAAGGTGTTGATTTACTACCGTTAACCCGAGCGCAGCTGCTACAGTTTGTGTATAGAGACTGAATGGCCCTCAACAGAGAACCATCAATCCCATACTCCTGCAGAACACTCCAGAGTTTACCTCGAGGAACTCGGTCATACGCTTTTTCCAAATCTACAAAGCAGCTGTAGATTGGTTTGGCGTACTCCTAAGCCTTCTCGAGTACCATTCCTAGGGTGAAAAGCTGGTCGGTTGTACTTCTGCCGTGACGAAACCCGCACTGTTCATCCCCTATCCTGGATTCGACCATAGCTCTAGAGCGCGCCTCTAACACCTTAACGCATTCCCAGGCCACCTTAATGACACGAGAGAGCCATAACACTCCCTCTTTACCCATTGCCTTAAGCATTTCTGGCCGAACTTCGCCCACATCGGCGGATTTGCTAACTTTTAGCAATTCAATCGCTAAAATTAATTCCTCCACCGTTGGACTATTCTCCGCCCCACTCAAGACTATAGATCTGTCCCCCTCAGCGCCCTCTTCGGGATTGAGCAGCTCCGAAAAGTGCTCGCTCCATCTGCGTAAGATGTCCATCTCATTGGAAAGCAACACACCATCTTTGGATTTAACTCCTTCGATTATGTTGAATTTCCTTCCTCTGAGCCGGCGAATGGTTTGACAGAACACGTTTTTCGCAGATCTATGGTCGCTTTCCAACTTCTCGCCGATTTCCTTCCAGGACTGCTCTTTAGCTGCTCGCACAGCAAATTAGCAAGTTCTTCGCGCCACAGTGTATCGCTCACGAGAAGCAGAGTCCTCCAAAAGAATCCAGTCTCTGTAGGCCTTCTTCTTCTCTCTGATGGCTTCTTGAACTCCGGGTGTTTTAAACCACGCAGTTCTTTTCTCACCACCAGCCGCCACACCAAGCTGCTCCTCTCCACAAACGTCACGTGCAGAGGCAATGACAGCTGTTGAAAATAATCGCCATTCTTCCTCTACATGCGATGGAACAGTTGGAATTTGCTCAAACATTTCGGATATGTGTCGTGCGAAGTGTTGCCTCATCTCACTTCTCTGCAGTTTCTCCCACCGTATGCGTGTAACCACTCATGGTTTCCACCTTGGCAGACGAGGTACTCTATCAGTAAGATACAGCTTACACGACACCAGGTGATGATCAGTTCATAGTGCAGCCCCTCTCGACACACGAACGTCACAAACAATCCGTTTCACACACGATGATACCACAAAGAAATTTATCAACGATTTCTGTTGAAGACTCCGACGATACCACGTATATTCATGAACGTCTTTGTGCGGAAAGAAGATGTTCATAATGGACATTTGCACAGCAAAAATTCAACGACCTCTCTCCGTTCGCGTTTTGATGAGGATCACCGTTCCTCCCAATCACACTCCCCCGTGTCGTTACATCCACACCCACGTGGGCGTTGAAGTCACCCATGAGGATATAGGACTCCATCTCAACCACCCTATCAAGGGCCGCATCAATTTCATTCAGGAAAGTCCCATTCTCAAACTCTAGATTCGGTGCATACTGATCTATCAAACTTGAGTTTTAAAATCGCGACTGTCCCTCCTAATGGTATCCAATCCAACACCCTGTCTGCCAGGACGGGATATATGAGTATCCCCACTCCCGCCTGTGCAGACATTTGAGGTGCAACTCCCGACAGGAAGAGTTTCCACCCGTCCGAAAGGTATGTATCCTCTTTGGTTTGTCGAAGAGATACCTACGATATCTAACCGATACCTGGCAGCACCCTCAACCAACTCGTGATATTTCCCTGTGAGCGATGAGACGTTCCACGTGCCCATTCTAAGTCGATGCCGTTGTCTGTTGTCCTTTACTCTCCGCACGCACTGGTTAGTGCATGGCGTGATAACCCCCCCCACCACCGTAATGGCTCACGAGGCCACTGCCGGGTTGCTCGTGACTTCTTCGGGCTAAGCCCGACCGGCTGCCGAGGGGGACAGACCGGCCGCCAGACGCTCGCATACTGCCACCATTTAGGCCTGGCTCCGAATGGGGCCCTGGCACACCAGGGCTGCTCTTCTTCTTACGAAAATTAATTCGATATCCTACCCTAATCTCTGAGACTTTACTCAACATTCTGATAAAACTTCTTTAAAAGTTTATAGGAAACGTGTGCTAATATTGAAACTTAAAGTGGACATCTCATTATGTGTTAACTAACAACCGTAGAAATGGGATACATATTGTTAAAAAGAAAACTGTCTTCCAAGAATCGAGAAAATAAAAATCTTCGTCATGCTCCACAGGAGTCAGAGCAATGACCCCACAATAAGAAATGTCGCGGAAATGTAATTATTGTACAAAGTTCCCTTGTAATCCGTCGCTTTGGTTGCAGAGTTGCAAACAATATACATAATTAATTGTTCCATTTTTCAAATATGGTATTCGCCCACCACGGAGACAACAAGCGTATAAGTGTTTGACTCAAAACTCCTCATGCTCGCATGCCAGGGCACTTTATTGCCGCTCGAAGACCACCCACGGACTCAGCTAATTTGTCCATATTTTCACTAGAACCAAACCTCCTACTTGACATCACACTTATCATCTACTCGTCGACCAAGTATTTGCTTTCATTTCAAAACACTAGAACATTACGAGTGGGTCTTGTGAACCCCTTCTATCACTCAATTTAAAAAAGACAAACATTTGGCATTTGATGGCTCGTAGCGAAAGGCTTACCCCTGGCTAATGGTTCATATTTCACAGAATTGACTTCTTCATTCTACGGGCGTGGCGTGTCAGTTGGTCAGTGCATACGGTCGCTTGGGAAACAACTGGCCGTCAAATCAACCCTTCATATGTGTTTCACTAATTTGAAAATAAACCGAAAACCATAATGAGTTCCTAACGACATTGGAACACTAGAAAATCAACCAACTGGTTATGGTTATACATAGATGTTGAAACCCTTTGTCGCTACTCGATGCCGGAATGCGGGAAGGACATAATTGATTTTGAATTGATCGGAAATACATTCATACATATGTTGTTCATGGATAAGCTGTTGGCTTAGCTCGGTCATGGATTAAGGCAAAAGCTGAAGGGTAATTAAATACAAATTAGTTTGGATGAACTTTGATTCTTGGAAATGGATTTTTAACGAAAGGTTTATGAGAGTAGCGTAAAGTTAAGTGCCAACAATATGTGTCCCATCAGTCTGTCGGCAGATCCATCTTACTCGACATGAATGCGGTCTCCATTCAACGCTAATATTCCATATTTTTCTAGGAATCGAAAAAAAAAAAAACAAAGATTCCTTATACCCATCCGATGTTACACAACATTACAAAAGTCCGTACATTATTCTTAGTGAAATTTCTAAAAACAAACCCTTGTCCTGCATTCATCACATAACTCAATTCGTTCCACTGACCTACTACAGTGGCAATATACCTTGACGGCATTTCATTTATTGTCCATTGCGAATTTGGAAAAAAAAAATAGAGCATGCAGACTGACGGACAATACCATTACCCAACCTTCCTTAGAAACCAACCGGTTTTTATAATACTTTCCACTTAAAGGACACCTCCATTGCGTCATATTGATATTCGCCATGCAAATTCGCAAATTTCTCTTTATGCCCAAGACTCAACTGTACTCGGGTATTTTTTCATTGTTTCGTGTCTGGATGGTTTCCCGCCAAAAGATGCTGTCCAGGGATCGTTTTTCTTTCTCCCTAGGAGGGAACACAGATAAAGCAATACAAATAATCACTGTCCGAAGGATGAAGCAATTATTACTACGTGTCCAATCCTAGTCACTTAACTCTTTTTCCATCCCATCCCAATCTCAGATCCTGGTTCCTGGAAGGGAAAAGCAAAACTCAATTAGGACTCAAAATATCCCACTTTTTTCTTCTAAATATGATCCTTTACGTTGGCAAGTGTTGAAGGAAAATCACGAATATTAATTTGAGTCCTTAAAGGATCATTAATGTGAGTTGTTTCGTTTTTCTTTTTTTTACTTAACTTCACAGTCCATTTAACTGTCTAGCTCCATCTTTAGCTGTCTGAAGTGGTCAGACTTGCAGATTTGGGTGCAGTAGGGAAAAAAGATGAGATCCTTCACTTTGCCTTTCAGAGATTGAGTCAGGTATATACTAGAAGGTGAAGAACGGAAAAACAGAAATGAAAGGATAACAACTAACAATTAAGCACCTTGTCAAATTAAATTAACGACGTTGAACGTTGCAAATATAAGTAGGAGATGGTACATTCTCATGGGTCAGACGTGCTGTTTCTGTATGGTAGAGGTAAAAGAAGGTTGCCTCGTCCTGAAAGAGTTATCGTGGGAGGGTAATAACAACACAAATCACTCTCTCTCTCTATATATACATATATATATATACCCATTAGGATACTAATTATTGTTTTGTTAACAAACGCATAGTTTCCCAAAGGGCATGGAAGCATGAATTATAATCCTTCCCGATACATGATGTGCTTAGGTATGGTTTTCTGTTTTTCGAATGTCTGTTTTTAAAGAAATTGTTTCCGATACGGGTAGAAGTGAGCCCTTGTGAAATTACTCTTAAAGGATTGGATTACATCTTGGAGAGGAATGGGATTGTGAAAAAGGATAACCAAGAGACCACACAGATTGCTTTTAAAATCCTCTGGATATCGAAATTTGATGTGGGATTGAAACGTGCACAGGCGTGGCATGGTAATTAAATACCATAAGAAAAGGATTTTCTGTGTTTTGCTTTTTAGCATGACTCGCAAGTGAACTAAGAAATTTTGGGCACGGTTTGAGACCAATGGTCAGTACGTTCATTTCTTATCCGTAGTCAAACGCGGTCTTCCCTTATTCAGACTAACGTTCGAAAAAACCGAAGATCGAGAGAAAATCTACGGCATCAAAACGGTCTTAGATATTGTCGTTAAAATCGAACCACCTCGACAGAATAGGGCGTCAGTTCCTCAGTGCAAGCGTTGCCAAGGTTTAAACCATACGCAAACCTATTGCAAGAGAGATCCACGCTGCGTAAAGTGCGCAGGTCAACATTTGACCCAAAAGTGTACCGTTTCGAGGCAATTCCCTGCAATATGCATCAACTGTAAGGGAAAGCACCCAGCTAATTATCGGGGACGTGAAGTAACGAAAGAACTACAGAGACGGCGGGATAGGTCACAAACCGCGTAAACAAAACCTCCTGTTCTGGCGAATGCGAACAGTAGAGAAATAAATCACAAAAAAGCTAAGGTTTCGAAACCGATTCGCCAATAAAGCTCAACTGGCTGTATCGGGAACCAGCCAGAAGACACTGACAAATAAAAAGCCGCTACATCAAGGTTCAAAAACTTATGCCCAAATTACGGCGCCCTCACACACAAGAAGTGCCGACAAATTAGACCCCATGGCAAACGTTTTGTCAATTATTCTTGCGAAGCTTGAAGAACAGTTTCTGGTATGTTTGCATAGCATCGGCCCTTCCCGGTTACCCACAAGAAAAGTCAAAGGGGTCAAATCGCAGCTCCGAGGCGGCCAATTGGCATCGCCAAGTCGGCTGATAACACGATTTGGGAATTCGGTGTGCAAAAGATCGATGGCATGGGCTCTGTGGCATGGCGCGCCATTCTGCATAAACGAACGAGAGGTCGTCCAAATCTTTAATTGCAGTGAAAAATAAAGTCGATTAACATGGCTCTGTAATGCCCATCGTTGGCTAAAACGTTGTTCCCAGACTCATTTGCGAAGAAATATGGTCCAATGATGCTACCACTCCACAATCCGCACCAAACTGTCACTTTCTGTGGATGCATTGACTTCTCGACAATAACGTGCGAATTTTCCGAGAGATGAATATGCACCTCGTCAGAAAAGATGATTTTTCTCCCAAAGTCGTTGTCCAATTCAAGCTGCCATAAGGCCCAAACTAGGAAGCGATAACGAAGCGGATGGTCGCGCGGCTTTAATTGCTGAGTCAACTGGACCTTGTAAGCGAATAATCCGAGATCTTTGTGCAAAAAAAATCTACCAAGCTAGTACTTGAAGTGTTGAGCTGTTGAGATCGATGGCGAGTTGATGTTCGTGAATTGAGTTTCACACTCTCGGCCACGACGACCGGGACCATGTGTGTTGTCCACTAGCATACCAGTCTCATGGACTTTTTGCCCAAACTTGCGTACAACAGTCGCGATGGGTGCTTCGTTGAGAGAAGCTTGGCTTTGGTCCTTCATGAGCTGTAACTCCACCAAAGAAGAAGAAGAATTAGCTGTTTCCAAAGACCATTTTTTCTATAAGAATAGATTTTTATATTTCTGAACCTCTCAAATCTCTGCTCACGGAATTTCACTCTTTCGGCTGTCTGAACCGAGATTTTGCTCATTCCTTTTGGTCTTCACCCCAAATACCTGTGCTCCGGCTTACTAAGACATCAGCTGTTGTGATGTACTGAAAATTCTAATCATCTGCAGCCTATTGTCCTTCAGTATGCATCTGTAGATGTTTTCTCAACCAATGCAAATCCAAACCAATTTAATTTCCTAGCAATTTACTACAAAAACTGTCTTTTCCTACGTCGTAATCTTCTTAACCCTTATACGTTCGAAACTCATTTGAGACGCAAAGCCTATGTTCTATTTCTACACGCCGCCTATGCCGACAAAAAATCCTGTTCTTATTCAGGCTTCCATAGAAATCCTTTCGCAGCACATACATGAATATACATACATATCTTCCGGGGACATCTATACAACCATTGCGTTATCCTTCAGTACATGACACCGGTATACTCGTACGCTAACAATACTGATGACAATCTTCCATTAAATATGCTTAAGTAATGCAAATAAGTAGCTATTTTGTTTGCAAACAGGGTTCTCATAGCCAAAGATAAACAAAGGATAGGCCAACTTCGTTATTAATACCCAAATCCTTTCTTTTGCCACATTTCGTCTCCTTCCCTACTCTATATGTCACTATTATTCACTCTTTGGCTGAGTGCTCGGGACATCGGCGTGGATTAAAAGTTCATTTAAGGACTGTTTATCACCCCTATCTAAAGATGCTTAAAGTATTAAGTGAAAAAATAAAACAAAGACGGAAGAGAATAGAATTATCCCTGCTCAAGGCTTCATTAGTATCACTGCCCTAATCCTTTGCAGGTTGACCATACGAGCAATAGTGTATTGCGTACGTGTGTGAGTGACAAACCTAATTCTACACCTACTTGTTGTGATAAATTAGCAGGATTTTACCAAGTGATTATGGGTAATTAAGATGAGAACTGGGACTCCAGGAGCGATGTTTCCTATATCCGTCCAAACGTTCTGCATGACGTGGTTTTTCGAGCGTTGAATCCTTTTCCCAGGCACACTATGTATGTACATATGTATGCGTTCTTCTTGCCGATATCATTTGACATGTGATGACATATTGACTGGTTATAAATCAAAACACGCAAACACCATTGTATCCTTTTTTATTCTTCTCTCGTAACTCTCTTTTTTTCTGTTAGCAAGGTATCGATCTTCGGCAGCTATTGTGCGAACGGATTGCGAGGATGATTGAGTTTGAGAAGTTTAAAGAACAGAAAGGGATCTAAGGGAGCCGAATTAAATACTTGTTCCCCCTTTGAGTTTCTTCGATCAAGGTGAAGGTGTTAGGGTTTGACACCTAGGCAGAAACTCAAATAATTCGGGGGCGATGAATCGTTAGCCAAGTGGAATGAATGTGCTGTAATCCTTTGATTGTTGAGATAGTGTTGTAGGATGTATGTATGATCCTTCTTAGAGTTGTGATGAAAGTATTTTTTAGGGTTAAAAGGTGTTCTTTGTGGCTTTTGTATGAGAATAGTGATCGATAATCCAAGAAATAAGTTAGAGCGGATAGAATTACACAAGCAAGTCGTTTGACAATGTTATCCTTTCCGAAAGAAATTGTCAGCTATAAACAACGAATTAGAAAATGTCGGGATGGGAATAAAGGAAAAAAGGATATAAAGCAATCAGAGCATTGCTCTATGATCCCTGCTTTGTTCTTTGCAAGAAGGTTTATTTGTAGCACCGAGACAAAAACTCGCCAAAGGATTGACTATTTTTGTATTTTTATTTGAGGTTCCGCAATGGTGGAAACTTATATTTCCCATCGTCTGTAATAATTAACTTTAAAAACAGCTGACATTATATTTCCTTGCATTTCAGTAGCGTTTTATTAATGTTAATTTAGTAAATTGTTTTTGCTTCGGTAGAACATATACTAAAATTGGAACCATACAGAGAAGATTAGCATGGTCCCTGCGCAAGGATGACACACAAAATCCTGAAGCGTTCTACATTTTACCATCTTCAAACTCACCTTAGAAATCAATTCCAACAATGCCCCTTCTAAGACTTGGTCCACTATAAAAACATTTTGTGGCATTAATACCTCATCCTACATTCATTCCATAATCCGTACGTACCCCTCCACCACCAACATTACTAATCCTGCCAACATAGCTCAACACTTTGCAGAATATTGGTCCAACGAATCCCATGACTCCTATTTCCCCGTCTAATTCCGCCAAAATAAACTTTTAACTAACCCTACCACCTCCGTGAGAGTACCGTGGCGCAGTGTGTAGTGTGTTGGCCTCTGACGCCGATGACACGGGATCGAATCCCAACACAGCCATGTCATCGAACGTGTTATCACGGTATTTCTCCTCAGCGGGGTTTTGACAAAACCCCCTGTAGTAAAATTGTCATGAAAAGCTTCTCGAAATTCGCCGTTCGGAACCGGCAATAAACTGTAGGTCCCTTTCACCTATGGGAAAATTAAATCACACACAACATGGATGATTGAGAGAAGCTCGGCTCTGGTCCTTCATGGGCTGTAACGCCAACATACATACATACATTCCACCTCCTACACCCCCTTGAGCAATGCTCCAATAATTGAAAAAGAGATCTCCCCTCTCGAACTATGTAGAGTTAGCCCTCAATAAATTAAAAGGCAAGACTCCATCAAACGATCGAATCCTATGATAAAAAATCTTTCTTCTCCCATGAAAGCTAGGCTCCTCAAATGCTACAATTATGTTTTCTACCACAGTATCCGGCAATTATACAAAAACCGTACAGTTATCCTTATCTTCAAACATACATGTGTAATACCGACAAATCCCTACCGAAGATGTACAGACCAATGTACGTATATCTGTGCTAAAGTTCTCGACAAATTAATAGCCAACAGACTCTGGTGGTCTGACACCACATCCGATAATAGACACAGGCTAGTTGATCTTGCTACGGGGCGAAATCTCCTTCTAGCCAGTACGCGCTTACCACACATCGATTGATCACATCGCGATCGACGTCAGACACTCCTCCACTATTCTTGATGTTCGAACTGTCCGAGGGGCTAACATCGACTCGGACCACTATCTTGTAGTAGCCAAGATGCGCTTACGGATATCACGAACGCAGCGGAGTAGAGTAAGAATACAAAGTTATGACGTCGAAAAGCTACTATCGCCTGAAACCGCTCGTGCTTTTGCCGATCGCGTCTCCCTTAAGCTCTCCAATACACCTCAATCCTCCACGCTGTCAATAGAACAGCAGTGGAGCCTTTGCAAACAAGCCCTGAAAAGCTCTGCATCCGAAGTTTTGGGTTTCAGTGCTCAACCAAGAGAGAAACACCTGGTTCGATGACGAGTGCAGGAGGATTCACACAGCGAAGCAGGATACATACAAGGCCTCGCTGCACAAGAACAAGAGCAGCTCGTGAGCTCTACGAGTTAAAAAGAAGGGAGGAGCATAAGCGCGCGATTGAGGATTTGGAGAGGTGTTACTGCAGGCGTGACGTTTGAAAGTTTTATCAACAGATAAAGCGAACATGCCAAGGTTATAAAGCCAGAACGATAGCCTGCAGGGATGGGAACGGACACCTAGTAGTAGAATCGCAGTCGATGCTGAGAATATGGAAAAACCACTTCTGCAGACTGTTTAATGGCGATGTTAGTCAATATACCGCTGTCAGGCAGAATGATCCATTTTTAATCGACGGAGACCGCAGAAAATCCTATCCCTCTGACCACGACGAAGTTAAGATTGCCATATCGAAGCTCAAGTCGAATAAAGCTGCTGGCGCAGACGGACTGTCTGCTGGTCTCTTCAAGGCAGCTGGGGATGACCTGGTTAGGAGCATGCACCAGCTCATCTGTAAGATATGGTCAGAGGAAAGCATGCCCGAGGAATGGAGTCTATGCCCGATCCACAAGAAAGGAGACCCCTCTGATTGCGCCAGAAGTCTCCTTAACATCGTCTACAAAATCTTCTCTGCCGTTTTGTATGAACGCCTGAAGCCTCTTGAAAATAAGCTGATAGGTCCTTATCAGTGCGGATTCAGGCCAGGGAAGTCTACCATCGACCAAATCTTCACACTACGGCAGATACTGAAAAAACCAATGAATTTCAAGTCGACACTCACCACCTATTTGTCGACTTCAAAGCCGCATACGACAGCGTAATTAGAGACGAGTTATACAACGCTATGTCTGCCTTTGACATCCCTGCTGAACTCGTCAGGCTATGCAGGATGACTTTGGAGAATGCTCGCTGCTCCATCCGAATCGGTGAACACCTTACCGATAGTTTTGATGTCAAAAAAGGATTTAGGCAGGGCGATGCGCTGTCGTGTGATTTCTTCAACATCATATTGGAAATGATTGTGCAAAAATCACTGGCCAATAGAAGAGGCACAATCTATTTCAAATCCTCGCAACTCCTTGCATACGCCGACGATATTGACATAATAGGTAGATCACAGCGAGATGTCAATTAGGCGTTTGCGAGTATTGAAATGGAGGCGGCGAAAATTGGTTTGGCGGTAAACGAGGGCAAAACTAAATATATGCTGTCATCAAAAAAGGACGCTCACCACCGACGTCTTGGCCAGAACGTTTGTATAGGCAGATATAAGTTCGATGTAGTTAAGGACTTCGTCTACCTTGGCTCCGCAGTGACCTGGAACAACGACATCAGTTCCGAAATCAAAAGCAGAATCACTCTTGCCAATCGCTGTTTCTTTGGGCTCAGGAGGCAACTGAGTAATAGAGCCCTCTCCCGAACGACAAAGTTGACTCTATATAAGACCCTTATCATCCCGGTCCTGTTGTACGGCGCAGAAGCATGGACTCTATCAAAAGCGGATGAGGAGGCCCTTGGTCGGTTCGAGAGAAAGATTTTACGCGTGATTTTTGGGCCTATAAACGCAGACGGGGGATGGCGGAGAAGATTTAACCACGAACCTTACGGGCTGTACAGCGACATGAGCCTAGTCAGGCGTCTACGGATTCAACGCCTAAGAGGGCTGGGCCATGTAGAGCGAATGGACACCACAACTCCAGCCCGTAGAGTCTTTGAATCCAACCCTGAGGGACGAAGAAGCAGAGGACGGCCGCACCTAAGATGGCGCACACAGGTGGAAGGGGACCTCAGCCAACTCGGTGTGCGGCAATGGAAATAGCTAGCAAAAGATCGTGCTGGTTGGAGGGGCATGTTGGTTGAGGCCAGGTTCACCCCGAACTGTAGCGCCCATTAAGAAGAAGAAGGAGGCTTGGTGGTTTAGTCACCAAACTGGATTCAAGAAAGGTATATCTACTACAAACCCGTTAGTATACTTAGACTACCTTATTGCCGAATCCCGGTCAAAAAAGGCCACCTCTCCCATATCTCCCTCGATTTCGCAAAGGCCTTCGACGGAATAGGCATTCATACAATAATTGATCAATTTAAAGTATGGGAAGTTGGACCGAAGATAATTCAATACATATGTATACAACTGCATGTCCAATCGGAAAATCCTAGCGCCTTTATAACGGCATCCCCCAAGGTTCTCCCTTAACCGTCCCCCTTTTCCTTATAGCCTTCAAAAACTGTCTAACATAGAATTAAAGCTCTGTGCATATGGCGATGATTTCATCCTTGTCAAAAAACTAAACAAAAACAAGACCACAGCCAACATCGACCTTAACCCCGTTATTCAAGACATACTTTTGTGGTGCGATTACTCAGGCGCAAAACTGCCCATGAACAAAGCAAGCACTTCGACACATGCCGAAAACACTAATGCACCTGCAGAGTCGTATCGTATACCATCAACTTTGAAAATGTCGAAAAACTAAAAATACTGAGCATAGTATTCCAGAATACTCCAGGTTGGGGGTTGTGCTTAGGGGTAACATCCCTATCACGTACAAATCCACTTGTTCAGAAGTAACCACAAGCCTCGGATACGGACGGATACAAAGCTGACGACCCCTGCAAATGACTAACGGACTTGAGAGCCTGCGCTTGGAATGTGAGGTCCCTTAACAGACCGGGTGCAGGCGATCAATTAGAGCAAGCCCTTAACTGCTATAAAGCAGATATAACCGCACTCCAAGAAGTGCGATGGGATGGACCAGGCGAAAAACGGATGAAAAACTGCGACATCTACTACGGGAACTGCTACAAGCAGAACAAACAGCGCCTATTCGGGTGCGGTTTTGTTATTCGAGGAAGACTCCGACAAAAAGTCTTAAGCTTCCGTGATGTAAGCGAACGCCTCATAACAATCCGCATCAAAGCTAAATTTGGAAACACTAGCTTAATATGCGCTCACGTCCCAACGGAAGAAAAGGACGATCCAGTCAAAGCAGAATTATACGATCTTCTTGACAGAACCTATGCACAATGTCCCAGCTAAGACACAAAAATAGTTCTTGGAGATTTTAATGTAAAACTGGGCAAAGAGAACATATTTGAGTCGATCACAGGAAAGCATAGCTTCCATAACCCCACTTCCGACAACGGACTTAGGCTATTCGACTTCCTAACGGGGCGTAACCTCCTTGTAGCAAGCACACGACTACCCCATCTCAACATCCACAAGGATACCTGGCGGTCTTTTGATCAGTCAACCAACAACCAGATTGATCACATTGCGATCGACGCCAGACCTTCCGAGGGGCCAACATCGGCTCGGACCACTACCTTGTTGTAGCCAAGGTACGTTTGAGAATATCAAGAATGCTTAGAAGTCGAGTAGGACAACGTAAGTTTGAGGTCGGAGAGCTACAATCGCAAGAGAGTGCCAGAATCGTTGCCGATGGTGTCTCCTCGAAGCTCTCTCATAATCCGCCCACAGCAGCACAAACAATAGATAAGGAATGGGCGCCGTCAGAGACGCTGCCTCAGAGGTGCTGGGTTTCAAGCCGCCACCTCCTAGAAACCCCTGATTCGATGAACAATGCGAACAAGCCCATGCAGCAAAACAAGAGGCATATGAAGCCATGCTGTAACGACGGACGAGAGCTGCTCGCGAAATCTATGAGCAGAAGGGAAGAGAGGAACACATGCTTTTTAGAAGAAAGAAGAGCGAACACGGAAAGCGTGAGATTGAGGAGATGGAGAGATGCTTCCGCAGGAATAACGCTCGGAAGTTTTACAATAAGGTAAAACGAACATGCCAGAACTGGTAGCTGAATCACAGTCGATGCTGAGGGTTTGAAAAAATCACTTTTGCAGACTGTAAAAGGGCGATGACAGACAGGATACCGCTGTCAAGCAGAACGAGCCATCTGTAATGGACGACGATGTAAGAGAACACGGGCCAACACAAGAGGTACGATTTATTTCTACGGAATTGCTTGCGTACGCCGCCGACATGACGTGATTGGACGGACACAGCGAGACGTCAACGAGGCCTTTGTAAGCATTGAGGTAGAAGCGGCTAATATGGGTCCCAAGGTTAATGGGGGTAAAACTAAATATCTGCTTTCATCTAAAAGAGACGGACAACACCGACGTATTGGCCAGAACGTCACCATGGGCGGATATAACTTTGAAGTGGTCAAGGAATTGGTCTACCTTAGCTCACTGATGTACAGCGACAACAACACCAGCGCTGAGATAAAACGCAGAATCACTCTTGCCAACCGCCGTTTCTTTGGGCTCAAGAGGCAATTGAGAAGTAGAGCCCTCTCTCGGAAAACCAAGGTGATACTATAAAAAACCTTAATTATCCCAGTCCTCCTTTACGGCGCAGAGGCTTGGACCTTAACAAAAACGGATGAAGATGCCCTTGGTCGTTTCGAGAGGAAAATTCTGCGCACTATCTACGGTCCCGTTTGTTCAAACGGTGTATGGAGGAGAAGATATAACGAAGGACTGTACGGGTTGTACAGCGATATTGGCCTGGTACGACGTCTACGGATACAGCGTCTAAGGTGGCTATGCCATGTAGAGCGCATGGAAAATACAGCTCCGACCCGAAAAGTCTTCGAATCTACCCCGGAAAGGGCAGAGGGCGGCCGCATCAACGGTGGCGCACGCAAGTGGAAGGGACCTCAACCAACTGGGCGTGCGGCGGCGCTGGAAACAGCTGGCCAAGGACTGTGCCAACTGGAGATGCTTGTTGGTTGGGGCCCAGATTCACCACGGACTGTAGCGCCATTTAAATAAGTAGCAAGTATTGTGCACAATACCGTGGACGCATAGGTGACTATAAGTCTCACTATCGCGGTATATAGCCAGTGGATTACCTTGTGTTTCAATCCCCAGGTTTTGCCGTAAGTGCGTCGACAGGCCCAGAAAGCCTTAGTCGCCCTTGTAGGTTTGTTTTTAATATTAGAGTTCCAGTTAAGTCAGCGATCAAGATCAATAACCAGATACTTAACTTCTTCTGGAAATCCTATGCTTGTGCCATTTACAAAGACGGAGCATAGCTGCAACCTTCTTCTCTTTGTAACCGGGACTAAGATTGTCTTATTTAGGTTAACCGATAACAATAACAACAATCACTACTAGGCCATCAGCATATCCGATGACTTCGTAGCAGCGAGTGGTTGGCTTGCGGAGTAGGTCGTCGATAACCATCGACCAGAGAAGGGGTGAAAGGACTCGTCCTTGTGGACACCCCTTTGCCGCCGATACTGTCACCGAGACCTCTCTGGATGTGGCACGGGTGTTTAGCATCGCCCCAATACAGTGATTAGTGGGATGGTCTACACCTCTGCAGGATAGTGCACATCTTTCTTTGGGATATGCATACTGATTAGGATGCAGCGGTATCTGATTCTCTATGATACCTACAATATTGACCTGGAACGATGTGAGGCTGATAGGGCGTTAGGATTTCGGTGTTCATTTGGTTTTCCAAATTTAGGAATGAAGACAAGGTTGACTTCTCTCCAGATTTGAGCGATGTAGCCCACATTAAAACAGAACCCAAAAAGAACTATTAGTGGTGATAGTATAGTATTCAGGCCTTTCTGTAGGATAGCAGGAAAGACACCGTCTTTGCCTGGGGCCCTATAGGGTCTAAATGAGTCAACTGCCCATTTAACTCTATCGGGACTGAACAATCTACCGGAGCGGCTATTCGTTCTTCTGTCGATGTTATTTATAACTTTCTTCTGATCTCAAAAGACATCAGCTAGGGAGTAAGACCAGGGGAATGCACCTCAACAAGGTCTCCAGGGTTTCCCTGTAAAAAACATGTAAGCATAATCCCTTATTTGCTGTTAAGGCTCCAACTTTGGCTTGGATTTACCGAAACACAGTGAGTACTATGTATTTGCAAAATCAATCTATATAATCCTCTTCCATTGTTTCCCCTATTACGGAAGAGGTACTCGCCAAAGCATCTAGTTCCAAAAAGTCTTTTGCGTTCTGAATGCCCTTAGCCATGCAGTATTAACCTGTGTATTCGGTATTGGTACCTGAACATTAGAGGGAAATTTAATGTTGGTCAACCCTTTCAGGAGATTGCGTGAATCCGACAAATAAGGCTTTCGAGAGCTTTCCAGTTTTTTGAGAAATATGTTAACAAACATGTTAGCCTAAGGTACCTATCAATGTCCTCTGGTTTACATAGAATGCATTTTGTCCAGGGTCTATAATACTGCCGAACAGGGAAAGTAGTATGTTGAGAAATTGATTTGATTGCTTTGGTTTCCAATTCATTTGATGATACCCTGGAAAACGTGGATCATGCTATTCTATACATCCTTATCAGCGTTCCAATTTTCTTCTTGCAACCCCATTTTTTCTCAACCAATCATGCAAACTCGTTAACGCGAATTCGACGCCAAACAACCCTTTTACCGATTACCATGGCAACCACATCCTGCAGAGAAATACTACTTGTGCCATACACACCCATAAACAGATTCTACCCTTTGCATATAGCTTTCTCGGAAGGCAGCCATTACGAATCATCATTCCCCTGGCGTGCTTTGCGAAGTTAAATCCTTTTAATTTCCTTCAACAGCCATAAGCAATAAAACTAAAATAAATAAATAAACCAAAAGGCAAAGGAACAGGAGTAGTCCTGTGGATGCTTTCAATTCAATTGATGAGGATAATTCCTACCGAAGGATCGTTGGCAGAAACAAGTACAAAGTTGAATGCTGGGCGTGCCAAGAATGCGAACTTAAAGGATTCGAATTAAACGAATGGATTCCGGTATCGAAATGTTTTAGTTATACGCACCCCTATCCCTTACTCACTCCTTTCGACCTACATTTTGTACGTCGTAAGGTTATAGCCGAAGTCCAAATAGATGTGTATAGACGCGGAGCGCCTTTGTTGGCTTTTATACCCTTTTTTATGGTCGAATGAATTTTTATTTACGTCGTTAAGGGTTACTCAGCGATTAAGTTTGATGGAGAGCAATTATGCAGGCTTAGACGTCTCGTAGAGAGCAAACCACTATCGTACGCACGCTGTGCCGTGTATGTCGAATACGCGCGGGGGCAAAGGGTTGATAAATGGGCTAACGCAGGAAAATTTGATCGCCATTCGATTGGAAGAAGTTTTGCCCACAGACGACCACTATGCCGCACGAAGAGGTGCTTCAAGGATCTTAAGTGTTCACTGGCGGTTATTTGGTGGTTCGGTTTGCTTCGGTGAACATTTTATTGCAGTTAGCTGATGGTTGGCGGGAATAGGGGATTACGAATTAGGTGATTGTGTTGAATTTATTTTTATTTTAACACCATGTCATCTCGATTGAGGAATGTTGTCGACATAAAGTGGTTTACGTGAGCAGAGCGACTCAGTTTCGGAAAAGCAGTAGATCAATGGGATTAGGGTATTGTTATGTGGATTTATCGTCATTGCGAGTATGATTGGACTTTTAAGTACCGACTACTTATCAGTTGTGGTCAGCATGAGCAGCATGAGATTGATGCTGGAAGGGGTGTTACCATGATTGCAATAGCGCAATACTCCTATGAACCTTTCTTGACCACTTTCACACTGGAACTTTTAGGTAACTCTTGTATCAAGGTCTCCAACCGCTTTATTAGTGTAATCAATTGCACACACAGACGCCGAAGTTGTCAAACTGTCGACTAAGAAGAATAAACAGGTATAAAGGATCAAGGGCAACACGCATACAACCTGAATGCTAGTAAAAAAGCGATTCCCGAAATAACAACGGCTACTTCAAACAAAACCCGCCCCAAAAACTCTATCAAGTACAAAGCAGTTGCCGCCGCACACAATCGCACTGTAATTGTTAAATCTTGCATTCACATAAACCGACGGATTAGACAAAACAATGTGACATTTCCGAAAATCCACACCGAAGCCCTTCTAATATCACGTTTATCCTCAACCCCGACAGTGTCCTTTTACACCCACAGCAGGTATGCCACACTATAGCACCACAACAATATCATTAATCCTTCCACCTACCGTCACCTTTGCTGCTATACTAACATCATACGAAACAAAGTGCCAACAATCAGGAGGAAAACGCGTCTTCTTCGTCATTTTTATGATCCTGCTCCAAAAACCACTATGTACAACCTTTGTCCAATTCAATGGCACACTTAATGGTGTCACCATCGCACCATCCGCACCGAGATTACGTTGTGACGCGATCCGAACAGTAAAACAGTAGTAAATCGTTTAATCTCTCCGTTTCGTTGTCCGGAATGTACAAGTGGCTGCTGTTCTTGGTCAAAAAGGATTCGAGATTATGTCCTTGATATTTTTTTATGGTAATTTATGTGTCAAACAAAGCAATACGACGGCCGCGTGGGTGTTCATTAACTGGACGACTCTCGCTCGGTCCGTCATTAAACCGAATTTCGGCGGATTACTTTTAAATAAGAATTAAGCATTCCAAAGGCGACACATATGACTCCGACCGTACACCCATACATATGTACATACGTATTTATAAGGCAAGCGACCATGTCTTCATTAACTTTAACCGCCGAGATTATGCAAGGCGAGAAATTTAATTTCACGTTTGTAGCCGGCAGTGGTTCTCGGCCGGAATGCCGCTGGAATGGAGCGTACCACTGAATGTTGATGGGGTTTCGGTGGACACCCCTACTCCTGGGGGAGTTTATTATATTGGGGGTCCTAAATTAATCATTACTCTCTGATCCGGTTTTGTGGGCCGACATAAAACTGAGCTTTGAGTATGGATTTGGCAACGAGGATTGTAAGACGGTTGATTTAAGGGTTTTTACTATGTGGGCGGAATGGTAACAGGATTTTTGTATAACAACATATAAGGAATTCATTAAATGAAATTGGCTTAGTCTTTTCCTTGCAAGTTACAAATGTGAAAAATCTGCCTCTATCTCTTTGTCCTTCTGCTTGAAAGTAGTGCGCGGTTAAGGATATTATGCAGAATTTTCCTCTCAAATCGGCCAAGGTCCCGCGCGTCATAAAAGTAACCCAGAATGATTTATTTGCTGGTTTTAAGATAGAGGCCCCTTAATTGGTTCTCAATGTCAAAGTATCAGTAGTTGACAAGAGCTATTCTGCTACTGGACTTAACGGTGATATCGTTGCTGCTTGCCACTAGCGAGTCAAGACAGACCAAATCACTGATTTTTTTGAAAATTCTAGTTGCCCTTACTAATGTTTCTAAATAGAGGAGCAAAATTGTACGCATTATTTGTGGACTTCAAGTCAGCCTTTGATGCGGTAGATAGAAACACTTTGTTATATAAACTATACGAAATGGGAATGCCTTTGCGGTTCGCAAGGATAATAAAACCAGTACATTGAGAAAAAAAAATGCAGTGTGGAGTGATGAAGAATTGTCAGATTGGATTGGATATCCAAGCCTTACTATTTGCAGATGACATTGTCCTTCTGACGTACATATATACCTAAATCATTGCTCATAACTCATGACCAATCGGTTAAGGGAATACTGCGAGAAATGGAACTTAATAGTGAATCTTGAAAAAACAAAAGTTATGATATTCAGGAAAGGAGAAGGAAGAAATCGTAGCAATGGAAAATGGCGGTACAATGGAGTAATATACATATTGCTCTCGACAGTGGTAACATTGAGTGTCGTCAATCTTTAAGTTATCCTACACCAGTTGCTGCCGCTGCTTGGATTTTTCTTAGTCTCAGGGCTTCTTAATCTTCTTCTATTTTGTTCCAGAATTAAGTTTGATTATCAGTCTTTACTCCAGCTCCTAATATTGTGAGCACTTTAGATGGAACTCCAGCCCACGGTCTTGTTTGATCTTTTAATCCAACTAAAGCGTCGTCATCAGCTTTTGATACCAAAGCCATTGATTAGACATAAGCTGAGTCTTAGATGAGCAACGTGTTATATCACAATATTTTTCATGTTTCAAGACTTTTCATCTTGATATTGAATGAATTTCTAGAGTTCTGTCCTGGACCTCCGTAGCCATTAGTGGAATCTGGCGCAAATATTGTGTAATTGTGATGACGTGAACACCTTATTTCGGGCTACTACAACATATTTGGAGCTCAGGCCGATAAGGAAAGGCACAGTCGGCCCTTTGTTTTTTGGGTATATTAGAACCTGGTCCTCCAAGTTGGTGGTTGCGTTTAGGGCTAACATCCCTATCGCGTAAAACAAAAATTTGTTCAGAGACAACCTATAGCCTCAGATACCGACGGATTACATGTTGACGACCCCCGCAAACGTATAAAAGGAAAAGAATTCCGGATCTGCACCTGGAACGTTAGGTCCCTCAACAGACCAGGTGCGGCCGGACAACTGGTCAACTCTTTAGACTACTATAAGGCAGATATTACCACACTCCAAGAAGTGCGATGGGATGGGCCAGGCAAAAAGCGGATAAAAAACTGTGATATCTACTATGGAAACTGCTACAGAGAAAATACACAACGCTTATTCGGGTGCGGATTTGTTATTCGAGGCAGACTCAGGAAAAAAGTCTTAAGCTTCCCGTATGTACGCGAACGTCTCATAACTATACGCATTAAGGCCAATAAGCCATATAAGCTTAATATGGATGTGTCCACGCCCCCACAGAGGAGAAAGACGACCGACATAAAGACGACTTCCATGATCTCCTAGATAGAACGTATGCCCAATGTCCGAGCTATGACACCAAAACCGTTCTAGGAGATTTCAATGCGAAGCTGGATAAGGAAGCTATCTTTGAACGGCTCATAGGAAAGCGGAATAAGGCTAGTGGATTTTATGGCGGGACATAATCTCGTAGTAGCAAGTACACGATTCCCACACCTCAACATCCATAAGGGGACCTGGCGATCAATCGACAATCAATCAAATGTATCGATCGACGGCAGACACTCCTCCAGCTTCCTAGATCATTACCCTGTTGCAGCGAAGGTACGGATGCGAACGGAGTCGAGTAGGAACACCAAAATTTAACGTCGCAAAGCTGCAATCGCAAGAGACCGCCAGGACCTTCGCCGATCAAGTCTCCCTCAAGCTCTCTCAAGTCCCGATGCAATCTGCACAAACCATAGAATAGCAATGGAGTCGTTGTCAGAACGCCATCGGAGAAACCGCCTCAGATGTACTCGGTTTCAAGCCACCACCTTCGAGAAACCCCTGGTTTGATGACGAGTGCAGTCAGGCCCATGAGAGAAACAGAATGCATTCATGGCTTCACTGCATCGACGAACGAGAGCTGCTCGCGAGCTCTATGAATAGAAAAGGAGAGAGGAGCATGAAGAAAAAACAAGGAGCGCGAGATCGAGGAGATGGAGAGATGCTATTGCAGGAACGACATTCGAAAGTTTTATCAAAAAGTAAAACGAACATGCCAAGGCTATAAAGCCAGAGCAAAAGCCTGCCCTTGCAGGCTCATCCCTATGAGTACAGACAACTAATAGTGGAGTAACAGTCGATACTGAGATTGTGAAAGGACCAATTCTGCAGGCTGTATAAGGGCGATGATAGTCAAAATGCCGCCGTCAGGCAGAGCGAACCATTCACCATTCAGATAACGATATCGAAACTTTAGTCTTATAAAGCTGCTGGAGCAGACGAACTGCTGCGGAACTGTTTAAAGCAGCTGGCGATGAGCTGGTCAGGAACATGCACCAACTTATCTGCAAGATATGGTCGGAAGAACGCATGTCCGATGAATGGAATCTCAGCATCGTTTGCCCCGGTCCATAAGAAGGGAGACCCCTATAACTGCGCCAATTAGAGAGGGATAACTCTCCTGAACAATCTGGTAGGTTCCTACCAGTATGGTTTCAGGCCAGGAAAATTCACGATAGACCAACTATTTACGCTTCGGCAGATCGTGGAGAAGACCAATGAATTCCAGGTCGGCACGCACGATATTTTTGTCAACGTTAAAGCCGCATATGACAGTGTTTATAGAGACGAGCTATACAGAGCCATGTCACGTTTTAATATTCCTGCCAAACTTGTCAGACTGTGCAGGATGACTATGGAGATTTCTTGCTGCTCCATTAAGGTCGGAGGTGGGCTAACCGAGACCTTTGATGTTAAAAAAGGTTTCAGACAGGGTGATGCACTGTCATGTGGTTTCTTTAATATCATACTTGAAAACATCGGGCTGGACTCTGCAGCTACTAAAAGAGATCTACGATCTACTTCAAGTCTACATAATTGCCTGCCCATACAGATGACATTGATGTTATTGGAGGGACAAAGCGAGACGTCAATGAGGCGTTCGCAAGCATTGAAGCAGAAGTGGCTAAAGTGGGTCTAAGGGTAAATGGGGACAAGACCAAATATACATATGCTGTCATCAAAGAAAGACGCGAAACACCGACGTCTTGGTCAGAACGTCACCTTCGGCAGCTATATTTTTGAAGTAGTTAAGGACTTCGTCTACTTTGGCTCGATAGTGACAAGCAGCAACGACACCAGCGCTAAGATAAAACGCAGAATAATTCTTGCCAACCGCTGCTTCTTTGGGCTCAAGAGGTACTCAGTTGCCTCTCTCGAAAAACCAAGGTATCCCTCTACAAAACCTTTATCATCCCGGTCCTCCTCTATGGCGCTGAGATATGGACGTTATCAAAAGCGGATGAAGAGGGTCTTGGGCGTTTCCAGAGGAAAATCCTGCGTGCGATCTTTGGTCCCGTTTGTGTAAACGGAGGGTGGAGGAGAAGATTCAACCAAGAACTGACCTACTTAGACGTCTAAGATGGCTGGGCCATGTAGAGTGAATGGACATCACCGCTCCGGCCCGAAGGGTCTTCCACACCAACACTGAAGGACGACGCAGCAGAGGACGGTCGCATCTAATGTGGCGCGCACAGGTGGAAAGGGACCTCAACCAACTGGGCGTGCGGCACTGGAAGCAGCTGGCCACAGATCGTGCCGGCTGGAGAGGCTTGTTGGTTGAGGCCTTGGTTCACCCCGAACTGCAGCGCCATCTAAGTAATTAAGTAAGTGATGACGTGCTATTTAGAAAGGTAAGCCAATTTTTTTTGGCCGTCCATTTAAACAGGTAAGAACGATAAAAATTAAAAAAAAAAGAGAAAAAAAAAATCGTTTTCGTGCGCTATTCCATGATAACCATGATAACTCAATCACAAGTGCCATCCATTTGTTTCCATCAATCATTTTCTCCCTTCAGCCATGGAGCGGAATATTAGGGCTCTCCTATCCCCCATAAAACTCATATGGCAGATGACAGGAAGTCACCGACATAAGAAATTAAATTTTTCTGGTGACTGATACTTATGTTGAAATTCTAATTAAAAACCAAGACATGAGGAACAACAAATGACATACAATCCTTTTGACAGTGAGGTCAATACCCAACTGACTTTTTCCACTTTCTTTCGCCTTCCGTATATGCTTATATATGTATGTATGTTCACAGTTTCTTTAATACTAAAAAAATAAGAAACTACGCACGAGGGAATCAATAGCGTCCCAAAAGGATACCATAGGCCTTAAAAAAAAATCGTAAATCATTGAACAGGAAGTCGATACGAGGACACTTGCATCCCTGTAATCCTTCTCGTGATCTAATTGCGCACTTTAACAACAACAGTATTACCCTGAATCCGTATCTCAAGTGTACATTTCGACTGTGAATGGAAAGCAATTATTGCATAAAAACACTGAAGAGATATCAAAAATTAAAAAACAAAAATGAAAACATGATGTTTTTCTGCCTTTTTTTTATCGCACGCACACTTGACAAGAAGGACACATCTTCCCCCATGAAGAGCAACCGTAACTGCGTAAAAAATAACAAGAATTTTATCCGATGGAAAAAAGACGATAGAAATAAGAAAAAAAAACAAGGATGGACCAATAACGGGTTGCTAGGATACCCCTTCTGAGTACCTTTATTTTGAGCCAACAATCTGCCACCCCATGAACTGATGAAAAAAAAAACTGAAATAGAAAACAACCCAAGGTACAAACTAGATTTCTGTTGGAGTGGAAACCTCCATTGATACCAGGTATCATCCAACCATCCCAACAGCGCCCTTCTGTTTGTTTCTTCTCCAGTTAACAGTCTTTTGAAAGAAAAAAAAAAAAAAAAACGGTCGACATCAGAAGGAGGGTACTACATCTTTGGCGTTGTTTCCATTTAGCAAATAATGATTAAAGAACATGAGAAGGACCACGGGCCGAATCGGGAAAAAATGCGAAAATCTCCAAAATCAAGAGACATAAGAAATTTGATAATTGATGGCTACTTTAGAACGTGGCAGTGGGCCTCCCGCACTCTGCTTCCATATAATACAAATTCGTATGAACATTAAATGTTTTACCCTCCCAATGGGGCCTAGTTGTGTGGGAGTGCTAAATATGTTGGTCCTTCGGAGGCAGAAGTGATATGGGTCTTATTTCCATGGAATCCAACTCGATTCTCCCCTCGGGGATGGGCGGAATGAAAATTTACATTTCCATGAGCACGGGTATGTGATGTGCCGATCATAATTTAAAGCGTTACAAATAAACTTCTTGTGCTTGTCTTTTCAATTCGTTTTATTTCATTCATTTTTCTTCTCTTCTCGAGAAATAGAAATGCGGACAAACAAGTGTACATCAATTGATGTTGGGCATATGAAGCAAAATATTAACTTTGCTCTCATGAGATCATTTATATAAGTACGTATGTATGTGCAAGAAAAGGAGACAGCCTTTATACGAATGCTTCCGTACCTATCTCTTTGAGGCGTAATTTTAAGAACAAGATGATAAACTCGAATGTGAAATATTGAAACTCTCGAAGGACACTCCATCTGAATGGGAGGACTTCGTTTGACATTTACTTTATCTATGTAGGAGTTTGTGCTTTTGGTTTTCATTTTATTTGCAGTTTTATTGTTTAGTTAAGTGTGTAGATGGCATAAAAGCAAGGGCTGTCGTCAAAATTCCCAAATGTGTTTTGGGTACACACTGGCTGAAAGAATTTAGAAAAAAAAAAAAGTTGTATTGACTACTAGGTCCTCAATTGAACTTTCAAAATATACATACTTATATAAAAACCAAAAGACCAGACAAAAGCGAGTCGGATTTAGTACTACTAGGTACAAAGTACTTAAGTATATAGCTACAAATTTAGGGTTATGTTTAACTACTAACGTTTTAATTAAATAAGCAGGAATGCATAGGGGGGAGGGAGCGAGCAAACAGAGCAAAGAAGCTGGCAAACGCCAGCTTCGGTCTCTGTCCCTGCTCAATCTAAGTTGACACACAGCCTCCGCGTGGCCCCCCCTGGATAGCTACCCTAGCACCCGCCAGGTAGTGAACCAATGTGTGCGGCGACCTGGGGAAAGAGGAACCTGGCCCTCCAGGTTGGGGGTTGTGCTTAGGGGTAACATCCCTATCACGTAAAAACCCATTTGTTCAGAAGCAACCACAAGCCTCGAATACAGACGGATACAAAGCTGACGACCCCTGCTAACAACTAACGGACTTGAGGGTCTGCACCTGGAATGTGAGGTCCCTTAACTGACCGGGGACTGCGATCAACTGGAGCAATGAAATGAAATGAAATGAAATAACTGCTATAACGCAGATATAACCGCGCTTCAAGAAGTGCGATGGGATGGACCAGACAAAAGACAGATGAAAAACTGCGACATCTACTACGGGAACTGCTGCAAGGAGAACAAACAGTGCCTAGTTGAGTGCGGATTCGTTATTCGAGGAAAGCTCCGACAAAAAGTCTTAAGCTTCCGAGACATAAGCGATCGCCTCATAACAACCCGCATCAAAGCTAAATTTGGAAACACTAGCTTAATATGTGCTCACGTCCCAACGGAAGAAAAGGACGATCAAGTCAAAGCAGAATTATGCGATCTCCTTGATAGAACCTATGCCCAATGTCCCAGCTAAGACACAAAAATAGTTCTTGGAGATTTTAATGTAAAACTGGGCAAAGAGAACATATTTGAGTCGATCACAGGAAAGCATAGCTTCCATAACCCCACTTCCGACAACGGACTTAGGCTATTCGACTTCCTTACGGGGCATAACCTCCTTGTAGCAAGCACACGATTACCCCATCTCAACATCCACAAGGATACCTGGCGGTCTTTTGATCAGTCAACCAACAACCAGATTGATCACATTGCGATCGACGCCAGACCTTCCGAGGGGCCAACATCGACTCGGAATACTACCTTGTTGTAGCCAAGGTACGCATGAGAATATCAAGAATGCTTAGAAGTCGAGTAGGGCAATGTAAGTTTGACGTCGGAAAGCTACAATCGCAAGAGACTGCCAGAAACTTTGCCTATCGTGCCTCCTCCAATCTCTCTCAAAATCCGCCCACAGCAGCACAAACAATAGAGCAGGAATGGGCGCATTGCCAGAGCGCCGTCAGAGACGCTGCCTCAGAGCTGCTGGGTTTCGAACCGCCACCACCTAGAAACCCCTGGTTCAATGAACAATGGGAACAAGCCCATGCAGTAAAACAAGAGGCATATGTATAAAGCCATCCTGCAACGACGGACGAGAGCTGCTCGCGAAATCTATGAGCAGTAGAGAAGAGAGGAACACACGCTTCTCAGAAGATAGAAGAGAGAACACGGAAAGCGTGAGATCGAGGAGATGGAGAGATGCTTCCGCAGGAATAACGCCAGGAAGTTTTACAATAGGGTAAAACGAACATGCCATGGCTACAAAGCCAGAGCGGCGACCTGCAGGGATGAAAATGAAGAACTGGTAGTAGAATCACAGTCGACGCTGAGGATTTGGAAAGTAGAATCACAGTCGACGCTGAGGATTTGGAAAGACCACTTCTGCAGACTGTATAACGGCGATGGTAGAAAAGATACCGCTGTCAGGCAGAACGAGCCACTCGTAATGGACGACGACGTAAGATAATTTCATCCACCCGACCTAGACGCAATAAAAATAGCGACATCGAGACTTAAGTATTATATAACCGCGGGCGCAGACGGCGTGTCTGCTGAGCATCTTAAGGCGGCTGGAGATGAGCTGGTAAGGTGCATGCACCATCTCATTTGCAAGGTATGGTCGAAGGAAAGCATGCCCGACGAATGGAATCTCAATATCGTTTCCCTAGTTCACAAGAAAGGCGACCTCTATAACTACGCCAACTACAGAAGAAGAAGCCTTCTTAACATTGCATATAAGATCTTCTCAGCCGTACAATGGGAACGCTTGAAACCCTTTGTGAATAATCTAATAGGTTCTCATCAGTCTGGTTTCAGGCCAGGTAAAACCTTTTCGTCGATTTCAGAGCAGAGTATGACAGTGTGCATAGGGACGTGGTATACGGTAACATCCCTGCCAAACTCGTCAGATTATGCATAATGACAATGGAGAATTCCCGCTGCTCCATTAAGTTCGGTAGCGAATTAAATGAGACCTTCGATGTTAAAAAAGGATTTAGACAAGGTGACGCACTATCATATAATTTCTTCAACATCATGCTTGAAAAGATCATACGAAGCTCTCTGGCCAACACAAGAGGTACGATCTATTTCATGTCTGCGGAACTGCTTGCGTACGTCGATGACATTGACGTAATTGGATGAACACAACGGGACGTCAATGAAGCGTTCGAAAGCATGGTCAACGTCGTTCTCAAAGAAATATGAACCGCCGCCAACCTAAAATCCACACCAAGCAGTAACTTTGCGCAGATCTTGCGCTTCGTCACATATGGGTGTTGGTTTATCGTTTACTGAACTAGTAGACTAGTCCGCTTTCATAATTTGCATGTGTTGTTGAAGCTTGGTGATTTGGCAAAACAGATCGAATAAATAGCAGTTATTTTCATAGACGTGGCTTCAACGATATTGCTAAAATCAACTGTCAAAGTTCAGAAGTTCCTATTGGAAGATTCATTATAAGGACTTAATATGTCAATGCTCGTGGGATATTCAATATGTTATCAGTTCTTAGCTGAGGTTCGCGGTTGATTGCCTTTAATAAATGATAGGTCCTTACTTGCTCTAAAAACAAAGATCCGGACAATGCCGCTCCGTGCCGTATTCAGTCCGAATAAGGAGTTGGCCAAGCCGTTCTTTTCATTTCAACCGTGGATAATGCTTTTTCCCAGAAATTATATGCCTTGTGTAATCGACATTATACTTTAAGAGAAGAGTGAAGAAAAAGGAGCGCAATTCCTAACGACGATGGTCGAAATGATCGAAATATCACGAAATGCAATTTTGCTCATCCTAAGAACTCCTAGACTCGGGATGCAACCATATTGTGTTTTCATGCATTTGAGTGCATCTGCATTGCATCCGATGTCATATCCCTTCTCAGAAATAGAATTTTGTCAACTATTCCGCTCAGGAAAAAACAAATTTCCATTATTTTCCGATAACAATCCCAACTCCTAAGCTACGTATCATCCTTTCCTCGATTTCTCCTCTTACATTTTGCATAATAATTACAGTGCAATCCGAGAATTCTAACCCTCTGTGACCAACTGCCGTTGACTATTGGATTGTAAACTGACCCTTCCTGGTTGCATCGTGAAAAAAGGGAAAAATCATTTTTCATAGTTTTGCTCACCTTTTCACGAGAATGCCCATAAAACAAACAATCAGAGAAAGGATCATGAAGCCCTTTAATCGATAAAAACTAACAGTACATCTCCCTACCGGTTGAGTTCCATAGAAATGAACATTAAAAATTTATCGAAAGGATACATTACTCACATCGTCATTAATGACGCGCACAACATTGTGCAAGGACCTCAGAGATGAAGAAAATGTGACAAAAAAAAAAGGAAGAAAAACATCATAAGGACACCAAGTGTGGGAACATTGCACAAGTTGGTGCACCACCAGTCTGTCGCCTAGTCTGTCCATCGATTGACGTTGTGTATCTTTCTTTTTGTCAAAGGATAATAAATTACTCTCATGGTCCTTTCCAGCCTTTACGAAATCTTTAGACTTCGTTTCTTCTTTCTAATGTCGATCGAGGTAAAGGATATACTCGTTCTACTGATGGGTAGGCTATCAGTTCAAAGAACATCCTGCCTGAATAAGTCAATCTGTGATTTATTCTTGGGTGTCCTTTTTCTCATTTTTCTTAATAAGACAGAAAAATATAGAAAAAAAGTAAAGGAAGAAGACAAGAAACCCTTTTCTCACTTGAGGATAACAAACGTAAAACTGCACACATGCAAGGTGATTAGTAGGAAATGCAACAACATTTAATCTAGGTCATTCGACTCCTACTGCACAGCAGGACATTATAAGAAAGAGTATGAACACCGAACAGCTGCATGTAGAATCCTTTTCCCTGGTCAAGTATGGTTTCAATCCTTTTATGTATATGGACAAACCATACCCGAGCAAGCAGTTTTGAAGTCAAGCGCATCCGAATCACATTCGGGACGGGAAAATTTATTGACCATAACTTATTCGACTCATGATCGAGTTCGGGTTTCCAAGAGAATGGAAAGGATATTTGTCTGGTTTTGTTTAGTAACCCTATGTAATCATTGGCATAACGAATTATCCTCAAAGGATGGACAAAAGTTAAAGGATGATGTCCGAAAAAATGCATTATTCCTAGCACGCGTAACTTCTTTTTATCTCTCAGGACGATAAGCGGTCGAATGACCTGGTTTTTACATTGTTCTCTAGTTACAAACTGAGTATTTTTTCTTCTAAGAATTATTCAAAATAACGCCTATAGGTTCATATTTTATAAATGTCCTTGATTCAAAAGACGATGATTGATGAATCGGGAGCAAGTGGACCCCTTTCCCCATCATCTTCCCATTGATTATCTATAATTGTTTAAAATTTTATCATTTGTTTTAGGAATACTCTCGAGCTTACTCTGACATTGGATCACTTCCATCTAGATTCTAGTGGGCATCATAAATCACTTTATCTTCATTAATTCCCTTAACCGCTCCTACACGTTCGAAACATAATTTATCATAACACAGATACTAAAACTCAAACAAGTACGACGAAGGAGTATTCGTACATCCTTGTGGCACTAAAGTGCCCTTTAAAATGCGCTAAACAGGAAATGAAAACTCTCTTTGAATATTCAAAACAAATCAGTTCCTTCTGTTTCTCATACGGTGGGAATCAGTAAAATCCACGAGGTCCTTGGCCGTTCCATTGAACTGGTGCACACTATTCCAGTTGGTCACTACACTTACCATATGGGGAAAAACACCAGCTCTGTTGCTAGTTGCATCCCAAACAAACAAGTTGGAGGAAAGGAAAAGGATATCAATATGTCACTCGGTGAACGTGAGGGGTGTCCTTTCGTTTGAGGAAACATTATGCGCACTATGGCTGCATGTCCAAATTATGGGTATCCATTCACCGTCATATATTTTTCATATTTTTTCAATTACATGTCCCGCTTGTCTGGTTGTGACACTTTCACATTTCCTGTCTTACACCGGTTGGAGATATGATGCAGGGATGTGTCGTATGATAAGTTATTAGGTGCCAATGTGGTCCCTTTTTTGAAGGAAGGAATTTATTTTAATTAACTCTGGAATTTCGTTGGTAACATAGTGCATTCCTTAACCTTTGGGGTCCTGTCGATCTGTTTATAATTAAAAACGTATTTTTTATAAAAAAGAAAATACGTGTGTCAGGGTATTTTAAACTGAAATGAGTTATGAGAATAATTATTACAAACTCTCATATCATTTGATTGCAAGTATGTACTTTCATTCCTCATATATGTATGTACGTAGCAAAAATCCTTGGCAAGGAATTTTGATCAAATAAGAGAAACATATATTACAATACAAAGAGAGAACAAACTGAAGTGACTATTATTCGCCCATTTTTTCATTTCATTTATTTAATTATCTATCAAGTGTACAAAACTTTCGTAGACAATAGTGTAAGTTAATAGTGTAAATAGTGTAAAAGTGTTCAAAATTACATAATAGCATTCAATAAAGCAGTTTTGCATATACTTCGACTTTGATTAAAATCAATTACATCATCATATAAATTATAATTAAGACAAACGGTATTAATTGGATTAAATAGAGCATAATTAGAGCTATGTTTAGAGATATATAAGAAATCATGTTGTTTGGGTCGCAGGTCGCGCGAAGGTGCATACATTTTAATAGAAGAAAGGAGATCCGGACAACTAATATGTCCAAGGATTATGTCCCTAGCGAACGTTGCCGAATAGTATACTCTCCGCTTGCTTAGCTCCTTAAGACTTATCAATGCACATCTGGCATGATAAGGGGGAATACCTGAATTCCAAGCTATCTTGCGCAATGCAAACGTAGAGAATCTCTTTTGGATCTACTCAATTCGGTTAGACCTATTTAAGTAGAAGGGGTTCCAAACTACACAACAGTATTCCAATACTGACCGGACTACAGTTACATACAGGGTCTCCAGTGCATAAGGATCTTGAAAGTCTTTCGTGTTGCGAGAACATAGAGTTCGCTTTAGACACAATGCAATCAATGTGCATCGAGAAGTCAAGTTTCTTGTCGAATATTACACCCCAATATTTTTGCTCATTAAGTCTATTCAGGATGCTGTTGTTAAGAGTGTAATCAAAACCAATGTCGGATGATAACCTAGAAAAGGTCATTACCGAGCACTTGCTAATGTTAAAGTTCATTAGCGTAGCACCAATCGGTTAAACTGTTAATGTCATGTTGGAAATCCGCAGCGTCAGAATATGTCGATATCGACTTAAAGATTTTCAGGTCATCAGCAAATGGTAGAGTTAGAATTCCGTATATATAAAGGTAAGTCGGTTATGAATAAAAGGCAAAGAAGGGGGCCTAAGTGACTATCTTGACGAACTCCTGAGTAACAAATACTTTGGATAGCGTAGTTCCAATACGTACATATTGTGTATGACCAATGAGATAGCTTTGAATCCAGACCAATAAGTTGTTGTGGAACCCAAGAAGACGAACTCTCCATCCTGTTCTGCATGCACCCGAGACAATATGATTAGGTGTGGTAGAGTTATGCATGTAATGAGTGTGGGAGAGTTATGAGTGAAATGATATGCTCAGCTTGAGTGCAACCTGTGTGGTGACATAGCTCACACCTGTTACACCATACTTCCTTATGTCTTTGCATACCCAAGTGAACGATGACTCACGCTGTTTATCCACCCACCAATGATGTCAATGTACTACAGCTCAATCACCTTAGTCTTGGCTTGTGTAGTTCATGGTTATTTCTTCCACTTCAACAGATCTTTCTGCTTGAATCGACCAAAAGCCTTCTCCTCTTCTTCTTCTTAACGGGCGCTACAGTTCGGGGTGAACCTGGGCCTCAACTAACATGCCCCTCCAACTAGTACGATCTTTTGCTAGCATTTTCCATTGCCGCACACCCAGTTGGTTGAGGTCCACTCCACCGGTGTGCGCCATCTTAAGTGCGGCCGTCCTCTGTTTCTTCATCTCTCGGGGTTGGATTCAAAGACCCTCTGGGCTAGAGCTGTGGTGTCCATTCGATCTACATGGCCTAGCTATCTTAGGCGTTGAATCCGTAGACGCCTGACTAGACTCATGTCGCTGTACAGCCCGTAAAATGCATGGTTGATTCTATTGCTCCATCCCCCGTTTGCTTTTATAAGCCTGAAAATCACGCGCAAAATCTTTCTCTCGAACCGACCAAGGGCCTCCTCACCCGCTTTTGATAGTGTCCATGCTCCTGCGTCATACAGCATGACCGGGATGATAAGAGTCGTATATTGAGTCAACTTTGTCGTTCGGGAGAGGGCTTTATTACTCAATTGCCCCCTGAGCCAAAAGAAACAGCGACTGCGTTTGATTTCGGAACTGATGTCGTTGTTCCATGTCACGGCGAAGTCAAGGTAGACGAAGTGCTTAACTACCTCAAACTCATATCTGCCAATACACACGTTCTGGCCAAGATGTAGGTGATTGAAGTGTAGCGTCCTGTTTTGATGATAGCATATATTTAGTTCTACCCACGTTTATTGCCAAACCAATTTTCGCCGCCTCCATCTCAATACTCGCAAACACCTCATTGATATCTCGCTGTTAACTACTTATTATGTCAATGTCGTCGGCGTAAGCAAGGAGCTACGAGGATTTGAACTAAATTGTGCCTCTTGTATTGGACAGTGATTTTTGCAATTATTTCTAATATGATGTTGAAGAAATCACACGACAGCGCATCGCCCTGCTTAAATCCTTTTTTGACATCAAAACTATCGGTAAGGTGTTCACCGATTCGGATAGGGCAGCGAGCATTCTCCAAAGTCATCCTGCATAGGCTGACGAGTTTAGCAGATATGTCAAAGGTAGACATATCGTCACTAATTACGCTGTCCTATGCGGCTTAGAAGTCGACAAATATATACAGAAATTTGCAAAAGTGTGGATACAGCTGTTAGAGAAAGCTTTAACATCAATCTTAAAAATATCAGAAAAACTTAGAACAATACATTATATATCAAAATAAAGTTTATTTAATTATAAATAAAAAAATGACAAAACAAATAATTTCAATGCAATAGATAAGAAAACACAAACAAACATTTCAATTCAGGCCTATACGGACAAAAAGCATGCAACGCAGTTGTGAATGGAAAGTGACCAGATGTACTGCTGCAGGCATAACACTCACAGTATATGGTCAACCGAAATTTATCCTCTGCGTATGCAATACTAAAAGTGCTTGAACGATTTACTACGGACTATAACCAACGCGGAATTTGGTCGGCTCTCGTCCTATCTAGGTCTAGGACAACCACCCCTGAGAGTAGTGAACGAACATCAACGACCCCAACCACTGCACTCCGTTCAGGTTGTGTGTGACAACACATCATAAGAGGATATAAGAACTCTTGAACCTGCGCGAGTCTCTAAAAAAAAAAAAAAAAAAAAAAAAAGTTACAAATTTGACTTTGCAAAAGTCTGAATATAACAAACTAAAAGTAGTATTATTACTTCGTTGGCCAGCCTTTGGCATCAATTATAGCTTGCAGTCTTCGTGGCATTGAGTCTGTAAGCTTTCCAGTCATTTCCGAAGGTATTTTGGTCCATTCTTCTATTAGGACTTACTTTAATTGCTGTTTGTTAATGCTTTCGAACACCTCTATCCAAAATTGCCGAAAGATGTTCTATGGGATTGATGTCCGGACTTTGCGGGGGAGTTTGTAGAAAGTGTGGAACATTATATAAGATCCATTGACGAACTTTGTATGCTGTATGTTTGAAGTCATTATCGTGTTGAAAATACTAATTCCCATTTAGGCCTAGGTAGGTAGGTAGGTAGGATCGTAGCCTTCCCAGAAATGAGAAGAACACACATAGGCCAGTGAGGCCCGTTGTGCAGCTACGAGGGGCTTAGCCCCCTATTCGCGGAACTATTTTGTGCTTCTTAAGAAGTTAAGAAGATCAGGTAACCCTACATACTGAACCTCTGTCAGTTCGTTAAGGATAGGCTGCTTGGCTACCCGTGAGAATGCGGATATTCGTAGTGGATTTCACGTTCCACTTCAGCCAGGACAAGGCCTCTTTTATTGCCAACAGTTCCGCCTGGAAAACGCTGCAGTGATTTGGTAATTTTAGAGCTTTATTCAGCTTAAATTGTTTGCAGAAGACTGCGATTCTACTACTAGGTGGTGTCCGTTCTCATCCCTGCACGCTTCCGTTCTGACTTTATAACCTTGATATGTTCGCTTTGTCTGTTGATAAAACTTTGGAACGTCACGCCTGCAGTAACACTTCTTCAAATCCTCTTCTTTCTCCTGAGATGTATATGCTGCTCCCCTGTTTTTAACTCGTAGAGCTCACGAGCTGCTCTTGTTCTTCTATGCAGCGAGGCTTTATATGCATCCTGCTTCGCTGTGTGAATCCTCCTGCACACGTCATCGAATTAGGTGTTTCTTCGTTTGGAGCCCTGATGCCCAAAACTTCAGATGCAGTACTTTTCAGGGCTTGTTTGCAAAGATTCCCACTGATGTTCCATTGATAGCTTGGAGGGTTGAGGTGTATTGGAGATGTTAAGGGAGACGCAATCGGTAAAAGCGCGAGCGGTTTCTGGGAATAGTAGCTTTCTAACGACATAACTTTGTTTTCTTACTCTACTCCGCTGCGTTTGTGATATCCGAAGGCACCATCTTCCCTACTACAAGATAGTGGTCCGAGTCGATGTTAGCTCATCGGAAAGTTCGAACAACAAAAATAGTTGAGGAGTGTCTGACGTCGATCGCGATGTGACCAATCTGGTTAGTGATTGATTGATCTGGCGACCGCCAGGTGCCCTTGTGTGTATCGTGGTGCGGAAGGCACGTCGTGGCTAGAAGGAGATTTTGCCCCTTAGCAAAATAAATCAGCCTGTATCCGTTATCGAATGTGGTGTCGTGTAGGCTATGTTTGCAGATGACTCGTTCAAAGATGCTTTCCTTACGCAGCTTAGCATTGAAGTCTCCTAGCACAATTTTGATGTCTTAACTGTGACATTGGGTATACGTTCTGTCTAGGAGATCGTAGAACTCATCTTTGGTGGAGTCATCCTTGTCTTCTGTGGGGGCGTGGACGCAGATCAGGCTGATGTTAAAAAATGTATCATTGGTACGGATCGTTATAAGGTGTTCGCTCACATGCCGAAAGCTTAGGACTTTTTGCCTTAAGCCACCTCGAAGAGCATCCGCATCTCTCCCTACAGCAGTCGCCGTAGTAAATGTCACAGTTTTTCATCTGTCTTTCGCATATACATATAGCGACGATAACAGCATGTCTTTTCACTTTTTACGCTTCGTTATAATCCTCCCTTGATGATCTAATAAACGGATACGGATGTCCTCAAATAACATACGCATTATGTACAATCACCTTGCATAAAGAACCTCTCTGTTTTAACTGCTCATTGGTCGCACTACGCGATTTCCTAGAGAACGGCTGCACTCTGGCAGGCAAATAAGTAAGTAAAGACCTTTTTAAAGAAATTCAGCTTGTGACTTTTGGTCCACTGACTTTTGGTCCACTGATATCCTGCCTAAAAATTTCACTACCAATTTAGCAGCTTATTTTTCTCTAAACGACAGTTCGGTTTAAGCGCTGACCAAAACATTCACATATTTTGTATGTCCATCTTAGATAGTTCTGCCTACGACAATGGTACACTGCCATCCTAAGCCATTTTCAACTTCTTAAGGAAGAATCATGTGCCTCTCTCGAATCAGGTGAATGAGTCAAATATTTTCCGGCCAAACTAAAAGACGTACCATTCAAAGTACTTTTGCTATGCTGATTTTCTCCGTTTTATGCGGCCGCATAAAGATGCTCTTATGCTCCTTTTCATTTACCAAGATTGAGATCAACATTCCATGTGAACAGTGTATTACTCAGTGGGAAGAGTGATAAACTATTAAGCACGACATTTGCGAGTACCTTATTTATTTACCCATCTGTATGTATGTATGTTGGCGTTACAGTCCATGAAGAACCTGAGCCGAGCTTCTCCCAATCACCCATGTTGTGTGTGATTTCATTTTCACATAGGTGAAAGGGACCTACAGTTTTATTGCCGATTCCGAACGGCGAATTTCGAGAAGCTTTTCATGACAATTTTACTACAGGGGGTTTTGTCAGAACCCCGCTGAGGAGAAACACCGTGAAAAACACGTTCGATGACATGGCTGTGTCGGGATTCGATCCCGAGTCATCGGCGTCAGAGGCCAACACACTACCCACTGCGCCACGGTGCTCTCTCACGATTTACCCATCTAGTTTGTCTTAAATACCTTTTAACCAACTTCCTTATATGGGTGATCAAATAAACCCCCTTGTCACCCTTTAGTGACATTCCATTCGTTGTGATACCAAATTTGAACATACCGATGAAGTCAAACTGTCCAAGCAACACTTGGAAGTATACTTAATACTTAAGTCCCCACTCATATCTAGCTGGCAGATCGCTAACCACCCACGGTATGTGAGCAACCTTTTCGGAACTAATGGTTCCTCCTCCAACACTATGTTCAACATACCGAAAGGATAATTATAACCATTTTCTAAAGAAAATAATTTAAAAACCAACCTGCTACGAAATCCATCCATCTACCTTGCCCAAAGGAGAAATTATCCTTTCACCATCGATCCACCGGTGTAAGCAAGGTCCTTAAGCGGCTACGCCATCAGCGTTTCAGAAATCAAACATCTTTCACCGCTATAATTAGAGACACGTACTACCACGTCCACCTCCTTAATCCCATAAGACGGCTTTCTTCTGAGTGCTATACAAAAGACAAAAAGGATATTCGATTTTAAAATGATGTTCCTAGTTCCCCTTCCTTTTACTAGTAGAGAATAAGCAGATAGTTTCCGCGCCAGAATAGCGAGCAGACCTCACTAATTGCAAATGCTGGCACGAAACCCTGAATTAGGAATGCTCCTTCAAGAATTCAGATTTATGGCATCAGTTCATCTACAAATTGGAAATAAATACATTGAAGAAGGAAGACGATAATTAGAATGGTCGCTTACCTATATCATGCAACCAGTACCAGCAGAAAGACCGGCACACATTGCGTATTATTATCGATCACCCTTTGCAATGCAATCTATTGTCATCGGCAGGCTGTAGTCCGCCAAAAAAAGATCGAAAGGATATTAGAAAAAAAAAAAAAGGTATATATAGGTACAAAGGGATGTGTTGTAGAAGGATGTTCATCTGGGTAGTGACCAGTGTCCATATGCACTAAAACATAGAAATAAATTGTGACCCGCTGCGTGTTGCATTGTATTGCATCCTTTTTGTCATTCTTTCTATTTCTTGATTTTTTTGTTTGATTGTCAGTTATCCTTTTGAACAGCCATTGTTCCTTGAACAGTATCGGTTCGTACGTATCTGTACCGGAGAATCGGTCAGTTTTACTACAATCGAAAGGGATAGTGAAAAAGGATACCAACGGATTGCACACAATTGAATAGTTGTAACTGGAGTAATACAATACGTAAGCGTACGTATGTGCATACTTAACTTATATGCGTCACAGCGTGATGTCTATATGGACTCTTAACTTAGAAAACAAGAAAATAAGGCGACCCTGAATGCGAAATGGAACCCTTGCTAATTAAATTAAGTACTAGACTAGGGATTGAAGCTACAAGTAAAATAGACGAATCAGCTTATCAAACAATTGTATTACATATACATATGTACGTACACTGCTGACAGGACGCTTCGCGAAACTTCTTAGAGAAGAAGTCAATTCCTTACTTGTAACACATAAAGGAAAGTGCACAAGTGTAAGTAAACACCCAGCCGAATGTGAAAAGACTTGGAGAAAAATATGTCAGGATCAGTCAAGGACATCGTTCGAAGCGGGGAGAGGGGGGGTTTATTTCAGCATCAGTCGTCGGAGTTTTAGTTTTTATTGAGCTTCTGATTATTAAGCGTAGCGAGCCGAAGGCGAGCGAAGCGTCTTATCCCTCAAACATGTATTTCGCAACAAATCGTTCTCCTCCAAGACCATTAGGGCGCTCTTGATCAAATTTGCCATGGTGATAGTGTGGACATCGCTGAGTGTCGTAAGTGGTCGTAAGTCCCGATCGGACTTACCATTGAGGAATAACCACCGAAAAGCGCCGAGCGCCGTCAGAGACGCTGCCTCGGAGGTGCTAGGTTTCAAACCGCTACCACCTAGAAGCCCTTGGTTCGATGAACAATGCGAACAAGCCCATGCAGCAAAACAAGAGGCATATAAAGCCATCCTGCAACGACGGACGAAATCTATGAGCAGAAGAGAAGAGAGGAACTCACGCTGCTCAGAAGAAAGAAGAGATAATACGGAAAGCGTGGGATCGAGGAGATGGAGAGATGCTTCCGCACGAACAACCCATCCGATCCACAAAGAACTGAAGTGTCAATTAACATAAAGAAGTGCCCAGCAAGATTTAAAAAGTTGTATCTGATTAAAAACAACTTTATACGCTTTATTGACAACTTGGAATTGACCCAGAACGCAGTTTACTTGGCATTTAAATTGGATCAAATTAAGGAACACCGGACAAAGTTGGTGACAATGAACGACGAAATCATGTCCTCATTGGAAGAAGCTGATTACGAGTAGGAATACGTGTCCAATAATGAGTTCTTTGAGTTAGAGCAAATTTATCAAAATGCTTATATTCAAATCAAGGAAGCAGAACAACGACAGCAACAACGAGTGACAATAGCTCCACAAGCAGCAACACGTCGTGTAATCAACCTGCCAACTATAAGCATACCATCATTTAGCGGCAAGTATGAAGAGTGGACATCATTTTGGGAACTCTTTGTTCGATTAGTTCACGAGAACGCATCTTTAAGCGATATTGTACGAATTCAATATTTAAAAGGCAATCTAAAAGGAGAGGCAGCAAGGATTGTTAACCATTTGGCACCGACATCAAGCAATTATGCAGCAGCTATAGAACTATTAACTAAGCGGTTTCAAAATCCAGCAGCATTGGTCAACAACTACATTCAAAAATTGCTTACCTTGAAACCAATTCTATTTGAAAATGCGTTCGATTTAAGAACAATGATGGATATGTCAAAGGAAATCTCGTACGGTATCAAAAAATTTAGGGGTGGACGTAAGCTCCTGGGACCCATTAGTGATTCAGTTGTTATGTCCGAGCTTGACCCTGAATCAAGAAAATTATACGAACAAGCAAGAGGAACTTCAAGAGAAATTCCTAAACTAAGTGAATTTTTTTGCTTCATCGAAAGTAGATTCCGAGGAGTAGAAGGCATCCGAGAATTCAATCGTGAACCTCAGTCGCAAGCACGGTCTTTCGCCAGCAGTCTCCAGTGCCGCGCGCCTAGTTGGTTAAGGTCCTCTTCCAATTGGTTGCGCCACCTTAAATTTGGCCGTCCTCGACCGCGTCGCCCCTCGGGGCTGGATTCATAGACGTTCCGGGCCGGAGCTGTGTTTTCCATACGCTCAACATGACCTAGCCATCTTAGGCGTTGGATCCGAAGTCGCCGTGCTATGTTCATGTCGCTGTACAGCCCGTATAGTTCACTGTTAAGTCTTCTCCTCCACTCCCCATTTATGCAGATCGGGCCGAAAATCGCACGCAAAATTTTTCTCTCAAAACGACCAAGGGCCTCCTCATCCTCTTTCAATAAGGTCCATGTCTCTGCGCCATAGAGCAGGACCGGGATGATAAGGGTCTTGTATATGCTCACCTTGGTTTTTCTAGAGAGGGCTCTGCTTTTCAATTGCCTCCCGAGCCCAAAGAAACAGCGGTTGGCAAGAGTTATTCTGCGTTTGATTACGGCACTGATGTCGTTTCTGCATGTCAATGTGGAGCCTAGGTAGACGAAGTCCTTGACTACTTCGAAATTATACCTGCCAATATGTGCACCCTGGCCAAGACGCCGGTGGTTCGTGTCCTTTTTCGACGACAGCATATATTTCGTTTTGCCCTCATTTACCGCCAATCTCATTTTAGCCGCTTCCGTCTCAATGCTCGTAAAGGCCTCAATGACATCTCGCTGACTTCGTCCAATTATGTCAATGTCATCGGCATATGCGAGCAGTTGTATGGACTTGAAAAAGATGGTGCCCCTCGTATTGAACAGTGAGTTTTGCACTATCCTTTCAAGGACGATGTTGAAAAAGTCACACGATAGCGTGTCGCCCTGTATAAAACCTTTTTTGTCATAAAAGGTACCGGTTAGGTCGCTTCCGACCCTGATGGAGCAGCGAGAGTTCTCCAAAGTCATCCTGCACAATCTGACGAGTTTGGCAGGGATGTCAAAACTAGACATGGCGTTGTATAGCTCGTTTCTATTGATACTATCGTATGCAGCCTTAATATCGACAAACAGGTGGTGGGTGTCGATCTGTCTTGTTTTTTCCAGGATCTGCCGCAGTGTGAATAATTGATCTATAGTGGACTTCCCGGGCCTGAAACCACACTAATACGGACCAATCAGTTTATTAACAAACGGTTTCAAGCGTTCACACAGACAGCAGAGAAGATTTTATAAGCGATGTTCAGAAGACTTATTCCTCTGTAGTTGGGGCAGACAAAGGGGTCTCCTTTCTTGTGGATCAGGCAAACGATACTAAGATTCCATTCATCGGGCATGCATTCCTCTGACCATATCTTACGGATAAGCTGGTGCATACTCCCAACCAGGTCATCTCCAGCTGCCTTAAAGAGCTCGGCAGGTAGTCTGCCTACCCCAGCAGTTTTGTTGAACTCAGGGGGACGGAATTCTCTGCTATCATCGTCCGTTGTTAAAGGATTATTCTGCCTGACAGCGGGATCTGTTTCGTCATCGCCGTTATACAGTCTGCAGAATTAGTCTTTCCAGATTTTTAGTACCGACTGTGAATCCACTACTAGGTTTTCATTTTTGTCCCTGCAGGCTTCCGTTCTGGTCTTATATCCCTGGCATGTTTGTTTTATTCGTTGATAAAACCTCCGAACGTCATTCCTGCGATAGCATCTCTCCATCTCTACGATCGCGAACTTCTCATGCTGCCTTTTTTTTGTTCGAAGAAGCTTATGTTCCTCCCTCCTCTTCTGCTCATAATGCTCACGAGCAGCACTCGTCCTTCTATGCAGCGCCTCTTGATAAGCTTGCTACTTTGCTGCGTGTGCCCTCCTACACTCGTCATCAAACCATGGGTTTCTTGTTGGTGGCGGTTTGAAACCCAGTACCTCAGAAGCAGCACTTTCTAAGGCTCGTTGACAACGGGTCCATTGGTGTTGTACGGTCTGAGCAGGTGTTGGAGGGTTTTCCGAGAGCTTAAGGGGGAGGCGATTGGCATAGGCTCTGGCGGTCTTTTGCGATTGTAGCATTGCGACGTTGTATGCCTTAGTCGATTTTTCTGCAACAGGCATATTCGAAGTCGCAACCTGGCTGCCACAAGATAGTGGTCCGAGTCGATGTTGGTTCCTCTAAAAGTTCGCACATCCAGAATGTCGGATGCGTGTCTGCCATCAACCGCAATGTGGTCAATCTGGTTGACGGTTGATTGATCCGGAGATCGCCAGGTCCCTTTGTGGATGTTGCGAAGTCTACCAGCCTAAATCCATTTTCGGATGTGGTGTTGGCTGTGCTTGCCAATAACCCTATCAAAGGCGACTTCCTTGCCCAGTTTTGCTCCCAGTACGATTTTAACATCGTAGCTGGGACATTGGGCATATGTCCTATCTAGTAGGTCGTAGAAGTCGCCTTTTGTAGGGTCATCCTTTTCCTCGGTAGGGGCATGAGCGCAAATTAGGCTGATGTTTGCGAATTTAGCCTTGATGCGGATTGTCATGAGGCGTTCGCTTACATGCCTGAAGCTCAAGACTTTTTGCCTAAGTCTACCTCTAATAACAAATCCTCATCCGAATAAGCGTTGTCTTCTCTCCTTGTAGCAGTCGCCGTAGTAGATATCACAGTTTCTCATCCTTTTTTTTGCCCGTTCCATCCCATCGCACTTCCTGGATTGACTACAGTCACTCAGTCGAAATGCGTTGTGTGCGGCGAGTCTCATCAATTGTATAATTGCAAAAGATTTTTAAGTATGAAGACAAAAACCAGATTGAATGTGGTCCAATAGTCGAAACTATGTTTCAACTGTTTGCGAGATGGACATACGGCGAGGGAATCTTTGACGAAGAAGGGTTGCAAAATATGCGCACAACAGCATAATTCCTTACTCCACTTCCCTAGAGGTGAAGGTACTACAGTTCCGGTAATAGGAAGAACATTAAATGAAGACACATCATCATCAGCAGGAATCGCTACCGCATGTTATGGCCATAGGATGCTGTTACTGGCTACAGCCATGGTGAATATATGCGCTGGAGGACAAGTTAAACTCGTGCGAGCTTTGATTGATCAAGGGTCCCAATCATGTTCCATGACGGAGAAGTTGGCCCGTCAGTTAAGGATTCCACTGGTCAAGTATGAGTCAAAATGGAATTAACGGTCATACTACAAAAATTATCACGGCATGCAACTTCGTTATTCAGTCAATTCAAAACGAAAAGGTCAGCTTGGAGGTAGATGTTCTAGTGATGCCAGTTATCACATCAAGACTGCCAGCACAACAAATTACACCCAACCAGTGGCTACACATCCAAGGGTTGAAATTGGCAGATCCATGGTACGAACAACCGAGGGAGATTGAATTATTAATTGGATCTGATATGCTTCCGCAATTTTTGACGAACGGATTAGTCAAGGGCCCAGCCAACACTCCAATGGCACAAAACACAAGGTTTGGCTGGATACTATCGGGACCAGTCAGACGCAAGACAATATACTCACATCATGTATCAGTGTGTGCAGTGCAGATGAAGCTTTGAAGAAATTGTGGGAATTAGAGGAAATTCCAAGTGCAAAAATCAAGTCTCTTGAAGAAGAAATCTGCGAGAATCACTATCAAATGATACACAAACGGGATGACACAGGGCGTTACACCGTCAGATTACCACTACTAAGGGATCGCATGGTTTTGGGTGATTCACGCAAAATGGCATTAAAGCGATTCTTTATGTTGGAACAAAGATTCGCAAGAGATGAGAGTCTTCGGATTGAATACTCCAAGTTCATGCGAGAATACATTGAACTGGAGCACATGGAGGAGGTATCAGATAATTATATTGGAAAAAAAATATTATCTTCCACATCATGCAGTGAGAAAAAAAGTTAGCAGTACCACAAAACTATGAGTGGTATTTGACGCCTCTGCCAATACATCTGGAGACGAAGGGATGAATACCATTCTGGTGCAAATAGAAAGATGCTTGAACTCAAGGCCGATCTGTCCATTAACAGACAACATCGAAGATCTAGATGCATTAACAGCGGGTCACTTCATTAATTGGATCACCACTGAAAGCAAACGTTTGCAAACGTTGGTACGAGGAATACATAAACAAAGTGCAACAACGATACAAGTGGAAGTAACCCGCAAGGAATTTGGAAGCTGGGCAAATTGTGCTGTTGAAAACCGAGCTTCTTACACAAACAAAATGGCCTCTAGGCTGAATAATTGAAGTGTACAGCGGAATTGATTGGCTTATCAGAGTAGTAACTGTAAAAACAGAGAAAGGAACTTTCAAGCGGCCAATAGCTAAGGTGTGTTTACTGCCAACCGAAGAAAATAACATGAAGTCTGAGAATAACGTATTGCATTCCTCAAGGTATTTCGAAATACCACTGGAAGATATAAGCAAAGCACCAACTCTCAATGAAACAACTTACATCCTCCGGCCATCAATATTTCACAGTATTGAGGAGAGTGAGGATTGTATTGTCCAGCAACTGTACAAGAAACTAGCCTTCAAGCGATGTTCATCAAGGACGCGAAGAATAACACACACGGTATGGAAAGAATTGTGGACACGCAATACCTGGATGTTCATTACACCCGAAGCAACTACAGTCTTTGTAAACTGTTGACCTACTCGAGAAGAAGTGCTTTTAAAAAACAAGGGAATCATTTACATCACTCCGGACTGCGTCATTCAATCTAAATTCATACGATTGGAAACGAAATTAATCAAGAAAAGGAAAGTAATGATGCACTTTAGCAAATCAATTGCCACTATAAACACATCGTTATCACCTCAAGTTCCGGTTTATTTTACAAATGAGACCGTCATCCCAATTGGCCAAGATATGACTGAGATTTCTAATTTCAATTATCAAGAAGCAGTCGAGGTGCTCAACCGACTACATGACCACAACTGGAAGACCATCAAAGGGCATCGGTATTGGACAATTGGGCTTTGTTCAATGTTTGCAGCCGCCATTGTTATCATTTGCCTATTGGCTGTGGTCCTTAAGTACGGCAAGTGTCCAACTAAAAACTCTACCAACATCGAACTGAAAAATCAAAACCTCATTCGGAGTAGCAATATTGAGATCAATTGGACAACAACGTCGGAGGAGGCAAAATGTTGATGACATCAACAAAAGAACATTTTATTTTGTATTGGTTTTTGTATTGCTTTTGTATACTCTAACAGCCTTCCTAGACATAGAGGGCGCTTTCAACAACGTCATTCCGAAAACAATAACAGAAGGGCTTGAAAAGCTAAAGGTGAAGAGGACTCTGATAGAGTTGATCAAATGGGGAAGCCAAGTAACCACCAGAGTGGTTACCATGGGAACCCGCAAGGAGTGGTCCTCTCACCTCTTCTCTGGAATGTAGTTGTAAACGAACTACTAATTAAACTGGAGAAAGAAGGCCTGGACGTTATTGCCCACGCTGATGACGTTGCCATTTCAATCTCAGGTAAATACCTATCCACACTGAATGACCGTAGGCAAACGGCATTCTCAATTCTTTGCAAGTGGGCGCATAGCAACGGGCTCAGGGTGAATCCCCAGAAAACGGAGCTTGTGCTATTCACCAAAAAAGCATAAAATCCCGGAACACTGCCCTATTACTTTGCTTGGTACCAGATTAAACTATTCCTCAAATGCCAAATACCTTGGCATTTTACTAAATAGGACATTAACATGGAAGAGCAACACAACCAAAGAGCTAAAAAAGCAGCTATAGCTCTCAACACATGCAAGAAAGCCCTAGGGAAAAATGGGGATTCAACCCCGAAATCACCCTATTGCTCTACATCACGGTCGTCAGACCCGTACTAATGTATGGAGTAACAGATTGGTGGGCAGCACTGGACAAGACAACATACCTCAAGCAATTTGAGAAGGTACAAAGGTTGGCGTGTCAGGTCCACCCCAATGGCTGCGCTTAACATGATGCTCGATCTTACACCACTCGATATTTTCGGCAAGCAAATTGCCACACAAACGGCCATTAGACTCAAAGCCAACTCGAACTGGACGAGCTATGTCAGTGAATAACAGGTCAGCTATGGCAGAAAACTTAGACCTCACAGAACCCAAGACTGTTGAAAAAAACTTAACAACGATCTACCCGGACAGACAAAACTGGACTCGCCAGGCTCAACCCCGCAGAAACTGCGTAGATTTTTACACTGACGGGTCTAAAACCAAAGACGGGGTGGGTAGTGGAGTATTCTGCAAACAACTTAAGCTGAACAAAGCTCTAAAATCACCAAATCACTGCAGCGTTTTCCAGGCGGAGCTGTTGGCAATAAAAGAGGCTTTGTCGTTGGAGTCCTTTGTGTACACATCAAAAACTAGTCTCGACTGTCGCCTATCTCTTAACGAGATGGCCGAAGAGTTCAACATACAACTTATCTGGGTACCGGGACACAACGACAATCCAGGAAATGAAAGAGCCGACACACTCGCCAAACAAGGACGACGCTATAATCAATCGTGGCTTGTGAGGGAATACCCTTTGCAACCATTAAACTTAATCTTACAAATCTCGCCAGGGCCGAGACGAACCGGAGATGGACTCAGAGACATACCTGCCTAATCACCAGGCAAATCAGGCCCCGGCTCGGGAGTCAACGGAATAGGAGTATTATCTGCCTAAAAAGAACTGACATCCACAAAGTCATCGGTGTCATCACTGGACACTGCCTTATTGGCAGTCACGCGCAAAAACTAGGTATAATTCCGAATGATTTTTGCAGAAGCTGTCTAGACGAAAAGGAGGTCGAATCCATTCGTCACCTTCTCTGCGCCTGCCTGGCATTCTGCACAATCAGGAAACGATACCTGGGATCTTACTACCTTAACGATCTGACCAAGTTCAGCAAGTAGGGATATCTGATCTTCTTAATTTCTTAAGAAGCACAAAATGATTCCACGAATAGGGGGCTAAACTCCCTCGTAGCTGCACAACGGGCCTCCCCGGCCTATGTGTGTTCTTCTCATTTCTGGGAAAGCTACGGTCCTACCTACCTCCCTACCTTTGTATTGCTTAGTTTGTTATTCTTGCTCTTGTTCGCCTTTGCCGATGACATCAACAAAAGGTACACACTTATTGTGTTTTTGGCTTTTGCATTGGCTAACCATTTTTGTGGTGCAAGTTGTCGTGCTGAGGCGGGCACTTTTGTAGTATAAAATACAAGAATAAAATGTTCATGGCATCAGCCCATTATTTGTAGATATTCAAGTAATTTGAATATTTACAATCATCGTTCTTTGCTCAGCTTTTGTCCACCACAACGTGGAGGCATAGATGATGATACGTCTTACTATCGCGGCACCCCCACCTGATTATCTACCTTGTCGTGGTGTGGGGGCTACTCACCAAAGGATAATCGACCCCGTCATTCCCTTTCACCAACCCAAATCCCATCCCACTATATCCCACCCTACCTATCCACTCCCCATCCCCTGGGCTGGATATAAGGTGTTAATCGTACCGTGCCGAGACGTCGACCAGGCTGAGAGCCCAGACCAAAAATAGCTCAGTCGCAAACGGTGTATCCGGATACCTGGCGCCCTCCGGATCAGCTAGCCTTACCTGGGTATTGCGGATCTCTGCCCAGGTGGACATATATTTCTCCGCAGCTCGTGGGTACCGAATGAATAACATAAACAACAAAGACAACAATGAATCCGGATCTCATAAAAAACCGGAAGGGGATGAAATCCCCTCTACGTCAAAAGCGGTAAAGACTCCGACCGGAGAATCGACAACCGCTCTGATAAGTTGTCGGTAAGAAAAGTTGACAACAAAAATACAACCCATCGACCGGAAGGTGGCCTTGAGAATACTAAATCGATGGGGCCATAAAACCGACTTGACAGAAGGAGATAAAGAGTCGGTAGCCTGGGCGACAGGAATCCTGGCCCAAGAAAAAGAAAAAGCCAAGAGGCCCAGATCGTCCCCCGAGGAACCGACTTGACAGAAAAAGATAAAGAGTCGGTAGCCTGGGCGACAGGAATCCTGGCCCAGAAAAAAGAAAAAGCCAAGAGGCCCAGATCGTCCCCCGAGGAACCAAACCGGGAGGCTAAGAAGGCTAGGCTGGGAGCACCGGCCAGGCTATCAAAGCCCTTCGGTGAGGTTGCGAGGGAGTGCCTAACGGTCGCAATCATAGACGATAGCGACCCGGACGGCAAACTGACGACCGAAAAGTGGAAAGATGTCGATCAAGCGTTATCGACAAACTTCCTAAAAATTGCTAGGAAGAACCCTGGTCCACCGCCCATCTGCGAGGACGCTGGATGGTACCAAGGCAGGGTCAAACTGCTAAGCTGTGCCGACGAAAGATCCGTTGATCCCCTGAAGGCTACAGTTGCCGAAATAGGGGAAATTTGGGAGGAAGCTCGGCTCAAGGTCGTTACTAAGGACCAGATCCCTAAAGGACCGCGAGCTAGATGCTGGCTCCCGTTCGCACCAGATAACCCCCTCGAAATAGTTGAGACAATCAACTACTGCAACCCCAATCTCCCAACAAGAGATTGGAGAGTCGCGAAGCTGGAGGAACCGAAAAGGCCAATCAAGACAGGCAATCATTGTACTGAATTGTGAAGCCTTGTAACCTCTGGCCCAATGCGACTACCATATCAGGATTGGCTTTAAAAAAGTCAAACTCAATATATACAAAAAGGATGAGGAAGTGAAACCATCCGGCAACGTAGACACGGCTAACACCGAGGTCAGAAGCGGAAGCTCTACGGAGCGGGAAACCCCAATCCCCTCAAGGAGCAAGGGCCCTGCGCCGGTAGAAACAGAAACCCCAGCAACATCCCTGGTCATTTAAAATCAGGAGTAACTGCTCGACTCCGGAAGCGAGGACTATTCCATTCGCCGATGGAAGACGATCTTCTGGACTCAGATCTGGAAGACCCTAACACCACCGTGGTGGGGACAGATCGAATTGATAACAGCTATAATGCTGAGATTATTTCAGATTAACCTCCATCAATCGAAAGCGGCAACCACAAATCTTCTTCTCAGGCTGACCAAAGTAGTAGCCTTAATCCAATAACCGTGGGTGCATGAACACAAGGTTCGTGGATTAAGACCCCAGCCTACAACCTATTTACATCACAAAAAGAAGGTAAGCCCCGCACTTGCATACTTGCAAAGAATTCTCTAAGCGCTTACCTTCTTCCAAATTACAGCTGCCCTGACACCACAGTAATTGCAATACAATCACCCGAGGTCAAGCCATGGATAGCCTCTACATACATGGCGCAAGAAGAGTCCATTCCATCGGACGAAATCAAAAGACTGATCAGGGACTAGTCGGATCATCAAGCGGGCTCCTTATCGATGCAGATGCGAATGCGCATCACACGATTTGGGGCAGCAGCGATACAAACGAAAGAGGTGAGTCATTGAATTCATTCTAACCGCTAAACTTTTCATTTGCAAAAAGAGTCATACACCCACATTTATTACAAAAAATCGTAGGGAGGTACTAGACTTAACTCTAGCATCCCCCTCTCTCATCGACAAAATAAGAGAATGAAAGGTTTCCGAGGAACACTCCTTCACAGACCATCGATACCTAGCCTTCACGGTCCCAACCCAATTGACTCATCTTGCAACCCAAGAAGAATCGATTGGGAGCGTTATAGAGCCTTCATTGACAACTCTATAGTAAATAGGACCCCTGACACCCCGCGGACCACGTTAGATATAGACAATATGGTCTATACTCTAACAATCACATTGGGCAATGCAAGGGCCAACAGCTGCGTAATCCACAAATCAAGAAAATAATCTTACTCTTCTTGGTGAACCGCAGATCTGAGCAAGCTCCGCAAAGCCTGTCGAAAACTCTTTAATAAAGCAAAGAGTACAAGAAACGACAGAGACTGGAGCCTATACAAAAATTTACTCAAAGTGTACAATCAAAACAAACCTGTACAAAACCTGAGGAAAGAACAAAGGCTGTCTTGGAAACTCTTCTGCAATAACATGGAGAACATTTCAGACGCCTATAGATTGAGGAAAATACTCTCGAAAGATCCACAATCTCCTAACTGCCTCATAGCAAATGGAGTTCGGACAACGTCTGAGGAAGAAACTCTAAATCTTCTCCTCAACATGCACTTCCCAGGCTGCTCTGAATCGCAAGACTTAGTGCACTCGCGACGAACTCATATCTCCTCTGCGATAGAGGGACAGTACGATTACATTATCTCCAGAGAGAATATCATATGGGCATTAAAAAGTTTCAAGCCCTACAAATCGCCGGGTCCAGATGAAATTTACCCTATCGAACTCACACAAACTATGGAATGGACTTTACCATGGCTAGAGATTATTTTTAAAGAATTCCTAGCTTGGAGTCATATTCCAGAAAAGTGGAAGTGCGCAAAGGTACTTTTCATCCCCAGGCCGGCAGGAACTCTCATACTTCCCCCAAGCATCTAAGGCCTATCTGTCTATCATTCTTCGCTCTAAAATCTTTGGAAAGGCTGATAGACTTACACATACGTCACAGCTTGGATCCCTCCCTGATTTCTAAGGCACAGCACGCCTACTGTAAGGGTAGATCGGTCCTAACAGCCTTGCACACACTAGTGAGGAAAACCGAAAGATCAATCCATCTCAAAGAATATACTCTAACAGCCTTCCGAGACATAGAAGGCGCCTTTAACAACGTCATTCCGAAAGCAGTAATAGAAGGGCTAGAAAAGCTAATGGTGGAAAGGACTCTGATAGAGCTGATCAGCGGGTTGTTATTAACGCGCAAGATTCACTCTAAGTGGGGAGGCCTAGTAACTACCAGAGTGGTTACCAAGGGAACCCCGCAAGGAGGGGTCCCCTCACCTCTTCTCTGGAATGTAGTTGTAAACGAACTACTAATCAAACTGGAGAAAGAAGGCCTGGACGTTATTGCCTACGCCGATGACGTTGCCAATCAATCTCAGGTAAATACCTATCTACACTGAATGACCGCATGCAATCGGCATTCTCAATTCTGTACAAATGGGCGCATAGCAATGGGCTCAGGATTAATCCCCAGAAAATGGAGTTCGTGCTCATTACCAAGAAGCATAAATTCCCGGAAAACTGCCCTATCACTTTGCCTATATAACCTAGTGCAAAATACCTTGGCATTATACTCGATAGGAAATTAACTTGGAAGAGCAACACAATCGAAAGAGCTAAAAAAGCAACAATACCTCTCTACACATGCAAGAAAGCCCTAGGAAAAAATGGGGATTCAACCCCAAGATCACCCTATGGCTCTACATCACGGTCGTTAGACCCATACTAATGTATGGAGTGATAGTCTGGTGGACTGCACTGGACAAGACAACATACCACAAAAAACTCGAGAAGGTACAAAGGATAGCATGTATGTACATTACCGGGGCCCTCAGGTCCACACCAACGGCTGCGCTTAACGTGATACTCGACCTTACACCACTCCACGTTTTCGGCAAGCAAATTGCAACACACACGGCCATAAGACTAAAAGCCGACTCGAAATGGACGAGCTATGTCACTGGCCACTCCTCCATCCTGCAAAACAGGATAACTATGGCAGAAAACTTGGACCACACAGAACCCACCACAGTCTTGGATAAAAACTTTACGACGATATATCCGGACAGAGAAAACTGGACTCGCCAAACTCAACCCCGCAGAAACTACGTAAATTTTTACACTGACGGGTCTAAAACCAAAGACGGGGTGGGCAGTGGAGTATTCTGCAAACAACTTAAGCTGCATGTATGTATGTATGTATGTTGGCGTTACAGTCCATGAAGAACCTGAGCCGAGCTTCTCTCAATCACCCATGTTGTGTGTGATTTCATTTTCCCATAGGTGAAAGGGACCTACAGTTTATTGCCGGTTCCGAACGGCGAATTTCGAGAAGCTTTTCATGACAATATTACTACAGGGGGTTTTGTCAGAACCCCGCTGAGGAGAAACACCGTGAAAAACACGTTCGATGACATGGCTGTGTCGGGATTCGATCCCGTGTCATCGGCGTCGGAGGCCAACACACTACCCACTGCGCGACGGTGCTCTCACTTAAGCTGCATAAAGCTCTAAAATTACCAGACCACTGCAGCGTTTTCCAGGCGGAACTGTTGGCAATAAAAGAGGCCTTGTCTTGGCTGAAGTAATATCCACCACGGATATCCGCATTCTGACGGATAGTCAAGCAGCCTTAAAGTCGTTGGAGTCCTATGTGTGCACATCAAAATCTAGTCTCGACTGTCACCTATCTCTTAACGAGATGGCAGAACAGTTCAACATAAAGCTTATCTGGGTACCGGGACACAGTGACATTCCAGGAAACGAAAAAGCCGACACACTCGCCAAACAAGGAACGACGCTACAATCAATCGTAGCTTGTGAGGGAGTATCCCTTACAACCATTAAATATAATCTGACCAATCTCGCCAGGGCCGAGACGAACCTGAGATGGACCCAGGGACATACCTGCCTCATCACCAGGCAAATCTGGCCTCGGCTTAACAGTCAACGGACAAGAAGTATAATCTCCCTAAAAAGAACTGATATCTACAAAGTCATCGGTGTCATCACTTAACACTGCCTCATTGGCAGTCCCGCACAAAAACTAGGAATAGTTCCGAATGATTTCTGCAGAAGCAGTCAGGACGAGGAGGAGGTCGAATCCATTCACCACCTTCTCTGCGTCTGCCCAGCATTCTGCAATATCAGGAAACGATACCTAGGCTCTTACTTCCTTGACGATCTGACAGATGTTCAGAAAGTAGGGATACGTGATCTTCTTAACTTCTTAAGAAGCACAAAATGATTCCACGAATAGGGGGGCAAAACCCCCTCGTAGCTGCGCAACGTTCCTCTCTGGCCTATGTGTATTCTTCTCAATTCTGGGAAGGCTACAATCCAGCCAGTGGATTACTATAGGTAATGTTTTTTCACTTTTTGTATTTAATTAAATAAAATAAACATTTGATATAGAGCGAATCAGTAAAATGGACTCACCTTATTGGATTCCTTCCACTTGTTGTTGCTTGTCACACGAGATCGCGAAACCGAGTGCCCGAAAACCGAAACCCGAAACCCGAAACCCGTAACCCGAATACCGAAAATTCATTTTCGCCGATATTTTTTTTTTCCAAAATAGAACAACACACAAGCCTTTTCACTTTACTTTTCACACATTTTTTGCTTTTCACATTATAACCTTTACACATATTTGCACCTTTTTTGCTTCTCTACCACACACCTTTTCACATTTTTGCATTTTCACCTTTTAGCTTTTCCTACTTTACACCTTAATTTCCTTTTCAAATTTGAACCTTTACCGTTCGCAAACGAAAACCTATTAGATACACCGAAAAAAAATATTTGGAACGAAACTTTTAACAAAAAACAACGATCGCACGAAACGACGCCCGGCATTTTAGACAATCGCGATCAAACTAATTATGCACGAACGAACAGGAAAACTGAATTCTACTCAGAGAGCTTAAAAGTAGGAGGTTTGAGTTCGAGTGCATTTTTTTGCATTTGATCCCAAATTTCGCTCACAGAGTCGAGAGTGAGATTTTCTGCAAAGCAGGGTCTGTAGTAATGAAGAGCGAGTAAACAATTACTTACTCACTCAGTGAGCTGTGCAAAATGTTCTTTAAATGCAATTGCTCTTGGGAGTAGGATGAAAAAAGTGGAGTGGTTGGCTGGTAGTAAGAGATGGGGAAAAAGAGGTGAATTCACTTCTACCCACTGAAACTCTCCCTCAGCAAATTAAGCAATTTCTTTTGACTCTAACTTGTTGTGAGTTGTTCGTAATTGTGCAATATTTTGATGACGTTTGATGTATGTATGTGTGTTGTTGGTGACCAATGAGAATTTTCTCATCTCCTCTTCAAAGGATGAAGTGAGGGTTCAGTTTGATTAAATCCCACAGAAGATGGCTTTTTCTGATTGAGACTTGAGAAATCAATTCGCAGTCATGTCAGAAATAAATTCAATCGGGTGAGTAGGTACTTTTCCAAGTCAGTATTTTGCTTGTCAAGGTAAAAAACGTACCAGTAAATAACTTACTTACTTATCAGACCAGCGATCCATGGAGGATCTGAGCCTGAGCTATAGCTGCCTTCTTTTTCTGATTGAGACTTGAGAAATCAATTCGCAGTCATGTCAGAAATAAATTCAATCGGGTGAGTAGGTACTTTTCCAAGTCAGTATTTTGCTTGTCAAGGTAAAAAACGTACCAGTAAATAACTTACTTACTTATCAGACCAGCGATCCATGGAGGATCTGAGCCTGAGCTATAGCTGCCTTCCTCTTCTTCTCGAACCAGGAGGCTCGGAGTCGAAGACCCTCTTAGCTGGAGCGTTGGTGCCCATGCGCTCTATGTGGTCGAGCCAGTGTAATCGACGGATCCTTGCCTTCCGGACTACATCCACATCTTGGTACAGCTCCTAGAGTTTGCGGTTGTGTCTTCTTCTCCATTCACCTTCCTCACAGACAGGACCAAATATCCGGCGCAGAATTTTTCTTTCGAAAGAACTCAAAATCAGCTCCGCTGTCCTGCTTATCGTCCAGCTTTCGGCTCCGTACAGCAAGACTGGCAGTATGAGCGTTTTGTAAAGCATGACTTTGGTCCTTCGAGTGAGGAGTTTTGACCCCAGTTGCTTGGACAAGCCGAAGTAGCAGCGGTTGTCAAGGGCGATTCTATGCCGGATCTCCACTGTGGTGTCATTTGTGGAATTTACATTTGCCCCAAGGTAGACAAACTCCTTAACTACCTCGAAATTGTAGCTGTCAATTGTTATATTTTGTCTCAGGTGGTGAGCGACGGTTTGGTTTTTGCTTGACAGCATGTACTTCGTTTTGTCCTTATTGACCTCAAGACCAACTCGCTTCGCCTCTTCTTCAATCGCCGTGAATACTTCCACAATGCCACGACGAGAACACGCGATGATATCGATATCATCCGCGTATCCTAGCAGCTGGACGGACTTGTAGAAGATAGTGCCTTCCCTGTTGACGCCTGCCCGTCGCACTATCTGCTCCAGCACCAGGTTGAAGAAGTCACATGACAGCGCATTTCCTTGCCTAAATCCGGTGCATGCTTCAAACGGTTCCGAAGTCCTAGAACTTAATTGCAAGGTGCATCGCGTATTTTTTAGCGTGGCGCGACACAACTGAATCAGTTTTCCCGGGATCCCGAATTCGGCCATCGCACCAAAATGTCTTTCACGATGAATGCTATCGTATGCGGCTTTGAAATCGATGAAAGGATGGTGTGTATCGATTTGAAACTCGTTGGGCTTTTCCAGGATTTGTCGAAGTGTGAATATTTGGTCTGTAGTCGATTTGCCGGGCCGGAAGCCGCACTGGAAGCTGCCGATTAGTGCGTTGCAAAATGGCTTTAGACGTTCACACAATACCATAGACAGGATCTTGTATGCGACATTGAGCGGGGATATACCTCTATAGTTCTTGCAAGAGGTAGGATCGCCTTTTTTGTGGATGGGGCAATTAGAGCTGGTATTCCAGTCGTCGGGCATGCTTTCATCTTCCCAAATTCTGCAGATAATCTGGTGCATGCTCCCTGCCAGAACATCGCCGCCAGCCTTGTAGAGCTTTGATGGCAAGCCATCTGAGCCTGTAGCTATGTTATGCTTCAGCTTTTGAATAGCTGTGCCGACTTCTTCGATGCTGGGTGGGAAGACTACTTCAGCGACTGGAGTTGGGATTTCCTCGGTCCATACCACTCTCTCTTGGTCATGCTCATTAAGCAGCTGCTGGAAATGCTGCTTAAATACATGACAAGATTATCCTCGCAGTTTCGAAGAGCCTGGGTGCCCTTTTTGAAGCCTCCTGCAAAGGCCTTTGACTTTCTTGTAAAAGGCTTGTGTTTTATGCTTATCCCTAGACTCCTCGATATCCTTGAGCTGGGAGGCTGCGAAGATTATTTTCTTTTGTCACAGTAGTTTGTTCTCCTCCCTTCTTCTGGCTCGGTATTCTTCTTGCGCTGCCATGGTTTTCCTCTGCAGCACCTTTTGGTACACCTCGTCGGTTGCTGCCTTTTTCTGCTCACACTCGTCATCATACCACGGGTTTCTTGTCGGGGGTGGTAGGTACCCTAAGGTGGTTTCGGCTACTTCCTGAATGGCTGAGCGGCAATGCAGCCACATATTATTGGCGTTCGTGTTCGCTCAGCTGCTCCCTGTAGACTTTGGTAACCTCCGGTGTGCTCAGGCGCCCAATGTCGAACCTCCTCCTGATGGGCTGGTACAGCTTTCTGACATTGGACATTCGCACTTCCAGGATGTTTGACGAGTGTCTTGCGTCAATGAGCACATGGTCGATTTGGTTGGCGGTTCGACCGTCCAGAGATCGCCAGGTTGCTATGTGGATTCGCTTACAAGGGAATTTTGTGCTACTTATCACCGCATTACGAGCTGTCGCAAAGTCCGTGAGTCAGAAGCTATTATCTGTTGTTGTATCGTAGAGGCTGTGTTCTCCGGTCACTCCGCCAAGGGTGTTCTCCTTACCGATTTTGGCGTCGAAGTCCCCGAGCACGATTTTAACATCGTACTCCGGACAAGCTCCATGGACGTCGTCCAGGAGGTCATAGAAGTCCTCCTTAATAGGGTCTTCAGCCTCGGCGGTAGGGGCGTGTGCACATATAAGGCTGATGTTATAAAATCTGCCTCTGATGCGGATCACAGCCAGGCGATCACTTATAGGTTTAAAGTCGATGACCTTCGACCTTAACCGCTTTCCCACGACAAATCCGCATCCCAGTAAGTGCAACCTTTTATGACAGCTGTAATAAATGTCGCAATTTTTCTTCCTAATCATACCGTTTCCTATCCAGCGTATTTCCTGGACCGCAGTAATATCCGCCTTGTACTGCGTGAGGATTCCTTCTAGTTTCTGAGCAGCTCCGGGAGTGTACAGGGTTCTGACATTCCAGGAGCATACTCGCAAATCGTGTTCCTTTTTCGTGCGTTGTCGTCGTCGAGTGTATCCGAGGCATCTTGCTCATTTGATGTCAAAAAAGGATTTAGGCAGGGCGATGCGCTGTCGTGTGATTTCTTCAACATTATATTGGAAATGATTGTGCAAAAATCACTGGCCAATACAAGAGGCACAATCTATTTCAAATACTCGCTTCCTGCATACGCCGACGATACTGACATAATAGGTAGATCACAGCGAGATGTCAATGAGGCGTTTGCGAGTATTGAGATGCAAGCGGCGAAAATTGGCTTGGCGAGGGCAAAACTAAATATGTATATGCTGTCATCAAAAAGGGACGCTCACCACCGACGTCTTGGCCGGAACGTTCGTATTGACAGTTGTAAGTTCAACGTAGTTAAGGACTTCGTCTACCTTGGCTCCACAGTGAGCTGGAACAACGACATCAGTTCCGAAATCAAACGCAGAATCACTCTTGCCAATCGCTGTTTTTTTGGGCTCAGGAGGCAACTGAGTAATAGAGCCCTCTCCCGAACGACGAAGTTGACTCTATTTAAGAACCTTATCATCCCGGTTCTGTTGTACGGCGCAGAAGCATGGACACTATCAAAAGCGGATGAGGAGGCTTTTGGTCGGTTCGAGAGAAAGATTTTGCGCGTGATTTTCGGGCCTATAAACGCAGACGGGGGATGGAGGAAAAGATTCAACCACGAACTTTACGGGCTGTACAGCGACATGAGCCTAGTCAGGCGTCTACGGATTTAACGCCTAGGATGGCTGGGCCATGTAGAGCGAATGGACACCACAGCTCCAGCCGGGAGAGTCTTTGAGTCCAACCCCGAGGGACGAAGAAGCAGAGGATGGCCGCACTTAAGATGGCGCACACAGGTGGATTGGGACCTCAGCCAACTGGGTGTGCGACAATGGAAAAGGCTAGCAAAAGATCGTGCTAGATGGAGGGGCATGTTGGTTGAGGCCCAGGTTTACCCCGAACTGTAGCGCCCGCTAAGAAGAAGAATTGACGTTGTTCGCAATGGACCGCAGATATCAATGTGAACTATTTCTAAAAATTTCTTATTGCGTATTTCTTTGTTTTTCGGAAAAGCTGTTCTGCAGAAGCTGTTCCTTTGTAACAAACTAAATGCATTCCTCTAACCATATCACCTTTATGTAAATCATGCAGACTTGTAATATTTTAGTGGCCAAAACACACATGCCATAGTTAAAAATCGCTGTTTGATTTATTCATGCGAAATGCCGTATGCTTGGTCTTAGGTTAGGTTAGGTTAGCCACACGTAGGCCGGGGTCGTCCCATTGTGATACCACATGGATCATTACCCTGATCCGCTACCTGAGAACCAGCCGGTGCTTCGGATGAAGCAATGGAGTTGAGCTATTTTTAGGTTTGCTAGCTCACTTAGATTTTCATACAAGGGGGCGCCGAGGTAGATCCTCATGCGGTTCGCAAAAGAGGGGCATAAGCAGAGAAGATGGAGTCGGGTGTAGGTAGTGGGGTCTTCTCCAAGGAACTTAATCTCAACCTATCTTTCAGACTCCCAAATCACTGCAGTGTGTATCAGGCAGAATTAACAGCGATAACAGAGGCCCTTGCATGACTCAGGATCAATGTAATATCCGCTAAGGATATTATCATTTGCACGAACAGCCAAGCTGCGATAAAGTCCCTGGCAGCGGTAACCCACAAATCAAAGACATCTCTTAACTGTCGCCTATCTCTAGATGAGATGGCTGAACAGTTCAATATTAAAATACTGTGAATACTGATGATTCCCTTGCATAGGGATATTCCAGGAAACTGCGCGGCCGACGAACTCGCAAATTTAGGGTCAAGCACACCCGAGGGTAGGTAGCTCGGGTACATAGATACACCAATAAGTACGGTAAACCACATGATAAAACTTCAAACCATAGAGGAGACCAGCCTCCAATGGAATGAGAGCAACATTGGCTTTATCACCAAACAATTGTGGCCTGAGTTGAGCCTAGAACGAACCAGGGATCTAGTGGCAACCAAAAGGGCAACTTTAACTACTCTAGTGGATGTCATTACAGGTCACTGCATCATCGGAAAACACGCCGCCAGATTAGGGCTACCCTCCAATTACTTCTGTCGCGGCTGCATGAACGAGGAGGAGGAGGAATCAATACACCACCTCCTCTGCTCATGTCCCTCTTTTGCGAATCGCAGGAGGATCTACCTCGGCACGCCCTTCTTTGACAATCTAAGTCAGCTAGGAAACCACAAGATAGCTCAACTCCATCGCTTCATTAGAAGCACCGGTTGATTCTCAGGTAGCGGATCAGGGTAACTTGATCCATGTGGTATCACAATGGGCCGACTTCGGCCTACGTCTGGCTTATGCCTACCACATTAACCTAACCTAACCTACGTTCCCGTTTGTTCAAACGGTGTATGGAGGAGAAGATATAACGAAGAACTGTACGGGTTGTACAGCGATATCGGCCTGGTACGACGTCTACGGATACAGCGTCTAAGGTGGCTAGGCCATGTGGAGTGCATGGAAAATACAGCTCCGAGCCGTAGAGTCTTCGAATCCATCCCGGAAGGAAGGCGCGGCAGAGAACGGCCGCATCAACGGTGGCGCACGCAAGTGGAAGGGGACCTTAACCAACTGGGCGTGCGACGCCGGAAACAAAGACCGTGCCAGCTGGAGACGCTTGTTGGTTGAGGCCCAGGTTCACCACGAACTGTAGCGCCACCTAAGTAAGTAAGTAAGTTGTACATGGAAATAAAATAATTTGCATTTTTTAAAAGAAAAGCGTATTTGGCCCACACCGTACATATACTTCCCACCCTGGCGAGGCTACGGACCACCTAACCTAACACTTTCTTTATTTGGCAATAACTCCTACTTTAACAAATCAATCATTTATTCCTTTGTCCTTTTACCTCCTGCCATATCCTTTACATTTCTGGTTTGATTAAAAGATTTAAAAAAAGAATGGCAATGTTACGCGCCATCTGGCCCAGCAATGCCTAAGCAAGGCAACATTAGTTATATTTCTACCGTCACATAGGTGGCTCTGAACTGATGTCAATCATTTCCACTAACCGGTTCTACTTTACTTTTACTTCAGCAACATGTGAGCCATCATGTAATAGTAAGGAAACCGATTCTGAAATCTCAATACCTGACATTAAACCGACTTAACTGTTGTTTGTCTTGTTTAAAACAAGTTCGAACTAATCGTCTTCGAATTAATTAACTCCTATTGCCACGTAGTTTGCTTAAACCACCAAATGACATGTGCACACATCTTCGAAGTATCTCCTCTGTCGTCGCTGAACGCAACAACGAGGCGCCGTCATCCGTGTGTGTATTCAACGGATCAGCTGTTTTGTCAAACAAACCCGCACACACTCCATGCTCCATCCAGCGACGTTTGGCATTTATCATCTCGCAAACGCTCTTTTATCAGTCACATTGTTCCCTCTGGTTCCCTCTCTTTGTAACATTCATTTGCAGCGTTTTTCCCACTTTCCCGTTTCCTTATCACATTTTTTTGAAAACTCCATACAGTCGGACGACAAATTCTAAAACCAATCCACAATGATGAGCTTTCGACAGCGAGTTATACGCCCGTACATAACGGGCACAAAGACCAGTCCGCATACTGGTCAACGAATCACTGCCAGTGGTAATCCTGCACTCGATGAACTCCTCGGTAAGTTGAACAATATGTGTTAGTCCATCGGGGATGTTAATTGTTTTCGTTTTGTTTGGCTTCACTCGAAAGGTGGCGGAATCCCGATGAATTCGATAATCCTGATTGAAGAGGACAAATTCAACGTGTACGCTAAGGTTCTTTGTAAATATTTCCTAGCCGAAGGTGTATTACAGGATCAAGAGATATTCCTCGCCTGTCTGGACGAGAGCCCTGAGGAGATATTCAAAAAACTTCCCGAGCCCGTGTACAACGAGAATAATGCGAAAGAGAATTCATCGGAGGAGTTCGAGCAGCTATTGATGGACACGACAAGTTTGCGAATTGCGTGGCGGTACAACGATTTGCCGTATTTGCATGTGACCGATGAAGTGCGGCAAGGTGAGCATCAGTTCAACCTGCAGAAGCATATGAATGCCAAAAATCTGACGATGGTGCAAGTGATGTTTTGGGATGGGAGTGATGTGAGGGGATGTACGCCAAAGGACAATAACCAGAAGACAGATAACCCGGTGGATGAAGGTAATCAGTTGGGCGAGGAACTGTCTGCTGAAAGTAAAGCCCAGGAGGAAACAAAAGTTGAAGAAGAAGTTAAGGAACCCGAAAGCGATATGAATGCGGAGAGGGAGGATGTAAAGGAGCCCAAAGATAAAAATAATGAACAAAAAGATGAAGATCAAAAGTCAGAGGAAGTGCCGGGCCAAAAGACGGACAAGAAGACACCAGAAGACTTAGCTAAAAGCCAAACCTCAAGCGAAGTAAGAGTAATGACATACGCCGAAGTTAGCAAAGGAATGGTAGACGATGAAGACCAAAAAGCTCAAGAACTCGAAGTAAAAAAGGAACAAGAAGAGGAAAAGAAACGAGAAGAAGAAGAAGAAAGAAAGAAGCAAGACGAAGAGGAAAAGAGGAGACAAGAAGTCAGGAAAAGTGAAATGAGAAACACCGCTCGTCCTAACAATTGTTTTTTCACAAATCAACGCTTCCCTAACTTGATCGAGGCACTGATGGAATCATTACGACCCAAAGGCTTTCAGCGTGTATGCATTCCATCGTTAGGCTCGCCGTTATGGTATGATGATAATTTCGGAAAGGACTTGCTCAAATTCCTTAGTATTCTGCGGGCGCTCATACAGAACTCGAACAGTGCGTGTTTCCTGACCATACCGATGCATCTGATAGCGAAATACGTAAGTACACAAAATTCCATTTGATTATTCTATACTCCGAAGGATGTAAAGGGAAAATGGCTCACAATATTTGCATGTAGGTGACTGCGACAAGATTCTCAAGGACCTGACTCGGGGTGGGCTACAAAGTCTTAGATCCACGATCGATCTTGATTATTAACGAACCTTCTTATTAGTCAGCTATTCACAACTTAACATCTAGAAAACGTGTCAACAATCCTTCCTATAAGAGTCATACGTAGACTAGGTACCTTAGATTTGCAGTCACAATCCACATCGAATGTCTTTTAAGAAGTTCTTCCGTAAGACCACTTAAGTTAACGAAGCTTAAATCTATAATGTCATGCCATATGACTTTCATGTATTGAAGCACTTCAGTGAAAAGGCTTCAGCCCACTCCTACCTTAATTCTGACAAAATATTCCTGAGCTCACCTAGAGATTTGCCTATGAGCATTCTTTGAATTTACAAACAACTGTCGATAAGTTTCTCTTTCTTTGGTGGCCAGACCAACGGATAAAAAATATTTCTTTAAGTCTAGACATTTCGCGGCATACTTGGCGACATCAATTATTTGGTTGTTCTGACTAAGAAGCACACCTACCCATTACCCAAGACGGAAAGCTTTCTAAGATGCTAGTGCCTTTCATGGATAAAGGTCTGCGACTCGGCGATACACTTACGACAGAAGACAGTTAAACTCTCCTTACCCCATACAGTGATGCTGTCGATGACATCGAATAAGAGAGAGAGAGAGGGTGAACCTGACTAGACTCATATCGCTGTACAGTTCGTAAAGCTCGTGGTTGAATCTTTTCCTCCATCCCCAGTCTGGGTTTATACGACCGAAAATCACACGCAAAATCTTTCTCTCGAACCGACCAAGGACCTCGTCATCCGCTTTTGATAGTGTCCATGCTTCTGCGCCGTACAGCAGGACCGGGATAATAAGGGTCTTATATAGAGTCAACTCTGTCGTTCGGGAGAGGGTTTTATTACTCCATTGCCTCCCAAAGCCCAAAGAAACAGCGATTGGCAAGAGTGATTCTGCGTTTGATTTCGGAACTGATGTCGTTCGTCACTGCGGAGCCAAGGTAGACGAAGTCCTTAACTACCTCGAACTTATATCTGTCAATACAAACGTTCTGGCTAAGACGTCGGTCGTGGGCGTCCTTTACTGCCAAACCAATTATCGCCGCCTTCGCCTCAATATTGGTAAACGCCTCATTGACATCTCGCTGTGTTGTTCCGATTATCAATGTCATCATATTGTGCCTCTTGTGTTGGCCGTTTCTAATACGCTGTTACAGAAACCACACGACATTGACATCAAAACTATCGGTCAGGTGTTCACCGATTCGAATGGAGCAGCGAGCATTCTCCAAATTCATCCTGCATAGTCTAATGAGTCTAGCAGGGATGTCAAAGGTAGACATGACGTTGTATAATTCGTCTCTAATTACGCTGTCGTATGCGACTTTGAAGTCGACAAATAGGTGGTGAGTGTCGACTTGAAATTCATTGGCTATTTCCAGGATCTGCCGTAGATTTGGTCGATGGTGGACTTCCCTGGCCTGAATCCGCACTGGTAAGGACCTATCAGCTTATTTACAAAAGGGCTTCAGGCGTTCACACAAAACGACAGAGAAGGTTTTTTAGGCGATGTTAAGGAGACTTATTCCTCTGTAGTTGGCGAAGTCAATTCTCTCCTTTCTTGTGGATTGGCCAAACGATGCTGAGACTCCATTCCTCGGGCATGCTTTCGTCTGACCATATCTTACAGATAAGCTGGTGCATGCTCTGAACAAGGTAATCTCCAACTGCTTTAGACAGTCCGTCTGTGCCAGCAGCTTTATTCGACTTGACTAACATCGCCGTTATACAGTCTGCAGAAGTGGTATTTCCATATTCTCAGCATCGACTGCGATTCTACTACTAGGTGTCTCATCCCTGCAGGATTCCGTTCTGGCTTTATAACCTTGGCATATTCGCTTTATCTGTTGATAAAACTTTCGAACGTCACGCCTGCAGTAACACCTCTCCAAATCCTCAATCGCACGCTTCTCGTGCTCTGTCTTCTGAGAAGCCTATGCTCCTCCCTGCTTTTTAACTCGTAAAGCTCACGAGCCGCTCTTGTTGTTTTACACAGCGATGCTTTATATGCGTCCTGCTTCGCTGTATAAATCCTCCTGCACTCGTCATCGAACCAGGTGTTTCTTCGTGGTGAAGCCCAAGCCCCAGAGCTTATTTGCAAAGGTTCCACTGCTGTTCCATTGATAGCGTGGGGGGTTGCGGTGTATTGGAAAGCGTAAGGGAGACGCGATTGGTAGAAGCACGTGCGGTTTCTGGCGATAGTAGCTTTCCGACATCATAACTTTGTATTCTATTCTTGCTCTACTCCGCTGCGTTCGTGATATCCGCAGGCGCATCTTGGCTACTACAAGATAGTGGTCCGAGTCGATGTTAGCTCCTCGGAAAGTTCGAACAGCAAGAATGGTTGAGGAGTGTCAGACCTCGATCGCGATGTGATCAATCAGGTTAGTGATTGATTGATCTGGCGACCGCCGGGTGCCCTTGTGTGTATCGTGGTGCGGGAGGCACGTCGTGGCTAGAAGCAGATTTTGTCTCATAGCAAAATCAATCAGCCTGTTTCCGTTATCGGATGTGGTGTTGTGTAGGCTATGTTTGCCGATGACTCGCTCAAAGATGCTTTCCTTACGCATCTTAGCATTGAAGTCTCCTAGTACAATTTTGATGTCATATCTGGGACATTGGGCATACGTTCTGTCTAGGAGATCGTAGAACTCATCTTTGGCGGAGTCATCCTTGTCTTCCGTGGGGGCGTGGGCGTAGATCAAGCTGATATTAAAAAATATAGCCTTGATACGGATCGTTATGAGGCGTTGGCTCATATACCGAAAGTTTAGGACTTTTTGCCTTAGTCCACCTCGAACAACAAATCCGCATCCGAACAATCGTTGTCTCTCTCCCTATAGCAGTCGCCGTAGTAAATATCGCCGTTTTTCATCCGCTGTATACCCGGTCGCATTTCCTGGGTGGCGATTAAGTCCGCTTTATAGCGGTATAGGGCGTCCGCAAGTTGTTCGGCCGCACGTGGTCTGTTTAGGGACCTAACATTCCACGTACAGAACCGAAGGTACTTGTTTATTTTTTGTTTTCTTAAAGGGTCGTCAACATAGATTCGTTCTACTTGATTATCCGAGGCTGTTTCTGAGCAATATGTGGTTTACGGTTATGGTTTGCTAGACCGTAGCCCAACCGACACTAATCTTGTTTGGTGGGACAGGATACTCGCCATTCGGCCTCTTCCGTCAGTAACTTACCTTGTAAGGAAATTTACAGATGGTACCACGAGGAGATGGAAGTAGGAGGCTCTTACTTCCTTTTTGTCGAGCCAGCCTCCTACGAGGCCTTTGCTAGTCCTTTACCATCCTCATCTATGCAGCCGCGGTATAAGTCATTGGCAGGTAGCCCTAGTTTGAGAGTATGTTTTCCAATGGTGCAGTGATCTGTAGTGACACCCACTGAAGTGCTTAAGGTTTCCCTTTTGGTTGCCACAAGGTCCCTGCTCCGTCCTAAGTTTAGCTTAGGCCAGATTTGCTTAGTGATAAAGCCGATGTTACTTTCGTTCCATTGAAGGTTGCTAGCCTCTATGGTTCGAAGTTTTATCATGTACGTTACCGAGCTTATTGGTGGGAGACTGAAGTGCTGGAAGACTGAGTTTGCTTGACCCTAACCTTGTGAGTTCATTGGCCGTGCAGTTTCCTGGAATATCTCTATGCCCGGGTAATTTTATATTGAACCGTTCAGGAATCTTGTCTAGAGATAGGCTGCATTTAAGAGATGTCTTTGATTTGTGGGTTACTGCTGCCCGGGGCCATTTTCCTATGCCCCTAATCCATAGAGCCGCGCAGGCAGCAACTTGCTGAATAGGTCCAATGGTGGGAGATATCATAGAGTGCTTAGGGTCTCCTTGGGGGTTGGTCTAATCGCAACACTTATGCATATGCTGACCGATTTTTGCACTTTCTCCAGAAGGTCTCGTTAGACTGTCTTGTCCAGAGCAGTCCACCAAACTACCATGCCATAAAGAAGGATAAGCCTTATCACTGCTGCATAGAACCAGCGCATAATGCTGGGTTGGAGACCACCTTTTTGCCCACCACTTTCTTGCAGCCGTAGAGGGCAGTGGTTGCTTTCTGAACACGATCAAGAATGTTGGGTTTCCAATTTAGTTTCCTGTCAAGGATTATGCCGAGGTAATTGGGTTTACCAGTTTACTGTTGTTTGTAATGCTCCCTGCATTAGATCACTTCGAGTGCTGGGAAACTTTCCTGAGAAGGCTATGTCAATATCGTCCGCATAGGCGGTCACAGCGTACCCTTCCTGTTCTAGCAAAAGTAGTAGTTCATTGACTACCACGTTCCAGAGGAAAGGGGAAAGTACTCTACCATGTGGTGTACCTCTGCTGACCATGCTGGTTGAAACGGCACCAGCGACGTTGGCTTTGACGACTCTTTGATTTAGCAGTTGTCGTACCAGTTCTATCACTGATCCCATTATATCGGTCAGTGCTTTGGTGACGGCCCATGGTTCGACATTGTTAAAGGCGCCCTCAATATCAAGAAAGGCCACTAGGGTACGACCTGCCTTTGTCGTAGGCATGATGGTTCTTCTAAAAAAGGTAAGAACTCTGTAAAAACATGCCGAACGTTTTCTGAAGTATAAACATGTTAGAGTGCAAGCATGCAAGAGTGTAAGTATGTTTGAATGGAAGTCGACCACAATCAAATCTGCGAGTGTCCTGAGGGTCATTAGAGCGAGCCGAGACCGAGGGACCAGACGTTAATAAAGAGTGTACGCTGCAAAATTGTTTATTTTTGGTGAACTTGATAGTGTTATCCTTGGCATACATAGTAAGAACGCTGTTAATTAACACTGGACCTAGGAGTAGTTTGCTCAATTCCGTTCCGAAAAGGTTGGTATCAAAGCTGCACATCGCTCGGGTCGGCCAATCGGAGCAAAAGCAGCACGGAAGTTGTCAGAAGGCACTAAACATCAACCACATGACAGTCTGGAATTATCTTCGAAGAGCAGACTACTAAAAAAGCTTGATGTTTAGATGCCACAAGAATGGAAGCAAACAAATTTGATTGACTGCTTAACAGTCAGAAAAACGCTGCGAAATCTAACCATTTTTACTTACTTATCAGGCCAACGATCAATGGAGCATCTGATCCAGAGCTATAGGTGACTTCCATCCTTGACGGTCCCGGGCACGCTGCTTCCAGTTATCAAGACCAAGATGTCTTACATCCGCGATTACTTGGTCTTTATACCGGAGGTTCGGTCTTCCTCTTCTTATCGAACCAGGAGGCTCGGAGTCGAAGACCCTCTTAGCTGGAGCGTTGATGTCCATGCGCTCGATGTGGCTTATCGTCCAGCTTTCGGCTCCGTACAGCAAGACTGGCAGTTTGAGCGTTTTGTAAAGCATGACTTTGGTCCTTCGAGTGAGGAGTTTTGACGCAAATTGTTTGGACAAACGCAAGTAGAAGCGGTTGCCAAGGGCGATTCTATGCCGGATCTCCACTGTGGTGTCGTTTGTAGAATTTAAGTTTGCCCCGAGGTAGACAAACTCCTTAACTACCTCTAAATAGTAGCTGTCAATTGTTATATTTTGTCCCAAGTGGTGAGCGACGGATTGGTTTTTGCTTGACAGCATGTATTTCGTTTTGTCCTCATTGATCTTAAGACCAATTCGCTTCGCCTATTCTTCAATCACCGTGAATGCTTCCACAATGCCACGGCGAGAACACGCGATGATGTCGATATCATCCGCGTATCCTAGCAGCTGGATAGACTTGTAAAAGATAGTGCCTTCCCTGTTGACGCCTGCCCGTCGCACCATCTGCTCCAGCACCAGGTTGAAGAAGTCACATGACAGCGCATTTCCTTGCCGAAATCCGGTGCATGTTTCGAATGGTTCCGAAGTCCTAGAACCGAGTTGCACGGTGCATCGCGTATTTTTTAGCATGGCGCGACACAACTGGATCAGTTTTCCCGGGATCCCGAATTCGGCCATCGCACCAAAATGTCTTTCACGATGAATGCCATCGTATGCGGCTTTGAAATCGATGAAATGATGATGTGTATCGATTTGAAACTCGTTGGGCTTTTCCAGGATTTGTCGAAGTGTGAATATTTGGTCTGTAGTCGATTTGCCGGGCCGGAAGCCGCGCTGGTAGCTGCCGATTAGTGCGGTGCAAAATGGCTTTCGACGTTCACACAGTACGGTGGACAGGATCTTGTATGCGACATTGAGCAGGGATATACCTCTATAGTTCTTGCAAGAGGTAAGATTGGCTTTTTTTTTATAATGGGGCAAGTAAAGGCGATACTCCAGTCGTCGGGCGTGCTTTCATCTTCCCAAATTCTGCAGATGATCTGGTGCATATTCCCTACCAGAACATCGCCGCCATCGCCTTGAAGAGCTATGATGGCAAGCCATCTGAGCCTGCGGCCTTGTTATTCTTCAGCTTCTGAAAAGCTGTGCGACTTCTTCGATGCTGGGTGGGAGGACTACTTCAGCGGCTGGAGTTGGGATTTTCTCGGTCCCTACCACTCTCTCTTGGTTATGCTCGTTAAGAAGCTGCTGGAAATGCTGCTTAAATACATCCACTATTCCCTGCGGGTCGGTGACAAGATTACCCTTGCAGTTTCGAAGAGTCGGGGTGCCCTTTTTGAAGCCTCCTGCAAGCCCTTTGGCTTTCTTGTAAAAGACTCGTGTTTTATGCTTATCCCTAGACTCCTCGATATCCTTGAGCTGGGAGGCTGCGAAGATTCTTTTCTTTTGTCGCAGTAGTTTTTTCTCCTCCCTTCTTCTGGCTCGGTACTCTTTTTGCGCTGCCCTGGATTTACCCTGAAGCGCCTTTTGGTACGCCCCGTCGGTTGCTACGTTCTTCTGTTCACACTTGCCATCATACCACGGGTTTCTTGTCAGGAGTGGTAGGTATCCTAAGGTGGTTTCGGCTACTTCCTGAATGGCTGAGCGGCAGCCACATATTATTGGCATTTGTGTTCGACGTAGGCATACCGTAGAGTCTTTCGCTCAGCTGCTCCCTCTAGACTCTGGTAACCTCCGGTGTGCTCAGGCGCCCAATGCCGAACCTCCTCCTGGTGGGCTGGTGCAGCTTTCTGACATTGGACGGTCGAGCTCTGAATCTTGCTGCTACGAGGAAGTGGTCAGAGTCGACATTTGCCCCTCTGAACGTTCGCACATTCAGGATGTTTGACGAGTGCCTTGCGTCAATGAGCACATGGTCGATTTGGTTGGCGGTTCGACTGTCCGGAGATCGCCAGGTTGCTGTGTGGATTCGCTTACGAGGGAATCTTGTGCTACTTATCACCGCATTACGAGCTGTCACAAAGACCGTGAGTCGGAAGCCGTTATCTGTTGTTGTATCGTGGAGGCTGTGCTTTCGGATCACTCCGCCAGGGTGTTTTCCTAACCGATTTTGGCGTTGAAGTCCCCAAACACGATTTTAACATCGTACTCCGGGCAAGTTCCGTAGGCGTTATCCATGAGGTCATAGAAGTCCTCCTTGATAGGGTCTTCAGCCTCATCGGTAGGGGTATGTATGTATAAGACTGATGTTATAAAATCTGCTTCTGATGCGGATCACAGCCAGGCGATCACTTATAGGTTTAAAGTCGATAACCGTCGACCTTAACCGCTTTCCCACGACAGATCCGTATCCCAGTAAGTGCAATCTTTTGTGACAGCTGTAACAAATGTCGCAATTTTTCTTCCTCATCACACCGTTTCCTATCCAGCGTATTTCCTGGACCGCAGTAATTACCGCCTTGTACTGCGTGAGGATTCTAGTTTATGAGCAGCTCCGGGAGTGTACAGGGTTCTGACATTCCAGGAGCATACTCGCAAATCATGTTCCTTTTTCGTGCGTTATCGTCGTCGAGTATCCGTCCGTGTATCCGAGGCATATTGCTCATTCATAACTTTTATGTTTTTTCCGTAGGCGGATTGTTAGCCCGCCGCACAACCGCCATTATGGTCGGGGTTTTGTCGCTGCATACGTTTGTTCACTTCCCAACGGTTGTTGAAGAGGCTATCCAGAGGGCGCCGCGAGGAGTCCGTATGTCAACTTGATCCGGGCATTTAAACAGGGATCGTTGCTGGCATCTCGCCAGGTTGAGAGCGATCAACAACTTTACCCTGTATGTCCGAGCCCATGCCCTCTAACCATTTTTGAAGCGAATTATTACGGATGATGAGAAATGGATCAAGTACGAAAGTATTCAATGCAAGCAATCATGGTCAAAGGCCAGTAACCGTACATAAAGAAGGAGACTGCTTATGTGTTGAAGTGTGTTACAGTAACACACTAAAATGTGTGTTTTCATTGTAGTCAATTTTTATGCAATTTAAAGGGTGTTATTAAGAAAGCACACAAATGCATCAAGAGCGAGGACTAGAAGAGTAATTTTTTTTTTTTTGTTCGCTGCGAATAATGTGCACAGGAACCTTGAGATTTAAACACGGGATCACTGGACTGGGAGTCCAGTTTATTAACCACTACACCATGGGTCGGGGTCGCAATTTGCTTTCTGGCGAGGCATATATGTATGAAGTTGGGAAAATCCCCTTTTGTTTGATTGATTGATCCAAAATGTGCTAATGATTAATGAGTGTGTCGCTGCAACACACTTAAGGTGTTATTAGAGTTTTTATTCGCGACACGCAATAGAATGTGTTATAGTTTTAACACGAATACGTTTTACAATTTCACAGATCAAACGTGTTAAGTGACACACTTAATGTTAAACTGTGTCGAATGACACACTTGCTGCGTGCTGTTTAACACACAGTGTAGCCAAAGTGTTTAGCATTTCTTATGGATCCAGCCTCCTTGAATTTTTCCGATAGATAAATACGTTTACGCAAACTGTCTTCGCCTATCCGCTTACAACAAAATCTTGATTTCATTGCAGGACGAAACACTTGTGCCAAAAATCCGTAACCTGGTCGATTACGCAATTGAACTGGAGTCGTTTGCTGGATCAGACCGCGAAACAAATCCGGCATTCAAAGAGTACAACGGATTACTGCATTTCCGAAAGATGTCTGCCATCAACTCAATAGCCCTATTCCAACACTCAGATCTGGCGTTCAAATTGCGACGAAAGAAGTTTGTCATCGAGAAATTCCATCTACCTCCAGGTAACACCAATCTGCCACTTCTTTGTCTTACTCTCCTTACATGTTCACTGCGCCTTCCATTCCAGAGCTCGATATCATAACAAGCGAAGATTCGGAGAAAGCCAGTAACACGTCAGCAGCAGAGTGCTGCGCAAACAGCGGAATCTCAAACGATCTAGATTTTTAACGTTTAGATTTTGTACCTTTTTACGTAGCAAGTTCTTTTCGTTTTATTTTATTTTTTTTATTATTTTTATTTTTACAAATATGTAATCAAAATAAAGAGGCAATTGGAATGCGTGTTCCACTTCCATTATTTGTTTATTTCCTTCTTTTTATTTCTATTTGGTCTCTGTGTGGGAGGAAGGAAGGAAGGCGGAATGCATAGCGAAAAAATAAATGAAAATTGCACGGAGCATGTGCAGTTCCAGATGGGTGAGTCAACTTCCTCCTTCCTATGGGAAGAGCATGTGCCGATCAATGCCAAAATGGATAGATGGAAGGGGAGGAATAACATCGTAATTCCACACGCTGTTCACTTGTCCGTGATACTTGTATGGTTGGTTCATGGATGACTCGTTGAAAGCTTCACGTGTATCAGTACCGATACTGGATGGTGGAGTAGAAATTATTTGGAGAATCAAATGAACAAATGAATTGTTTCATTCCCCTGCTGTTGCTCTAATTTTTGTGCTTCAGTGAGGATCATGGCTTGCCTTTTGGCCAGGCTACCAGAAAGTCAATTTGAATACATAAACAGTTGTAGTTACACTTGTGGGATATATGAAGTAAAGAAGTACTCAAACCAAATTCCCGAAGCTAAGTGGTTGATTAATTAAAATATTTTTTTTTAACTTCCTAGCCTTTGGAATTGTGAGGTAATAAATGGCTCAAGAAATTACTCAAACTAGATTAGGTAAGGGTACCTTAAAGCTCATCAAAGTTTCAAATTTTACGCCATTGCCTATGAGATAACCGAGAGTTCAGAGTTATTCAAAATTGTGTTCAGAGGAAAAAAAACAGAGTAGCCAACATACCGCCGTCAGGCAGAATGGTCCTTTTTTTAACGACGAAGATCGCAGAGAATTCCGTCTCTCTGACCTCGACGAAGTTGAGATTGCCATGTCAAAACTCAAGTCGAATAAAGCTGCTGGCGCAGATGGACTGTCTGCTGAGCTCTTCAAAGCGGCTGGGGGTGAGCTGGTTAGGAGCATGCACCGGCTCATCTGTAAGATATGGTCAGAGGAAAGCATGCCCGAGGAATGGAGTCTCAGCATTGTTTGCCCGATCCACAAAAAAGGAAACCCCTTGGACTACCCCAACTATAGAGGAATAAGTCTCCTTAATGTCGCATACAAGATCTTCAAGCTGATAGGTCCTTATCAGTGTGGCTTCAGGTCAGGGAAGTCCACTATCGATCAAATCTTCACACTACGGCAGATCCTGGAGAAAACCAATAAATTTCAAGTCGACACGCACCATCAATTCGTCGACTTCAAGGCCGCATACGACAGTGTAATTAGAGACGAGCTATATAACGCCATGTTTACTTTTGACATCCCTGCTAAGCTCGTCAGACTATGCTCGCTGCTCCATCCGAATCGGTGCAGAACTGACCGATAGCTTCGAAGTCAAAAAAGGATTAAGACAGGGCGATGCGCTGTCGTCTGATTTCTTCAACATCATATTAGAAATGATTGTGCAAAAATCACAGGCCAATACAAGAGGCACAATCTATTTCAAATCCTCGCAACTCCTTGCATACGCCGACGACATTGACATAATAGGTAGATCGCAGCGAGATGTCAATAAGGCGTTTGCGAGTATTGAGATGGAGGCGGCAAAAATTGGTTTGGCAGTTAAAGAGGGCAAGACTAAATATCTGCTGTCATCGAAAAAGGACATTTACCACCGACCTCTTGGACAGAACGTGCATATCGGCAGATATAAGTTCGAGGTAGTTAAGGACTTCATATACCTCGGCTCCGCAGTGACTTGGAACAACGACACCAGTTTCGAAATCAAGCGCAGAATTACTTTTGCCAACCGCTGCTTCTTTGGGCTCAAGAGGCAACTGAGAAGTAGAGCCCTCTCTCGTACGACCAAGTCGACCTTATATAAGACCTTAACTATCCCGGTCCTGTTATACGGCGCAGAAACATGGACTTTACCTAAAGCGGATGAGGAACTCCTTGGTCGTTTCGAGAGAAAGATCCTGCGTGCGATTTTCGGTCTTATAGACACAGAGGAGGGTTGGAGGATAAGATTCAATCACGAACTGTACGGGCTGTACAGCGACATCGGCCTAGTTAGACGTCTTCGAATCCAACGTCTAAAATGGCTGGGCCATGTTGAGCGAATGGACATCAACGCTCGGGCCCGAAGTGTCTTCGACTCCAACCCCAAGGGACGACGCAGCAGAGGACGACCGCATTTAAGGTGACGCGCACAGGTGGAAAGGGACCTCAACCAACTGGATGTGCGGCACTGGAAGCGGCTGGCCAAAGATCGTGCCGGCTGGAGAGGCTTCTTGGTTGAGGCCCTGGTTCACCCCGAACTTTAGCGCCATCAAAGTAAGTAAGTAAGTATCTGGCACCAGAAAGTAACATCTGTCAGGCTTTGGATAGACTGACATAAACCTGTAAGGCAAAGCATACAGGACAGCCATCACTCATCAACTCAAAGCCACTAGGACACTCAATATCATGCCTATTTTATGCAAAAGGCAGAATCAGATAGTATAGCTTTAACTGGTAGTTGTGTTTCCTCGATAACGACGTGAAATTGGCATGGCCTAAGTGGCATAAGTGGTTCGGCATATGCTGTTAGGAGGCCATTACGCTAATGGACGAAAGTAAAAGGGCCAGAAATTACTGCAATACCCAAATCCAAAAGGCGCCCAGGTTCTTCGAAATTTCGAGGGTAATCTTGTCACCGACCCTCAGGGAATGGTGGATGTATATATGCAGCATTTCCAGCAGCTGCCTAACGAACATGACCAAGAAAGGGTGATCGAAGAAGTCGGCATAGCCATTCAAAAGCTGTAGAACAACAAGGCCGCAGGCTCAGATGGCTTGCAATCAGAGCTCTTTAAGACTGACGGCGATCTTCTGGTAGGGAGCATGCACCAGATCTTCTGTAGAATTTGGGAAGATAAAAGCATGCCCGACCACTGGAATATCAGCTCTATCTGCCCCATCCACAAAAAAAGGCGATCTGGTATGCGATCTATGTCGCATACAAGATCCTGTTCAGTCTACTGTATGAATGTCTAAAGCTCTTTTGCACCGCACTAATCGGCAGTGCGGCTTCCGGCCCGGCAAACCGACTATAGACTAAATATTCTCACTTCGGCAAATCCTGGAAAATACCAACTAGTTTCAAATCGGTACATTTTATCTCTTTATCGATTTTAATGCCGCATATGTACGTGCAAACAGAGCAAGGAAGTTGATCGCGCTTAACATGGCAAATGCCAGCTTCGATCTCTATCCCTGCTCAATCCAAGTTGACACACAGCTTCCGCGTGGGGGGGCCACGCCCCCCTGGATAGCGACTGGACCCCTTGTTCCTAGGGAAAGAGGAACCTGGCCCTTCAGGTTGGAGGCTGTGCGTAACATCCCTATCACGTAAATACCCACTTGTTCAGAAGCAACCACAAGCCTCGGATACGGACGGATACAAAGCTGACGACTCCTGCAAACGACTAACGGACTTGAGAGTCTGCACCTGGAATGTGAGATCTCTTAACAGACCGGGTGCAGGCGATCAATTGGAGCAAACCTTCAACTGCTATCAAGCAGATATAACCGCACTCCAAGAAGTGCGATGGGATGGACCAGGAAAAACTGCGACATCTACTACGGAAACTGCTACGAGGAGAACAAGAAGCGCCTATTCGGGTGCGGAATCGTTAATCGAGCAAGACTCCCACAAAAAGTCTTAAGCTTGCGGGATGTAAGCGAACGCCTCATAACAATCCGCATCAAAGCTAAATTTGGAAATAGTAGCTTTATACGCGCTCACGCCCCAACGGAAGAAAAGGACGATCGACTCAGAGAAGAATTCTACGTTCTCCTAGATAGAAACTATTCCCAATGTCCCAGCTACGACAAAAGAATAGTTCTTGGAGAGTTTAATGCAAAACTGGGCAAAAAGGACATATTTAAGTCGATCATATGAAAGCATAGCCTCCATAACAACATATCCGACAACGGATATATGCGCTCACGCCCCAATGGAAGAAAAGGACGATCGACTCAGAGAAGAATTCTACGATCTCCTAAATAGAACCTATGCCCAATGTCCCAGCTACGACACAAGAATAGTTCTTGGAGAGTTTAATGCAAAACTGGGCAAAAAGGACATATTTGAGTCGATCATATGAAAGCATAGCCTCCATAACAACATATCCGATAACGGATATATGCGCTCACGCCCCAACGGAAGAAAAGGACGATCGACTCAGAGAAGAATTCTACGATCTCCTAAATAGAACCTCTGCCCAATGTCCCAGCTACGACACAAAAATAGTTCTTGGAGATTTTAATGCAAAACTGGGTAGAGAGGACATATTTGAGTCGATCATAGGGAAGCATAGCTTTCATAACCCCACTTCCGACAACGGACTTAGGCTAATCGATTTCCTAGCGGGGCGTAACCTCCTTGTAGCTAGCACGCGATTCCCCCATCTCAACATCCACAAGGGTACCTGGCGATCTCCTGGTCAATCGACCACCAACCAGATTGATCACATTGCGACCGACGCCAGACACTCCTCCAATAGTCACGACGTACGTCACATGGTTCCCCCGTGTGCTTGCTACAAGGAGGTTACGACCCGTTAGGAAATCGATTAGCCTGACTCCGTTGTCGGAAGTGGGGTTATGAAAGCTATGCTTCCCTATGATCGACTCAAATATGTCCTGTCTACCCAGTTTTGCATTAAGATCTCTCGAGGGCGCCGTGGCGCAGTGGTTAGTGTGTTGGACTCTGGCGCACGATGAGCGAGTTCGGATCCCGATAACACCAACGCCATCGAATTTTTATTTCGCGACGTTCCTCCTCGGCGGGGTACTGGCAAAACCCCCCGTAGTAAACTTGCCATGAAAAAGCTTCTCGACTGACGCCGTTCGGAATCGGCATTAAACTGTAGGTCCCTTTCACCTGTGTGAAAAATAAATCACACACAACATGGGTGATTGAGAGAAGCTTGGCTCTGGTCATTCATGGGCTGTAACGCAACCAAAGAAGAAGAAGAAGAACTATTTTTGTGTCGTAGCTGGGACATTGGGCATAGGTTCTATCTAGGAGATCGTAGAATTCTTCTTTGAGTCGATCGTCCTTTTCTTCCGTTGGGGCGTGAGCGCATATTAAGCTACTGTTTCCAAATTTAGCTTTGATGCGGATTGTTATGAGGCGTTCGCTTCGCTGAAGGCGTAAGCTTAAGACTTTTTGTCGGAGTCTTCCTCGAATAATGAATCCGCACCCAAATAGGCGCTTCTTGTTCTCCTTGTAGCAGTTCCCGTAGTAGATGTCACAGTTTTTCATCCGTCTTTTGCCTGGTCCATCTCATCGAAATTCTTGAACCGCAGTTACATCTGCTTTATAGCAGTTAAGGGTTCGCTCCAATTGATCGCCTGCACCCGGTCTGTTAAGGGACCTCACATTCCAGGTGTAGACTCTCAAGTCCGTTAGTCGTTTGCAGGGGTCGTCAGCATAGTATCCGTCCATATCCGTGGCTTGTGGTTGCTTCTGAACAAGTAGGTTTTTACGTGATAGGGATGTTAACCCTAAGCACAACCCTTAACCTGGAGGGCCAGGTTCCTCTTTCCCCAAGAACAAGGGGTTGGATCGCTGCACACATTGGTTCATTACCTGGCGGGTGCCAGTGTAGCTATCCAGGGGGGGGCATGCGGAGGCTGTGTGTCAACTTGGATTGAGCAGGGACAGAGATCGAAGCTGGAGTTTGCCATGTTAAGCTTGATCAACTTTTTTGCTCTTTTTAGCAGCCATTAAACTTAGACTTACAAATCTCGCCATGGCTGAGATGAACCTGATATGGGTCCAGGGGCACACATGCCTCTGGCAAATATGGCCTCCGCTTGACAGTCAACGAGCCAAGGGACTAATCTCCCTAAAACGAACTGACATCTCCAAAATTTTTGGTGTCATCACCGGTCACTGTCTCGTTGGCAGTCACGCACAAAAACTAGGGCAAATTTCGAGTGACTTCTACAGAAGCTGCTCAGACGAAGAGGAGGTCGAATCCATTCATCACCTACTCTGCGCCTGTCCGGCTCTCCGTTCACTCAGGAAACGCTACATAGGATTCTACTTCCAAGGACTTAACCGATGTTCAGCGGGTAAGGATAATTGACCTCCTTAACTATTTAAGATGCACTAAGTGGTTCCATGAATAGGGGATCAACCCCCTCGTAGCAACACAAGGGGTCTCTCTGGCCTAAGTGTATTCTTCCTACTCTGGGGGGCTACGGACTACCTAACCTTGCACCTAGAGATATACATACTATATAGGTATCACAAATACGACCGATGCGATGCATTCCATTAATTCAGTATCTAGTTGTTTAAAGTCTCTATAAAAGGCAGAAATTCTGTAGTCCCCATTAGTACCGCCGAACATTATCCCGTTTATTTCCCTATTCAGCACTTTCATTTTTTATTGATTAATCTCTTCGACTCCATTGATAATTTCATTAAATTGCTCAATGAAAATGAGCTATTCCCCCACCTGGTCCCTAAGCACTTAGTAAAAATAGGGTTTATCTCGTCAAGCTCTAAATGATTGTAATATTGCCATCTGCCGATTGAGTAAATCTTTGCATAATTCCGCGCAAAATGAAATCTTTCCGATTGCGTACTTTACTTGAAAACTCTGTCAACTCTGTCAACCTCTCATTGGACTAATGAACTTGTAAATAGATTTTTTTTTGTTTTCCATGCGTGTTTAAAAAGAAAGACACTTTGTATATCGCTTCTAACCCCAACCTGTTTCGCTCCGCTTGCGACTTCTCATCTAAATGTCGGTCATAGCCGATGTACGCTGTCTCTTATCTTATCTAACTCCATTTAGTTGATTCGAAAGTACTACGACCCCATCAGAAGTATACAGAAACGCAGTTCCCTTTATCGCTTCTTCCCCAAATTGAAAGTTGAGTTATATCGTACATCGACCATGTAACATGCCTCCTCCGCTCGTCAGTTGTGGAAGATGCGCATAGAAGGAATTAAAAAAAAAAGCACACACACACATACAATAATACAAAAAAATAATAATTTGATTCCAATGACCGTAATCCAATTGACCCCGGTCAGTACAACACCGACCGGGTCAAGCTGGCATCAACCACTCTCAATACACCGATGACAGTGGCCAGCGAGCTACAATTAAAAATTACGACAATTCGCCCACACCAGCACCACTACCATCACCTTAACCACTTCCACCAACAACAAGCAACGAACTAGTAATCACAAAGGGTTCCCGCGTCGCGACGTCCGACCCTCATTTCGTCTATGCCCCTTCGTTCCACTAGATAAGCCACACTACACCGATCAAACACACCACAACGGAGCCGAGCGCTTCATGTCAGTTGCTGATTCAACATCAGAACCGTTCGGACGTGTTCACCAACTATCGTTTCCACGACTACCGCGATCCTTAAGCAGCAGCAGGTGCTCTCCACTATCAGTTGGCAATGCAAATAAGGGCTATACCGCCCCTAACAACGTCCGCTTCACAACGACTAGGGACGCGGCTTCCCGTGCATACATTAGCCTAGTTTCCAGCGTACCTTCAGTTCGTCGTCGAGGTAAATCGCGTCGTGCACTCCATACGGTAAGGAGCGGATCGATCGTTGTCGTGCAACATGGGAAAGATCTTCAACCACAAGTTTCTGCTCAATTGCTGCAATTTTATGTTTTTGGTAATCAATTTAATTTTTTCTTTAATTATTTCGTTTTTGAAATAAATTGATTGCTTGGACTGGTAGTGATCAAATGATCGTGTGCGTGTCTATGAGTGCGGGTTCGAGTATGTGTTCCACTTTGCTGATTCGACGGACTATATGGGCCGTCGATGCGCGAAAAGGGCGTAAGCTTCGAGCGTTGGCATTTCATAATTATTATTCATTTCGTTTTACAAAAAAATCGTACTCTTTTGTGCTCAATCGGGAATTCAGTAATTAAACTTGTGCAGGTGTGCGTGGTGCAGGTGGTTTTGTTTGAAAAAAATGAACATTTTGTATCGCAATAACAAAGAAAAGTTTTGGTGAAAGTAGAACGACCAGTGAACCAGTGCAAAACGAATGCAAGGACATCGAAAGTCTTCGCTGAAATACACAGTTACTACCACGAACCACTCACCTGGATTTAGAAATTCAATTGAATATCTAGCTACTTACTAAAATACTCGTATATAGACAAGATATATACATTTCACAACCCTTTAGTTGCAGGGAATTCGATACTTGTCGATAGGTCCTTTCTTTACGTACATACATATGTCCACACTTGTTTGCGACTTTTAATTGCAGATGGAAAAACAGTTTTTTTATAACTACCCCTAAGATATGAGGGATTGAATAAGGTGGAAATGAATAGATACTACAGAAAGAAGAACGTTGATTTTAAACTCAACAAACGAGTTGCTAATTATTAAGCAAGTTCTATACAGAGATTGTGCCTTTTTCGTAACGATACTCTGAAGTAAGAATAGATAGAGAAGGAGAATTCGCTATAGTAGGGATAGCAGCTGTTAATATCTTGTGAAATACGTTTAATGGAAACTAATGCCTACATTGGTCAGTCAAATATAGATCATTTACTTTATTAGAGGATTCAAACTTTTGATCTTACTTACTTACTTATCCGGCCGGCAATCCATGAAGGATCTGAGCCTGAGCTATAGCTGCCTTTCATCCTTGACGGTCCCAGGCACGCTGCTTCCAGTTTTCAAGACCAAGATGTCTTACATCCGCGATTACTTGGTCTTTATACCGGAGGTTCGGTCTTCCTCTTCTTCTCGAACCAGGAGGCTCGGAGTCGAAGACCTTCTTAGCTGGAGCGTTGATGTCCATGCGCTCGATGTGGCCGAGCCAGTGTGGTCGACGGGTCCTTGCCTTCCGGACTACATCCACATCTTCGTACAGCTCGTAGAGTTCGCGGTTGTGTCTTCTCCTCCATTCACCTTCCTCACAGACAGGACCAAATATCCGGCGCAGAATTTTTCTTTCGAAAGAACCCAAAATCAGCTCCGCTGTCCTGCTTATCGTTCAGCTTTCGGCTCCGTACAGCAAGACTGGCAGAATGAGCGTTTTGTAAAGCATGACTTTGGTCTTTCGAGTGAGGAGTTGCCTACATTGGTTAGTCAAATATAGATCATTTACTTTATTAAAGGATTCAAACTTTTGATCTTACTTACTTACTTATCAGGCCGGCAATACATGGAGGATCGGAGCCTGAGCTATAGCTGCCTTTCATCCTTGACGGTCCCGGGCACGCTGCTTCCAGTTATCAAGGCCAAGTTGTGTTACATCCGCGATTACTTGGGTCTTTATACCAGAGGTTCTGTCTTCCTCTTCTTCTCGAACCGGGCTCGGAGTCGAAGACCCTCTTAGCTGGAGCTTTGGTGTTCATGCGCTCGATGTGGCCGAGCCAATGTAGTCGACGGATCTTTGCCTTGCGGACTATATCCACATCTTTGTACAGCTCGTAGAGTTCGCGGTTGTGTCTTCTCCTCCATTCACCTTCCTCACAGACAAGACCAAATATTCGGCGGAGAATTTTCCTTTCGAAAGAACCCGTACAGCAAGACTGGCAGTAAAGCGTGACTTTGGTTCTTCGAGGGAGGAGTTTTGACCCAAGTTGTTTGGACAAACCGAAGTAGCAGCGGTTGCCAAGGGCGATTCTATGCCGGATCTCCACTGTGGTGTAGTTTGTGGAGTTAATGTTTGCCTCGAGGTAGACAAACTCCTTAACCTCTTCGAAATTATAGCTGTCAATCGTTGTGTTTTGTACAAGGTGATGAGCGACGGATCGGTTTTTGCTTGACAGTATGTACATTGTCTTATCCTCGTTGACCTTAAGACCAACTCGTTTTGCCTGTTCCTTAATCGCCGTAAAAGCTTCTACAACGTCACGCCGAGACCGCACGATGATTTCAATATCAACCGCGTATCCTAGCAGGTGGACAGACTTGTAAAAGATAGTGCCTTCCCTGTTGATGCCTACCAATACCAAATTAAAGAAGTCACAGGACAGCGCATCTCCTTTTTTTTTTTTTAGAGACTCGCGCAGAGGTTCAAGAGTTTTTATATTCTCTTATGATGTGTAACAACACACAACCTGAACGGAGTGCAGTCGTTTGGGTCGTTGATGTTCGTTCACTACTCTCAGGGGTGGTTGTCCTAGATAGGACGAGAGCCGACTAATTCCGGGTTGGTTATAGTCCGTAGTAATTCGTTCGAGCACTCTTAGTATTGCATACGCAGAGGATGAATTTCAGTTGACCATATACTGTGAGTGTTATGCCTGCAGCAGTACGTCTGGTCACTCTCCATTCACATCTGCGTTGCATACTTTTCGTCCGTATAAGAATTACTTTTTCTTGGCTATGAAGCGAATTTGAACTATAGACCTTCTGCTCGGCGGTCAATGATGTTAACCACTGCACCACGGCAATCCCGGCCATGCCGAAATCCGGTGCATTTTCCAAACGGTTCAGAGGTCCTATAACCGAACTGAACGGTGCATCACGTTTTTTTCAGCGGTGCATCGAGATCCCGGATCAATTTTCCTGGGATCCCAAATTCGGCCATCGCATTAAACAATTCTTTGCAATAAATGCTGTCGTATGTATGTATGTATGTTGGCGTTACAGCTCATGAAGGACCTAAGCCGAGCTTCTCTCAATCACCCATGTTGTGTGTGATTTAAGTTTCCCATAGGTGAAAGGGACCTACAGTTTATTGCCGGTTCCGAACGGCGAATTTCGAGAAGCTTTTAATGACAATTTTACTACAGGGGGTTTTGTCAGAACCCCGCTGAGGAGAAACACCGCGAAAAATACGTTCAAAGACATGGCTGTGTCGGGATTCGATCCCGTGTCATCGGCGTCAGAGGCCAACACACTACCCACTGCGCCACGGTGCTCTCGTATGCGGCTTTAAAATCGATAAAGGAATGGTGTGTATCGATTAGAAACTCGCTGTTCTTTTTCAGGATTTGTCGAAATCCAGGTGAGACAAGGTCGCCTGATCACTGCGGCCACTAATGGGCCTATTATGATATCCTCCACTTACAGTTCACGGAAAAACCCTGAGTTCATAATAAAACTTAGAACGCTTTTGGGTGAGCTAGCAGCGATTTCTTCTGCTTCAAGATAATACTTGCCTTACTGACGAAGACGTACATATACTGACAAGACGTGCTCTGCCGTTTCTTCGTCCTCATTATACATTCTGCAGTTATTATCTTGTATAATGCCAATGGTTTTGAGATGTTTGTTAACTGTGCAGTATGCAGTAAGGAAGCCTGTGACTGTACGAATCTGACACCTATCAAGCATGAGGAGTTGTTTTGTTCTTATGAGGGAAGGGTTTGGGAGGAACGACTTGGCTTGTCTGCTACCTTCCGTTTGTGACCAGTAGTGATCGGCCCTGTTCCTTAACCATATATTTATGGACAGCATTTGGTGGGACCGATGAGTATACCGCAGAAGGGCCGTGACATCATGAACGGTGATGCGGAGCTTTCCTTGCTAGTAGGTCTGCTTTTTCGTTGCCTATATGGCCGCTGTGCCCAGGTATCCAAATGAGGTGAACTCTGTTTGTACTGGCCAGCTGGTGTAGTAGTTGTAGGCAGCCCATACCAGTTTGGAGGTGATTTCATAGCTCTTTAGGGCCAGAAGTGCAGTCTTACTGTCAGAGAGAATATGAATATTTTTGTTTGATAGGTTTATGTTGATGTTTTCTCTGAGGCAGAGTTCTATTGCAAATATCTCTGCTTGAAATACGGTGTTATACCTGTCCATGCTGTGATAGATGTGTGTTCCGGTATTAGCTACGTATACTCCAGCCCCAACGTCTTCGTTCGTTTTGAAGCCGTACCACACCTAAGATTCGCTATTTAAGGACGATTTATCCTGCTCCCAGGTGTGTCGAGTGGGAATGGGGACCTTAAAGTTTTGGTTGAAGTTGTATCTGGAGAGACAATTGTCTATCTTTAGGAAAGACAAACAAAAGAACCTACAATTAGAGTCATCCTCTGCGACGAGTCTTTGGACGAAGACCATGGCTTCTTTCTTCAGTTGAAGGTGAAGAGGTGGTAGGTCCGTAATGACTTCTAGCGCTGCTGTGGGGGTTGTTCTCATAGGTAGTGCAGGTAGTCTTTACAGTTTGTTGAGCTTAGCCTGTGCTGATATTTGTTCTGTTTTGTGCCACCAGACGGACGCAGCGTATGTGAGACGTATGTGTCTGGTGACGGCTGAGGGATCCTGGTTTTTTCAATGGTCTTTGTAATATGAGAGTTCTAAGTGAGCTTTTCGTCTAAACTTACCCTAGGTATTTGATTTCTTTTGAGAACTCTATCGCTTCACCAAAGAGAGTGGGTTTGGTGAGTTTATGTCTGTTCCTTCTTTTGGTGACATTTAGTGCAACCTTTATGCAAAAGTTCGCAACAAAGTTGAGTGTCCTTTGTATGGGTTCCGAGATTGTGTCTTCGAATTTACCTCTGATTAGCATCACTATGTCGTCGGCATACCCTTGGACATAGAAGCCATTGTTGCTGAGTATGGTAATCAGTTCATTGATTACGATGGACCATAGGAGGACCATGAGAGAACCCCGCCTTGACGGCAGCCTTTCGCATCTTTTACACGGATTTAGTTTTATTTTCACAGTTGCATGTGCTAAGGACGCAGCGTTGTATTTGGGCGTACTCGCTGTTGTCGGTAGCACCCTCGATGTCAAGAAAGCAACCCATCGCAGTTTCTTTGTCGTTCAGGGATTTATTAATTCGAGCTATATGCCCCTGAAGAACATGCGTGGTTGCTTTCCCAGGCTGGTAGGTATATTGGTTACTGTGAAGTGGTATCTTTTTAGATCACCATCCCTTAAATGCCTATTCAGTATCTTTTCCATAGTTATTAGGAAGATAGAGGCTTATGAGTCGGTAAGATTTGGGCCGATCCGTAGGTCTATGGCCTGCTTTGGGAATGAATTTTACCGTTACCTCATTCCAGCTTGTCTGTATATACCCCCATGCGTAACTGGTTATGAAGATGTTGATTAGCATATGGATGATTTGCGCACTCCCTTTCTGAAGGGGGGCTGGAAAAATACCATTCTCACCAGTAGATTTAAAAGAGTCAAAGGAGTTAATGGACCATTTTATACTTCCATCGTGAAATATTGCTCGCTCTGCGGAGGTGTATTGGAAAGAGTGGAGGGGATGATGCTGGAGTCTAGAAAGTGCGTACTGGTTAAAATTTCAAATGTTTTTGGACCATTTTCCGCGTAGGTGCGTTAGTGTGTTTTTTGGCGAGGATTCTAAGGATACGAGCGCTGCTCGAATGTCTGAGAGACTGCTGCAAAACTTTTTCCATGAGTCTCTTTTAGCTCTTCTAACCTCTTGGTGAGTACTGTGTCCAGTCACCAGTTCATTTAGCTTTATTGAATAGTTTCCTGGTCAATGCTCTTAGCTTGGCCAGTTTACTATTCCACCAAGGGATGGTGCGATTGCCTACCTTGACTTTCTCTGGGCAAGCGTTGTGAAAGGCAGATAGGATTGTAGCATTAAGGCTGTCATAGCTAAGTTCGAGACTGTCTATGTTTTTGATGCTTATAGGACAATTCCTGATCGATCTGCATCGGTTTCATAGGTTTTAAGTCATCAGAAGCGGGCGAAATGTATCATGCACTTGTTTGTAGGCATAGCTGTCCTACGAACGCGTCCTCTTTTCGAGATGTTTAGCTAGTACGCACTGAGCAATTTGGTTAATAGCACAGAATAGATGAGACGTTAGCATTGTCGAGACTCGTAGGCAGGTGTTCTTGAAGGATGTGCGTCGCGAAGGATATATTAAACTAACTTTAACTTCTTTTCTTAATTTATTACTTGATTTCCTTACGACTTGTTTCATATTAAAATTTGTGTCCTTTCGGCTCGAGCACGCTTCATCAAGTGGATACGCTAAACGACTTACGGAGCTCATTTCCTCCTAATTCTCTATCTTGACGAAACTTAAGTTAGCGTTCAGTGTATCCATTTAATGTGCGTTCACAAAGTTACTATCTTATTTTACATTTTTCTTTTTATTCATTGACCAAACTAATTATGTACATACATAGTTTGTTTAATCGTTTTGATGGACAACAGCAGGACTTGTTGTCAGGACTTGACAAAGTCAGAAAACTGATTTCACAGATCTATCTGAAACTTTAAGAAATGAGAACCACGAGGATCCTAGGGCAAAAGTTTTGGGATAGATTGGAATCTTCTCCAAGATCTGCCGCAATGTGAATATTTGGTATATTGTGGCTTTACCTGGCCTGAAACCACACTGATACAAACCAGATTATCCACAAAGGGTTTCAGGCGTTCACATAGTAAGGCAGAGAAGATCTTGTATGCGATATTTAGGAGACTTATTCGTTTGAAGTCGGCGCAATTATAGGCGTCTTCTATCTTGTGGACTGGGCAAACGATGCTGAATTCCATTCGCCGGGCATACTTACCTCCGATAATATTTTAGAGGTGAGCTGGTGCATGCGCCCTACCAGTTCATCTCTAGCCGCTCCGCAGACCGTCTGCGCCCGTGGCTTTATTATTCTTGAGCTTTGAAATTACTAGCTTAATTTCATCTAGGTCGGGTGGACGAAATTCTCTTGCATCCTCGTCGCTTTGCGAGTGGATTATTCTGCCTGACAGCGGTATTAGAGCTATATTCTCCATATTCTCAGTATCGACTGTGACTCTACTACTAGTTGTTCGTCTTCATCCCAACAGGCTTCCGCTCTGGCTTTATAGCCCTGGCATGTTTGTTTTACTTTTTGTAAAACTTGCCAGCATTATTCCTGTAGTAGCATCTCTCCATCTCGTCGAGCTCATACTTTTCATACCATCTTTTTTTCTCCCTAAAAGCGTGTGTTCCTCTCTCCTCTACTCTCTCTGCTCGTAATGTTCACGAACGGCTCTCGTCCGTCTATGAAGCATGGCTTTGTAGGCGTTTTGCTTTGCTACATGGGCTTTCTCGCATTGCTCATCAAACCAGGGGTTTCTAACTGACGGTGGCTTGAAACCCAACACATCAGAGGCAGCGTCTCTGATGGCACGTTGGTAATGCTCCCACTGTTGTTCTGTGTATTGTTCCGGTGTCATTGGAGTTTGTGAGAGATTGAGGGAAACTCCATCGGAAAAGGTCCTAGCGGTCTCCTGCGATTGTAGCTTTCCAACGTCAAACTTTCGTTGTCCAACTCGACTCCGTGGCATCCTTGATATCTGCATTCGTACCTTCGCTACAACAAGGTAGCTGAGTTGATGTTGGCTCCTCGAAAGATTCGTATATCTAGGATGCTGGAGGAGTGTCTGGCGTCGATCGCAACATGATCAATCTGATTGGTGGTAGACAGATCATGTGATCGCCAGGTGCCTTTGCGAATGTTAAGATGCGAGAATCGTGTGCTAGCCAGAAGGAGATTACGCCTCACCAGGAAGTCGAGTAGCCGATGTCCGTTTTTGGACGTGGTGTCGTGTGGGCTATATTTCACGTGATCGACTAAAATATGTCCTCTTTTCCCAGTTTCGTATTAAAATCTCCTCGAACTATTTTCGTATCATAGCTGGAACATTGGGCATAGGTTCTGTTTAGGAAATCGTAGAATTCTTCTTTGAGTCGATCGTCCTTTTCTTCGATGGGGCGGGAGCGCATATCAAGCTAATGTTTCCAAAATTAGCTATGATGCGGATCGTTATAAGGTGTTCGCTTACATCCCGAAAGCTTAAGACTTTTTATCGGAGCCTGCCTCGAATAACGATTCCGCATCCGAGCAAGCGTTTTTTGTTCTCCTTCCCGTAGAACAAAATTCCCGTAGAAGTGATTTTCAGCGGTTATTCGGCCGACCAATTTTACCATCAAGAGAGTGTTAAAGAGACCAAAACAAATGGCAGCTAGACAGTGCAAAGTCAGGACTATACGGTGAATGCATCAAAACTTCCAAAACACGTTCCGTCAATTTGTTCCGAGTCTTACCCGTGGATGAAATTATTTTCATAGTAGAGTATGAAGTGAATTGAAGTAAATTGCGCTCTCTGAAGCATCAAGGTGATGTTCCATGCTGCAACAGCATTTGAAGGAGCTATTGTAGAGTAATGTGGAGAATAAAAAGAAAAGATTGTGATCTAGGTGCGACCCGCAAGGCTCACACGACTAACTTCTCGGTGGGAAAAATGAAAACATCCATTTAATTTCATTTTTAGGGTTCCGTACCCAAAGGTAAAACGGAATCCTATTACTAAGACTTCGCTGTCCGTCCGTCCGTCCGTCTGTCACCAGGCTGTATCTCATACGCCGTGATAGTTAGAGAGTTGAAATTTTCACAGATCATGTATTTCTGTTGCCGCTACCACGACAAATACTAAAAACAGACCAAAATGAATATTAAAGGGGGGCTCCCATACAACAGACATGCTTTTCATCCAAAAAATCCCCTTGATCACATACTGAACTAAGGTTAGTCGACAATATCCCACAAACAGTAGCAAACTGATTTTGGTCCGGTGACTGTGGAGGAGTCGGTAAAGTATGGGCAACATTATAGGCAATCCACATTTTAACATTATGAGCCGTATGTTTCGGATCGTTGTCCTTCTGAAAATAAAATTGGTCATCCAAACGCATATTTCTGTCACTCTTTTTCAAATCATCCTTCGGAATATTTAAATAAAGTTTGTGATCCATATTTTGCTCGATGAAGACAAGCTCGCCAATACATGAAGCAGCCATACAGCCCCAAACCATAACTTCCCCAACCCCAAGTTTAACTGTGCTTGTAATGTTCTCTGCATTTAACTCTATCTTGGCTTTTCTCCATACTATGATTGAAGATGATCGAATTCACAATTTTATTTTGATCACAATAATACGTATAATACACAATGTTACGATCTTTAAATATATGTATATATATATGTGCAGGTAATAAATACGAATACTTATGTGATGTATGAATATCCCGTTCAATGGCCCAAGGTGTGGCTGGTGCAGCGATCAAGATCCAAGTGACCGAGATCTTCACACAGCAGCTGCCACTTGACCGCCCACTCATGTTCATGATAAAAGAATCTCGCTGCAAATGCAGATCGAACGAAAACTGAGAGCTCATCAATTGTGAGAGATAACACAAACAAGAAAAACAAACTGATGAGTGCGTAACATTGTCAAGTGGGAGCTGCTGTGTGCAGAATTAGTGAGATTCGCTGCAAAGACATTAGGTGATTCTGTATGACGAACAATAATTAGAATACGGATCACACATGAATTTACAGCGAGTCTCTCTGTTGTTTGTATACAAAGTTAGCTCACAATTTTAACATCGAAATATGTATAACATTTAAGTACATACATATATGTAAATATAATTCTTGTCCAGTTCCAAACAATGATTCCACCGTCAGATGAAAGTATATTATATTTACTTTCGTCGGAGAATAATATATTACAGCAAAAGACTTCAGGCTTATTTATAAAGTCCTTGGCGAATTGCAACCTCTTTTTAGGGTTCCGTACCCAAAGGTAAAAGGGGACCCTATTACTAAGACTTCGCTGTCCGTCCGTCCGTCTGTCACCAGGCTGTATCTCATGAACCGTGATTGTTAGACAGTTGAAATTTTCACTGATGATGTATTTCTGTTGCCGCTATAACGACAAATACTAAAAACAGAATAAAATAAATATTTAAGGGGGCTCCCATACAACATACATTATTTTCATCCAAAAAATCCCCTTGGTCACATACTGACCTAAGGTTAGTCGACAATATCCCACAATCAGTAGCAAACTTCCCAGCTTTGATCCCTTTTGTGTCTTTGATGTATTAATCCTAGCTGCAACCCTTTTTTCTGTAATTACGAACAACCAAAAATAAATACCCTTTAAACTTTGATGATCCCTATTGTGTCACTGCTAAATTAATCCTTGCTGCAAACCCTTTCGTACAATTGCTATCCCCCTCCTTTTCCATACTATTGCACCAAATTCAATTGTTGTGAAATTAACTTTCGATCGTATCCCACAACCAATAAAACACTTGCAAGCATTGATCCCTATTGTGTCCTGGATATATTAATCCTAGCTGCAAACCTTTTTCCTATAATTATTGTTATTCAGCTTTTCACCTCCTTGCTGTCAAGTAATATTTGAATTCAATGGACACTTTGATGATCAACTATCTCATCATGGAGATTTTTGATCATCAAAGTAATATGCCTATAACCTGCCTGCAACCAAGATCTGTCATCCTGCAAAAAATAATTTTAAACGGATTAGCCATTTTAATGTGATGACTGATGAGGTAACATACAACGTCTCTTTCATTTTTATATATGTATACAGATGGTAAGGAACCCTTCGTGCGCGAGTGTGACTCGCACTTGGCCGGTTTTTCTTTTAATGTTTACAACACTATCTGAACGGAGTGCAGTGTTTTGGGTCGTAAATATTGGTTCACTACTCACCAGGGGTGGTTGTCCTAAATAGAAAGAGAGGAACCGGCCAAAGTATGAATCTGAAGTGACCATATACTGTGAGTGTTATGCCTTCACCAGTATGTTTGATCACTTCTCATTCACAACAGCTATGTTGCACAATTTTTTTGTCTTTTTTTTAGGTATTTAATTTCTAACAAAACACGGCTGGACCGATTTTGCTGAAAACTTAGTTAATTCTTCTTCTTCTTCTTAGTGGGCGCTACAGTTCGGGGTGAACCTGGGCCTCAACCAACATGCCCCTCCATCTAGCACGATCTTTCGCTAGCCTTTTCCAATGCCGCACACCCAGTTGGCTGAGGTCCCCTTCCACCTGTGTGCGCCATCTTAAGGGCGGCCGTCCTCTGCTTCTTCGTCCCTCGGGGTTGGATTCAAAGACTCTCCGGGCTGGAGCTGTGGTGTCCATTCGCTCTACATGGCCCAGCCATCTTAGGCGTTGAATCCGTAGACGCCTGACTAGGCTCATGTCGCTGTACAGCCCGTAAAGTTCGTGGTTGAATCTTCTCCTCCATCCCCCGTCTGCGTTTATAGGCCCAAAAATCACCCGCAAAATCTTTCTCTCGAACCGACCAAGGGCCTCCTCATCCGCTTTTGATAGCGTCCATGCTTCTGCGCCGTACAACAGGACCGGGATGATAAGGGTTTTATAAAGAGTCAACTTCGTCGTTCGGGAGAGGGCTCTATTACTCAGTTGCCTCCTGAGCCCAAAGAAACAGCGATTGGTAAGGGTGATTCTGCGTTTGATTTCGGAACTGATGTCGTTGTTCCAGGTCACTGCGGAGCCAAGGTAGACGAAGTCCTTAACTACCTCGAACTTATATCTGCCTATACAAATGTTCTGGCCGAGACGTCGGTGTTGAGCGTCCTTTTTTGATGACAGCATATATTAAGTTTTGCCCTCGTTTACCGCCAAACCAATTTTCGCCGCCTCCATCTCAATACTCGCAAACGCCTCATTGATATCTCGCTGTGATCTACCTATTATGTCAATATCGTCGGCGTATGCAAGGAGTTGCGAGGATTTGAAATAGATTGTGCCTCTTCTATTGGCCAGTGATTTTTGCACAATCATTTCCAATATGATGTTGAAGAAATCACACGACAGCGCATCGCCCTGCCTAAATCCTTTTTTGACATCAAAACTATCGGTAAGGTGTTCACCGATTCGGATGGAGCAGCGAGCATTCTCCAAAGTCATCCTGCATAGTCTGATGAGTTTAGCAGGTATGTCAAAGGTAGACATAGCGTTGTATAGCTCGTCTCTAATTACGCCGTCGTATGCGGCTTTGAAGTCGACAAATAGGTGGTGAGTGTCGACTTGAAATTCATTGGTTTTCTCCAGTATCTGCCGTAGTGTGAAGATTTGGTCGATGGTGGACCTTCCTGGCCGGAATCCGCACTGATAAGGACCTATCAGCTTATTTACAAAAGGCTTCAGGCGTTCATACAAAACGGCAGAGAAGATTTTGTAGGCGATGTTAAGGAGACTTATTCCTCTATAGTTGGATCGTTAATTCTAGGTTACGTAATTATGCGTCGAATGAAGTTAGTCCCATGTCCATACCATCTTTCAGACCGCACATACACCCATACATACGTACATATATATACACACACACACATACAGACATCTCCATAAAAACATTGGAATTGGATTCTGGTGACCTTGAAACATGGAGATACATATGTCAACATTTGGAATTCGCAAAATCGGCCCCATTACATTAACTCCCTACTCGGAAGTTAATAAAGACAAGCGACAGTCCTTATAAACCTACGAGGAAACCATTCGGTGATCGGTTTAAAGTAATTAAACGTGTAATATATACATATTGTCCAAACCACCACGTTTAATCCATAGGAATTTATTGAACATTCTTTTCAAGAAAGCTAGATGACTAAAAAGGCGTGCAATAATTTGAAGGTCCTCCAGACGGTTTTAAAGTATTTTCCTGTCTGCAGCTAGTAGTTAAGTTTTCTTTGCTATCGAAACTAGGAAGAGAACGACAGATCTAAAAATGTGGCCTCTGATTTATACAATCAATTCTAGAGTTCATCTCGTAACAAGAAACACTTTAAACGCTGGAATACTCTTTACAATTCTTCGTAGGTTACGAATGTTCACTGCACATTTCGAAAATGTTGTCGTCAAAGCATCCACATAAGGGGTATCATGGTACTGTGCTAATGGTAAAACGCTGCGATCACTTTGCCACATTACTGCGGACGAGGGATATTGTCAACTCACTGAGCTCGATGAATGTGTATAAACGGTGGTGGCTTCTTCTGTAAATGAATACAAATAACTTTTAATACTTCCCATTTAGATATTAGATGTCTTGAACTGTAAACTTGCTAAAACAAATCTTCTTATTTTAGGTTTGTGGCGGATTCCTGATATTTGGCGGTTTCTTTGTGTTCTCGGATGCGAAACGAATTCTACTTTCCCGTCTTCTAGCATCAACGAGCGAACAACTCAACGATTTACCTCAACCACTGTTTTATTATATCTCTCTGGGGTTAGCAGTAGCCGGAACAATAGCTGTCCTAGCATCGATCGTCGGTTTCTGGGCATCATGTCTCAACACCTACTGCTTTCTGAGTCTTTATTTCCTCACCGTTGTCATTCTTCTGCTCGTTGAATCAGTCGTCTGCCTGGCAATAACACTTTGGCCACATTGCTTGGGTATCAGTCTAGACGCGACCAAAATGGTGAAAGCATTACAAGGCAACTATGGCATACCTGGTCGCGAACAGTTCACAATAGCAATGGATTTGGCACAAACTACATTCGGCTGTTGCGGCATGAATAGCGAGACAAATTATGATACTGCCATGTGGCATCTGCAGGGATACGGACCCAGGGAATGGATTGTGCCACTAACTTGCTGTATCCTTAAGAACGAACACGAAGCACTGGCTTATCTGGATCCCAAACCGCTCAATGAAACACAATGCCAGACTCTGCAACGAATCGAATTTGCCAAACATCGACACACAAAGTCGTGCCTCGAGTACCTGGACATATGGTACCGTGAACAATATGTTTTATTTCTCGCGGTGAGTTTGGTGATTGCCGTCGTCGAATTTTGTGTCCTTTTGAGTATAATCGTGAACTGCACTAGGATCTCAAGAAGATCCTGTAAGGTTGACAACTTCCTTGAGATGCGAACGAGGCCAAAGTCGAACCAAACTCTCGTCGAGAACATCTACGGTCCAGATATCGTAGACACACGGACTACTTCATTGGGCAGCGTCATGCATGATCATCACATACCAGGTGACATCAAAGAAATATACATCCAACCGCGGGATTTGCTGAAAAGTCGCCATAACACTACGTTTAAGCCTGGGAGAAGTCACTATCATATTTCGACGAGAAGCTATCTAGTTTAGTCCAAAGACAATTGTAATGCATGTAAGTCTCATTAAGTTTATTTAGGAATCGTATTGTATTTCTCTGCTAAGAATCAATAAAAGCTTTGTAAAGAAAGTCGTCTACACTGTTTTCAAATAGCTCTCCTGCAGCTTAATTATAATTATAATCATATGTTTCCACAGTCGGCATAAACGAAATAAGATACTACCTGGGTAGTGGTATCATCAACACTAGTCCAATACCAACTTACTAGCCTTAGACGCGTGCTTCATTTATTGTATTCTTCGTCAGGATTGAAAATTAACCTTGATTGGATGGGAGTAACATAGTCTTTCTTTGGTGGCGTTAAAGCCCTTGAAGAGCCAGAGCCAAGCTTCTCTTAATTATCCATGTTATGTGTGATTTATTTTACACACAGGTGAAAGGGACCCACAGTTTAATGCTGATTCCGAACGGCGTTAATGGAGAAGCTTTTTCATGGCAAGTATACTACAGGGGATTTTGCCAGTACCCCGTCGAGGAGGGACGCCGCGAAATAAACATTTCGATGGCGTTGGTGTTATCGGGATCCGAACTCCCTTATCGTGCGTCAGAGTCCAACACACTAATTACTGCGCCAAGGCGCCCTCAACATACACATTCACCTGATATTTCCGCAGATGAAGTTATGGTGCCTGATGGTCGACCCTCTGCTTGATGCTCTCAATGCCTTGGGAATCTATGCCCAGGCCTGTGCGAATGATGTCGTCGCTCTCTCTTTCGACTAATATTGAGCGAAGGTCTGTCTCAAACCACAGGCGGCGCTTAATGTGATCGATGTGTGGTGCACGAGGAAATGGACTGTCAGTAAATCCTCCCAGGACTGATGTCGTTCTCTTTACGAGAAGCAGGAAAAATACTGGCATGACTTAGCTGGTGCTAAAAGGCATTCTCATCCAGATATCCAAGGGATCCTAAGTACCTGGGAGTTATCTAATATAGCAAGCTTATTTGGACAAAGCATGTTGAGTAAAAAACCACCAAAGCGCTGTCAGCGTTCTGGCAATGCAATGGGCTTTATCGCCGGCAAAGGTCTTCTGGATCCACACAGCAATAATAAGACCGATAGTCTCATATGCATCGATTGTCTAGTGGAACAGTCCGACAAGCAAACATGTTGTAGCCTCTTTCACCAGACTCCAAAGAGCAGTTTGTCTCAGCTGTACGGGGGCTTTTCACAGCACGCCGAGCGCTACTCTAGATACTATGTGCATTAAAAGACATGTCTGGAATGTCAGTTCGCTTGCATGGAAAAAATTTTCAACGACCCATGTCTCATGGATAAGCCATCTGACGCAAATACACTTGTCATCCTACTGCGCTATAACTTCACAGTCGAATTTCGATGGCGTCAGTACTGGCTCTGACCTCATACTGGACCTGAAAAGAATTGTCCTCACATTTTCACAGATGGCTCCAAGTCTAGGCTGGGATCAGGCGCTGGGGTTTTCTTTGAATTCGAAAATGTCCGACTGCACTTTTCGCTAGGAAAATATGCGTCTGTCTTCCAATCAGAGATATACGCAATCCAAATGGCCATGCACTATGTTGTGAAGCATAGGTGCAGCGGTAAAAACATATGCGTCTGCAGTGACAGCCAAGCTGCACTCACGCTGTGTTAATGTGTTAGTGTATGCACTTAAAGCCTTCCTGAAAAAGAGGCTAGACTAAACTCACTAGAGCTTGCTTGGGTCAGAGGTCATTCTGAGATCCCAGGAAACGAGATCTCTGATGAATTCGCTAGAATGGACACAGAGGAGAGTTTCTCAGGACCTGAATCCGCCTTGGGTCTACCTGTTTCCACGGTCAATACCCACATCAACGATTGGGTCTTCAACGCACACAATTGTAGATGGAGGAAATATTCAGAATGCAGGGTGACCAAGCGCATACGCCCTGATATCTGCAAGAAATTCGCAGCATTCTTCTTAACCTTAAGGAGAATTGACTGCAGCAGACTTGTGGGCGTCATTACGAGCCTGCCAAGCCTGGGCGTTATTACACTTCTGCCAAGCATCTCTGCATCCTCGGCATCAGTGAGACGCTTATCTGTGCTGCATATTGCGAAGATAATGACGCCAGAACATTTTCTTTGTTGACTGTCCCTCCTCGCGCACCCTTGGGGCGAAGTGATGAGTGCTAAATCCCTTAGCTCTACATCACTGAAGGTCCTCCCTGAAGGTAGGTGTCCATCTGGCAGTACATTGGACCAGTTTATGGGTCTGAGTTCTCCAACAAATAGCCTACAACAAAAAAAAAACAAAAGCCGATGTCGATGTTTTAGGAGCTCTTTAATTCGTGGTGTGTTCCATGTTTTTGTGTCACACAGGAGAGCCTGTGTTATGACTGGTCTTGTATAAAGTCAATATTGGCATATGTTAGATAAGGCTGGATTAATGTGGCAGATTGATTTGCGAAACTAAATCAAATTATTTTGAACTCATGTCCGTTGACTCGATGAGACTGTTAAAGAAGAATGCTCCTCATGTCTCGTGTAGCTGGAGCGATGTATACATACACACATTCGTATATGAAAGCAAATACATCCACGATCAAGCCCCTGTCCAGCAAATTATTTTCTCAACCACCGAGTGTGTCGAGCAAAGATCAACCGAATCCGTTTGAAGAGTTCTTGGCAACCACGAATGATAACGGAAGGAGTCCAAGCATCCACCAGAATTCTGCTGAGAAGAGTTACCTATTTGGCTATTGATACATATTTGAAGCTCAGGCTGGTATGGGAAGGTACTTTCTGACTACAAATTATTGGGAGTTAGATTCCCGTCAGGATGATTTTAAGCCAGGAAAATCTATGATAGAGCAGATATTCCCACTACAACAGCTCTTCTAATTAAGGAACCAAAAGGAGTAACGTGACTACTTTAGAGGAATATTTCGTTGACACCAAAGGATGGATCTAGCAAACACTCGACTATCTGGCATTCTCGAACGGTGGCTTTTGGTACTGTTCTCTTCCAGCCTAGACTAGAGAGAGGTAAAGGTAACATTCAAACCAGGAGCAGGAAAAACCTCACACACAAAGACTACAGACCCATCACTCTCTCTTCCTTTCTTCTTAAGACACTGAAGAGACTGGTGCACCTGTACATTCGTGAAACCCTATAAAGAAGTATGCCTTCAACATCGCAGCAAGCCTATTGTAAGGGGAAATCTGTAGATACAGCTCTACACACTATAGTTGGAATCATTGGGAAATCACTTTCCAACAAAGAATTCACAATGATTGCGTTCGTTGGCATTGAAGGGGCTTTCAACAACATCAAACCACTGGGTATCACCAATGCATTAAGCATCGAGGTTGATGGCAATATAATATTTTGAATCTAACAAATGCTCTTAAGCAGGTTGATTCATTCGGCAATTAGAAACATCTCCCAACAATTCGAGATTCGATGGAAACAGGCCATTTGATAAACCTGCCAAAATGACTGAGAACTGCGGGCTCGGAATAAATGCATCTAAAACAGAGATAGTTTTATTCACAAGAACTATCAGATACCTCAAGTCTCTCCTCCAAGACTCAATGGGGCTTACTTTAGATTCACAGGTGACGCCAAATACCTTGACGTCATATTAGATGGGGTATCAAACCCCATATCACGTAATGGTTGTATACCGCGGTCGTTAGACCCATATTGACGTACGGCTCCTTAGTCTGGTGGACGGCACCTAACTATGTCAAACTACTTCTGAGTAGAGTACAAAGGATGGTATGCATGGCTATAACCAGGGCACTGCGAAGAACCCCTACTGCTGCCCTCGAAACCATGCTTCACCTACTCCCCTTGGATCTTTTTCGCAAGGAAAAGGTAAAGAAATCGGAATTGCAACTTTAGGAGTCAGATCATTGAAAGTTCAGTGAAACAGTGTCTTACATAGGTGAAGTCACGGACTTCAAGTTTCTATATAAAAAAACAATTCTCAAATGATGACAATGGGAAGGCAATGAATTTCGAAGCAATCACAGTGCACTGGACGAGTCCAGGCCAGGCGACGGTGTGGGTGCCGGTGTCTATGACCCAACCATGAAAATCGGCCAATCCTTTATACTACAGAACCCCTGCAGTGCATTCTAAGCTGAATTAACGGCTATTAGGCCGCCGACTAGTGGTGGAGTCACAGTCGATGCTGAGATTGTGGAAGGACCACTTCTGCAGACTGTATAACGGCGATGATAGTCAAAATGCCGCCGTCAGGCAGAGCGAACCATTCACAATGGACGAAGACGAAGGAGAATCCCGTCCACCCGACCTAGACGATGTAAAGATAGCGATATCGAAACTTAAGTCTTATAAAGCTGCTGGAGCAGACGGACTCCCCGCGGAGCTGTTTAAAGCAGCTGGCGATGAGCTGGTTAGGAACATGCACCAACTCATCTGCAAGATATGGTCGGAAGAACGCATGCCCAATGAAAGGGATCTCAGTATCGTTTGCCCGGTCCATAAGAAAGGAGACCCCTATGACTGCGCCTCCTGAACATCGCATACAAGATCCTCTCTGTCGTACTGTGTAAGTACCTGAAACCGTTCGTGGACAATCTGATAGGTTCCTATCAGTGTGATTTCAGGCCAGGAAAATCCACGATAGACCAAATATTTACACTACGGCAGATCTTGGAGAAGACCCATGAATTCCAGGTCGACACGCACCATCTTTTCGTCGCCTTTAAAGCCGCGTATGACAGTGTTTATAGAGACGAGCTATACAGAGCCATGTCATGTTTTAACATTCCTGCCAAACTCGTCAGACTGTGCAGGATGATCGGAGGTGACCTAACCGACCCCTTTGATGTTAAAAAAGGTTTTAGACAGGGTGACGCACTGTCATGTGATTTCTTCAACAAAAGAAAAGATCGTGCGGGACTCTGCGGCCAATACAAGAGGTACGATCTACTTTAAGTCCACACAATTGCTTGCCTACGCAGATGACATTGACGTTATTGGACGAACAAAGCGAGACGTCAATGAGGCGTTCACAAGCATTGAAGCAGAAGCGGCGAAAGTGGGTCTAAGGGTAAATGGGGACAAGACCAAATATATGCTGTCATCCAAGAAAGACGCACAACACCGACGTCTTGGTCAGAACGTCACTTTCGGCAGCTATATTTTTGAAGTAGTCAAGGACTTCGTCTACCTTGGCTCGGTAGTGACAAGCAGCAACGACACCAGCGCTGAGATAAAACGCAGAATTACTCTTGCCAATCGCTGCTTCTTTGGGCTCAAGAGGCAATTGAGTGGTAGAGCCCTCTCTCGAAAAACTAAGGTTTCCCTCTACAAAACCTTAATCATCCCGGTCCTCCTCCATGGCGCTGAGGCTTGGACGTTGTCAAGAGCGGATGAAGAGGCTCTTGGACGTTTCGAGAGGAAAATTCTGCGTGCAATCTTTGGTCCCGTTTGTGTAAACGGAGAATGGAGGAGGAGATTCAACCAAGAACTGTACGGGCTGTACAGCGACATCGGTCTGGTTAGACGTCTTCGGATCCAACGTCTAAGATGGCTAGGTCGTGTAGAGCGAATGGACATCAACGCTCCGGCCCGAAGAGTCTTCGACTCCAACCCCGAGGGACGACGCAGTAGAGGACGACCGCATTTAAGGTGGCGCGCACAGGTGGAAGGGGACCTCAACCAACTGGGCGTTCGGCACTGGAAGCGGCTGGCCGAAGATCGGGCCGGCTGGAGAGGCTTGTTGGTTGAGGCCCTGGTTCACCCCGAACTGTAGCGCCATCAAAGTAAGTAAGTAAGTAAGGCCGCCGACTGGCTGACTTTGAGATCGATGGAATACAGTGACATCGCCAAGCGGCAATAAAAGCCCTCAAATCGCCAATAATAAAATCAAAATTGGTTAGGCACTGCCGCAAATCTCTAAACGATTTAAGGAGCAGCTGCACTGTTACGTTGTGGGCATAATGATATACCGGGTAACTGTGAAGCAGATCAACTAGCCAAAAGGGCACCACACTGGGGAGCTCGACTGTTAATAGGGATGACTATAACCATCCACCAATAGAGGCGCTAAAATATAAAATCTCTCGAAACAGGCACTGCAACAGGCCAATGAGAAATGGCGTGACCTTGATAGATGCAACCACCTACGCGAGACAAACCTGGCCCAGGTACTGTAAAAGTAGAACTACAAGCCTGTGAAGTTGGAACTGTATTCCATAAATCAAAAAGAAATGTACTCTTTTGAAAAGGAATTTAAAAAAAGAAAACGAACGTTTACTGACATATAAATTTTATTGCACATTCAACAATATTCAATTTTAAAAGAAAAGCATTAAGCCGGCGTCCCAGTATTGCCTTTTATTTTAAAAAAAAATTAGAAGATAGAATACATGAATTCTGGCAACACTGCAATCGTTTACTTTACTTACTACCGCTTACATCCGTAGTAGCGCTACTGTCGCTAAAAAGGAATATAAGCCTCGACATCCATTCGAAAACTATTCGGAGAATCTCTTCTTTCGCCAACTTCGAAAGCATAAACAAAAATCCACACACAAAATAAAGAGAACCACTGTTTCCTCTTTCACTCCATTCGGCTTACTCAATAGCACGTGAAGTTCACATACACTCACGCGCCCTCGCACAACATGATCCTACCGAAGTCAGCCGACTTGCTCACATCTGGCTTGTTGACAATTAATTACATCTGACCTTTGCTTGCATATACCGCTGTTTTCTACTCACCCCTTCCACAATTCTCTCCCGCTCACTCACATGCGCCACACCGTATTGCAATCAACTTCTCTCCCTCACAACGTGTCCATCTCTTTTTAACCAACAACATTTGCGCGACATAGAATTATTTCGTCAACGGCTGCTGCTCTTGCTATTGCATCTCAGATGCTTTTTTTTGTTCCCTCTGCCATCAGTTTTCGACGATGTGTTCGAATGAGTGGTAAACGGTTTGGTTGTCGCTCTTCTCGCATTGTTTTCTTGTATTCTTACGTCTTGGAGCGGTTTCGCGACGCGCGTTCCGTTTGTTTATTATTTGTTGTTTGTGTTTTTTGAATTATTTTTCTCGTGAGTACTGAATAGAGCACTTTCTCTACAAACGATCCTCGCTCCAGTGGTACGATCAAGTTGCTAGCCGAACTGTGTTTTACGTCGCAAGAGTGTGTTTCTTGATCAACTGAATTAAGTGAATTTCGCTAATTTTGGCTCCATTTACGGAGGGAGTAAATGAATGATTGTTTTAAGTGGGATTCCGAGAAGTAATCTCTGTTCTCTTTCGCACTTGGCTCTGGCGCTGTTGACAATTTGTCGTCGGTTCCGTTTACCCGAAAGTTTCATTCAACTCTGTTTTGTTCCTTTCTTTTCTCGATTTTTTTTTTTTTTTTTTTTTTATATTTTACTTCGTTCACTGGCCTGAGTGGCACGTATAGTGGTGTGCGCGTGTGTGCGAGTGAATGAGTCAAACGCAACAGCAGCAACAGCATCACTGCAATAAATGAATCATGCAAGTGTCAATTGAAATTTGTTGATTGGTTTGATAGTGTTAGTGCGAATACGAGTGTGCATTCGGTATCGAATTGATTCGAGGAAGTCTCTCGGTTGCCGTGTGGTGTCAATTCAGGAGGAGTTGTATCCTTGTGGACGCCGGCGATGCGATGGTAGTCAGTGGCCGTGCAATTTTAATTGAATAATCTCTAACGCCGTTAATACGTTGACACTGAGGCGGATTTGCTTTTGACACCTGTTGATGGGATGCTTTGGCGCTGTCAAAAGAGATTTAACATTCACCAAAGGAGGATTTGCAACGGTAGAAAGGTAAGTTTGAGGAGATTGGGGTTGAAACATAATGTGGAAAGTATGATCAAGCAGTATGATTAGAAGGGGAAATTATGCCTTTGTGGAAACCCCTTTTGTTTTTTTTTTTGTAACTCTCTAATCAAGTCCCAATCGAAAGTGTGCGGTTGGGATAGAGAAGGTATGTAAAAGAAATCGCGGCGATTGTTCACTAATACTGAACGAGGTCACTTTCTTGTTGTCTGCTATTGGTTACTGTAGTGAATAAAGAAGCGCTAACGGTGAAATGCGTAAAACCACAATTAAGCGGATCTGTCTAGTTACTGTTACTATGCCCTTAGAAAAGAAATGCATCACTCAATCAGATGGCAACATCATGCTCATCATTAAGGGCACGTTCATACCAGTTCATACCATACCAAGTGACTGCATGTTATGTATGTACATGCAGGAATCGAAATTTAGGGAACATACAAATACATACATATGCATGTGGCTACATATGTCGTAAACAGCTGCTAAGACCACAATCGAGCTTCGAAGCGCTTGCCTCACTCAAAGCGAAGTACATCTTTCAAGATTTCAGCTTTATACATACACATATCGTTTAGATCGTTTTAATAGCCAATAAAACAGATCTAGAAATGAGCGTAAACCTGTTTCTGCCTTCTAAGGAACATTTCTTGTTGCTTAAGAAATATTGAGATTTTATTGTCATTACAAAACGCCGTCTACGGCGTTGTGGCAATGGGTTGCGATTAGGAAACTGTGCCCCACTAATAGCTTTCGTCTTGTTAAGTGCCTATCGTGTTCAGTCCCTCTCGCACCCGTGTAATACATATGTAGTATTTACTAGCTTCGTGCTCCTTGTCTACGTTATTTAGTTGTCCCTTGCTGCATTATACTTTACTGTTCTTAATCAATACGCTTCGTGGTTCGATCATCTTAGACGTCGGCAGATTCAACGATGATGGATAACTCGGGCTCACAGAGCACGACATTAGGCTCGTAGGGGAATCACTGGTCTGCGGAATTGCAAGCTAGCGATACAACTAGTGAAATTTTTTTTTGCGAGGACGAGGTACTGCGACCTTTACATACATATCTATTCTGCGTACTAGCCGATTATGTTAAGTTAGATTAGGTACATGGGTGCCCTATTGACGAAAAGTCAAGGCTCACGTAGACTAAGTTGAGTCCATTGTACCCACCTGTTTTATTTAACCCGTTGATACCTAGACATTTACCGTTGAGCTGAACCAACCAGACGATGATTAAAATCCCAGTATTCTGTTCAGCCCGAGATTACCTTCCTCTTCTAGTTCCGAAAGGAAGTATCTTCCTAGGAATGTATTCTTTTTTTGGGCTAGCGCCGGACATTCGCACAGCAGGTGACGAATGGATTCAATTTCCTCCTCGTCCCTGCAACTTCTGCAGAAGTCATTGTAGGGCTGGCCTAGTCGAGCTGCATGGTAGGATAGCATACAGTGCCCAATGAGGGCACCGACTGCCAGTCTAATATTCCGACGATTGAACTTCAGCAGATTTTCCGTTATTTTCTTATCATAGACGGGCCAAGTCGATGTCACCGTTGCGCATGTATCTAAGCGACACCATCGCTTATTGGCTTTCACTAATAGCTCCGTCTCTATCACCATTCAGTGGTGCTTTTGCCTCAGCTGAGATCTGCGCAATGTTAGCACTTGATCCCACCCTAGCCAGCTCGTCCACCCTCTCGTTTCCAGGAATATTCATATGATCAGGTACCCAGCAAAGGGTCACCTCATTTACATTGGATATCTCTTCTAACTACTCTTTGTAGAGTTTGACGAGTTTGGATCCTATCCATGCTGCCTGCAGAGCCTTAATGGCTGCCTGGCTGTCAACATAGATGCTGAGCCTTTTTCCTGAGATATTCTTTTTGCTGATCAGGTCCGCCGCCTGCTTGATAGCGAAGACCTCAGCTTGGAAGACACTGCATCCATCATCGAGCAATGCATATTCCGAGACTCAAAGTAGACTCCGGCAGCTGTGTCAACATCCATTTTGGATCCGTCGGTGTAGAATGCCAGTTCATTTTCCGTGCGTACCAAATCACCGGTCCATACCTCCCTGAAGGGAATTCTAATAGAGAATCTCCTCTCCCAGGAGGGAAGTCGGGTGATATAGTCCGTTACGGTTCTGAATCTCGAGACGGCCCATCGATCCAAGACTGATGCATGTCCGTGAGGACTCTTTTTCCAGAGACCGGATTCCTGTAGTCTTAGCGCAGTTCTGGTTGCGACGCTCTCGCAGTATATGTCCCGGGGTGCATCGTTCAGCATGACTTCAAGAGCCGCCGTTGGTGTGGACTTCATAGATCCCGTCACCGCCAGACAGCCTGCCCTTTGAACCTTTGACACACTCTGAAGATGACATTTTTTCTCGAGCGCTTTCCACGAGACAACCGAGCAATAGACTAGAATAGGTCTTACCACCGCAATGTACAACCAATGTACTAACCTCGGTTTGGGGCCCCATGTTTTTCGAAAGGCTACCTTACACGAATATAGTGCCACGTAGGCCTTTTTGATTCTTTCCTCAATATTTTCTCTCCAACTAAGCTTGGAGTCCAAGATTATGCCAAGATATTTGGCAGATTTTCCAGGGATCAGATCTATACCATTCATACGGGGGTGTATCTTGATACAGATATTTTCCTTGTAAAGAGTACTACCTCTGTTTTCGCCAGATTTACTTCCAGGCCTCCCCCCTTGACCCAGTTATCCACTAACATCAGTGCATAGCTTAGTCTATCGCTGAGGAGCAGCGGAAATTTTCCGGAGACTAAAATGGCAATGTCATCGGCGTAGGCCGTGTCATAAAAACCCTCCGTCTCTAGAATCTTGACCGTTCCGTCGACCACAAGGAGCCATAGGAGCCTACCCTTTGCTCTCCCCATCGCCGAATTTACTATACGAGTACCCAGCATTTGCCCCATCCAACTGCATACACCTGGGTTTATTTGGGCCATACGAACGCTGGACACTATTGCCTCGGTACTGACGTTATTAAAAGCACCCTAAATGCCTAGGAAGGCACCTAGAGTGAATTCCCTGATATTGAGCGATTTTTCTATCGTATAGACTACCATATGCAGAGCAGTATCTACCGATTTTCCCCTTATGTACGCGTTGTGTGATTGTGATAGATAACCGTCACCATTCTCTTCCCTTACGTACAAGTCTATTATTCGTTCCAGCGTTTTCATCAGGAAGGACGATAGACTGATAGGCCTAAAGTCCTTTGCAGTAGCATGGTTGACTTTACCCGACTTGGGTATGAAAACCACCCTAACTTCCTTCCACGCTTGAGGAACATAACCCATCCTGAGGCACCAGGAGTAGATGCGTTTCAGCCACGGAAGAATGACCTCACATGGCTCCTACAACATGATCGGAAAGATTCCATTAATTCCCGGCGCCTTGTAGGGGTCAAAAGAGTTGATTGCCCACAGGATCTTTTTCTCCGTAACAATCTTATCGACTGTCTCATGCTCAATACATTCCCTTGGCATCTTGAGCGCCGAACTGAAGATTCCTGCATCCTCGCAGCCAGGGAAATGAAAATTCAGTAAAGAATTAAGCACGCTCTCGTTTGAGTCAGTCCAGCTACCATCAGATTCCTTTATAGAGGACGTCTGTGTGGGAACTTTTGCCAGGACCTTCCTCAGACGAGCTGCACCCGTACATGATTCAATAGAGCCACAGAAGCTTCTCCAAGAGTCCTTCTTGGCGAATCTAATTTCTTTTTTGAGCCGCTTAACATTATCTCTATAGGTTGAACATTCAATGGCTCCCTATTTTGCTAGGTTGCAACTAAGCCTAGAGATACGAAGCCGCTCCGCTCGTGTGGTAGGACATGCCTTCTCAAATAACCCGTTTAGCTTGCTGGTAAGGTTGAATACCATCTCATCGATGTCTTCCGTGGAGCCGGGGTTCCCTTCCGGAGGTCGGTTAAGGGTCCTACCCAGCTCCGCGTTAAGCCTCTGCCAATTCGCCTTCCGCGGATTTCGAAAAACTTTCCTGTCCGGCCTACGGAAATTCAAGTCGAAGAGGATCCAACAGTGATCAGAAAGTGATGCTTCGTCAGATACTCTTCGATTTGAGATTTCCGCAGTACCGTTACCATTTATAAGCGTTATGTCTAAGACTTCCCTTCTGTTACTAGCAATAAATGTTGGTTAATTACCCCGATTACATATAACTAGGTTAGTACTAAGGACAAAATTGAACAAAGCCTCATCCCTACTATTGGTATTAGAGCTACCCCAAGTAGTGTGATGGGCGCTAGCATCACACCCTACGACTAAGTTCTTCTTACCTTGTTCGGCCATTGCGATCAATAACCTTGTTTCCCTAGAGGGGACGTCCATGCCTTCGTCGTGCGGTAGATAGACCGAAGCCATCGTTAGTGCACCCTCTTTTCCTGTAACCTCCACCACCGTCTGTCACCCGAGCTGAAATTAGTTAACATTAGTACGTGGAGATCTTTGCTAGCAACGATACAAGATCTAACCTTGCCCTCGCTACTGTTATAGAAGAGGCTGTATTTCGATGACCCTAATCCCTTAACCCGTTTATGGAGGATCCATGGTTCTTGGATCAGGGCCACATCAAACTGCTCCCTGTTCAGAAGCAGCATAGGGTTGGCTGATGCGGCCTTACTGTGATGGAGGTTTATTTGCACTACTTTCATTCGCAGTAGCAATCTCCTTCACCACAGCTGCCGTACCGGCAGGCTGCGCCTTCTTCATGAGTCTCAGAGGAAATTCACCAGCCGCGAAGAATAAGCGGATATGCCTCTCTTTTTTGAAGCATTACCGGTGGATCCTCGATAACGAAGATTATGCTTTTTGTGCCGCCTTCGTTACTTTCGAGCGCGACTACTTCCCAGTCGTCCATAGGGACCGCTGGGTTTTATACCCTTAGGAAGCCGAGGATTTCGCTTTTCTTCAATTCCATGTCCTGTACGTTTATCTTGCCTTTAGGCCTTCCTGGTACCTCTCTCCCATGGCTTAAAGGTGGGAACGACCTTCCTCGCAAAATCATGCGATAGCTGGTCCTTACAGTCCAGCCTCCTCACACCTCGCCTCCAGTTAGTGAGACCAAACGTTGGCGCAGTTTTTCCAGTATTCCCTCGAATGTGGTCGAAGATCATCCCAGCTAGAGCCTTCTCGATCATCTTCCCCTGTTCGAAGTTGTACTGGCCACTCGGCTTGCCGGAATCTATCACAGCTAGCTGTAAAGCATTCCGGGCAGCCCCTCCGATCAGTACCGTCGTGTTGACCCTCACTCTCTTTGCTGGATTGCCGGCGTCCTCCTGGGATCTCACCCTCTTCGCCTTGAAATCCTCTCTTTTCTTGGGAGCTGGCACGGTTTCTGGCTTGCCCTTACCGGTCTTATCGGCCGCGTTAGGGGCTACCTTAATAGAACCCGCCTTAGCGGCTACGGTCCTTCCCGTGCCCTTGGTTTTCATGTTCTTACCTTCGCCTAGGGCCTGGGTGCAGCTGGAACCCGCCTTATCGGCTTCGGTTCCAACTGGCCCAGCCCTCCGCTCCCTTTTCTTTGGGAGGTTTTCTGTTGTTTTTATCCCCCTTTCCTTCTTTGGCTTTTTTATTGGATGTGCCCTTGTCAGCCCTTGGTTGAGAATGCTTCTCGTAGGAGCTGAGATGATCTCCTCAGGAGTAATAATTTCACTGACAGGAATACGCTTCCTGAGATGGCAAAGAGCAGTACACTCACACAGTATGTGCTCTGCAGTCTCTTCGTCCTCAAGACAGGGTTGATACTCAGTTTCAGACGAGAGGTTCATTTTCCTGGCCGTATAAAGCTTTTCGATTGGCTTTTCCAAAAGGAAAAGTGTTGCGATTTTTCCCACTTGTCTAAGAAGAAGTTGATCTCAGACTTGGCAGTGCCGCAGAAAGGTCCAGGACCTACGAGTTGATCGGCGATTTCATTGCCCTTAATACCTTTTTGCCCTGGCACCCACCAGAGTTTGACTTTGTTTCTTTTTGCGAGGTTTTGTAGGGCATCATGGTATTCCTTAACGGCTTTTGAGTTTGTGCTGTACGAACTCAGCGCTTTAAGCGCTGCTTGGTTTTCAGAGAGTATGTTGATGGTTACTCCTCTTATGCCACTCTTTAGGTTTAGATTGCCGCACGTAATTCTGCTTTGAAGATGCTATGATTCATTCCCAGGGCCTTCGAGATTTTACGATTTGGTCCAAATATGCCGGCGCCAACGCCAGAAACCATCTTGGAACCATCAGTGTACTACCTAAGGTCTTTAATGTTAAGCAAGAGATCAATGGTTTCCCAAACTGAGCGATTTAGGATCAATATCTGAAATCTCTTGTCAAAAGTAAAGGGGTGTGCCAATGCGTCCAAGACCGTGGTAATCATATCCAGCTGGGGAAGATGTTGCAGGATGGACATGAGACCTATGGGTCTATATGGCAAGCCTGTTCCCGAGCGAAGACTTTTGATTGCACTACGTAATGCAACCTTTTCAATAAAAAGGTGCAGTGGTGTAAGTCCAATCAGTGCATCTTTGGCTGCTGTGGGGCAGGTTGGCATTGCGCCTGTAATGCCGAGATACGTATGTCTCTGGAGACGTTAGAGCTTAACAATTATCGGTTTTTGCTCAACTTTTGTCCACCATACCGTGGACGTATAGGTTTCCTTCCCCAGGTCTTACCGTAATTGTGTTGACAGGCCCACAAGGCCTTCGTCGCCTTTGTAAGTTTATTTTTAATGTTGGAGTTCTAGTTAAGTCTGCGATCAAGGTCATTACCTACATACTTAACTTCTTCTGAAAATCCTATGTTTGTGTTATTTAAAAAGACGTAGCAGGGCTGCACCCTTCTCCTCTTTATAAACGGGACTAAGATTGTCTTATTTGGGTTAATCGATATACCCTCTTTGCCACACCAGTCAGAGATAAACTGAAGCGCGCTGCATGCGCTCACAGACAGCAATTTCGCATCTGTCCGATGTTTGTTTATCGGCCACTGTCTTAGCACCTTGCCTTTCATCAGTACTATGACTGTTCTTAGAGGGTGCTGGACCAGGATTTCGTACGTGGACCGATGTCGTAGCACCTTGTCGGATAGCGGCATTTCTGCTGCACCTGAGGGTGTTGGACCGGGCTTTTGTATGTGTTCCAATGTCTTAGCACCTTGTAGAGCGTCAATCATGGTACCGCTGTCAGAGGATGCTGGACCAGGTTTTGTGGGGGCCAATGTCACAGCATCTCATCGAGACGGTTTTATGTTTCCTTTTTTGTTATTATTGTCATTTGTTCTGTTGTGGGGGGGGGGGGGGATACTCCGTTTGCGACTGTTGCGACTGGGCTTATCTTGGGATGGGCCCCCAGCCCGGCTAATTTCGGCACGGATCGTATAACACCTTGATCCAGCCCATTTGACCACATCTTAGCTTCATGTTTCTTCTGGGGTTGCCCCGAGAGTCATTGACCTTTACTGGGCCCTTGCACCACGTCGAGGTGTGTAGTCACGCAAGAGTTCTCGTTTGGTTACATGAACCTTTCTTTATTCCTAAGCGAGCACAGATTGCTTTTAGCACTGACCATCACATTGGATGCAGTGTTTTTGAAAATTTACCAGTAGATGTTAATGCCAGGTATACTGTTGAATTGGTAGGAATCTTGCACTAACAAAAGAAATGTGGGGGTGGCTGTGGTGCAGTGGTTAACATCATCGACCGCCGAGCGGAAGGTCTATAGTTCAAATTCGCTTCATAGCCAAGAAAAAGTAATTCTTATACGGACGAAAAGTATGCAACGCAGTTGTGAATGGAAAGTGACCAGACGTACTGCTGCAGGCATAACACTCACAGTATATGGTCAACTGAAATTCATCCTCTGCGTATGCAATACTAAAAGTGCTCGAACGAATTACTACGGACTATAACCAACCCGGAATTGGTCGGCTCTCGTCCTATCTAGGACAACCACCCCTGAGAGTAGTGAACGAACATCAACGACCCAAACCACTGCACTCCGTTCAGGTTGTGTGTCTAAAGCACATCATAAGAGAATATAAAAAAAAACTCTAGAAACTGCGCGAGTCTCTACAAAAAAAAAAAAAAAAAAAACCTGCCATCAACCTTGTTCTCTGAGGGGCTATTGAAAGACACGAAAGACACAGCGAGAGGTTCATGATAAGAATTTCTGCCTAGGTCTGTTATCATACTTACTTATCAGGCCTGCGATCCATGGAGGATCTGAGCCTGAGCTATAGCTGCCTTCCATCCTTGACGGTCCCGGGCACGCTGCTTCCAGTTGTCAAGACCAAGATGTCTTACATCCGCGATTACTTGGTCTTTATACCGGAGGTTCGGTCTTCCTCTTCTTCTCGAACCAGGAGGCTCGGAGTCGAAGACCCTCTTAGCTGGAGCGTTGATGTCCATGCGCTCGATGTGGCCGAGCCAGTGTAGTCGACGAGTCCTTGCCTTCCGGACTACATCCACATCTTGGTACAGCTCGTAGAGTTCGCGGTTGTGTCTTCTTCTCCATTCACCTTCCTCACAGACAGGACCAAATATCCGGCGCAGAATTTTTCTTTCGAAAGAACCCAAAATCAGCTCCGCTGTCCTGCTTATCGTCCAGCTTTCGGCTCCGTACAGCAAGACTGGCAGAATGAGCGTTTTGTAAAGCATGACTTTGGTCTTTCGAGGGAGGAGTTTTGACCCCAGTTGTTTGGACAAGCCGAAGTAGCAGCGGTTGCCAAGGGCGATTCTACGCCGGATCTCCACTGTGGTGTCATTCGTGGAATTTACGTTTGCCCCGAGGTAGACAAACTCCTTAACTACCTTTATCATACCTTTACGATAGCGTATTTATTGAAAGTCTCTATGAAAGTGGAATCACTATGTAAAAAGGTGCTTTGAGCTTTTCCCGCCATTTGTTTGTTTTTTTTTGTTTTCTTTTAAATGATTAATATATTCGGTGACCTAAGTCAGACTTGATATCTCAAAGACACAAAGTGAGAAGCAGTAACAATAGATCGCCTCGGTAGCGTCTCGAATAGAAAAATCCAGATTTTCGATAAATTGATCAACAATATCTACCTCAGTGCAAACATAATTAATCACCTATTCGATACGCATCATTTAAATAGTGTCATGAAATAAACAAATGAGGATCCGAAAGAAAACCATAATAAATCAAAAATAATTAGAAACGTTCGAATAAATCAGAGTGCATATTCCTGCCCACGTTGAACAGGGGGGAATAGAGACTGTGAACTGTGAAGGAGACAACAGTAAGAAAACCTGAAAGGAATCTATTAATCACAAAAGATTAATTGTTTCAGTGAGCCAACTGGCTTGGTCTATGGTATGGACTACAAGGTGAGAATGCAGTTGGATAATGGAAATTGAACATGAAGTAGATAGGTGGCAAACGAAGAGAAAACTTGTTTTATTACTTTCGAAATGCGTGGAACGGTAGTGGAGGTTATAACGTTTGTGTTTGAATGAATCAAGGTTAGATTCAAGAGTTTCTAAGTGAAATTCATTGTGTGGAGCTCCGAACAACAACTGCTGGAATTGTGTGGTATGTATTAAGTTGATACTATGCGAAACATGAAATGTTCCCACAATTGCATAACAAACATCTCGCACAAAGAATTAGGGACGTGAAAGCTCTACGCAAGATGAGTGCCACATTTGCTCAATTTAGATCAGAAGTAATCTTTGGACCGATTCAACAAGGATCCGTCCGAGCTTGTGCATCGATTTGTCATCATGGAATAGACATGGGTCTACTAAGACACGCCAGAAGCGAAACTGCAGTCAACAGCCACAGCCAAAGAAAGCAAAACCAATCGCATTTGTCGGAAAGGTCATGGTCAGCGTGTTTTGGGATGGTGACCGTGCAAAAGGCAGAACAATTCTATGCGAATATTGCTACGAACAACGCACAATGGGAAACTGTGGGATTTGGGGTCTGACTTGCTGAGCTACCCCGCCTATTCTCCTGATTTGACATCCTTAGATTTCCATCTGTTCTTAAAGTTTAAGACATTTGCTTCTGAATAGCGCTTCGGGTAACACAGAGAAGTTAAGAGGGTAGTAGACGAACATTTGCTAAGATTTCCAGACTCGCTTTTCCGGAAAGGAATACTGATGTTGGAGAAACGCTGGGCGAAGTGCGCTGAAATCAAGAGAAAATGATATGGAAAAATAACTGAACATTGCAGTCTTGTCAGACCGATAACTTTTAACCATATTCTTGCACCTAATCTCAGGATTCAGTTACAGTGAAAAATGGAGAGGGATTAAGAACCTTTCCAGTTCTGGAGCAGTTTAGAGGGTATTAAACACCCAAAGAAGTTCATGGAACAAAGTCACAACCCAAAGAAGGCTAAAGAAGCTCAAAAACCAAACAAACTTACTTTCTTAGGTGGCGCTACAGTCCGTGGTGAACCTGGGCCTCAACCAACAAGCGTCTCCAGCTGGCACGGTCTTTGGCCAGCTGTTTCCAGCACCGCACGCCCAGTTGGTTAAGGTGTCTTTCCACCTGCGTGCGCCACGCGCTTTCCTTCCGAGGTGGATTCGAAAACTCTTCGGGTTGGAGCTGTATTTTCCATGCGCTCTACATGGCCTAGCCACCTTAGACGCTGTATCCGTAGACGTCGTACCAGGCCGATGTCGCTGTACAACCCGTACAGTTCTTCGTTATATCTTTTCCTCCATACACTGTTTGATCAAACGGGATAGACCGTAGATAGTGCGCAGAATTTTCCTCTCGAAACGACCAAGGGCATCTTCATCCGCTTTTGTTAAGGTCCAAGCCTCTGCGCCGTAAAGGAGGACTGGGATGCTCCAGGTCTTATATAGCGTCACCTTGGTTTTCCGACAGAGAGCTCTATTTCTCAATTGCCTCTTGAGCCCAAAAAAACAGCGGTTGGCAAGAGTGATTATGCGTTTTATCTCAGCGGTGGTGTTGTTTTCGCGGGTCATCAGTGAGCCTTCCTTGACCACTTCAAAGTTATATCCGCCCATGGTGACATTCTGGCCAATACGTCGGTATTGACCGTGTCTTTTTAGATGAAAGCAGATATTTGGTTTTACCTCATTAACCTTGAGACCCATCTTAGCCGCTTCTACCACAATGCTTGGAAAGGCCTCATTGACGTCTCGCTGTGTCCGTCCAATCACGTCAATGTCGTTGGCGTAGGCAAGCAATTGCGTATACTTGAAATTGGCCAGCGACCTTGCCTAAATCCTTTTTTAACACCAAAGGTCTCGGTTTGCTCATTAGCGACCTTAATGGAGCAGCGAGAATTTTCCATTGCCATCTTGCACAGTCGGACGAGTTTGGCAGGGATGTTAAAACTAGACATGGCTCTGTATAGCTCATCTCTATACACGCTGTCATATGCAGCCTTGAAATCGACGAAGAGGTGGTGAGTGTCGATTCCTGGGTCTTCTCCAAGATTTGCCGTAGCGAAAATATTTGGTCTATTGTGGATTTACCTGGCCTGAAACCACACTGATAGAAGCCGATCAGGTCATCCACAAACGGTTTCAGGCGTTTACACAATACGGCAGAGAAGATCCTATATGCGATGTTAAGGACACTTATTCCTCTATAGTTGGTGCAGTTATAGTGGTCTCCTTTCTTAGGGACCGGGCAAACGATGCTGAGATTCCATTCGTCGGGCATGCTTTCCTCCGACCATACCTTGCAAATGAGATGGTGCATGCACCTTACCAACTTATCTCCAGCCGCTTTAAAAAGCTCAGCAGACAGGCCGTCTGCGCCCGCGGCTTTATTAGACTTAAGTCTTGATATCGCTATTCTAGGTCGGGTGGACGGAATTCTCCTACATCGTCGTCCACTACGAATAGCCCGTTCTGCCTGACAGCGGTATCTTGTCTATCATCGCCGTTATACAGTCTGCAGAAGTAATCTTTCCAAATCCTTAGCATCGACTGCGACTCTACTACCATAAGTCTAACATACACTTTTTAAATGCTGGTGTTCCTCAGGGTTCCGTTTTGTCTCTGATACTCTTTCTCATTTTTATAAATTACCTCTTGTTTGTCACTTCTATGCCAATCCGCTCCTTTGCTGACAACAGCATTCTTAGCTTCATACATACGTACATATACATATATATTCGTTCAGTACCTTACTGGATGTGGGATATTTATTTCTATTTATTTATTTATTAAATATCTCTGTACAATTAAGTTGTATACATAAATGTGAACTTATAAGTTTGTACAGGAAAGTTTTACAATTTTTATATAACAAAGAAAATAACTTAACCTACCTTACGGCCCTCTTCTTCGGCTGCAAATAGTGAGCGTCATTATATGTATGTATGTGCATATGTATGTATAATTTACATATGCTAAGCTCAATTCCGACATCGGCAGCAAGCAGAGTGAACTTAATGCTTCCAAAACACAGTGCTGACTTCTGTTGTCCAAGCGTACCATCGACACGCTGCCATTATCCGTGAATGGCACTTGCATCTCATAAACTGAAAAGCTCTCCATCCTTGGCCACTAGCAATCTTAGTTGGAACGACCACATATTTGGGATCACCAAGAATGCTGCAAAATGCGCAGGCTTCTTATACAGATGCAATAAATATATATTTCTCACTCTTGGATCAGGCTACTGGGCAGGAGTAAATTCCCCAAAACAAAGTGAACCTCTAACTTCACGAACTAAAATGGTGTGACAACTTTTGGCGCTAAAGTATGAAAATTGTGAATTGTTTTTTCATAGATTATTGCTGCGATTTTGATGAAATAAAATGTATTACTGTTATATCTGTAGAAATATCTATTGCATACTATTCAGTCTTTCTAGTTCAGCCCGCTTTGGTAAGAACACTGGTTTGGAGTTGATTCCCAACAACCTATCGTATGGAAAACCTGGATCGAAGAGGATTCCATACATTTTCTTGACCCTCGAACACGCAACGTAGGCCAACCCGGCACTAAGTCCACTTATCCCTAAGTCCACAACTGCTTTGTCCAATGTAATTCCTTGCGACCTGTGAATACTAATGCCGTAAGACAGCGATAACGGAAATTGCTTCCTCGTGCCATTGACTGCTCCTTTTTTGAATGACCTTACGACCTGCGTTATAGCAATAGCGCCTGAAGCGAAAGTCGGTCCCGTGTAAGCTTCAAACTTGACCATGATGCAGATAGGTGCTTCACTTGGTGTGGAGTTCTCGACTCTGTTTTCGGTCGGACCGTAAATAATGTCAATGACTGTGCCCATCGAGCCATTGCACAATCCGCAAGAGGTTCACAGGTTCTGGCGTAACATCACTTAGAGCATGAAGTGCTTCTCGAAATCGTTTCTGTTCATCGCCAGTCTGTCGCATGATCTGCTTGAGAATAAACGTTTTCCGTATCTGCAAATAAGCTGCTTTGCCTCGCAGGGAAAACTCATCCGACTCTTTAGGTGCGCCATACAGAGGCTTGTCCAAAACTGGCTGTAGCTGATTGAAGTCGCCAAAGAATACAACAACAAATCCTCCACAACATTCGTGGGGCTTCTCAGGGCTAGCTTCTCTAAGCCGGCCATCTATCTTGCTGAATTCGTCTATCAATATTATGTACCTTGATATTACTGAAATGCTCCTGAGACTCTCTTTGGGTCTTTTCAGTTAGGGGCGTAACTCTGGCTGATGTGGCAATGTGCAGTCCGAAATGCAGAGTTTGGCCACCGATATTGTTTGCAGCCACGCCGGTTGGAACCATAAGCTGGACGTGCTGCAAGCCGAAACTTTTAACAACTTCGTTGATGACTAACGACTTGCCGGTTCCAGCAGCTCCCACGACTATTGCCATTTTGTCCGTGGTTTCTCCGTTTGTCGCTCTTGTGATGTAGTCTATCACGGCTTGTTGCTCGATGTCGCCTCAACTTCTGGTATTTCGTAGGAAGCCATTACTAAAATAAAATGTACCACCTGTCGTCTGACCCTGAAGTCTTTGTAACCTTGGGCTCCCTGCTTCCTAACCAGCAAGATGTTGACTATATTAGGAACTCTAGACAAATCGTTTGTAATCGGTTGGAGATCTTGCTCGACATTTCCTTTGTAACGGAATTGACCATTGACACCTTGACTGCGGAGCTGATAGACGCTGAGAACGGGTTGAATCCGTGCCACCAACATCTGCTCGACGACTGACAATGTCTTCATAACCTCTGGAACATCTCCTGGATCCATATTGTTTTGAGCAGTGTACTTGACAGGGTTTTTAGTGCAGTAATGGTAGATGACTTCATGTTGGCTGAGTTGTAGCCGTGAGCAGTTGTCGCAGGGTCATCGATAATGTTTTGGCGAACGTTACTCATTCTGGCTGCGTCTCCGGTTGATCGTGCTAAGTTCCGGGATCGTTTAGGAGGAAGTGGCATATCGTCTATTTATTGTTGTATTTTACCTATGTCTTGTAAGAATACAAAGTTATGACGTCGGAAAGCTACTATCGCCAGAAACAGCTCGTGCTTTTACCGATCGCGTCTCCCTTAAGCTCTTCAATACTCCTCAATCCTCCACGCTATCAATAGAACAGCAGTGGAGCCTTAGCAAACAAGCCCTGAAAAGCTCTGCATCCGAAGTTTTGGGTTTCAAGGCTCCACCACGAAGAAACACCTGGTTCGATGACGAGTGCAGAAGGATTCATACAGCGAAGCAGGATGCATATAGGGCCTCGCTGCATAAAAGAACAAGAGCAGCTCGTGCGCTCTACGAGTTAAAAAGAAGGGAGGAGCATAAGCTTCTTAGAAGAAAGAAGAAAGAGCACGAGAAGCGCGCGATTGAGGATTTGGAGAGGTGTTACTGCAGGCGTGACGTTCGAAAGTTTTATCAACAGATAAAGCGAACATGCCAAGGTTATAAAGCCAGAACGGAAGCCTGCAGGGATGAGAACGGACACCTAGTAGTAGAACCGCAGTCGATGCTGAGAATATGGAAAAACCACTTCTGCAGACTGTATAACGGCGATGTTAGTCAATATACCGCTGTCAGGCAGAATGATCCATTTCTAATCGACGGAGACCGCAGAGAATTCTGTCCCCCTGACCTCGACGAAGTTAAGATTGCCATATCGAAGCTCAAGTCGAATAAAGCTGCTGGCGCAGACGGACTGTCTGCTGAGCTCTTCAAGGCAGCTGGGGATGACCTGGGAGCATGCACCAGCTCATCCGTAAGATATGGTTAGAGGAAAGCATGCCCGAGGAATGGAGTCACAGCATCGTATGCCCGATCCACAAGAAAGGAGACCTCTCTGATTGCGCCAACTATAGAGGAATAAGTCTCCTTAACATCGCCTACAAAATCTTCTCTGCCGTTTTGTGTGAACGCCTGAAGCCTTTTGTAAATAAGCTGATAGGTCCTTATCAGTGCGGATTCAGGCCAGGGAAGTCCACCAACGACCAAATCTTCACACTACGGCAGATACTGGAGAAAACCAATGAATTTCAAGTCGACACTCACCACCTATTTGTCGACTTCAAAGCCGCATACGACAGCGTAATTAGAGACGAGCTATACAACGCTATGTCTATCTTTGACATACCTGATAAACTCGTCAGACTATGCAGGATGACTTTGGAGAATGCTCGCTGCTCCATCCGAATCGGTGATTTCTTCAACATCGTATTGGAAATGATTGTGCAAAAATCACTGGCCAATAGAAGAGGCACAATCTATTTCAAATCCTCGCAACTCCTTGCATACGCCGACGATATTGACATAATAGGTAGATCACAGCGAGATGTCAATGAGGCGTTTGCGAGTATTGAGATGGAGGCGGCGAAAATTGGTTTGGCGGTAAACGAGGGCAAAACTATATATATCCTGTCACCAAAAAAGGACGCTCAACACCGACGTCTCGGCCAGAACGTTTGTTTAGGCAGATATAAGTTCGAGGTAGTTAAGGACTTCGTCTACCTTGGCTCCGCAGTGACCTGGAACAACGACATCAGTTCCGAAATCAAACGCAGAATCACTCTTGCCAATCGCTGTTTCTTTGGGCTCAGGAGGCAACTGAGTAATAGAGCCCTCCCCCGAACGACAAAGTTGACTCTATATAAGACCCTTATCATCCCGGTCCTGTTGTACGGCGCAGAAGCATGGACACTATCAAAAGCGGATGAGGAGGCCCTTGGTCGGTCCGAGAGAAAGATTTTGCGCGTGATTTTTGGGCCTATAAACGCAGACGGGGGATGGAGGAGAAGATTCAACCACGAACTTTACGGGCTGTACAGCGACATGAGCCTAGTCAGGCGTCTACGGATTCAACGCCTAAGATGGCTGGGCCATGTAGAGCGAATGGACACCACAGCTCCAGCCCGGAGGGTCTTTGAATCCAACCCCGAGGGACGAAGAAGCAGAGGACGGCCGCCCTTAAGATGGCACACACAGGTGGAAGGGGACCTCAGCTTCCTCTTTCTTTCTTGGTTGCGTTACAGAGCCCACGAAGGACCAGAGCCGAGCTTCTCTTCAATCACCCATGTTGTGTGTGAGTTATTCTTAATACAGGTGAAGGGGACCTACAGCTTAATGCCGATTCCGAACGGCGGCGTGAGTCGAGAAGCTTTTGAAAGCCGGTTATACTACGAGGGGTTTTGCCAGTATCCCGCCGAGGAGGAACGCCACGAAATAAACATTCGATGGCGTTGGTGTTATCGGGATTCGAGTTTGCTCATCGTGCGTCAGAGTTCAACACACTAACTTCTTCTTCAGCTTTTTCTCTTTAATTGCTATGCTAGGCATTGTGGTATGAAAACAGTGCTAATTGACCTTCCAGCACAAAAATGCTGATACGCTTCTTCTACACACGCGGGGTCGAAATCTTGTTCTTGCTTGATTCGCTTGTTGCTATCTGTATTTCATATTCATGTTGTCAAACAAGGGAACATTATGTATACGTACATACATACATGGATTATTTGAATAGGTATGTATGTATGTTGGCGTTACAGTCTATGAAGAGCCAGAGCCGAGCTTCTCTCAATCATCGATCCCGTGTCATCGGCGTCAGAGGCCAACACACTACCCACTGCGCTACGGTGCTCTCCTTGATAGGTACTATGTACTTAATATCATTTCAAAGTTAAAAAGTACAATTGAGTCGATACAGCTGCTAATTTAGCAGTTCAATGTTCTAGATAGTTCCCCACCGATTGGTAGAAAAAACACGATTTATTAAACCTTGTCCACATCAAAATAGAAACCATCGATACAGCGGACGAATTAGATTTATCATCACGCCAGTTACTACCCCCGAAAGACTTTTTTTCCTCAAAAACCAACAACTGGGTCATTTACCCGACGAAGCAGACTCTCATTCTCTCTCAATCACCGTGCTCGCTTGCACGTTGTCAAAGGTTCCACTGTTTGTCCAACAGTTCTCCCATCCGAGTACACCATTCCAATCCAGATATAAATATCCAAACAAACAATTCATCCCTCTATTCAGCAGACTAGAAGAACCGAAGCCAGACCAGACCGAATATTGTATCTTCGAAATTCGAAATGAACACTTAGCGCCAACGATAGCACTGGTGGATGGCTTGGTGATAGCTTGATAACGTGGTAGACCGACAGCCACAGCAGCCGTATATTTCATAGTTTGCGTCTCTTACTTTCCCAGTCATTTCTCCGTTTACAGTCCACATGACGTTCGTCTCTTCCTGTCTGTATTTATGTACATATATGTATGCGCCTGTGTATACAGTATGATGGAACGCGTGTAATCGGATCGCTAGTTTGTTGTTTTCTTTCCTTCATTCATTCCCATTCCCAGGTGTTCGACTGTTGTCACATACCCGGCTAACAGAAAGTCCAACAGTCTGTCTGATGGTAGGTTTCTGGACGTCGTCGTAGGAGTCCTAAGCTCAATTGTTTCGGTCGAACCGATATAAAACATCAGCACGTTTCGGCGATACAGCTCGATACACTGGGATGTGTTCTGAAGGCGCAATGTCGCTGTGTCCATCTGGCTTCACAGCAGTAATCGCACACAAACTCAGCGGTGTACCCACACTATGTATGTCAGCAGCGGTTAACCAGGTAGACCTTGGTGTTGTTGGTATCGAGGGAAGACAAGTTTTGCTTACTGGTATCAGAACTGCTGCCACCAAGGTAGTTGGCTGGTGTTTTTGGTAGCGAAAGATCTGTGGCATTTGTCCTTTTGTTTTTTTTTTTGTGTCAAAAAGCAGACAGAGTCGAACTCATCTGTCGGATGGATTTGTGTGGTGTTTGGCGTGGTTTATGTTCCAGTTTTATTTGTGGCTTTATAGATATCTTAAAGATATTTACCTCTCTTTCATGTCTCTTCTGTCTCTTCCTTGCACTTTGATTGAAATTGCATCAGGTAGAAGGTACTGTAGGGAGGGATACTAGTGGAATGCCTTTGACCTGTGTAAGGATGCCAAATGAATAGGTACATTGATTTGCCTAGCATGCGCTCCGGATTCGACTGAGTGCGAAGAACGATAATCAGATGTTGAGGTTGGTTTTGTTGCGGAAATCGATGGCAATTGTTTGAGTTACTTCTGGCATTAGATTGTTGGGTAAGTGGAGTTTACTTGAGTGTGAGTTGGTTGAGAGCTATAATTGGCAGGTGTACGACGTGCTTATCTAAATTTCGATACCTACCACCGTACATGGGGGAGCATGGGTGTGAATGAGTTTAGTTAATTAATTCACCCGCGAAACTGCTGTTCTCGAGTGGATTAAATGAGTATCGCTGATCAAATACTTAATGTCTTTTCCTTAACTCCTCTATGAGTCATTGATAGGTTTGTTGAGTTTGTAGAATATCTACAATTAACGATTTAGTAGCATTAGCAACTGAGTAAACAGATTAAAAGGCTACGAAGTTGGCATTATGGGGAAAAACAACAATGCCGCGCTCAGCAGATAAACTTCGCGCTTATTTGTCTACCATCATATATAGGTCTTTGTACTGGATAGTGGTAGGTCACATATTGGCTGGTAAATCATGGAATCTTGCACTTTTTTTTATGGCCCTTGTTTGTCTGCTTTATATAAGGACACCAGTCAGTCGTAACCTCATCGCCCAGGTTCATTGCGACACTTATGAACATTCGGTTTTTAGTTATCTTAAGATTTTTTCATCTAAATGTTGACCATGACTACGTTTTAAGTGGTTCATACGGTAACTATCTCGATAAGAAGTATCAAATCTCGTTAAATCGCAATATTTAATTGACGAACTTACCCATTTAAGGCGGGGGATAAATTGCTCATCAAACTAATCTCCCTGTCTCTGCAAAACACGAAAACGCCGTTGATTCTCATGGTCATCTGTGGGTTTTCCCCGGACTGTAAACCGCATTTGCACTGATAGTTTTGGTGTTGTCATCGGTCAAGAGATTTGGCACACACCACGTCGGCCCCGAGAGTGCGCCACCGTGCGCGAAGAAGGGCGGGACAGTCACAGAGAAAATTATTTGCAGTGTCATCCTCGCAGCATGCAGCACAGGTAGGCGTCTCACTGATGCCAAGCACGCAGAGATGCTTAGCAAAAGTGTAATAGCCCGTAATGACTCCCACAAGCCTTCTGCAGTCGATTTTCCTTAAAGAAAGGAGGAATGCTGCGGATTTCTTGCAGACATCAGGGCATACGCTTTTAGTTATCGTGCAATCTGGATAACCCCTCCATGTACGGTTGTATGTATTAAACACCCAATCGTTAATGTAGGAATTTACCGTGGACGCAGGTAGACCTAGAGCGGGTCCAGGTCCTGAGAAGCTCTCTTCTGAACCTATTCTGGCGAGTTCATCAGAAATCTCATTCCCTGGGATCCCAGAGTGGCTTGGAACCCATACCCCCCTTAATGAATTTAGTCTGCCGACTTTGTTCAGGAAGGACTTGAGTTCAAGCACTAATTTGGAGGTAGTTAATGGGTTACACACAGCTTTTAGTGCTGCTTGGCTGTCACTACAGACGCATATGCTTTCCCCCTTCCACCTGTGCTTCACGACATAGTGCATGGCCATTAGGATTGCGTATATCTCTGATTGGAAGACAGACGGATATTTTCCTAAGGAAAATACGTCGGATGTTTTCGCGCTCAAAGAAGACCTCGGCACCGGACCCCCGCCCAGACCTTAAGCCATCCGTGAAAATGCGAAGACTATTCTTTCCAAGTGCAGCATCCAGCCATAGCCAATCCTGACCCAATGGAAACTCGACTGTGAAATTACGGCGCAGTGGTTAGTGTGTTGGACTCTGACGCACGATGAGCGAATTCGGATCCCGAAAACACCAACGCCATCGGATGTTGCCAAGAGCTTCAGACCAATTTGTCTAACATCCTTCTTGCTGAAAAGCATGGAGAGACTGGTAGAGTTGCTCGTGCGCGAAGTTGCCCTTCGAATGCACCCTCTTCGGAGTTGCAACATGCTTACCAGCGCGGAAAATCCTGCGAGACTGCCCTTCAGAACCTAGTTGGGAGAATTGAATGAGCGCTCGAAAGGAAAGAGTACGCGCTGGGCATTTTCATCGACATTGAGGGAGCTTTTGATAACGCAACTTTTGACAGCATGTGCAACGCTGCCAGACATGGCGTAGATAAAGCAATGGTCCTATGAATAAAAGCAATGCTCATGCACAGGACATTGACCGCTGATGCATGCCTTGACCAGTATGTCAAATCTGGCGTAAACAGGGGCTGCCCGCAAGGTGGCGTCCTGTCTCCGCTGTTATGGTGCATGGTGGTCGATTCTCTGCTTGATGCTCTCAATGCCTCTGGAATCTATGCCCAGGCCTATGAGGATGATGTCGCCATTCTTTCTGTCGGCTCATGTTAAGTGACTGTCCGTCTCAAAGCACAGGCGGCGCTAAATTTGATCGATGATTGGTGTACTAGGAATGGGCTGTCAGTCAATCCTCTTAAGACCGATGTCGTTCTCTTTACGAGAAGGAGGGAAAATACTGACATGACTCAGCTGGTACTAAAAGGCGCTTCCATCCCGATATCCAAGGAGGCTATGTAAGTATCTAGAAGTCATCTTAGATAGCAAGCTTCTTTGGTCAAAGCATGTAGAGTCAAAAACCACCAAAGCGTTGTCAGCTTTCTAGCAATGCAGAGGAGCTTTAGGCAATACATGGGGCATATCACCGGCAAAGGATCTCTGGATCTACACGGCAATGATAAGACCTATAATCTCATATGAATTGGTTTTCCGGTGGAATAGACTAAAACACAAACACGTCTTAGCCTCTTTCACCAAACTCCAAAGAACGGTTTGTCTCAGCTGCACGGGTGCCTTCTCCAGCACGCCGGGCGCTGCTCTAGAAGCTATGATGAGCCTTCCACCTCTTGATATATTTATCAGAGGGTGTGCTCTGAAAGCCATGTCTCGTTTGAAGAGAAATGGCTTTTGGTATAACTCGCATAGGAATAACGGCGTGCTTGCGCAAGAATTGTCCTGCGACCCCTGTCTCATGGACATGCCTTCGGACGCCCGTTATTCGTCTTCTATCTTCTTTTGGTGGCGTTATAGCCCATAAAGGACCAGAGCCAAGCTTCTCTCAATCACCCATGTTGTGTGTGTTTTTATTTTTCACACAGGTGAAAGTGACCTACAGTTTAATGCCGTTTCCGAACGGCTTGAGTCGAGAAACTTTTTCTTGGCAAGTATACCACGGTGGGTTTCGCTAGTACCCCGCCGAGGAGGGACGCTGACAAATAAAAATTCGATGGCGTTGGTGTTATCGGGATCCGAACTCGCTTATCGTGCGCCAGAGTCCAACACACTGATCACTGCGCCACGACGCTCTCCATACTCGTCTCCATACACTACCTGTAATTTTCGGATGATTTCCGAGGATTTTTCACCAGATTTCCCCGAAAATTGAATCACAACGTTGCTTGTAATGTGAGTTACTTATTTTTACGACGCCATTAAAAAGTTTTTTTTTTGTAAATACGGCACAACACACAAACAAATCCTCTGATGAAAACCGAAAGGAAGGGCCCTCCTTTCCAGACAGAGGTTGACGAACTACATATGTACTGTTGCCAGTTGCCGAGTTATGACTGAATTCCCGGAACTTAATTGTCACAATTGCCTACTTGGGTTTGTTCTTCATGCAACGAAACCTTTAAAAAACATCAGGATTGGCTCAATTGCTTAAATGTATTACAAAGCGTAACAGGTTATGAAATAACATGAAGTTTGATGTCTCTCTGTTCTTTCCAACTGTTATCAGGAAATAGAACAGAAACTCTAAAAAGCAAGACACGAAAAGTAGAAAGCCATCAGCATGCTTCCTTTTCCAACTTTTGGAATGCCGCGCATTGCTCAATTGCAAAGTGTTCCGCAGCTCAGCCCGTAGGGACAAATATTAGTTTACGCTCCCCGGCAAGCGTGCGAAATCCAAAACTGCAACAAACATTACATCAATTTCGAAACTAAGTATATCGGTGTGATACGAATTCCCACTGGTTGAACAATGTGTGAACGTGTTACAAAGGAATTTCCGATTGTATCTGGGAACAGCAGACAAGCATGTACATATCTTTGATCGCATTATAGATAACTAGGTAATGTTGGCGTTCTCGTGTTTGCCGCTGGTTAGGTTGCGACCGAATATGTGGGCCACCACGACGGTATGCGACAATAAAGTACTCCTTTCATGTTCCTTTTCTGTTATTTGGTTTCGCAACATTTTTGTTACATTTTTGCCGCTAAGACGATTAACTGCTACGATTTCGGATTTTTCCGTTCTCGTCCAGATATGAGTTCGTTACACTTTTTCTTGAAAGTTGTTTACACATATCGACAGCAACGAATTATGCAATTATCGAACAGTCACTTTCCCGACGACGAAGTTACTTTCCTTTCTCGCTGCAATTCCAATCGATTTTCATAGTTGCATTCCAACGCATATTTTCCTGATACAAGGCATTTCCGCCTTGCCATTGCCACTGAATCCACATTCAAATAGTTTCATTCTTCCAAGCAATTATCACAAATTAACAGACAACTTGACCCCTTGTCAAGCTCGTTCTTAGAGCCTCGTCAAGTCAAATGGTGGTTTGTACTTTCTTCTCGTTCTCCTTCGTTCCGCACAAAAGCCATCAAACTGCTGGCTAACATTCCTCACGGCAGCTAGACTGAGAGTATGAGTAACTCAAATCCAAACTCAAACTTCGGAAAGGAAGACAACAACAGCAACAAAGTGAAACACATTACATCGCACTGAACAGAGCAATCAGATAAAACTATACAAACAGGTTATGGAGTCATAAAAACCAACAGAAACCTTTAACTCCGACAAATGAGCGAAGATAGGCGCATGAACGTGAACCCAAGAAATGAGAAAGACGAGCGGCAGCGGGTGTGTGTTACGCTTGTTGCCTCATTCTGCATATGTTTAGAGAGCTAGTCGCTTGAGATGTGGGGCTGTGGCTTCATCTCGTTTAATTCAACATTCGTGTGCGTTACTGTTGGAAATCCTGCGGGATCTTGCAACGGGAAGTTGACCCCTCGAGGTGACCTATTATAACGCAGAGAGAAACTCGGAATTCAGAATTCCGTACGCAATACGCTGCAGATTATAAATGCAGATGTGTGCTTCGGAGAGCTGTGTGAAAACTGTTATGCTGCGGGGAGCGCGAATAGTGACTTGCGAAGATGCAGTTGCTGAAGCCAAACGAAGTCGGAATCGAAACGAAATGAAGTAGTTGGTTGGAATGACAAGTGAACCATCGATCATACATAGTACATATGCAGCACATACTTTCTATGGGATGTACTGGGTACTTGAGCTTATTGACTTACTTATCATTCGACGCATAAACCATATATTTTATAACGAAATGAAAATTATTTTAAAAGTCATTGAGGACAATTTAGACACGACCTCGTCCACTGTATCATTCAGATAAACCGGGTGACACGTTATTGCGAGACGTCGACGTAACCACAGTTTATCAACTTTTGTAAAACTTTTCTGGCAAACAATGGCCTTGGCTTTTAGTGATTGTTTTCATTATTGTTGTTGAATAGAGATACATATTTAATGTATGGCGTAGTGGCCATATTATTGTATCAGTATTAACCAGATTTTACTGAAGTAAGCAATCTGTAGAGCTTGTGAATGATTCGTCACGTATTCCGTGATCGCCAACACGCAATATTTGTTATAAAAAAGCTCCAAAAAGGCTATACGACTATACAAGAAAGTCAATTAGCAGCGACTTAACTCTCTAATTCCCATACCTAGATTAATAAGGCATGGTCAGAGGAAAATATGCCCCAGGAATAGACTCTCAGCATCGTATGCCCGATCAACAATAAAGGAGACCCCTCTGACTGCGCCAACTACAGAGGAATAAGTCTTCCTAACATCGCCTACAAAATCTTCTCCGCCGTTTTGTGTGAAGGCCTGAAGCGTTTTGTAAATAAGCTGAAAGGTCCTTATCAGTGCGGATTTAGGCCAGGGAAGTCCACCATTAACCAAATCTTCACACTACGGCAGATCCTGCCAAAAACGAATGATATTCAAGTCGATACTCACCACCTATTTGTCGACTTGAAAGCCGCATACGACAGCGTAATTAGAGACGAGCTATACAACGCTATGTCTACCTTTGACATCCCATCTAAACTCTTCATACTATGCAAGAGGCACAATTTATTTCAAATCCTCGCAATTTCTTGCATACGCCGACGACATTGACATATGTAATAGGTAGATCACAGCCAGATGTCAATGAAGCGTTTGCGAGTATTGAGATGGAGGCGACGAATATTGGTTTGGCAGAAAACGAGGGCAAAACTAAATACATGCTATCATCAAAAAAGGACGCTCATCACCGACTTCTTGGCCAGAACGTTTGTATTGGCAGATATAAGTTTGAGGTAGTTAAGGACTCCTTCTACCTTGGCTCCGCAGTGACCTGGAACAAGGACATCAGTTCCGAAATCAAACGCAGAATCACTCTTGCCAATCGCTGTTTCTTCGTGCTCAGGAGGCAATTGAGTAATAGAGTCCTCTGCCGTACGACAAAGTTGACTCTATCTGAGACCCTTATATTCCCGGTCTTGCTGTACGGCCCAGAAGCATGAACATTATCAAAAGCGGAAGAGGAGGTCCTTAGTCGGTTCGAGAGAATGATTTTGCGTGTGATTTTCGGTCCTATAAACGCAGACGGAATGGAAGAAAAGAATCAACCACGAGCGTCTAGGACTCAACGTCTAAAGAATCTTTGAATCCAACATCGAGGGACAAAGAAACAGAGGACGGCTGCACTTAAGATGGTGCACACAGGTGGAAGGGGATCTCAGCCAACTGGGTGTGCGGCAATGGAAATGGCTAGCAAAAGATCGTGCTATTTGGAGGGGCATGTCGGTTGAGGCCCAGGTTCACCCCGTACTGTAGCGCCCGTTAAGAAGAAGAAGAAAAAGATTAATAAGAAAAAATCGATTTTTCCTACCCTAGAGTAATTTTATCCTAAATTGTATCCAGCCAGCAGCAATAATGCAATATACTGTACATACTTTTACCTCGTCCGTGGTAACACTTAGAGTGTGATTTCTCTTAACGGCGTACTAATTGTTCTTGATTCGAAGAGTCTTCGGGGCGGAGCTGTATTGTCCATGCGCTGTATATGGCCTAGCCACATTAGACTCTGTATCCGTACAACCCGTACAGTTCTTCGTTAAATCTTCTCCTCCATACATCGTTTGAACAAACCGGGATAGTGCGCAGAATTTTCCTCTCGAAACGACCAAAAGCATCTTCATCCACTTTTGCTAACTCCCAAGCCTCAGCGCCGTAGAGGAGGACCGAGATGATTAAGGTTTTGTAGAGGGCTACCTTAGTTTTTCGAGAGAGGGCTCTACTACTCAATTGCCTCTTGAGCCCGAAGAAGCAGCGATTGGCAAGAGTTATTCTGCGTTTTATCTCAGCGCTGGTGTCGTTGCTGCTTGTCACTATCGAGCCAAGGTAGACGTAGACTAAGTCGTTGACTACTTCATAAATATAGCTCCCGAAGATGACGTTCTGACCAAGACGTCGGTGTTGCGCGTCTTTCTTGGATGACAGCATATATTTGGTCTTGTCCCCATTTACACTTAGACCCACTTTAGCCGCTTTTCCTTCAATGCTTGCGAACGTCTCATTGATTACTCACTTTGTCCGTTCAATAACGTCAATGTCATCTGCGTAGGCAAGCAATTGTGTGCACTTGAACTAGATAGTACCTCTTGTATTGGCCGCAGAGTCCCGCATGATCTTTTCAAGAATAATGCTGAAGAAATCACATGACAGTGCGTCACCCTGTCTAAAACATTTTTTATCATCAAAGGGGTCGGTTAGTTCACCTCCGACCTTAATGGAGCAGCGAGAGTTCTCCATAGTCATCCTGCACAGTTTGACGAGTTTGGCAGGAATGTTAAAACATGACATGGCTGTGTATAGCTCGTCTCTATAAACACTGTCATACGCGGCTTTAAAGTCGACAAAAACATGACGCGTGTCGACCTGGAATTCATGGGTCTTCTCCAAGATCTGCCGTAGTGTAAATATTTGGTCTATCGTGGATTTTCCTGGCCTGAAACCACACTGGTAGGAACCTATCAGATTGTCCACGAACGGTTTCAGGCACTTACACAGTACGGCAGAGGGGATCTTGTACGCGATGTTCAGGAGGCTTATCCCTCGTTAATTGGCGCAGCCATAGGCGTTTCCTTTCTTATGGACCGGGCAAACGATAATGAGATTCCATTTATCGGGCATGCGTTCTTCCGACCAGATCTTATATATATACATAAGACTTATGTTTATATCGCTATCTAAACGCCGTCTAGGTCGGGCGGACGGGATTCTCCTTCGTCTTCGTCCACTGTCCGCTCTGCCTGACGGCGGCATTTTGACTATCATCGCCGTTATACAGTTTGCAGAAGCAGTCTCAGCATCGACTGTGACTCTACTACTAGTTGTCCGTGCTCATCCCTGCTGGCTTCTGCGCTGGCTTTATAGCTTTGGCATGTTCGTTTTACTTTCTGATAAAATTTTCGAACGTCGTTCCTGCAGTAACATCTCTCCATCTCCTCGATCTCGCGCTTCTCATGCTCCTTCTTTTTCCTTCTCAGAAGCGCATGCTCCTCCCTCCTATTCTGTTCATAGAGTTCGCAGACAGCTCTCGTCCGTCGATGCAATGTGGCCATGTATGCTTTCTGTTTCTCTACATGGGCCTGTCTGCACCCATTATCAAACCAGGGGTTTCTCGACGGTGATGGCTCGAAACCGAGTACATCTGAGGGGCCTCTCTAATGGCGTTCTGACAACGACTCCATTTCTGTTCTATGGTTTCTGCAGAGTGCATCGGGACATGAAAGAGCTTGAGGGAGACTTGATCGGCGAAGGTCCTGGCGGTCTCCTGCGATTGCAGCTTTCCGACGTTAAACTTTGGTGTTCTTACTCGACTCCGTTGATTCCGAGAAAATCGCATCCGTACCTTGGCTGCAACAAGGTAATGATCCGAATCGATGTTGGCTCCTCGGAAGGTTCGTACGTCGAGAATACTAGGGGAGTGTCTGGCGTCGATCGCAACGTGATCAATCTGGTTGGTGGTCGAATGACCAGGAGACCGCCAGGTACCCTTATTGATGTTGAGGTGTGGGAATCATGTACTTGCTACAACCAGATTATGTCGCCGCCATAAAGTCCACTAGCCTTAGTCCGTTTTCCGACGTGTTGTTGTGTAGGCTGTGCTTTCGTATGGCTCCTTCAAAGATAGCTTCCTTACTCAGCTTCCCACTGAAATCTCCTTGAACGATTTTGGTGTCATAGCTGGGACATTGCGCATACGTTCTGCCCAGGAGATCATAGAAGTCGTCTTTATCTCGGTCATCTTTCTCCTTTGTGCGGGCGTCGACACATAATAAGCTTACATTGCCGAGATTGGCCTTGAAGCGGATAGTAATGAGGCGTTCGCTTACATACTGGAAGCTTAAGACTTTTTCCTGCGTCTGTCTCGAATAACAAATCCGTATCCAAATAAGCGTTGTTTATTTTCTCTGTAGCAGTTTCCGTAGTAATTTCACAGTTTTTCATCCGCTTTTTGCCTGGCCCGTCCCATCGCACTTCTTGGAGCGCGGTAATGTCTGCCTTATGGCAGTCCAAAGAGTTGACCAGTTGTCCGGCTGCACCTGGTCTGTTGAGGGAGCTAACGTTCCAGGTGCAGATCCGGAATTCGTTTCCTTTTAGACGTTTGCGGGGGTCGTCAACCTCAGCAAGCATTATCGCTCTGAGGTATGATCGTTTCATCGCTGTGTTTATAAGGCCAAGATTTAAGTTAGCTTCTTGTTAAATACGACTGCTTCCAGTCGTACATATGTACATATGTGCTGAATCTTCGAGAAAATTCAACAGTTCTGTAATGACTGGAAGTTGAAAATCAACTTCCAAAAATCAGAGACTATTTTATTCAGAATGCCTTTGTCCAGGGCCTTTAGGGACACTAGAAAACATTGGCGAAAGTTCGCGATCATTGGACCGGACGGGCGTCCACTGGCGGGTAAAAGAGTAGTCAGGTACCTCGGGATCTGGCTAGATCAGTATCTATATTTTAATTAAAATGTAGACGCTGCTCTGGAAAGAGCCCGGGGCGCTTTCGCTCTAACAAGATGGCTGTTTCATTGCAGCCAACTTGATTCTAGGGTGAAGGTAATCTGCTACATGGCCTTGGTCAGGCCTATGATTGCCTATGGATGTCCCGTCTCGTTTAATGTGAGCGTAAGTTTAATGGAAAGGATTCGGGTGTTTGAGAGGCAATGTCTGAGGACTTGTCTTGGACTACACAGAACACCAGAGGGCAGGTACTTTACGGATAGACAACTTCCTAATAAAACTGGTTCGAGGTCACGTTGCGAGGGCAATGACTTCGGTCAACAACTTGATATTTGGGGCTTACTACCCCAATACTATGTATTTTAAAAAAAAGTGCGTCTGAACGGCTTTGTTCCCCCGGAAGCATTCCTTTATTTTCATAATTGTGGGCTGATCCAGGATAGATTGGCGGTGCCGCTAATCTTCCATGTGGCCCGTAATTCTGTGGAGCGGCGACTCCTCTACGGGCCTGACGTCGTGCTCTGTGAGCCCGAGCGCGTCAGGTTCAGTAGAGCGGTTTCTCGCCGAGATAGAGAAGACGTTGTCCGACAGCATCACCGCTTTTGGTGGCTGGAGCGGCCTCCGTGGTAGAGTCTTTAAAAAAGCCTCATCAAGGCAAAGACCGCCGTAACCAATGACGGACTTGTATAGGGTAGGGTAGGGTAGAATAAGGTAGTTTTTTAAGCTTTTAAGCTAAAAAAAAATTAAAAAAAAAAAAAAGATATAGGCATGTTATATACGTATAGTATATAAGATTAGTATATACATTTAGTTAAGATAGATTAAGTTAGAATTAGTTTTTCTAGTTAGATCGTAGGTTTTATATACCACAAAAACCCGATAGTACGCTAAGTTTTTTGTAAGCATTTTTCTTGGCAAAATATAATAACAAAAGTTATTAATCACTGTAGTTAATATCTACAGTAGTCGAAAGACATAGGTTAAGTATATGGATAGTGTTTGTTTTAGATTGCCCGCAGAGAGCCAGTAAGACATCTAATGTAGTTATGATATAAGCTAGTTTTAGTCATTTGGTCTAGCACGTAAGATAGTTATAAGTATGTCAATAAAAATTAATTTAAAATGCATATACGCTGAAGTCCTAGTTTGCTCTGAGGATGTTTTGAGCCAGTTCAACACAAATAGTGGCTCCAGAATACATAATTCATTCCTAATTTCCTTTCCACACTGCACATGTGTCGGCAGTTTACTGTCATGATCTACATATCTATGACTTTCTCTGCCGCCGGCCGTCTTGACACAATCGACACCTCCCTTTCTCACGAATAAATTACCCATTGACGAGTGAGTGAAAACTTAACGTTCATTTTGCATATATAATCGGTAGTTTTCATGCATAAAAGCTTTGACTATAACCGGAAAAGAATCAATGAATGTCGGCGCCGTAGTCCTAATTTCTCCTCGAGTTCTCACAGCTATAAACTCTCCGGTGGTCTACATCATTTTCCTCCTAACGTTTCTGAGCATAACCGAATTAACATAGTCTATCTTAAATGAGTATCAAGTAGGAAGATAAAGAAAAAAAGTAAAAAAACAGATGGAAATGTCTCTGCTTTAATATGTAGCTGCCTATGGCCATGGTATGTCACTGAATTCGAGTCGTTGGGCCTGTTGATAACGTCCAAAATCAGTCAATCAAGCTAGCACAGCGCCATCGTTTCAATCGATCATAAACACATACTAAACGGTATTATTAACACGATGGGAAGATCTCTCAAGCGAAAATTTAAGAATATCTATTTATAAGTGGGTAAACGATAATTAGATTCTAAGCTATGCGCCACTCGTCAAATGATTCATTTTCATGCCATCCTAGACTAGGTATGGTGCTAATTCAATATTCGATGCGTAGTTGCCTAGATCCCTTATCTGATACTTGCTAATTAGATTAGTCTACAATCAAAAACGAGACAGTAGACAAATTTTCCTAAACCCAAACCGTATGACCGTGTGTTATGTACGAGGGCGCTTTATGCGAAATTTGCATCGCAAACAATTGCATCTGAAAATAACCTCAGTTGGTTGAGCAGCATAAAGTATAGTATAGTCGTCGTACAGTAATTTTTTCAAGTTCCGAGCTCGACTAAAAAAGTTTACCTTCGCACGAAGCTAGTTAGTCAATGAACCCGTAAGCAGCAGCATATTGCCAAGATTGCAAACCTGCTGTCCGAGTCAATGATACGAGGACTGCTGCTCGCTCGTGTCACTGTTGTGTCTGCGTGTAGCCACTTGAGTAATTACATAAGGAATCAAAATACTGTATTCGTGTTTTTTAGTTTCATATACTCGTATCTGTTTTCTTCATTCGCTTCGAGAAGATATACATTTCATTTTGTCAGTCGTCGTATATCATCTCGATTGCGCGCAGTGGCACAAGTCGTTCGATGTACGTATGGTATATGGATATATGGGGGTGCTGACGCGGCAGTGGGGTCCGGCTGTGTCAGTGAGTAATGGAGCCTGGAATTGCTAAAGAGGGCTTAACTCATTCGCACCCCGTTCTGACCGTGAAAATGAATTCATGAAGCGTTTATTATTTATTACAACAATTTGAAAACGTTCGGCGCGCAGTCAGTCTTGATGAGTGTAGATTGCTGTGTTGCTGGTGAGCCGGTAGCAACGCGTCGCTAGGAAGTGGGTATTTGGTCATAGCACTGCAAGTATGCCATATTAAACTGTACTTCGACTATGGTCTCCCCCCTGATAGGTGGGGCAGCGAAGACAAGTGCGTGCTGTTGATGGTCGTTTATGTTTTGCAAGAGTGTTAAGCATGCCTTTCGACGTAAAATGTAGCTGAAGTCCTTGTTAGCAAGTTCATAACATGAAAATATAAATAATTTAGTTGATTACATATTGTAGAAAAAAGAAAATGGGGTGAAAATGTCCTTATAAGCATATTAGGTCATACAATGTTATGCAATACTAAAGCGCTCGAACGAATTTTACGGACTATAAACCAACGCGGAACTTGGTCGGCTCTCATCCTATCTAGGACAACCACCCCTGAGAGTAGTGGACGATCATCAAAGAACCAAACCACTTCACTTCGTTCAGGTTGTGTGCCACATCATAAGAGTATAACTCTTGAACCTGCGCGAACTATCAAAAAAAAAGCTACTATGGCCCTATTGGTGCTATTACCGATCGCGTCTCCCTTAATCTCTCCCATACAACTCGACCCTCCACGCAGTCAGTGGAACAACAGTGGAACCTTTATAAACAAGCTCTGAAAAGCTCTGCTTCTGAAGTTTTGGGCCTCAAGGCTTCACCACGAAGAAACACCTGGTTCGATGACGAGTGCAGGAGGTAATCATACAGTAAAGTAGCAGGCATATAAAGCCTCGCTGTATAAAAGAACAAGAGCAGCTCGTGAGCTCTATGAGTTAAAAAGAAGGAAGCAGCGTAAGCTTCTCAGCACGAGAAGCACGCGATTGAGGATTTGGAGAGGTGTTACTGCAGGCGTGACGTTCGAAAGTTTTGTCAACACATAAAGCGAACATGCTAAGGCTATAAAACCAGAACCGAAGCCTGTTGGAAAGCATGCCCGAGGAATGGAGTCTCAACATCGTTTGCCGGATCCACAACAAAGGAGAGGGGTTGGCTGCGCCAACCTCAGAGGAATAAGTCTACCTTAACATCGCCTACAAAATCTTCTATGCCGTTTGGTGTGAACGCCTGAAGTCTTTTGTAAATAAGCTGATAGGTCCTTATCAGTGTGGCTTCAGGGCAGATGCTGGAAAAAACCAATGAATTTTAAGTCGACATTCACCGCCTATATGTCGATTTCAAAGCCGCATACGACAGCGCTGCTCTATCCGAATCGGTGAACACCTGACCGATAGTTTTGATGTCAAAAAAAGGATTTAGGCAGAGCGGTGCGCTGTCTGTCTTGTGCTTTCTTCAACATCGTATTAGAAATGATTGTGCAAAAATTACTGGCCAACACAAGAAGCACAATATATTTCAAATCATCACAACTCCTCGCATACGCGGATGACATTAACATAAGCGGAGGAACACAGCGAGATGTCAATGAGGCGTTCGCCAGTATTGAGACGGAGGCTCATAAACCGGAAAAAATCCTCATGCAGTACAAGGCGGTTAAGGTCGAATGTCACCGAATCGGTCATGCCAAAATCGGTAAGGAGAACAACTTCGGCGGAGTGATCGGAAAGCACAGTCTCCACGATACAACAACAGATAACGGTTTCCGACTCCGACTCGCGTCAACCATCCTTTTTTTTTTGCGTACTCAAGCCTAAGGCCTTATAACGTCTTGAATGTTGTGCGAGCGAAGGTAACAGGGAGAGGAAGAGTTTCGCGCAGGTTGATGTTTTTCCACACAACCTGAACGGAGTGCAGTGGTTCTTGGGTCGTAGACGTTCGTTCACTACTCTCAGGGGCGGTTTGTCCTACGTAGGCGGAGAGTCGACCAAATTTCGCGTGGGTTATAATTCACAGTAATTCGTTCATGCACTTTTGGTGTTAATATTGCATACGCAGAGGATGAATTTCAATTGACCATATACTTGATATGCGAACATTCAGGGAGGCAAATGTTGACTCTGACCATTTCCTCGTAACAGCAGGATTCAGAGCTCGACTGTCCAATATCAGAAAGGTGCACCAGCCCACCATGAGGGGGTTCGACATTGGACGCCTGAGCACACCGGAGGTTACCAGCGTCTACAGGAAGCAACTTAGCGAAGGGCTCTCCGGTATGCCTACGTCGAGCACAAATGTCAACAATATGTGGCTGCATTGCCGCTCAGCTATTCAGAAAGTAGGCGAGAACACCTTGGGCTACCTACCCGCCCCGACAAGAAAACCGTGGTATGATGGCGAGTGTGAGCAGAAAAAGGCAGCAACCAAAAGGCGCTGCAGCGAAAAACCAGGGCAAAGCGAGAGGATCATCAAGCCAGAATAAGGGAGGAGAAAAAACTGTTGTGACTAAAGAAAATAATGTTCGCGGGCTCCCAGCTCAAGGATATCCTCTTATATGAAAGGCACCAAACACCGGATCTCGGCAAAGAGATGCGCTGTCGTATGATTTCTTCAATTCGGTGCTGGAGCAGATAGTGCTATGGGCAGGCGTCAACGGGGAAGGCACTGTAGAAGACTACAGCTGCTAGGATACGTGGATCATATTGACATCATCGCGCTGCCGTTCACGGCGATAAACGGAACAGGTGAAACGAGTTTGTCCTAAAGTCGACGAGGATAAGACAAAGTACATAGGATAAAATGTAACGGTTGACAGCTATAATTTCGATGTGGTTAAGGAGTTTGTCTTCCTCGGGGCAAAGGTAAACCTTACAAACTGCACCACAGTGCAGATCCGGCATAGAATGGCCCTTGGCAACCGCTGCTACTTCGGTTTGTCGAAACAACTTGGGTCAAAACTCTTCACTCGAAAAACCAAAGTTATGCTTTTCATAACGCTATACTGCCAGTCTTTCAGTACGGAGCCGAAAGCTGTACGATGAGGGGGACGGCGGAGCTGATTATGGGCTATTTCGAAAGAAAAGTTCTGCGCGGGATATTTGGTCATGTCTATGAGGAAGGTGAATGGAGGAGAAGATATAACCGCGAAGTTTATGAGCTGTACAAAGGTGTGGATGTAGTCCAAAAGGCAAAGGTCCATCGACTACATTGGCTCGGCCACATCGAGCGCATAAACATCAACGCTCCAACTAATGGGGTCTTCGACTCCGAGCCTTCTGGTTCGAGAAGAAGAGGAAGACCGAATCCTCGGTATAAAGACCAAATAATCGCGGATGTAAGACAACTTGGTCTTGATAACTGGGAACAGCGTGCTGGGATAACTAACAGTCAGGTTAGATCCTCCATGGATAGCTGGTCTGATAAAAAAAAAAAAAAAAAAAAAAAAAAAAAAAAAAAAAAAAAAAAACCTTTTCTCCGAATTTCGCAATAATTCGTTGGATTGGTCGCTCGATTGGACAAGTATTGAACAGGACACTGCTAACTATGTAGTGTAGAACTCCTATAGTGCCTATAACAGAACAGAATCGGAGTAATAAGTTGTCAAACAAGTTAGTTTTTTTTCGGGGAAATACAATGAAAGCTGCTTCAGGGCTAAGAAATTTGACACACTACGTGCACCATTCGATGTCAAATAGGTGGAACAAAGACAGGGAAGTACTTCATGATAGTCTGTCCTCTTCATCATATGGAACTTAGCTGGGCACCTCTCTATAACCAAGTGCATCAAAGTGATCCTTGAAAATAGGAAGAAAGTTGTGGATTTCTTGCAGACATCAGGGCATGTACGCTTAGTCAAACAGTACAGCTCACCATCTGCAAAAGTACATGTGTATGTCTCAGAGATCCGGCCGCCGCGACCGAATATATGATCTATCATGTTCAGGTCCTGAAAACATCTCTGAATCCATTTTATTGAGCTCATCGGAGGCGTCGTTTCACGGAGTACCAGCGTCGTTAACTACAGTACTTGGACAAACCGTCCAATAGACGTGGTTTTGATAAGACATGCCTTTAAATGATATACATACATATTTACCAAAAGGACGAAGATATCTCGTAGCAATTAGAACACGAGGATCGTCTCAAAAGTATTAAATACGTACAGGCATGTAAGTTAAAAATAATTTGTTTCGAAGCCCAGGCTGTTGCCTCATTTCTTTAAAACCACATGCAGAAAATGAAGAAAGCGATAATAGCGTACATAGTTTACGTACTTTACTTGTAATGTTGTCTAACTTCTGCATAAATGCATACCAAAATGGATTAATTTTATAAATAATTAATGAGTAGCGTACTCGTTACACGAACGCAGTGGATTGGCTTTCGAACGATTTTCCTACGGCTCAATAAAACAATTTGAATAAACGGATTATTGCACAAAGGTGACTTGTTGCTCAGATATTACGGACATGGGCAATGTTGAATGCGTGGAGCTTACCGCGGTAGAGCAATATTGATTTTCATAGTTCACCCAAAGGGTAAATAAAATTAAAATCCATGTGGTCGATATAGGTAGATAGCGACAGAGAGGGGCTTAATTGTTGTACATATGCTAATGACTGGAGCGGATAGATTGGACGAAAAGTGGACAAAAATAATCTGGTGCTGAAGGGCGGTATGTATCGGTTAGAGACGGTGTGTCGCTATGGATTATGTTCTGCCACATAGCTGTTTGCGTGTCGCCTATTGATTTCTTTTAAGGGTTATATGTATCTACCTACCCGTGGTAATTAATCGGTTAATGTATCCAGGTCGGATTGCGATAAATAACTTTGGCCGATTGTTGCTGAGGGTACAATGCAAACAAGTAGTTGGGGGGACATTGTTTGCTGTCAGGTAATAAGTGGTTTTGAAGTCACAATAATATAGAATTTTCAAATATTGTGTAAGAACTCGTAAATGGTCTTCGTCGATGCTGTAACCGACAGTTGACAGCTTAGCTGTCACGTAAGTTCATTCAATCATTGGCATGAAGCATTCGATTCAATTGCGTTTTATAACATTACGGACTGCGGCGAAAACAATACTTGCCTTGAAAATGTTTGGGTACTCCAATCGATCTCTAAACATTAAGTTTGAAATGACTTCGGTAAGTCTATTCTTCAATATATGGTTAACTATGGTTGAGTGTTTAATATAGTATTGTATGTCTGTTGGCGTTACAGCCCATGAAGGACCTAAGCCAAGCTTCTCTCAATCACCCATGTTGTCTGTGATTTAATTTTCCCATAGGTGAAAGGGACCTACAGTTTGTTGCCGGATCCGAACGGCGAATTTCGAGAAGCTTTTCATGACGTTTTACTACAGGGGGTTTTGTCAGAACCCCGCTGAGTAGAAACACCGTGAAAAACACGTTCGATGACATGGCTGTGTCGGGATTCGATCCCGTGTCATAAGCGTCAGAGGCCAACACGCTACCCACTGCGCCACGGTGCTCTCGTATATTATAGTATTACGTCGCTTTTTTTTCCCTAAATACTATTCTTATGTATCAACAAACATAATGTTCTTCTCTTCCTATTCTAATTTCAGGTACGTTTTCACAAGGCAAAGTCCGATTTGGTAACTATAATTCTGCACAGTAAGATTTCTTGTATCAGTATAAAATGAATTACATATTTAAAAACTTACTTACCTTGATGGCGTTACAGTTCGGGGTGAACCAGGGCCTCAACCAACAAGCCTCTCCAGCCGGCCCGATCTTTGGCCAGCCGCTTTCAGTGCCGCACGCCCAGTTGGTTGAGGTCCCTTTCCACCTGTGCGCGCCACCTTAAATGCGGTCGTCCTCTGCTGCGTCGTCCCTCGGGGTTGGAGTCGAACACTCTTCGGGCCGGGGCGTTGATGTCCATTCGCTCTACATGGTCTACATCACATGACAGTGCGTCACACTGTCTAAAACATTTTTTAACATCAAAGGGGTCGGTTAGTTCACCTCCGACCTTAATGGAGCAGTGGGAGTTCTCCATAGTCATCCTGCACAGTCTGACGAGTTTGGCAGGAATGTTAAAACATGACATGGCTCTGTATAGCTCGTCTCTATAAACACTGTCATACGCGGCTTTAAAGTCGACGAAAAGATGGTGCGTATCGACCTGGAATTCATGGGTCTTCTCCAAGATTTGCCGTAGTGTAAATATTTGGTCTATCGTGGATTTTCCTGGCCTGAAACCACACTGGTAGGAACCTTTCAGATTGTCCACGAACGGTTTCAGGTATTTACACAGTACGGCAGAGAGGATCTTGTACGCGATGTTCAGGAGGTTTATCCCTCTGTAATTGGCGCAGTCATAGGGGTCTCCTTTCTTATGGACCGGGCAAACGATACTGAGATTCCATTCATCGGGCATGCGTTCTTCCGACCATATCTTGCAGATGAGTTGGTGCATGTTCCTGACCAGCTCATCGCCGGCTGCTGTAAACAGTTCCGCGGGGAACCCGTCTGCTCCAGCAGCTTTATAAGACTTAAGTTTCGATATCGCTATCTTAACATCGTCTAGGTCGGGTGGATGGGACTCCCCTTCGTCTTCGTCCATTGTGAATGGTTCGCTCTGCCTGACGGCGGCATTTTGACTATCATCGCCGTTATACAGTCTGCAGAAGTGGTCCGTCCAAAATCTCAGCATCGACTGTGACTCCACTACTAGTTGTCCGTGCTCATCCCTGCAGGCTTCTGCTCTGGCTTTATAGCCTTGGCATGTTCGTTTTACTTTCTGGTAAAATTTTCGAACGTCGTTCCTGCAGTAACATCTCTCCATCTCCTCGATCTCGCGCTTCTCGTGCTCCTTCTTTTTCCTTCTCAGAAGCGCATGCTCCTCCCTCCTTTTCTGTTCATAGAGCTCGCGGACAGCTCTCGTCCGACGATGCAATGTGGCCTTGTATGCATTCTGTTTCTCTACATGGGCCTGTCTGCACTCATCATCAAACCAGGGGTTTTCGACGGTGGTGGCTTGAAATCGAGTATATCTGAGGCGGGCTCTCTAATGGCTTTCTGACAACGACTCCAATGCTGTTCTATAGTTTCTGCAGATTGCATCGGGACCTGAGAGAGCTTGAGGGAGACTTGATCGGCGAAGGTCCTGGCGGTCTCCTGCGATTGCAGCTTACCGACGTTAAATTTTGGTGTTCTTACTCGACTCCGTTGGTTCCGAGAAATTTCACATCCGTACCTTGGGTGCAACAAGGTAATGATCCGAGTCGATGTTGGTTCCTCGAAAGGTTCGGACATCAAGGATGCTGGAGGAGTGTCTGCCGTCGATCGCAATATGATCGATTCGGTTGGTTGTCGATTGATCGAAAGACCGCCAGGTCCCCTTATGGATGTTGAGGTGTGGGAATCGTGTACTTGCTACTACCAGGTTATGTCCCGCCATAAAGTCCACTAGCCTTAGTCCGTTTCCTGACGTGGTGTTGTGTAGGCTGTGCTTTCCAATGACCCGTTCTTCCTTACCCAGCTTCGCATTGAAATCTCCTAGAACGATTTTGGTGTCATAGCTGGGACTATGCACATACGTTCTGCCTAGGAGATCATAGAAGTCGTCTTTATGTCGGTCATCTTTCTCCTCTGTGGGGGCGTGGACACATAGTAAGCTTATATTGCCGAGATTGGCCTTGATGCGGATAGTTATGAGGCGTTCGCTTACATACTGGAAGCTTAAGACTTTTTCCTGCGTCTGTCTCGAATAACAAATCCGCATCCAAATAAGCGTTGTTTATTTTCTCTGTAGCAGTTTCCGTAGTAATTTCCCAGTTTTTCATCCGCTTTTTGCCTGGCCCGTCCCATCGCACTTCTTGGAGCGCGGTAATGTCTGCCTTATAGCAGTCCAAAGAGTTGATCAGTTGCCCGGCTGCACCTGGTCTGTTGAGGGACTTAACGTTCCAGGTGCAGATCCGGAACTTGTTTCCTTTTAGACGTTAGCGGGGGTCGTCAACATGTAATCCGTCCGTATCCGAGGCTGTTGGTTGTCTCTGAACAATCTTTGGTTTTATGCGATGGGGATGTTAACCCTAAGCGCAACCCCAACCTGGAGGGCCAGGTTCCTCTTGCCCGAGGAACAAGGGGTCGGGTCGCTGCACACATTGGTTCACTACCTGGCGGGTGCCAGTATAGCTATCCAGGGGAGGCCACGCGGAGGCTGTGTGTCAACTTGGATTGAACAGAGACAGAGATCGATGCTGGCGTTCGCCACGTTAAACGGGATCAACTTCTTTGCTCTGTTTACTCGCTCCATTCTCCCCTATTAAAAGCCACTATATAAAAGCAACAATTTTTCTAATAAAAGTAAACATTTCAACTACGAAGTCGCGTAGTTATGCTAGAAATTAGTCATACCGCAACAACCACAGACGAAGCGAGAGCTTCATACCGCCGACTTTCGTACGTTATTAATTTTGCAATGCTTCGAATTCATGACCGTTTGTTTTCTATGGCTCATTATCACTTGATTGTCGCGTAATCGGAAATATCTAGCATACGGAATGACTTGATTCATACCATCAGAAAGGAAATTAATGCTAATAGGTTAATCCGTAAACTTATGAATTTCTATCTAATTGGGTGTTATTTTCGGATACACTTTCGTTTGAAAGTGAATGACATACGTTTGAAAGTAAAATGATGGTTGGAAAGGTATGAAAGGGATTTCGACATTCGTAACTAGTTACCTTTGCTTAAGCCCGAGATGCTTTATAGACAGTTTTGACAGATATCATGCAGATACTTTTCATGTGGCCTCTCTGCTTTTATTTGAAATTGAACTGGTAAGAAAGTTGAAAAGTTTGCTTGTACCACTTGCGTCTGCATTCTATGTCGTCTCGCCTTTAGTCTTTTTGTCATTCGATGGTATTGATGCCCATACATTTGGTAGCATTAAACGGATTCTGTCAATCCAATTAGCGTTTGAAAGGTGATTTCAAGAGTACACGTTTAGTCTATGCTGATAGTTTTGTACTTTGTCGCTGGCCCTAAAACCAACATGTCCCTTCATCCAGCACGATCTTTTGTTAGCCTTTTTCATTGCCGCACGCTCAGTTGGCTGAGGTCCACTTCAGCCTGTGTTAGAGAGGGTACGGGGGGTGGGACAAAGTCGCCTGATCACTGCGGCCACGAGTGGGCCTATTGTGATGTCCCCCACTCACAGTTCACTCAAGAATCCTGAGTTTGTGATAAAACTTAGTATACTTTTGAGTGAGCTAGCAGCGATTTCTTCTGCTTCAAGATAATACTTGCCTAAGTGATGATGACGTGTACTGACAAGGCAGTTACAGTGGCATAGTATGTGCTCTGCTGTTTCTTCGTCTTCATTACACATTCTGCAAGTGTCATCTTGTATGATGCCCATCGTCTTGAGATGTTTGTTGACTGGGCAGTGTCCAGTAAGGAAACCTGTTATTAAGCGAATCTGACTCCTCGAGAGCATGAGGAGTTGTCAGCCTGTGTGCGCCATCTCAAGTGCGGCCTTCCTCGGGGTTGGATTTAAAGACTTTACGGGCTGGAGCTATGGTATCCATTTGTTCCACATGACCTAGCCATCTTAGGCGTTAAACCCGTAAAGCTCGTGGTTGAATCTTTTCCTCAATTCCCAGTCTGCGTTTATAGGACCGAAAATCACATGTAAAATCTTTCTCTCGAACCGACCAAGGACCTCTTCCTAGGCAACAACAACGAGCGAAAAGGGGCGCTCGGAGTCAATATAACCCCCAGCGCTTCGGGTGGATTAAAACCCACCAGTGCCAAAACACAAAAAAGTAAAATAAAAAGTTAATGAAATATCTCAAGTCGTAGAGACTCCTCAATGACAGTTTCCGCAGCATCAGATCCACTGGTGATTTGATAGTATATCTCACCGAAAAGTGGAACCGTTCGCTCCACCAAGTGAATGAGAGCAAAGTAGTTGCACTTGATATTTTGCAACCATTTGACAGAGTTTGGCATGAAGCTCTTTTGTCGAAAAGGCGTGCATTCGGGATCGACGACTCTTTTTCTATGGAGAATCCATTCACCACCACCTCTGCTCATGTCCCTCTTTTCCGAATCGTAGGAGGATCTGCCCTTCTACGATTACTTAAGTGAGCTAGCAGATATAAAAATAGCTCAACTCCATCGCTTCATTAGAACCACTGATTGGTGGTTCATGTGGTATCACAATGGGCCGATTTCGGCCTATGTGTGGCGTATGCCAACCACTACAACCTAACCTACATTCTGCAGGTGTCATCTTGTGTAATGCCCATGGTTTTAAGATGTTTGTTGACTGGGCAGTGTCCAGTGAGAAAGCCAGTGACTGTGCGAATCTGACTCCTAGAAAGCATGATGATTTGTTTTGCTCTTGTAAAGGAAGAGGTTGGTAAGAATATCTTGGCTTGTCTGCTACCTTCTGTTTGTGACCAGTGGTGGTTAGCCGTATTCCTCAACCATCTGTTTATGCAGCATTTGGTGGTGCTGATAGGTCGTGACATCATAAACGGTGAAGCGGAGCCTTTCCTTGATAGTAGGTCTGCTTTTTCGTTTCCCATATGGCTGCTGTGTTCAGGTATTCAAATGAGGTGAAAACTGGTGTAATAGTTGTAGGCAGTCCCATACTAATTTGTGGGTGACTTCGTATCTCTTGAGGGCTAGAAGTGCGGCCTTACTGTCAGAGAGAATATAAATGTTTTTGTTGTTACGTGTCTGTTTATATTTTCTCTGAGACAGAGTTCGATTGTGAATATCTCTGCTTGAAATACGGAGTTGACCTGTCCATGCTCTGATAGATGTGTGTTCCGGTATTAGGTCCGTATACTCCAGCCCCACCGCTTTCATTCTTTTTGGAGCCGTCTGTGTACCATACATACGTAGGATTCACGATTGAAGGTGTGTCTATTCTGTTTCCAAATGTGCCGAGAGGGAATTGTGACCTTAAAGTTCTGGCTGAAATTATGCCTGGGGAGACAATCGACTATGTGAGATATTTTTAGGACTTAGGCTTTAGGAAAAGCCTAGAATTAGAGTCATCCTCCGCGATGAGCTTGTGGACAAAGACCATGACTTCTTCTTCAGTTGGAGGGGGAGAGGTGGTAGGTTCGTGATGACTTTTAGTGCTGCGGTGGGGGTTCTTCTCACGGCCCCTGTGATGCAGATACAAGCAAGTCTTTCCAATTTGTTGAGTTTGTCTTGTACTGTTTGTGCCACCAGACGGGCGCAGCGTATCTGAGAATTGGTCTGGTGATGGCTGTATATTGCTGGTCCATAGAGACATCCTGGCTTTCTCAACGCTTTTTGTGATGTGAGGGTTCCGAATGAGCTTTTCGTCTACTGTTACACCTACGTGTTTTTCTGACAACTCTATCGGCTTGTCAAAGAGAGTGGGTTTAATGAGTTTATGTCTGCTCCTTCTTTTGGTGAAGGCGACTATAGTCCAACCTTAGTGCATCAATTCGCAACAAGGGGGAGCGCCTTTTGGAGGAGTTCCGAGATTGTATCTTCGAATTCGTCGTCAGTATAGCCTTGGATATAGAAGCCATTGTTGCTGAGTATAGTAATCGATTAATTCACAATGATGGACCATAGGAGGGGTGAGAGAACCCCGCCTTGAGGGCAGCCTTTCGCAGCTTTCACACTGATTTTATCATTGCCTAGTGAAGTGTTTATTTTCCTATTATTAAGCATATGGTGGATCCAGTTGCATGTGGTGTTATCTGCCCCTGTGCTAAGGATGCACTGTTGTATTTGGACGTAATCGGTATGGTCGAAGGCACCCTCAATGTTAAGAAAGCAACCTGTCGCAATTTCTTTGTCGCTGAGGGATTTATTGATCCGAGCTGTTGAATCCTGAAGCTCAGCGTGGATTTCACACGCTGGTAGGCATATTAGTTACTGTGAAGAAGTTACTGTGAAGAAGGCTTGCTTTGGGAACGAGTTTTACCGTTAACTCTTTCCAGCTTGTCGGTATTTGTATAATCCCATGCGTAGCTGGTCTTGAAGATGTTAATTAGCATAGGGTTGATTTGCGCACTCCCTCTATGAAGGAGGGCGGGGAAGATACCATCCCCTCTAGGAGATTTAAATGGATCAAAGGAGTTGATGGCCCTTTTTATACTTCCCTCATGAAATATTGCTCGTGCTCTCTCAAAGTCCTCCCTGTTGGGTCTGGTTGGCTTGCTTGGGTATGTACATACATGTGTATTTATATGGCGCAACAGCTCAGGTGAACCTAAGCCTTTGTAGCTTCTCCCAATCACCCAAGTTGTATGTGACTTTATTTTCCCATAGGTTAGAAAGATCTACAATTGTACTAGACGTGGTTTTGTCACTACCCCGCTGAGGAGAAGCACTGTGAAAAAACACTTTCGATAATATGACTGTTGTCGGGATACGATTCGTGTCATCGGCGTCGGAGGCCAACACATTGCCCACTCCGCCACGGTGCGGTGCTTGGGTGCTGAGTGTTTGGTGGGATTGGGAAGTTGCTACAGCCTGGTGAAATGGTAAATTCGGTTCTCTACTGTGCACAACTCGACCATTTGAACGAAGCATTCGAGACAGAGCGACAAGAATTGGTCAACAGAAAAGGAGTTGTGTTCCATCATGATCATGCTAGGCCATGTTTCACAACAAATCGATGGAACTTGGTTAGGAAGTTTTGATGCATTCACTCCATAGTCCGGATCTAGCACCGTCTGACTATCATTTGTTCCGGTATCTGCAGACTACAGAAATACTACAACGATGAAATTAGGAAGCTACTCTAGAAACGGTAAAAGATAAAAAAAACTTTTTTTGTTCAACAATCTATAAAAAAAATCAAGGAGACATTGAGAATTGGATTCTAATCTGGTTATTGCTATTGCAGCAGTACCACTAATTCAATTTCCCGGCTTTTTACAGTCAACCAAAGCTGCCCTTGGAACTACCTTGTAGGGGTTTAGCAATGGATCAGTTATCTTCTGGAAATTTCTTTAAACCATGGTCAAGGCAGACGATTATTTAGCTTAAGTCCTACATAGATGGTGCTGGTGATCGGAATTGACATTGACGTGATGTCCAGCTATTCCAGTCCTTAGAATACTCAGCGTGGTGAGAATTGGCAAGTGCGCTTTTGAGCTTAGGAGAAAACCGATAGCTCATTATCCCGAATGATCTATTGGCTTCGATAAGGATCCCATGACATAGACGGCGTTGTATGCAGTCTATAATTACATGGCGAATTTCGGCTTAAAATGTATGTTTGCTTCTTAGCATAGTCATCTTAAGCTGTATCGAAAAAAGTATGTGCTTTTGTCAACTTTCCACTCTCTAGTGTTCAAAAGCGGCTTGTGGCTTTCTCTGTAGAGCAACTTCGTTTATCGTAAAATCAAAGTGGTACTTCCTAAAGCCTGTTGTTAACAATACAATTTAAGGGATTAGGAGGAGAATGTGGCAAATGCACATTTATTGCCGGGATATAAATACCCGCGTGCGTGCAAAGCAAGTTACCTTACTCTACTTTGCTTTGAAGTCTCTTAACACGGTTTTAATACCTTAACGAGAACGCTGTACATATTTATGTTTCTTTCAAAAAGTCATAAAATTCGTCTTCCATTGTGCCATCCTTTTCCACTAAGTGCTATGTGAATCGTTTTCTTACATGTCTAGAGCTTAGAGAGTTAGTTAGATAGGGTACGGGGGTGGGACAAAGTCGCCTAATCACTGCGGCCACGAGTGGGCATATTGTGATGTCCCCCACTTACAGTTCACTCAAGAATCCTGAGTTAGTGATGTAACTAAGTATGCTTTTGAGTGAGCTAGCAGCGATTTCTTCTGCTTCAAGATAATACTTGCCTAAGTGACGATGGCGTGTACTGACAAGGCCGTTACAGTGGCATAGTATGTGCTTTGCTGTTTCTTCGTCTTCATTACACATTCTGCAAGTGTCATTTTGTATGATGCCCATCGTTTTGAGGTGTTTGTTGACTGGACAGTGTCCAGTAAGGAAACCTGTGATTAAGCGAATCTGACTCCTCGTTTTGCTGAGAGATGTAGTAGGGAGGAACAACTTGGCTTGTCTGCTACCTTTCGTTTGTAACCAGTCGTGATCCGTCGTGTTCCTTAACCAATTGTTTATGCAGCATTTGGTGGTGCTGATGGGTATGCCCCAGAAAGGCCGTGGCATCATAAATGGTGATGCAGAGCCTTTCCTTGCTAGTAGGTCCGCCTTTTCGTTGCCTGTATGGCCGCTATGTCCAGGTATCCAAATGAGATGAACTCTGTTTGTGCTGGCCAGCTGGTGAAGTAGCAGTAGGCAGTCCGATACTAGTTTGGAGGTGATTTCATAGCTCTTTAGGGCTAGAAGTGCAGCCTTACTGTCAAAGAGAATGTAAATGTTTTTGTTAAGTATGTTTCTGTTTATATTTTCTCTGAGGCAGAGTTCTATAGCAAATATCTCTGCTTGAAAAACGGAGTTATATCTGTCCATGCTGACGCAGATGCATATGGCTGCAACGCCTTCGTTCGTTTTGGAGCCATCTGTGTACCACACGTAGGATCCATGATTGAAGGATGGTCTATCCTGTTCCCAGTTTTATCGGTTGGGGAATGTGACCTTGTAGTTTTGGCTGAAGTTGTATCTGGGGAGACAGTTGTCTGTGAGAGATATCTTTAGGATTTCATGCCTGTTTATTTCGGTCAAATAGAGCTTAAAACTGTTAACTGACAAAACTCTCGTTCATCCTTCCCAACCATAGTTGCTAGTTTGGCTATAGTAAAAAAGAGCAATTGTGATTGCAGTGATATTGGCAAGTCCCACTCCCAGCTTAACTTCTCGTGAAGCCATCCGTGTATTTGTTCTGGAAAGTGCAGTTTGAAGTCGGTGAAAGTGCAGGAAATGGATTCAAAGCAGAACAGGACTAGTTATATGATGTTGCACAATGCCATAGGAATGGAGAGATGGAAGCGTAGAATGAAAACGAGTACGAGTGGTAGATGTGTAAACGTTGGAAGCTCAGAGTGGGCAGCGTCACCGTTGGCCCCTTGCCTTATCGTATACAGTCACCACATGCAACTCCACATGACTCTTGTAGAACCCGTACAGTTCTCCGTTATATCTTCTCCTCCATACACCGTTTGGACAAACGGGACCGTGGATAGTGCGCAGAATTTTCCTCTCGAAACGACCAAGGGCATCTTCATCCGCTTTTGTTAAGGTCCAAGCCTCTGCGCCGTAAAGGAGGACTGGGATGATTAAGGTCTTATAAGTGTCACCTTGATTTTCCGAGAGAGGGCTCTACTTCTCAATAGTCTCTTGAGCCCAAAGCAACAGCGGTTTACTGTGCAGGATGACAACAGCGGTTGGCAAGAGTGATTCTGCGTTTTATCTGAGCACTGGTGTTGTTGCCGCCGGTCATCAATGAGCCAAGGTAGACGAATTCCTTGACCACTTCAAAGTTATGTCCGTCCATGGTGACGTTCTGGCCAATACGTCGGTGTAGATATTTTGTTTTACCCTCATTAACCTTGAGACCCATCTTAGCCGCTTTTACCTCAATGCTTACAAAGGTCTCACTGACGTCTCGTTGTGTCCGTCCGTAGACTTGAAATAAATTGTACCTCTTGTGTTGGCCAGTGACTCTTGCAGGATCTTTTCAAGCACGATGTTGAAAAAGTTGCATGACAGCGCGTCACCTTGCCTAAATCCTTTTTTAACATCAAAGGTCTCGGTTTGCTCATTACCGACCTTAATGGAGCAGCGAGAATTCTCCATTCTCCATACAGTCTGCAGAAGTGGTCTTTCCAAATCCTCAGCATCGATTGCGACTCTACTACCAGTTCTCCATTTCCATCCCTGCAGGCCGACGCTCTGGCTTTGTAGCCATGGCACGTTCGTTTTACCTTATTGTAAAACTTCCGGCCGTTATTCCTGCGGAAGAATCTCTCCATCTCCTCGATCTCACGCTTTCTGTGCTTTCCTCTCTTTTTTCTGAAAAGCGTGTGTTCCTCTCTTCTCTTGTCTTCATATCCGTCCCTTCTGTTCCGTCCGTCCGTCCGTCGTGGCAGCATGGCTTTATATGCCTCTTGTTTTGCCTCATGGGTTTGTTCGCATTGTTCATCGAACCGGGGGTTCCAGCACCTCTGAGGCAGCGTCTCTGACGGCGCTCTGGCAAGGCGCCCATTCCTGCTGTGGGCGGATTTTGAGAGAGCTTGCAGGAGACACGATCGGCAACGGTTCTGGCAGCCTCTTGCGATTACAGCTTTTCGACGTCAGACTAACCTAGTTCTACTCGACTCCAAAGCATTCTTGATATCCTCATGCGTACCTTGGCTACAACAAGGTAGTGGTCCGAGTCGATGTTGGCCCCTCGGAAGGTTCGTACGTCGAGAATACAGGAGGAGTGTCTGGCGTCGATCGCAATGTGATCAATCTGGTTTCGTGGTCGATTGATCAAAAGGCCGCCATGTACCCTTGTGAATGTTGAGATGGGGGAATCGCGTGCTTGCTACAAGGAGGTTACGCCCCGTTAGGAAATCGATAAGCCTAAGTTCGTTGTTGGTATTTGGTGTTATGGAGGCTATGCTTTCCTATGATCGACTCAAATATGTCCTCTTTGCCCAGTTTTGCATTAAAATCTAGAACTATTTTTGTGTCGCAGCTGGGACATTGGGCATAGGTTCTGTCTAGGAGATCGTAGAATCCTTCTTTGTGTTGATCGTCCTTTTCTTCCGTTGGGGCGTGAGCGCATATTAAGCTAATGTTTCCAAATTTAGCTTTGATGTGGATTGTTATGAGGCGTTCGCTTATATCTCGGAAGCTTAAGACGTTTTGTCGTAGTCTTCCTCTAATAACGAATCCGCACCCGAATATGCGCTGTTTGTTATCCTTGCAGCAGTTCCCGTAATAGATGTCGCAGTTTTTTATCCGTCTTTTGCCTGGTCCATCCCATCGCACTTCTTGAAGCGCGGTTATATGTATCTGCTTTATGGCAGGTAAGGGTTTGCTCCAATTGATCGCCTGCACCCGGTCCGTTAAGGGACCTCACATTCCAGGTGCAGACTCTCAGGTCCGTTAGTTGTTTGCAGTGGTCGTCAGCTTTACATCCGACCGTATCTGAGGCTTGTGGTTGCTTCTGAACAAGTAGGTTTTTACGTTATAGGGATGTTACCTCCAAGCACAGCCCCCAACCTGGAGGGTCAGGTTCCTCTTTCCGCAAGAAAAAGGGGTTGGGTTGCTGCACACATTGGTTCGCTACCTGGCGGGTGCCAGTGTAGCTATCCAGGGGGGCCACGCTGTATGTCAACTAGGATTGAGCAGGAACAGAGATCGAAGCTGGCGTTTGCCAGGTTAAACGCGATCAACTTCTTTGCTCTGTTTGCTCGCTCCCTCCCCCCTAATACAATTACATATGTAAGTACCTATTAACTTCGATTTCATAACAAAAATAAAATAGGTATAGCGTGGAAAAAGCCACATTTAAATTGCGCTCCCCTCTACGAAAACGGCCTTGCGCGCTTATTTCAACAGCACCGTTCCTCCTATAGCAGACTTAACGTAGATTCTACATATTTGTTAATATTGGCATCCACGAATATCAAATTTACCAATTCAGTCCCTTGTGATAACCGATTGTTGTTTCCCTTCTCAACTTAGAAATTCTGTTCCACATTTTTCCCTTTTCTCTTAGTATTCGCGTATTTTTTACGGAATATTAGAGAATATTCTCCGTCCCCCTGACCTCGGAGAAGTTAAGATTGCTATATCGAAACTCAAGTCGAATAAAGCCGCTGGCGCAGACAGACTGTCTGCTGAGCTCTTCAAGGCAGCTGGGGATGACCTTAAGAGGAGCATGTACCAGTTCATCTGTAAGATATGGTCAGAGGAAGGCATGCCCGTGGAATGGAGTCCAGCATCGTATGCCCGATCCACAAGAAAGGAGACCCCTCTGATTGCGCCGACTACAGAGTAATAAGCCTCCTTATCATCGCCTACAAAATCTTTTCTTCTCTGTGTGAACACCTGAAGCCTTTTGTAAATAAGCTGATAGGTCCTTATCAGTGCGGATTCAGACCAGGGAAGTTCATCATCGACCAAATCTTCACACTACGGCAGATCCTGGAAAAAACCAATGAATTCCAAGTCGATACTCACCATCTATTTGTCAACTTCAAAGCCACATACGACAGCATCATTAGAGACGAGCCATACAACTCTATGCCTACCTTAAACTCATCAGACAATGCAGGATGACTTTGGAGTATGCTCGCTGCTCCATCCGAATCGGTGAACACCTTACCGATAGTTTTGATGTCAAAAAAGGATTTTGGCAGGTCGTGTGATTTCTTCAACATCATATTGGAAATGATTGTGCAAAAATCACAGGCCAAAACAAGAGGCACAATCTATTTCAAATCCTCGCAACTCTTTGCATACGCCGACGATGTTGACATAATAGGTAGATCACAGCGAGATGTCAATGAGGCGTTTGCGAGTACTGAGATAGAGGCGGCGAAAGTTGGTCTGGCGGTAAACGAGGGCAAAACTAAATACATATATGCTGTCATCAAAAAAGGACGCTTACCACCGACGTCTTGGCCAGAACGTTTGTATTGGCAGATGTAAGTTCTGGTTAGTTAAGGACTTCGTCTACCTTAGCTCCGCAGGGACCTGGAACAACGACATCAGTTTCGAAATCAAACGCGGAATCACTCTTGCCAATCGCTGTTTGTTTGGGCTCAGGAGGCAATTGAGTAATAGAGCCCTCTCCTGAACGACAAAGTTGACTCAATATACGACCCTTATCATCCCGATCCTGTTGTACGTCGCAGAAGCATGGACGCTATCAAAAGCGGATAAGGAGACCCTTGGTCGGTTCGAGAGATTTTGCGCGTGATTTTCGGGCCTATAAACGCAGACGGGGGATGGAGGAAAAGATTCAACCACGAACTTTACGGATTTAACGCCTAAGGTGGCTGGCCATGTAGAGCGAATGGACACCAATGCTCCAGCCCGGAGAGTCTTTGAATCCAAATCCGAGGGACGAAGAAGCAGAGGACGGCCGCACACAGGTGGAAAGGGTCCTCAGCCAACTGGGTGTGCGGCAATGGAAAAGGCTAGCAAAAGATCGTGCTAGTTGGAGAGTTCACCCCGAACTGTAGCGCCCGTTAAGAAGAAGATTAGAGAATAAGTCCAATAGTACGAGGAGGAGCATATCGACTGGTTTGATATCGCGCCGAACGCCAATGCCACTTATGTACATACATACGTCATTACGCTGGCTTTACTGTCGCACAAGTTGCTATTCTCCTTCTTTTCTTCCTCTTGTCATTCGACCTCTCTTTCCGGAACACATACATACATGTGTACGTTTTCCAACCAACCGCGAAGCATGACAATAAAATGTATATCAACGCAATCATCATCACTCAGTCACATAAATGGAATGCTCATCTATTTGTTGTTGTTGGTGCTGTTGCAGCTACTATCGCTATTACTTCAGTCGCCATCTACTCGAATGCCATAGATGCGTTCATGCCCTGAGTGAATAGAACTTGTGCTATCTACGGTAATCCGGTATTCTATGTTTCGTGTGCCATGTGTGTGCCAACTGTTAATGCCTGGCAACAGCAGCAATCCGTTGAATGCAGCAACGTGCGTGAGTGCTTGCTTGTTTGTTCCCTTGCTCTGGTTCGGTTGCTTTGAGTCCTTTTGTTATAATGTCCTCGTCACAGATGAAAGACGCGATTTCCATTAACCCTCTTTCGTCTTCTTGTTGTTGGAACGTACGCAAGTTACTTGAATTATTGGCTTCGAATTGTTCAGTTCAGTGTTGGAATAAAGGTAAAAACGCAACTCACGGGCAGGTGTCTTATCGCGAACTTTGCAGCGACGGAAGAACGTCATGTTTTTTGCTTGTTACCAGTTTATTCGATAAAAAGCCCAGCACATTCTCTGTGTCATTCGAATTACTTAAAGCCTTTAGCAAGCGACACTGACTGTAAATAGAAAATATTAAATTGCGTGTTCTCGGTATTTCTCAACTTTATGGATGTACCAACATACATACGTAAGTACATAATTATAATCTTATCGGTTGTATCAAAGAAACCCTCTTATCGCGACTCAGTGACAACCTTCTGACCTGTAGTCGCTTTAATCGAATGCGAGATATGTATGTATGCGAGTATGCTTACACATTTTATTACCTTGAGCTGTAAATAACGGTCTAGTAATCAAAATAAACAACCTATGCTGTACTAACATACATACATAGTTGTACTGATTGTAATGTATGTATGCTATTCCGCCTTGTTGGTAAGATTTACAACTTCATACTATTGTTCATGATTTACTAAAGTCACATACAAGTGTTGTAAAAATCAGTTTCTGCAGATGAAAAGTCTCACCTTCGAAACTTGCTTTAATGGAATTGAATTGTTCACGCTCAGATCTAAGATACGGACGTACATATTTACAAACTCTCTCATAGAAGTCCTCGTACCTGTTGGCAAAAACTGGGACAGTCGTTATTCACGAGTCTCTCTTGAAGCAAATTTTTCACCAGCAGATTCGTTCGCCACGTGGTTATCACATTCTGCCATGTTCGGATTATAACAATCACCCAACCAAGCTGCCAAAGTTCCTGGCGAGCTATTATCTCCTCTGCTATTGGCCAAAGCTAGCAGTATCAGGACGATTGTTTCCATCAGACCGTTCAATTGTTGATCATACAGTACCGAATGAGGAGTTTTGCCGTAGGGGAGCAGTTTACAGTAGATGATTCCCAGCCGATCCACAAACGTTTTCGCTTGAATTTATCGTAAGTGATCCACTTTTCATCCCAGCAAATGGGTTGGGTTTTTTATCATCTATTCGCAAACTCGTTTTTCTGATTTTTTTTTTTTTTTTTTTTTGCGTCAACCCATGTAGAACCCATATACCGAGCTTGCTCTTGTATCCAGCCTTATTCATATCGCTCCAAACTGTTTTTGTTTTTTTTTTTTTTTACAGTGTTTAGCTCTTGGGCAACCTAAATAGTGTTTACTTGACGAACATAGGTGCAATCGTCAGACTTGATGATTTCCACGATTTTATCGGGGAATGATTAATATGATCTTAAAGTGAGCACCATGTTTTTGCTATCCTCTGTTCCTTCAATACAGTACAATAGGTTCTATTAATTTATGCTTCAGGTGCTGGCGCGGTTTCGGCAAATGATGAAAACAACTTCATCGAATGGGTATTTCGCAGCATCTTTCCTCGGGGGTCTGATTCCCGTTAAAGCCAAAAGAACTGACCTAGGTAGGTAGATAGGTAGGATCGTAGCCTTCCCAGAAATGAGAAGAACACACATAGGCCAGGGAGACCCGTTGTGCAGCTACGAGGGGGCTTGGCCCCCTATTCGTGTAACCATTTTGTGCTTCTTAATAAGTTAAAAAGATCAGGTATCGCTACTTGCTGAACCTCTGTCAGTTCGTTAAGGAAGTAAGAGCCTAGGTATCGTTTCCTGATTGTGCCGAATACCGGGCAAGTGCAGAGAAGGTGGCGAATGGATTCGACCTCCTCCTCGTCTAGCCAGCTTCTGCAGAAAGGCAGTGTTCGGTGATGACACCTATAACTTTGTAGATGTCAGTTCTTATTAGGGAGATTATACTCCTTTTCCGTTGACTGTCGAGCCGAGGCCAGATTTGCCTGGTGATGACGCAGGTATGTCCCTGAGTCCATCTCCGGTTCGTCTCGGCCCTGGCGAGATTAGTAAGATTAAGTTTAATGGTTGTAATGGGTATTCCCTCACAAGCCGCGATCGATTGTAGCGTCGTTTCCTGTTTGGCGAGTGTGTCGGCTTTTACATACCCTGGAATGTCGCTGTGTCCTGGTACTCAGATAAGTTGTATGTTGAACTGTTCGGCCATCTCGTTAAGAGATAGGCGACAGTCGAGACTAGTTTTTGATGTGTACACATAGGACTGCCCCTTGGCTATCCGTGAGAATGCGAATATTCGTAGTGGATATCACGTTCCACTTCAGCCAGGACCAGGTCTCTTTTATTGCCAACAGTTCCGCCTGGAAAACGCTGCAGTGATTTGGTAATTTTAGAGTTTTATTTAGCTTAAGTTGTTTGCAGAAGATCCACTACCCACCCAAAGAAGAACTGACCTACCTTTTGCCTTGACTTTTAAGCAAAGTTTTCAGTTGTAAATAAAAACAAATAATAAAAAAATAACTGTCACTGGCATTAGATTCAGTATTTCAAAAATGTTATCAGGTTAATATACAAACAGGCCTAAAAACATTATGTCAATACTTTAAAGATTTCCAAGTCTTACTATGTAGACATAGGATTACATTCGAAGCCCGCCCTTATCTCACGTTTATTGAACAGAGCTCTGGTCGACCTATTCTAGACTTTGTGAAATTCCAGATAAGTATCCATCTCATAAAATACAAAGAAGGCTACAAGCGGTCCATAGCGGTACGGCGGATTCAAATCAAATTCGTCTTCCATCTATTCATCAACACTTTTTCCCGTATGGATTACCAAGTACACCTCTAAGGATGTTTACACAAATTGCCTACAGCTCAGCTGTATCCTGGCTACTTGATTTCAAATCAATAAACCCTTACGCGGAACCCTTCAAGAACGTACTGGAGTTCATTTAAGAAACCTTTACTGATTTATGTATTTAAGGATACATTTTTAATGTACACAGTTTTGTAATTCGTCATTTGCAGAAAAAGTTATAGTTATTGATTTGAAAATGAGTGAAATATGCTATGCTGGAACATACACTCTGTGATGCTTTTTTACTATAAAAAACATTAGGAACACTACACAATCATACCGAACATTTTGTGAAGTGTATGATGGGTATTGCTGTTGCAGTAGTTTCTTCCGAAATAGCTGCTTCGGTATTTAGTGGTGGATGAGCAGCACATTCAGTTCTAAAACTACCATTGAACTTAGCTCATGAGGAAATGCCAGTCTTTAACAATAGCAAAAGCAGTGAGCGCGGAAGAATGTTACAGTAGTGTAAGCTGTTTGGTTTGGGTTGAATGTACGATGTCCCACAAAAAAGCATTTGAAGCACTAGATCGCACAATAGAAGATATCAAAGGCAACCAGGGTATCATGGGAGAGATGGTGGTACTTTTAGCTGGTGACTTTAGACAGACCCTCTCGGTTATTACTAGGGGTACGACGGCCGATAAAATAAATGCCTGTTTGAAAGCATCTGTATTATGGGTACACCTAAAAAAGTTTTGTCTCACTACAAATATACGATTACAACTTCACAGTGATTCGCAAGCAGGGCAATATGCAGCTGCTCTTTTAAAATTCGGAAAAGATTGTATGCCAACAGACAGCAACGATATGCTCAAACTGAGACGTGAGTTCTTTTAAATTGTCGATAACACAGATGACCTAAAAAATAACGTCTATCCTGATCTTGTAACACCAAGCAATTATGCCACTCTATATTTTTTCTTATTTCTTTATATCCGAAATAAATAAAATAAATGTTACTTGTAAGCAACACTGTTGCCATCCCCAAAATGTATATAGTATAGCAAATATAGTAATACGAAAAGTACACGAAAGGTATAGTGATACCAGGTGTTCAATAATGTGAAGTATAGCGATATGTATAAAAATATACTAATGAACACGAAAGCTATAGTAATACTAAATGTACACAGAAGGTATAGTGTAGTGATACCAGGTGTTCAACAATGTAAAGTATAGCGATATGTATAAAATATACTAATGAACACGAAAACTATAGTAATGTACATGGAAGGTGTTGTGACACCAGGTGTTCAATAATGAAAAGTATATGTATGAAATTATATAGTAATAGTAACGATGTAAGCCGGGGGAAAAAACTCTGGAATAATGAGTATAAAAGGCCGCGCAAATTTGGAATAATCCTCACTTCTTTTGAGATCGCTTCGCAACCATATCGCCGGTACACTACTGACATTTGGTATTGAAGCCCTTTCAACTAGAAGCCCGAGTTTTGATTGAGTTCCCATTGACGGAGGTACACTACCGCCTCTTTGGTTTGAGCCTAGTAGCATCCTTAATTGAGTTCCCATTGACGGAGGTACACTACCGCCTCTTTGGTTTGAACCTAGTAACTTACTTAATCCTTGGTTGAGTTGCCGCCTATTCAGAGGGGTACTGCGTTTTTCGCATATCCTGTGGTAGAGGGTAAACCAACCTATTGCGATAACCCTTGCCGTAGCTGTAAGCAGCTAATAAATAATCAAACGATTAGCACAATTCCTCTGTGTTTTACTGTCCCTGCGAAGGGATCAATTAAAGAGATTGGTGAGCCCTACCCCCTATCCGAGCACCCTTAATCCAAAGATCGGAAAAACGGGAAAAGATCCCGTTACATTGGCGTCCCAACTAGAGGCCCAACTCTTTAAAATCTCAAACACGGACAAAGAAACCAAACAGAGAAGTAGCAAGCGCATTGCCGCAGCTAAAAGCAACAACATGGCAGTCTTTTCAGACGCTCAACTAAAGGAGTTCATTGCTGCGATTCAAACACAAAATGTACGAATCGGCAGTTTTAGCAACTGCACGGCACGTTTTAGGGGAGAAAGAGACCCTGTTGTCGTAGAAGCATTTATAGCCACTATAAACGTCTACAAAGACATAGAGCGTATAGATGACTCTGACGCTATTAAAGGCTTTCCACTTCTGTTGACGGACAATGCTATAACTTGGTGGCAAGGCGTGAAATTGGAAGCAAAAACTTGGCATGATGTACAAACACTCTTACGTAATGCATTTGCGCCCGCCAAACCTGCTTACCGCATTTATATAGAGGTGTTCGATCAAAAGCAAAAGCCGAAAGAGCCAACCGACGATTTTATTTGTGCTAAGAGAGCGTTACTGTCAAAGCTGCCTGAAGTCCTAAAAGAATCAATGATGCTAGACCTCGTATACGGATTACTCAATATCCATATCAGAGACGGTGTACCGCGGGAAAGTGTTACCACTTTTCACGATCTACTGGAAAGAGCCAGAGCCATTGAAATTTCTCGAGCAGAAAAGAGCACTGGCCAAGAAGAAAAAGGAAGAAACAACTTCGAAAAGAAACGTTGCTCCTTTTGTAAGAACGTAGGCCATACAATCGCTGAATGCCGAAAGAGAGAAAAACAAAATGCTCCCAGTGCATCGGTAGAAGCAAAGATCCATTGCTATAAATGTAAAGCACCAGGATTTATCCGCTCGAACTGTCCAAGTTGCAAAGACTTGCCAAAAGGACCAGATACGGTCTCATTCAACTGCATCAAAACGACCTTGTGTACAGATCTACCCACAGTTTCAATTGCCTCACATGGTGAAAAGGGTATTGCGTATTTGGATACTGCAGCTCGTACAAGCGTCGCCGGTAGAGAACTATTCTTGCATCTTCTACGAAATCGTACACAATTTAGAAAGATGCAAACATCAGTAACACTAGCCGATGGGAACGCACTAAAGCAAGATGTTCTGATTGCAGACACTTCCATTATATTTGGAAATCGGTTAAGGCCCATCCAATTTATTGCATTACCGAATGCCACAGATAACCGAACACTAATCGGAATCGACTTTTTGGAACAAAATGGAGTTATCATGGATCTCGGACAAAGAATGTGGTATTTTGCTGACCAGAAGGATAAAACATTTGAGTTTTATGACACATCTCATACAAGGTTGTCAAGAAAAAAGCAAAAAACTAATGTTGACAGCACTGCTTCCATCTTTCCGTATGTTCCATTGAAACCGATTTCCCCACTTGCTAAAACACCAACTTTTCAATCATCTCCACAAAATCAAACAAGCTCTTCCGCTTTCTTGTCTTGGTTCGAGCCCAATTCATCTCCAGAACTTACTACCACACCGAAACGGTTGAAGAAAAGTTCTGACAACGACTACTCACCAAATACAATCCAAAACATTTTTGGAGACTCACTTAGAGCAACAGATATCACTCCAGATCGGAAACAGAGGAATAAGGAAAACCTTTTTCCTGACCTCATTCGCACGCCGATGGATTTTGAAATGGATATGGATTTTATTCCCATAAATTGTCTGGACATTGAATTAAGAGACGATGAGGCTATCGATTTAAATATACCGGATAGAGGAAAACTTAATGCACTTTTGAACGAGCACAAAAGTTTATTCGACAATTGTTCAGAACCAACTCCATACGCCACCCATAAAATAAACTCTCGCGATCATAGTCCCATTGCGACTACGCCATATAGATTGTCCCCAAAGCGAAAAGAACAGAAGTCGTTCAGTACGTTAAAGAAGCTATTCACAACGGCACCAATCCTACAACAGGCTTGTGATGAGAAACCATTTTTTTTAAAAACTGATGCCAGCAATTACGCCATCGGAGCAGTATTGGTCCAGGGGGAGAAAACGGATGAGCATCCAGTTGAGAATGCCTCAAGACTTCTCACAGCAGCTGAACGTAACTACTCAACCACTGAACGCGAAGCTCTTGCCATTGTATGGGCCTAACGCAAAGAAGAATATTACCGCCAAGTTCGTTCCAAGGAGGGATGGACCCTATCTTATTATCAAGCAACTTGGAAGTAGCACGTTCCAAGTCGCTTCCGAAGAAGACCCCACTATACCGCTCGGTACATATCATGTTTCATCTCTTATGAAATATGTAAACGAAGAAGACACCAAGGTACATCCAGTTCGCACCCTACGAAGACGAGGAAGACCAAAGAATCCAACAACTTCTGCCGCATCATCGAGACGATCTCAGCGCCATAGGGGGAGAATGTAACACCAAGCAATTATGCCACTCTATATTTTTTCTTATTTCTTTATATCCGAAATAAATAAAATAAATGTTACTTGTAAGCAACACTGTTGCCATCCCCAAAATGTATATAGTATAGCAAATATAGTAATACGAAAAGTACACGAAAGGTATAGTGATACCAGGTGTTCAATAATGTGAAGTATAGCGATATGTATAAAAATATACTAATGAACACGAAAGCTATAGTAATACTAAATGTACACAGAAGGTATAGTGTAGTGATACCAGGTGTTCAACAATGTAAAGTATAGCGATATGTATAAAATATACTAATGAACACGAAAACTATAGTAATGTACATGGAAGGTGTTGTGACACCAGGTGTTCAATAATGAAAAGTATATGTATGAAATTATATAGTAATAGTAACGATGTAAGCCGGGGGAAAAAACTCTGGAATAATGAGTATAAAAGGCCGCGCAAATTTGGAATAATCCTCACTTCTTTTGAGATCGCTTCGCAACCATATCGCCGGTACACTACTGACATTTGGTATTGAAGCCCTTTCAACTAGAAGCCCGAGTTTTGATTGAGTTCCCATTGACGGAGGTACACTACCGCCTCTTTGGTTTGAGCCTAGTAGCATCCTTAATTGAGTTCCCATTGACGGAGGTACACTACCGCCTCTTTGGTTTGAACCTAGTAACTTACTTAATCCTTGGTTGAGTTGCCGCCTATTCAGAGGGGTACTGCGTTTTTCGCATATCCTGTGGTAGAGGGTAAACCAACCTATTGCGATAACCCTTGCCGTAGCTGTAAGCAGCTAATAAATAATCAAACGATTAGCACAATTCCTCTGTGTTTTACTGTCCCTGCGAAGGGATCAATTAAAGAGATTGGTGAGCCCTACCCCCTATCCGAGCACCCTTAATCCAAAGATCGGAAAAACGGGAAAAGATCCCGTTACAATCTTTAAATAAATATGGCAATCCGGAATGGCTGTGTGAAACGGCAATTTCGGCGCCGACTAATGAGATAGTTCACCATATAAACGAACACATCATATCAGACGTGGAGGGGAATGTTGTCGAATATCTCTCAGTAGACAATGTTATGGGCATTAACCTACCTTATACAGTTTCTCAACTCTTTAAAGTTAGCAGGAGTGCCTTCCCATAAGTTGAGGCTGAAAGCTGGTGTTTCAGTCGTATTAATGAGAAATCTAGATGCGACAAGGCTATGTAATGGTACACGGCTACAAATTACACATCTGGGACACAGCATTATAAAAGCTATAATTATGACTGAAGTGGCAAAAGGAGTTAATATTTTGATTCCCCGTATTCCAATAATTCCGACTGATTTGCTATTTCAGTTTAAAAGAGTGCAGTTTCCCCTGAAATCAGCATTTGCAATTAAAATAAATAAAGCTTGAGGACAGACGCGTAAAGTTGCAATTGTTCATTTAGAAAAAAAAAAAAAGTTTTTCCCGTAGGCAACACTATGTGGCATGCTCACATGTATCGAACCCGCAACGGCAAAAGATGGAAAAACTGAAAACGTCGTGTATAAAAATGGTCAGCAGAGGTACACCACAGGGTGGAGTAATCTCCTCTCTCCTCTGGAACGTGGTGGTCAATGAACTACTACTGTTGCTGGAACAGGAAGGGTTTGCTGTGACCGCCTATGCAGATGACATTGCTATTGCCGCCACAGGAAAATTTCCCAGCACTCTAAGCGACCTAATGCGGAGTGCATTACATACAGTAGAAACCTGAACGCAGTACTGTGGACTTGGGGTCAACCCCAAGAAGGCCGACCTAGTACTGTTAACAAATAAATATAAACAAATAAATATAAAATCCCGCCCTTCAACCCACCGAGGCTGAGTGGAACCCAATTAATAATCTAAGATCACTCTAAATGCCTAGGCCTAGTCCTTGACAAGAGGCTCAATTGGAAACCCAACATTCTTGATCGTGTCAAAAAAGCAACCACCGCCCTCTACAGCTGTAATAAAGTGGATGACAAGAAGTGGTCGCCCACCTTGGTTTCCAACCAAGCATTATGCACTGGCTCTATACAGCAGCACTGGATCTTCTGGGGAAAGTACAAAGATCGGCCAGTTTATATATAAGCAAAGGGATCAGATCAACCTTCTTCGTCCCTCGGGGTTGGATTCAAAGACTCTCCGGGCTGGAGCTGTGGTGTCTATTCGCTCTACATGGCCCAGCCATCTTAGGCGTTGAATAGACGCCTGACTAGACTCATGTCGCTGAACAGCCCGTAAAGTTCGTGGTCTGAGTTTATAGGCCCGAAAATCTCGCGCAAAATCCTTCTCTCGAACCGACCAAGGGCCTCCTCATCCACTTTTGATAGTGTCCATGCTTCTGCGCCGTACAACAGGACCGGGGTGATAAGGGTCTTATATAGAGTCAACTTTGTCGTTCGGGGGAGGGCTCTATTACTCAGTTGCCTCCTGAACCCAAAGAAACAGCGATTGGCAAGAGTGATTCTGCGTTTGACTTCGAAACTGATGTCGTTGTTCCAGGTCACTGCGGAGCTAAGGTAGACGAAGTCCTTAACTACCCAGAACTTATATCTGCCATTACATACGTTCTGGCCAAGACGTCGGTGGTGAGCGTCCTTTTTTGATGACAGGATATATTTAGTTTTGCCCTCGTTTACCGCCAGACCATCTTTCGCCACCTCGATCTCATTACTCGCAAACGCCTCATTGACATCTCGCTGTGATCTACCTATTATGTCAATATCGTCGGCGTATGCAAGGAGTTGCGAGGATTTTAAATAGATTGTGCCTCTTGTATTGGCCAGTGATTTTTGCACAATCATTTCCAATACGATGTTGAAGAAATCACACGACAGCGCATCGCCCTGCCAAACTCCTTTTTTTGACATCAAAACTATCGGTAAGGTGTTCACCGATTCGGATGGAGCAGCGAGCATTCTCCAAAGTCATCCTGCATAGTCTGACGAGTTTAGCAGGTATGTCAAAGTTAGACATAGCGTTGTATAGTTCGTCTCAAATTACGCTGTAGTATGCGGCTTTGAAGTCGACAAATAGGTGGTGAGTGTCGACTTGAAATTCATTGGTTTTTTTCAGGATCTGCCGTAGTGTGAAGATTTGGTCGATGGTGGACTTCCCTGGCCCGAATCCGCACTGATAAGGATCTATCAGCTTATTTACAAAAGCTTTCAGGCGTTTACACAAAACGGCAGAGAAGATTTTATAGGCGATGTTAAGCAGACTTATTCCTCTATAGTTAGCGCAATCAGAGGGGTCTCCTTTCTTGTGGATCGGGCATACGATGCTGAGACTCCATTCCTCGGGCATGGTTTCCTCTGATCATATCTTACAGATGAGCATGCTCCTAACCAGCTCATCCCCAGCTGCCTTGAAGAGCTAGCAGCTTTATTCGACTTGAACTTCGATATGGCAATCTTAACTTCGTCGAGGTCAGGGGGATAGGATTCTCTGCGGTCTCCGTCGATGTTCGGCTGCACGTGGCCTGTTTAGGGTCCTAACATTCCACGTACAAAGCCGAAGATCATTGTCCTTTTTGCGTTTTTTGCAAGGGTCGTCAACATAAATCCGGTCCGTTATATCCGAGGCTTGTGGTTGTTTCGGAGTTTGACGTTTTTTTTACGGTTACGGCTTACTAAGCCGTAGCCCAACCGACTAATTCTGTTTCTTAGCGCAGGAGGCTCGCCATTCACCCTTTCCCGTCTGCAATTCCCATAGGAAATCTCCAGATGGCACCGCGAGGAGGTGGGGATAGGACTTACTAACAGTGCCGCAAGATGTGCGAGTGCGGTGGCTCTTTTCGCTTTTTAGCAGGCCAGCATCCGTCGGATAGATGCTGCCCCTACGAGGCCTTTGCCTCGTAGTCCTTTGCCATCCAATGGATTATGCAACAAGATAATGCGCCTATTCATAATGCACGCGTTGTCAAATCGTTCATTGCAAACGAAAATGTGCAGCTTTTGGATTGGCCACCGGACCTAAATATTATTGAAAACGTCTGGGGCTGACTTACACGAAAGGTCTACGAAGGAGATCGCAAACAATACGATAGTAAAGAATCCCTTATAATGGCAGTTAAGGCTTCTTGGACCGAAATTTCATTAAAGTATTTAAAATCTTTATATGAATCCCTTAACCCTAGAAAGGTAACCTTATTTTTTAGTACGTTACAGGTAACCATTCGTAGATTCGACGAAGTGATATTTAACTTCGTTTTTAAAGAAAAGTTATTATTGTGAAGTAAAATAGTTTTTGTTTATTAGGTACTGTTTACTAAGAAAACGTAATAAAATGTCTTTTTTCTAATTCTTGAGTTTTTATTTTCGAAACAGTCTTTGGAGCCATTGTTTTTGAGATCACTTGCTTTTTAAATTTTTAATAAAAATGCGTTTTTGTTTTTTTGAAAAAAAAAAGAAGTGGGAACTCAAAGGTTTATTCACTAGTTAACAGAACACATTAAAAATAAAACACGAAAATAAAGTATTTGGTCATTTGTTGCAGAGGTCAACTTTATGCTCTTCACATGAGCATGCATTTTTGAGATGGCTAGTTTTCTTTCTTTTTGTTTTTTTTTTTTTGTGTTATTATAACTATATTTTTTAATAAAAACATGTAGGAACTTAACAGATAATTGTTGGTATAAAATAACATAATAAAAATAAACAAAATTATTTCGAGCATTTACGGTAGAGTTCAACTTTATGCTCTTTACATTTGCTTACATCACATTTATTGCACGTTGACTTAGTCATGAGTCCTTGGGTATTTGCAAATTTTTCTTGTTTTTATTTTTGTTACACTAACGTTGTGCTCCCTCAACGGTTCTTTGTTTTCGAGGGTATTTTTTTCAATACAGGATCTAATATTAGTGGGTAAAATTGGTGCTTCTAACCGTTTCGTCATCCATGGTACTACGAGTTTTCCCTCTATTATATTTACGGAAATACCTTCGCTTTATTTCGGTGCCGCTCCAAATGCGAATGAACTTAACTGCTAAAGAATAGTCCTAAGGCCAGGCGCAAATTGAGACACGTATAGCGCGTGTGAGGTGACATGACACGAGAGCCATGACGCGTACGTGCCAAATGCGTAGCGTAGTGATCCGCAAATTGAGGCGCAGGTACTCGCAGATCGAACGCATAAGAGTTCATGAGTTCAAATTCGCTTCATAGCCAAAAAAAAAAGTAAAAGTAAGTAAAGTGAATGGAAAGTGACCAGACGTACAGCTGCAGGCATAACACTCACAGTGTATGGTCAACTGAAATTCATCCTCTGCGTATGCAATATTAAAGTGTTCGAACGAATTAGTACGGACAACCAACTCGGAATTTGGTCGGCTCTCATCTTATCTAGGACAACCACCCCTGGGAGTAGTGAACGAACATCAACAATCCAAACCACTGCACTCCGTTCAGGTTGTGTGTCTATAGGCACATCATACGAGAATATATAAATAAAACCTCTTGAACCTGCGCGAGTTTCTAAAAACAAAAAAAAAAAAAAAAGTGAATTTTGTTTTCATATAGTTGGGTATCATATAGTTCTTTATGAACCCTAACTGTCTCTATTTATCTTTCTTCCGCCATTTCTCCAAAAACAAGAATCACACGCGAGAGAATGGCACGTGAAACTGTGTTTCGACTACCGCCGCGCGTCGGTCGGCTAGCGCGGATCGCGGCACGTCACACGTGTTTACCAATTTGCGCCGTTCTATTGAATTCTGTAGTTTACAAAAAAAAATGCGTCACGCTGCGCCACCTCACACGCGCTATACGTGTCTCAATTTGCGCCTGGCCTAGCTCTACTGCCCGTTTCGCATAATAAGCCAGCTCGCCTCGATCTTCGCCATTTTATGATGCCCTTGCAAGAAACACAATGTGCAGTATATTGCATTATCAACGCAATGTTGCACATAAACGGTGACCAGGAAGGCGGCCGCGACAGCCAACCCGGTCGTCACCAGTCATGGCGTTAACTTGCTTATTAAAAATCTGATCGTGATCTGAAAGCTACATAAAAGGTAACCTTCGTCGTTTCGACGAACATTTGCGCCGTTTTTCAATAAAAAATGCACTTACCCAAGCAGGTACACTACCGTACGTCCACACACTAGAAGCACTTAGAGATGGCTAGGGTTACACGAAAAGAGGATCCTATCAGTGACAGGACTAGGGAGAAAACTAAAAAAATGAAATTCATGTTCGTCGAATCGACGAAGGTTACCCTTCTAGGGTTAAAAACAAAATAACGTTTTCTATATAACGAATTTTGTACAAAACTTCTTTATAACGAAGTAGTTTTTTTGTCCCTTTAAGGTTCGTTATAAAGAAGTTTGACTGTATATGTTTCCAACTCGCCGTGTTGAACGCGTTTTTAACGTCCAGTGTTATGACGCATCAGTACAATAGTAAGGTCTGTGATACTGTTACCTTAATCGAACTACCGAAGTAGCAGATTGAAATAGCCATCAGCATAACGCAAGCTTACCGTCAAATCTGTTTTATTGTGGTTTTGCGTTGGGTTTTCACCCAGCTTAGAAAAAAAAAAAAAAAAAAAAACCAGTAATGTGGTTTCAATGTCATCACTTGTATTTTATTGCTTAACCGTATCACGAAGGTCACGCTTCAAATTTGATTTGTACGCATGCAACCACAAACCAAGTGGGGAAAAAATAAGAAAAATGCAAAAACGACCTATGCATACGTAACATAGTGGAATCCAATAATCTGAAAACTACTTTCTCTACATACCCTACCGATCTTAGATAAATCTTTAGTTCTGCATACGAATGCGAGGTTGCATTCCATCCGAATCGCGTAGTATCATAGAAGAAATATCAAAACGTTTTCTTACAATCTATCAAGCGCAAAAAAGTTCACTTGTACCTGCATCCAATGCTCTCTCGGAAATCCATAATAACCAAATCCATCGACATACATATGTATGTAGCTCCCGCGTAGATATATTCTCTTTCTTTCTTTCTGTTCGATATCCTCTTTGCGTGAGGTAAATATTTCTTCTCTTATTTAGATACTGTTTTAATTCCTTCCCGTATGCAAGCTTATTTATAGTTTTTCATTAGGCATAAGGAACAAACCAAACAACTACACATATTAGCTCTCATTCATCGATTCAGATAAAAAGATATTTTCTGAATAATAGTATTTACCAACAGCCGATAACCCGTTCATATGTGCATATGTCTCTGATATGTATCTTTTACGGCAATGGAGAATATGCACGAAAACCAGAGAAAAAGCAAACGTTTGCCAAAGATTTAGCAGTCGGAGACAGAATTTGCGGTAATTTATGAGAGCTTTAAAGTCTTCAATTGTCTGTCGAGTGAAAACTGGTTTTATAGTGAGAATTGGCGATTGAAATCGATCACTGGTTGTGGAATAATTTCAGACATTGGCAGTGACTTTATGAATTATGTATTTATGTATCTGGATATTTTGGGCGGGATTGACTTGTGTGGATGCTGTGTGTTTACCGGATATGAGTTCTTCGAACTAGGGAACTAAATAAGATGAACAGTTTCTTGAGACAGTAGGTAGTATGACGCCCGGACATAAGGACATTTTATCCGGAATTGTATTTACACATTTATGAACATTAGTACAACTGTTTTATTGAACAAAACAATCAAATTCCAGCTGTGAGATGCGTAGAAAATCAACTTTCAAACAAGCTGCTTAAGTTGCATATATAGGTCTTATTTCTACTTCTCTACTCCTAGGGTATGCCATTGACTTGCGACTATAGTAATTGTTATAATAGCGTAGAAGCAGCTTGCCTTCCAATTCGAGAAAGTTGAGGAATACTCGTAGTCCCAGAAATTAAACGAAAAGTATGGATTGTCCTATTGAAGTTCAATTGTGACAATTGAAAGGGCTCTGGCGAAAACCATCTCCCTTATCCACTGATAAACTAGTTCATATATTTTCGTTCCATTTGTAAAGTATGCTTTTGTATAAGTTGCATGTTTGAGGAGGCTAACCAGATAGTCGTTTTTTTCATATGTATGTTAGTGACGTAAGTCAACCTGATGCGGCATCTTGACTTTACCTATCCTAAAAGCATGCTGGCTATCGTCGGATGTATTGAATTTCGCACTTTGTAATATGCTGATTGTGCTTAGTTTGGACTTTACGTTGTGTGTGTTGGATTGTCTGCTAAGCTCTTCAAGGCAGCTGGAGATGACCTGGTTAGGCGCATGCAAAAGCTGATCTGTAAGATATGGTCCCCAGAAAGCATTCCCGAGGAATAAAGTCTAAGCATAGTGTGCCCGATCACAAGAAAGGAGACCCCTCTGACTGCGCCAACTTACTTACTTACTTACTTAGGTGGCACTACAGTCCGCGGTGAACCTGGGCCTCAACCAACAAGCGTCTCCAGCTGGCAGGGTCTTTGGCCAACTGTTTCCAGCGCCGCACGCCCAGTTGGTTAAGGTCTTCTTCCACATGCGTGCGCCACCGTTGATGCGGCCGTCCTCTGCCGCGCCTTCCTTCCAGGTTGGATTCGAAGACTCTTCGGGTCGGAGCTGTATTTTCCATGCGCTCTACATGGCCTAGTCACGGCATGATGAAGGGCATCTTCATCCGCTTTTGTTAAGGTCCAAGCCTCTGCGCCGTAAAGGAGGACTGGGATGATCAAGGTCTTATATAGTGCCAGCTTGGTTTTCCGAGAGATTGCTCTACTTCTCAATTGCCTCTTGAGCTCAAAGCAACGGCGGGTGGCACGAGTGATTCTGCGTTTTATCTGAGCGCTGGTGTTGTGCTGGTCATCAGTGAGCCAAGGTAGACGACGAACTCCTTGACCACTTCAAAGTTATATCCGCCCATGGTGACATTCTGGCCAATACGTCGGTGTTGCCCGTCTCTTTTAGATGAAAGCAGATATTTGGTTTTACCCTCATTAACCTTGAGAACCATCTTAGCCGCTTCTGCCTCAATACTTACAAAGGCCTCTTTGACGTCTCGCTGTGTCCGTCCAATCACGTCAGTGTCGTCGGCGTACGCAAGCAATGGCGTAGACTTGAAATAAATCGTACCTCTTGTGTTGGCCAGTGACTCTTGCACGATCTTTTCAAGCACGATGTTGAAAAAGTTGCATGACAGCGCGTCACCTTACCTAAATCCTTTTTTAACATCAAAGGTCTCGGTTTGCTCATTACCGACCTTAATGGAGCAGCGAGAATTCTCCATTGTCATCCTGCACAGTCGGACGAGTTTGGCAGGGATGTTAAAACTAGACATGGCTTTGTATAACTCCTCTCTATACACGCTGTCGTATACAGCTTTGAAATCGACGAAGAAGTGGTGAGTGTCGATTTGGTATTCCTGGGTCTTCTCCAAGATCTGCCATAGGGTAAATATTTGGTCTATCGTGGATTTACCTGGCCTGAAACCACACTAATAAGAGCCGATCAGGTTCTCCACAAGCGGCTTCAGGCGTTCACACAATACGGCAGAGAAGACCTTATATGCGATGTTAAGGAGACTTATTCCCCTATAGTTGGCGCAGTTATAGGGGACTCCTTTCTTATGGACCGGGCAAACGATGCTGAGATTCCATTCGTCGGGCATGTTTTCCTCCGAGAAGGTGCATGCTCACTGGCCGACTGCTGCGCCCGCGGCTTTGTATGTATGTATGTTAGCGTTACAGTCCATGAAGAACCTGAGCGGAGCTTCTCTCAATCACCCATGTTGTGTGTGATTTAATTTTCCCATAGGTGAAAGGGACCTACAGTTTATTGCCGGTTCCGAACGGCGAATTTCGAGGAGCTTTTCATGACAATTTTACTACAGGGGGTTTTGTCCGAACCCCGCTGAGGAGAAACCGTGAAAAATACGTTCGATGACATGGCTTAAATCTTGATATTGCTATTTTGATTTCGTCTAGGTCGGGTGGACTGAATTCTGTTACATCGTCGTCCGTTTCGAATGGCTCGCTCAGCCTGACAGCGGTATCTTGTCTATCATCACCGTTATACAGTCTGCAGAAGTGGTCTTTCCAAATCCTCAGCATCGACTGCGTCTCTACTACCAGTTCTCCATTTTCATCCCTGCAGGCCGCCGCTCTGGGCTTGTAGCCATAGCATATTCATTTTACCTCATTGTAAAACTTACGGGCGTCATTCCTGCGAAAGCATCTCTCCATCTCCTCGATCTCACGCTTTCCGTGCTCTCTTCTTTCTTCTGAAAAAGGTGTGTTCCTCTCTTCTCTGCGCCAAATACAGAGGAATAAGTCTCCTTAACATCGCCTACAAAATCTTCTCTGCCGTTTTGTGTGAACGCCTGAAGCCTTTTGTAAATAAGCTGATAGGTCCTTACCAGTGTGGATTCAGGTCTGGGAAGTCCACCATCGACCAAATCTTCACACTAGTCTACGGATTCATCGTCCAAAATGGCTAGGCCATGTAGAGCAAATGGACACCACAGATCCAGCCCGAAGAGTCTTTGAATCTAACCCCGAGGGCCGAAGATACAGGGGACGGCCGCACTTAAGATGGCGCACACAGGTGGAAAGGGACCTCAGCCAACTGGGTGTGCGGCAATGGAAAAGGCTAGCAAATGATCGTGATAGCTGGAGAGGCATGTTGATTGAGGCCCAGGTTAACCCCGAACTGTAGCGGCCGATAAGAAGAAGAAGAAACATATGTATATGTATGTAGTTTCCTGGTAGAATCGTCATCAGTCGTCATCTGCTACCGTTGCGTTCCGTTTTCCCGGAAAAATCAAGAACGTATTTATGCCCATAGTATGATAATAGTAAGTTATATTTCACTTCATTGAAGGGCTTCCTTAGCAAGTTGAGGGATCATATGTATGTACATATATAAGTGACCATGTAAGGTATCCCTGTATTCCAAGGCTAAATACAGTGCCAAGGAACACACATATCCGAGTTGTTTGCATTCAGTGTCATCTTATGTAGGTACCTACATATATTATATTTAACTAAAGGACTCGTACTATTTCTGGAACGACCGCATATGTATATACTCATACCTTAATCTTTGTTCAATGCTTACTCAAGAGCGTAGGAACCAACGAGTTTGTCGTTTATTAACTACATTCTGTTAATTTCAGGTAAAACCGGTTTGCCATTTCATTCGATTAGAAAACGGTAAAGGACTCTGTTCGTCATCAACTTTTTATAATTCACAAATTACTTCATTCCACTTTGTTTACTGTACAGTAAACACATCGTCAACTTCCCCCCCAAAAAATAAGACGGAAACTAAATATCTCCTTGCATGTTTCGTCTTCGAAATAATTTTTAAATTTCGAATGTGACCATATTCACCATAGCCCCTAGGACACAGGTAAGTCAACGCTAAATCGAAGACATTACAACCCTTAAGCGGCCTACACACGCGCTACGGATCGAATGGATCGGTTTGAAGTCATTTCGCCACACACTTGTGGATCGGTATACGTTCTTCATTTCACGCTGTTCGCCGTCGAGTAAGGATGGATCGCGGAGAAAAAATAATTTTGTTGTGTGGTGTATATATTGTGTGAAAAAAGGAAAGAAAGGATAATGAAAGAGAAACGTTCACTGTGGATGCAGGAGTGGTTTCTGATCCTAATAACTTATTCATATATAGATACATGCATTCACAAATATGTGAATGAGGGTCTCATAATTCTATTGCCTATTGCCTGCGAGTGTTTATTGCTTGTTTCATTTTATGGCCTGTTTTCATTTTATGATTCGATGTTCACAGTTTTATAACATACATTTGTGCACATACGAATCATAAATACAATCATAAACAGACTGCAGAGATGCACTCTAACAACTTCGGGTGGACGTTTCCTAGACATCGTCAACCGCGCCACACACACGCTACCGATCGCAGGAATATCAAACTCATTTGAAAACTTGCGATCTGTAGCAAACTAGCCCACACACAGGACGATCTGTTTGAATCGCAACCGATCCATTCGATCCGTAGCGCGTGTGTAGGCCGCTTTAAGGAGCCTTCTTTCATTTGAATCAATAGCAAACTGCAAACATCCCATAAATAACGTTCGGCTTCCTTTTCGGGTAAAAAATATTTCCTTGGAAAGTTACGAAAAAGGGAAATCACCACAATTCGTATGCCCGCACCTGCACGGATGTTTCATATATCCTATCGATCGTATGTGTGCGTGCGTGTTATAGCTGAGTGCCGGTGGAACAAACATTATGCGCATGTACGTGTGTACTTGAGAAGAGGGTATGCATTTAGGAATGCCTAAAGTGCAGAGAAGGATGTCGTAACGTACACTATTGCATTTGTTTGTCATTTTGTTTTCATACGACATTTATGACTAACGAAATGTTGCTTGTATGCCGAGCACACTTAGGGTGGGATAGTCATTTGTTTTTTGTTGCTTTCTCGTCTCAAGTGCAATACATAACACAGGATATTGCTCTTTTTTGTTTTTGTTTTTTATTTTATTTAACTTTTCGGCAGAGCTAAACTGAATGTGAGGTATGAGTATGTGTATGAAACCGGCTTTAATCAACACAGTCTATGGTATTGAATATCATCTTGTAAATATTTACATGAATTCGAAGACGTTGTACACTTTCACTGTTGAACCAAAATTCCGTAAATTAATGAAATTAATGTTTTATTTTAGATTTAAGACAGGAAAACATGTTTGAAAACAATGCAAAAAGTGATGCTTCTTGAGGACTACATATCCTTGACTTACTGGTGGTCGAAGTAGACTCTACGGATAAAAAATGTTTCTGATGTTGCCACTCGGCAACATACACTCCGATTTCATAAATCGGAATGTATGTACATACATATGTATGTACATATACATACATACATACGTTAAAGCGTATAAATAACCCGCAGCCATTATCCATGAATGGTACTTGCATCTCAGAAACTGAAAAGCTTTCCATCCTGGGTATGAGTGTTGCTCACAATCTTAATTGGAGCGACCATATATTCAGTGTCGCCAAGAATGCTGCGAAATGCCTAGGATTCTTATACAGATGCAAGAAATATTTCTCACCCTTAGATCTGGCTACAATCTATAAGGCGTTCATTCGCCCCAAATTAGAGTTTAACGCTCATGTCTGGTCCGGTGCTTCCAAGACCTCACTGCACCTACTAGACAGAATACAAAAACGAGCCATAAAACTGATAGGTGACTCCAGCATTACCAAAACATTAGACTCGCTGGAACACCGCAGGAATGTTACCTGCCTCTCCCTGTTTTATCGTTACTACCACCAAAAATGCTCTGATGAAATAGCCAGTTGCATTCCGCCCCTTCAACATTTCTCCCGCAATACACGTCTCTCTAGGAATGCTCACCAATATACTCTGAAGCCCGCTTTCGGACGTACTGTCAAATATAGAGAATCTTTCATTAACCGAACCACACGAATCTGGAACTCCCTGCCGGATTCGGTTTTCCCCCCTCAATGCAACATGCAAGCATTTAAGATCAATGTCCATCGGCATCTCCTCTATTCCTCTTCCTCTCTACCTTCTGCCCGCACTGTGTCACCGACATAATAAGGTTATTAGACCTTGAGTGCGCGCAAATTATTAAAAAAAAAAAAAAAAAAAAAAAAAATACATACATATACCGTCCATACATGCATTTGTATGAACATATGTATACTGGCTATATTGCGAATGTATAGTAGGCCATGAAGCCATTTAATATACTCTCGTATCTGCCTATGGTTTTGCTGCTGCAATAGTGACTGAATACGAACTAACGTTTGCAATTTTTAAACGTAAAGGATAAAGATACATGCATACATATGTATGTATGTATGCATTGACCTCAAGGAAAAGAATATCTTTTTTAGTACTTAAATGGGTTGAAGTTTCGTGTGCGATGCAAATGCCAAACGAAACAACATTAAAAATCATAAAAAAATCGGCTACACTCAGATAGACGAATAAGACGATAGCATCAACCGATCGCGTAATACAAATGTTGTCGGGGAAACCCAGATATACATAGAACAACTGCGGCCCGACTCCATAAAACGTTATCCCAAGAGCACACGATTGACTCGGGCTGCTTCGTAAATCAGATGGTACCTTTACCGTCAATCGCAGGGAAACCCTGGAGACCTTGCTTGAGCTGCACTTGTTGGTTCTACTCCCCAGTCGATGCCTTCTGACAATCAGACGAACGTCATAAGTAGTGGGCAATTGGCTCATTTATAACTCTAAGGCATCAGGCAAAGCAGGTCTTGTCTTCATCCCCAAGATTGGAAAGCCAAGCCAACAACCTAAATCCTTTCGCCCTATCAGCGTAACATCGTTCCTGCTAAAAAAATATGGAAAAACTGGTAGAGCTCCATATTAGAGGTATCTAGATAATTAGACACTATTGCATCCTAATCAGTATACTTACTTACTTATTTACTTACGTGGCGCTACAGTCCGTGGTGAACCTGGGCCTCAATCAACAAGCTTCTCCAGCTGGCACCGTCTTTGGCCAGGTGTTTCCAGCGCCGTACGCCCAGTTGGTTAAGGTCCCCTTCCACCTGCGTGCACTACCGTAGATGCGGTCGTCCTCTGCCGCGCCTTCCTTCCGGGTTGGATTCGAAGACTCTTCGGGTCGGAGCTGTATTTTCCATGCGCTCTACATGGCCTAGCCACCTTAAACGCTGTACGCGGAGACGTCGTACCAGGCCGATGTCGCTGTACAATCCGTACAGTTCTTCGTTCAATCTTCTCCTCCATACACCGTTTGAACAAACGGTACCTTAGATAGTGCGCAAAATTTTCCTCTCGAAACGACCAAGGGCATCTTCATCCGCTTTTGTTAAGGTCCGAGCCTCTGCGCTTGGTTTTCCAAGAGAGGGCTCTACTTCTCAATTGCCTCTTGAGCCCAAAGCAACAGCGGTTGGCAAGAGTGATTCTGCGTTTTATCTCAGCGCTGGTGTTGTTGTCGCCCGTCATCAGTGAGCCAAGGTAGACGAATTCCTTGACCACTTTAAAGTTATATCCGCCCACGGTGACGTTCTGGCCAATACGTCGGTGTTGCCCGTCTCTTTTAGATGAAAGTAGATATTTGGTTTTACCCTCATTAACCTTGAGACCCATCTTAGCCGCGTTTACCTCAATGCTTACATAGGTCTCACTGACGTCTCGCTGTGTCCGTCCAATCACGTCAATGTCGTCGGCGTATGACTTGAAAAATTTTCTCCGGTCGTCCGAAGATGTCGGAGGAAGAATTGCGAGACGTTAGCCAAATGTGTCAAAAAAAAAAAATGTGTCGATATATGTATATGTATGGTCGTCTGGACGTAAACACTGGTCCATTGTACTCCAGACAGGCATCCTTGTCCGGAGAAAAGTGAGGAGGAGCTTCAATGTCGTAGTGCTAAGAGATTCGGCACACACCACGTCGGCTCCAAGGTCGTCGGCACCGTGCGCGAGCAAAGGCGGGATAATCACAGAGGAAATGCTCTGCAGTATCATCCTCCTCGCAACATGCAGCACAGGTAGGCATCTCACTGATGCCAAGTACGCAGAGGTGCTTAGCAAATGTGTAGGGGCTCGTAATGACAGCCACAAGCCTTCTGCTGTCGATTCTCCTTAAAGACACACGCGCTTAATCATCTGCAACCTGGACAATCCTTCCACCTACGGTTGTGTGTATTAAACACCCAATCGTTAATGTAGGAATTTACCGTGGACGCAGGTAGACCTATAGTGGGTTCAGGTCCAGAGAAGCTCTCCTCTGAACCCATTCTGGCGAGTTCATCAGGGATTTCATTTCCTGGGATCTCAGAGTGACCTGGAATCCATAAAAGCTTTAGTGAATTTAGTCTACCAACTCTGTACAAGAAGTACTTGAGTTCAAGCACTAATTTGGAGATAGTTAGGAGGTTGCGTACGGCCTTGAGTTCGGCTTGGCTGTCACTGCAGACGCATATGCTTTTCCCCCTCCATCTGTGCTTCACAACATAGTGCATGGCCATTAGGATTGCGTATATCTCTGATTGGAAGACAGATGCATATTTTCCTAACAAGAAGTGCAGTCGGATGTCCCCAGCACTGGACCCCCGCCCAGACCTGGAGCTATCCGTGAAAATGCGAAAACTATCCTTACCAGGTTCAGTATCCGACCAGAGCCAATCCTGACGCCATGGAAACTCGACTGTGAAATTGTAACGCAGTAGGATAAGGGCGTCAATGCGTCAGAAGGCATGCCCATGAGATAGGGAGGTCGCAGGACAATTCTTGCGCAATCACACTGGTATTCCTGTGCGAGTTGTACCAGACGCCATTTCTCATCAGACGAGTCATGGCTTTCAGAGCACATCCGTATTTCTTCCAGTTTAATATCTCTGACTGAGGCAAGGGGTTCCTGAATTTTGGCGTCGTAGGACCTTTGCAACTCGATGGCCAAGATATCGGTTGGTGCATTCCAGCAATTACACGTATGTATAGCATCATCCGATACCGTCCGAAAAGCGCTGCACACTCTTAGTGCGGATAGTTGGTTGGTGGAATTTACTCTTCTTGAGTGGGACTTAATTTTCATCCCCTTTGCCCATATTGGTGCCGCGTACATAATTATTGACTGCGCCACTCCTGCCAAACTAGTCTTATTTGCGAGAGCACCGTGGCGCAGTGGGTAGTGTGTTGGCCTCTGACGCCGATGACACGGGATCGAATCCCGACACAGCCATGTCATCGAACGTGTTTTCACGGTTCGGGGTTCTGACAAAATTGTCATGAAAAGCTTCTCGAAATTCGCCGTTCGGAACCGGCAATAAACTGTAGGTTCCTTTCACCTATGGGAAAGTTAAATCACACACAACATGGGTAATTGAGAGAAGCTCGGCTCAGGTCCTTCATGGACTGTAACGCCAACATACATACATTTGCTACCTGGGTCCTCCGATGTTTGTCATTATTCTGGCTAAGGCAGCACTCACCTGAGCTGCTTTATCGCACTTTATTTCAAGGTGTTCCTTGTAGCTGAGTCTAGCATCATTGTGTCCGACTTCCCCTTGCTCTCTTAGAGCATCTCTAACATGATAATACCACTGCTTGTCAGTGAGATAGATTGTAATCAAGTTGGTTCTTATCAAGATGAATTTATACTGGTTCGCGGAGCCACACCGCCCCAGTGCTCTAATGGATAAGACATCGGCCTCCTATGTTGGGGATTGTGGGCTCGAGTCCCATCTGGGGTAATAAATGTCATGGTTATACATTCTTCACTTGCCTGAATTTTCCACTATGGCCCCATGCTCCTATGTATTATTTCCATACGAGTAATACAATTAATTCCGCTTTAATTATTATTATTATTATAAATTGATTACTCACCATTGGCAATGAAAGAGCAATCACCCTACATCCGATCGAATTTGTGCTAACGAATTAGCATTAGAGGAAAACTGTGAGACGAATGTCTGAATGGTGGTTGATGCCAGCATAGATACTTGTTGGAACTTTGACACTGTTGTGTTGTGCGCCTCTTTAGCTCAGTGGCAGAGCACTGGTCTTGTAAACCAGGGGTCGTGAGTTCAATCCTCACAGGAGGCAATCGGACTTCTTTTTTTTTTTTTTAATTTTTTTTTTTGTATTTTGATTCCAATTATTATGTAATACTAGCTGACCCGCACGGTTTCGCCCTCGTCTCTATGTACTAACTATACATCGCTGACTACAAACTGGATTTTCCATATAATTAGCTTCAGTTGGCGTATTGAACATAGAATGAGCTGTATTACCCCCAGTTTTGCTGCGATTTCTGATGACAACAGGAGTTCCGCGACATCGCGGTTGAAATTTTCCATAATGAAGTTAAGAATGCTTCTCGTAGGAGCCAAGTTGATCCCCTCAAGAGTCATAACTTCGCTGAGAAGGATACGCTTCCTGAGATAGCAGAGAGCAGCACACTAACACAGTATGTGTTTCGCCGTCTCTTCCTCCTCGAGAGCGAGTCGACACTCAGTTTCAGACGAGAGGCTAATTTTGTTAAGATGGTATCTCCGACCGCAGTGTCCTGTCAGATAGCTGACCAGTCTTCTGATACCCACTCTATTTAGTTTGAGTATGTCAATAGAGTGTTTGTTTAGGGGCCGCATAAGTCGTTTCGATTGACAGAGTCCCCGAACGCTGTTTCTAAAGGACATAAGTTGCGATTTTTCCCACTTGTCTAAGAAGAAATTGATCTTAGACTTGGGAGTGCCGCAGAATGGTCCGGACCTACGTATTTATCGCTGGAACCTTTCCTGGCGAGTTGGCCGGCAATTTCATTGCCCTTAATACCTTTGTTTCTTTTGGCGAGGTCTTGTAGGGCATTATGGCATTCCTTGATGGTTTTTGAGTTCGTGCTATACGAACCCAGCGCTTGGCTATCAGGGAGTATGTTGATGGTTGCCAGTCTCAAGATTTAGATTGACGCATGTTAGGATGGCATGCAACTCTGCTTGAAAGATGCTGGGACTCGTTTCCAGCGCCTTCGAGATTTTGCGATTTGGTCCAAAGATGCCGGCGCCAAAGCCAGAAGCCATATTAGAGCGATCCGTATACCACCTAAGGCCTTTGACATTGAGCAAGGGATCACTGTTTGTCTATGCTAAGCGATTTGGGATGAATATCCAAATCTCTTGTCAAAAGTGAAGGTGTGTGGCAATGCGTCCGAGACCGTGGTAATCATATCCAGCTTGGGAAGGTGTTGTAATATGGACATGTGGCCCTCGGGTCTACATGGCATATTTGTTCCCGAACAAAGAGGTCTGATTGCACTGCGTAATGCCGCCTTTTTGAAAAAAAAGGTGCAGGGAAATGAGTCCAATGAGTGCTTCTTGGGCTGCCGTGGGGCAGATTGGCATAGCGCCTATAATGCCGAGACACGCTAGTTGAAGCTTAACAATTGTAGTTTTTTGCTCAACTTTTGTCCACCGTACGGTGGATCCGTAGGTGACGATAGGTCCTACTATCGAGGTGTATAACCGGTCGACTACCCCAGGTTTTACCGTAAGTGCGTCGACAGGCCCACATGACCTTAGTCGCTTTCATTAATTTAGTCAGAGACAAATTGAAGCGCAAGCTGCATGCGCTCACAGGCAGTGGTTTCGCACTTGCCCGTAACAATGACTACTAGGTCATCAGTATATCCGATGACCTCGCAGCCGCGAGTGGTTAGCTTACGTAGTAGGTCATCGATGACTATCGACCAGAGCAGTGGTGAGAGGACTCCTCCTTGTGGCTGACTCCGCATGTGGCTGATATGATACGGCTATTTAGCATTGCCCTAATCCAGTGATTAGTGGGATGGTCCACACCCCTGCAGGATAGTGATCGAATCATAGCTAGTATTATCGAAGGCTCCCTCTATATCGAGGAAGGCGCAAATTGCGATCTCCTTGTGTGTGAAGCTGTCTTCAATACACGTCACCAGATGGTGTAGCGCATTTTCAGTAGATCGCTCTTTGCGATATGCATACTGGTTGGGATGCAGAGGTGTCCGATTCTCCAAGATACCTCTAATATGGAGCGCTATCATGTTCTCCATTGTTTTTAGAAAGAACGAAGTCAAATTGGTAGGACGATAAGGTGGCTCACTTGGCTTTGCAATCTTGGGGATGAAGACAAGATTGACCTCTCTCCAGATTCGGGGTATGTATCCCAAAGGACCAAGCAAGACCTAAAAAGAACTATCAGTGGTGATAAAATTGTGTTCTAGCCTTTCTGTAAGATGGCAGGAAAGACACCGTCTTTGCCTGGAGCCTTATAGGGTTTAAAAGAACCAATTGCCCATTTAACCCTATTAGGGCTAAAAAGCCTGCCAGAAAGGCTATTTGTTCTACTGTCGATGCTATTTATGACGTTCGTTTGATCGTCAGAGGACGTCGAATGGGGAGTAGAACCAGGGAAGTGCACCTCGAGCAAAGTCTCCAGGGTTTCCCTGCGATTGACGGTAAAGGTGCAGTCTGATTTGCGAAGAGTCCATTTGTGCGCTCTTGAGATAGCGCCTTATGGAGTCGAGCCGCAGTTGGAAGCCACGTTACATAGGTGAGGGGAAAATACTCCACCTTGTGGTGTACCTCTGCTGACCATTCTAGTTGAAACGGCATAAGCGAAGTTGGCTTTGACGACTCCATGTGTTAGCAGTTGTCATACTAGTTTTATCACTGATCCCATTACACCCAGATCAGTCAGCGCTTCGGTTCAACATTGTTAAAGCCGCCCGCAACATCGCCAAAGGACACTAGTGTGTATTCCTTGTGTACCAATGACCTTTCTATGGTACTAACTAGTGAGTGGAGTGCTGTTTCCACCGATTTGCCTTTGTTGTAGGCATGTTGGTTCTCCGACAGCTATAGCTGTGATTATAAAATCTACTCTAGAGTTTTTAGTAGAAAAGAAGTAAGCCTAATAAGCCTCAAGTCATTAGCATACGTATGGGAGCTCCGCTGGTATGATCCCATCCGGTCCTCGAGACTTGTATGGCTCAAAGCTTTTTAGGACAATATTACTAGTTACTAGGCTTCGATTTCGCTCGAAGGATACTCTCGGCTAGACGACTGGTGGAAGTGTCATAGCCGAGTCACTACTGCCCGGAAAGTGTGTATTCAGAAGAAGTTCCAGGGCTACCGTGCATATAAGGGGCCGAGGCCAGAATCTTCCTTATTCTTGAAGCTTCGGAGGTCGCCTTGATGTTCTCACAGTAGTTCTTCCACGATTGCCTTTTGGCATTCCTGGTCGCTGCTTTGAATGATTTAAGTCCTTCCTTATAGGAGTCCAATCCTCTTTCAAGCGAGTAGATTTTGCTTTGTTGAAGAGCTTTCTGCTCTCTTTTCTAAGAGAGACTATCTCCTTATTCCACTAGGACGGTTTGGGCTTACCTGTGGGGGTGCTTATCGCACAAGATTTGGATTGTGCTCTGTTGTGAGTTCCTGTCAGCTCATTTACTAAGTTGTTTAGTTCTGCAGAGTTACATGGAAAGGTAGGAGGCTATGTCCCAAAGTAGGGCTTAATAGGTCCTGTATTTTTACCAGTCCGTTCTCTTGTAGTTCCTGGAAGGAGTTAGGGCACTGGCATGGCTGGCTATATTGAATTTAATATAGCAATGGTCAGAGAAGGACTTTCCTTGACTTTGTCAACAATGTCCTGCGATGCAAAAATTACATCTAGAACTTCTTATCTGAAGAGGTTTGTATGTAACAAATAATTAAACAGTGACTCACCTCGATCGTTGATGCCCCATATCGTGTGGTGTGCATTTGCGTCACGCCCTATAACAAGTCCGAAAGGCTCTCCGGTATGCCTACGCCGAGCACCCCAGCTCAAGGATATTGAGGAGTCTAGGGACAAACATAAAATACGGGCCTTTTATAAAAAGCTAAAAGCCTTGTAGGAGGCTTCAAGAAAGACTGCCAGGCTCTTCGAAATTTCGGGAAGCTGGACGATAAGCAGGACGGCGGAGCTGATTTGGGTTCTTTCGAAAGTAAAACTCTGCGCCGGATACTTGGTCTTGTCTGTGAGGATGGTAAATGGAGAAGAAGACACTACGAGCGAACTCTACCAGCTGTATGAAGATGTGGGTATGGTCCGGAAGGCAAGGATCCGTCGACTACATTGGCTCGATTGCGAGCCTCTTGGCTCGAGAAAAAGAGGAAGACCGAACCTCTGGTATAAAGACCAAGTATTCGCGGATGCAAGACAATAGATCCTCCATGGATTGCTGGCCTGATAAGTAAGTAAGATTTTCGAATAAATGTTGCAATTCGACGATATTCTCACGCGTAGCGTGGCAAGTTTCATCAACTGGGACCAAAAATTATTCGTTACCATTGCACGGTATCGCGCATAATTGACGGAAATGGTATGTTCGTCCTCATTTTTTAACAAATAAGTCTTGATACTTCTTGCTTGCTAGGCGTCCTATTCAACGAGAAATGCACCTCATCGCCAAAGGAAATTGGTTATCAATTGCCCGGTAATGTAAGAGCCAATCGGTGGAAGCACGACGCGAATGATTGTCAGTAGACTTGAGCTCACGTGTTAAGTCTTTGTACTTAATTCGCAACAAACTGGTGCTTAAAGTGAATAATTCAACTGATCAACCCGTTGTTGATTGCTTCGGATCATCTTTCGTACTGTGCGAATAGTTGTTGGCTTGCCAGATTTAGTACACAGAACCCACAACGACGAATTCATATATCAAACCACCCATGTCATTTGCGTGGTTATGGCGACTACTTAGTGCGCAAAACGTGTCTTGCAAATATTTACCATTTTTGTAGTACTTTTGAATATCTTTGATGCGGTCATCAATCGGATACGACTCCATAGCGGTAAATGGCAAACACTCCACTAACGAAATACAGTGAAACCTCCCACTGCGACACCTCCCTTAGGCGAGGCTGGCCAAATTTTATTTGATCTACAGACCAGATTTCAAAACAAATCCGCTTTTTCTAAAACTTACTTACTTAGGTGGCACTACAGTCCGTGGTGAACCTTCCGGGGTGGATTCGAAGACTCTTTGGTTCGGAGCTGTATTTTCTATTCGCTCTATATGGCCTAGCCACCTTAGACGTTATATCCGTAGACGTCATACCAGGCCGATGTCGCTGTACAACTCGTACAGTTCTTCGTTATATCTTCTCCTCCATACACCGTTTGAACAAACGGGACAGTATATAGTACGCAGAATTTTCCTCTCGAAAACGACCAAGGGCATCTTCATCCGCTTTTATTAAGGTCCAAGCCTCTGCGCCGTACAGGAGGACTGGGATGATTAAGGTCTTACATAGTGTCACCTTGGTTTTCTGAGAGAGCTCTCTACTTCTCAATTGCCTCTTGAGCCCAAAGAAACAGCGGTTGGCAACAGCTGGTGTTGTTGTCGCCGGTCAACAGTGAGCCAAGGTAGACGAATTCCTTGACCACTTCAAATTTATATCTGCCCATGGATGAAAGCAGATATTTGGTTTTACCCTCATTAACCTTGAGACCCATCTTAGCCGCTTCTACCTCAATGCTTACAAAGGCCTCATTGACGTCTCGCTGTGTCCGTCCAATCACGTCAATGTCGTGGGCGTACGCAAGCAATTGCGTAGACTTGAAATAAATCGTACCTCTTGTGTTGGCCAGTGACTCTTGCACGATCTTTTCAAGCACGATGTTGAAAAAGTTGCACGACAGCGCGTCGCCCTGCCTAAATCCTTTTTTAACATCAAAGGTCTCGGTTTGCTCGTTGCCGACCTTAATGGAGCAGCGAGAATTCTCCATTGTTATCCTGCACAGTCGGATGAGTTTGACAGGGATGTTAAAACTAGACATGGCTTTGTATAACTCATCTCTATACACGCTGTCATATGCAGCCTTGAAATCGGCAAAGAGGTGGTGAGTGTCGATTTGGTATTCCTGGGTCTTCTCCAAGATCTGCCGTAGCGTAAATATTTGGTCTATTGTGGATTTACCTGGCCTGAAACCACACTGATAAGAGCCGATCAGGTTATCCACAAACGGTTTCAGGCGTTCACACAATACGGCAGAGAAGATATTATATGCGATGTTAAGGAGACTTATTCCCCTATAGTTGGCGCAGTTATAGGGGTCTTTCTTATGGACCGGTCAAACGATGCTGAGATTCCATTCAGCAGATCGGGCATGCTTTCCTCCGACCATACCTTGCAAATGAGATGGTGCATGCACCTTACCAGCTCATCTCCAGCCGCCTTAAGGGAGCTCAGCAGACAGGCCGTCTGCGCCCGCGGCTTTATTAGACTTAAGTCTTGATATCGCTGTTTTGATTTCGTCTAGGTCGGGTGGATGGAATTCTCTTACATCGTCGTTCATTACGAATGGCTCATTCTGCCTGACAGCGGTATATTGTCTATCATCGCCGTTATACAGTCTGCAGAAGTGGTCTTTCCAAACCCTTAGCATCGACTACCAGTTCTCCGTTTTCATCCCTGCAGGCCCCCGCTCTGGCTTTGTAGCCATGGCATGTTCGTTTTACCTTATTGTAAAACTTACGGGCGTCATTCCTGCGGAAACATCCCTCCATCTCCTCGATCTCACGCTTTCCGTGCTCTGTCTTCTTTAGGCAATGTACTGCTTCAGTAATTGCAACAGTTCAGCCTGAAATATTGTTGATTCACTACAGTTCATTGCGAACCTGAGCCTCCTTTAAAAAACCTCTTCAACTGGCACGGTCTTTCGCCAGCAGTCTCCAGCGCCGCACGCCTAGTTGGTTGAAGTCCTCTTCCACTTGCGTGCGCCACCTTCCGGGCCGGAGCTTCGATTTCCATTCGCTCTACATGACCTAGCCATCTTAGTCGTTGGATTCGCTGTATAGTGCGTACAATTCACTATTCAATCTTTTCCTTCACCGAAAATCCTACGGAGAATTGTTCTCTCAAAACGACCAAGGGCCTTCTCATCCGCTTTTGATAGGGTCCATGTCTCTGTGCCATAAAGAAGGACCGGGATGATAAGGCTCTGCTTCAAATGTTCCAGCACCACCTGGGATAAGCCCTTGGTTTAATGATGAGTGCAGACAGGTACATGCAGAAAAACAGATTGCATACACGGCTAAGCTGCATCGACGAACGAGAGCTGCTCGTGAGCTTTATGAGCGGGAAAAAAGGGAGGAGCATGCGATTTTTAGAAGAAAAAGAAGGAACACGAGAAGCGCGCGATCGAGGAGATGGAGAGATGTTATCGCAGAAACGACGTTCAAAAGTTTTACCAAAGAGCAAAACGAATATGCCATGGTTATAATGCCAGAGCGGAAGCCTGTAGGGATGAACACGGACATCTCGTAGTTGAATCACAGTCGATGCTAAAAATGTGGAAAGACTATTTTCGCGGTCTGTGTAACGGAGAAGGTGGTTAAGATGCCGCTGTCAGGCAGAACGCACCATCACACTGGACCAAGATGAGAGGGAATTCCGTCCACCCGATTTAGACGAGCTTAAGATAGCGATATCAAAACTGAAGTCTAATAAAGCTGCTGGCACAGACGGCCTGCCTGTTGAGCTGTTTAAAGCGGTGGGAGATGAGTTAGTCGGGAACATGCACCAGCTCATCTGTAAGATATGGTCGGAAGAAAGCATGGCTCGGAATTCTCTGTTATCATCGTCCGTTGTAAATATGTCATTCTGCCTGCCAGCGGGATGTGTTTCGTCATCGCCGTTGTACAACCTTTATACAACCCTTAAATTTTCTTCTTTGGTGGCGTTACAGCCCATGAAGGACCAGAGCCAAGCTTCCCTTCAATCACCCATGTTGTGTGTGATTCTATTTTTCACACAGGTGAAAGGGACCTACAGTTTAATGCCGATTCCGAACGGCGTGAATCGAGAAGCTTTTTCTAGGCAAGTTATACTACGGGGGGTTTTGCCAGTACCCCGCCGAGGAGGGACGCCGCGAAATAAACATTCGATGGCGTTGGTGTTATCGGGATCCGAACTCGCTCATCGTGCGTCAGAGTCCAACACACTAACTACTGCGCCACAATCCTAAAATAGGTAGAATTAAATTAATTTAGCTGAGTTCAATTATGTGACCAGCTGAACTCATAAATTCTCTACGTCAAAATATTCATATTCTCTATTTATACTTGGACTTCCATTTACATATGATCATATGTAATATGTAACAAGTATATGGACAACATTTATATAGAGGTATTGTATCGATATTCTTTTCTTAGCCACAACTCCCTAGGATTCCAGCCTGATCAACAAGCTCTTTACATATACGATATTTAAAAAGTGATTGAGGAGCTTTGACTTTCTGTGAAATGGCAAATCAAATAGTTGGATGTTTCTGTTGATCGTTATAAGATCTATTTATTTTTTAATGTATCTCTTCAACGAAACACATATGTATACACACGCTCGTATAGTCTACCAATTCAGTAGACAGTTTGCTTGTCATTACCTCAAAGTTATCTATTGTAAGAGGCTTTAGAAGACTGACTTTCTGGCGTGTCTGTTGAAAATTACTACCGATTTATTGATCGTTATATTCGTTCATTCGTATAGGAATTTCGTTGGAAAACTCAAAACATCGGAAATATGTAATCTCTTTTAATTTCCAAATTTCCAATTCCCCACTATCCAGCCGGAGAAGAGTAATGTCGCAACGAATTTTAGAAGAGAACACCTACCCACCCGTCCAATCAGATTCAACTAAAGCAACATTTCATTTTCCGTCGCAGAAGAGTGAGCCCAATCACCAAGAGAGAGTACGTTTTACACAGACTCAAACTCACAATGGAATGAACTCACTCCGAACTACCAGGCAATCATAGCGCTAGAAAAGCGAATCTATCCCGAGGATTACCAACGGTGTATTGTATTTTTCCGCCAATGTACTTGCATATTCGCTCATACTTTTTATCTTTGCTGTACGAATTCGAGAAGTATCTCAAATTCCAGAGTAATATCTCTTTGTCGAGATTTCTCCTTTCCAGCACGGTTGCAAAGTACGAAAACGTACGAGTGCAAAAGTACCAAATATTTCTTAAACAAAAAAAAGACATCCGACTCTCATACGTTCATCAAGAAATCAGAAAGTGTTGCTGGTAGTCGAGAATCTTATTCCGAAACGAAATTAGATGGATGATGCGCTCTTGTGGGAGTATGTAGGAAGATGTCCAACAGATGTACTGAGGTCTAGATCGAAGAACGCAGGCACACATGTACCTGTGCTTTCTCATCGAAAGGGCGCAAAACAAATTCTTTTTCCGCCAATTCATTGGAAATTCATGGGAAAACCATTTATTGCGAGGGAAAACAAAATCTGCTTGCCGTGGAACTAGTGACAACAATTGCTATGTTGTTGTGGCCGACTATGGATGCATATACATAGTTGACCCATATAGAGGCACAGAATGTGCATAACCACAGTGCTATTCATCTAAGAGTAAAAGTAGTTGGCTTTTGTGTGGCCTGTATTTTGACCCAAATGCTGTTGTTGCTGTTGTGTTTGGCTTGGTTTGCAATCATTTATGGTTACTGGTCGTATTCGCTCTGTTCGGAATGCCCTCTCTAGCTTGTCGTGTTTTATTTTTTGTTTTTTAGTTTTTCATTTCGCTGTACTGATGACTGACTGTTTTGTTATTTAAGTTAGATTGAAGCTTAGCTAAGATATGGAAAAGAAAATGAAATATGTAATTGTGTAATTGTAAAATGCTAACTCAAGAAAATTGAGTAACTTCCATGCTTACTTACTTAGGTGGCGCTACAGTCCGTGGGGAACCTGGGCCTCAACCAAAAAGCGCCTCCAGCTGGCACGGTCTTTGGCCAGCTGTTTCCAGCGCCGCACGGTCTTTGGCCAGCTGTTTCCAGCGCCGCACGCCCAGTTGGTTAAGGTCCCCTTCCACCTGCGTGCGCCACCGTAGATGCGGTCGTCCTCTGCCGCACCTTTCTTACGGGGCGGATTCGAAGACTCTTCGGGTCGGAGCTGTATCCATGCGCTCTACATGGCCTAGCCACCTTAGACGCTGTATCCGGAGACGTCGTACCAGGCCGATGTCGCTGTACAATCCGTACAGTTCTTCGTTAAATCTTCTCCTCCATACACCGTTTAAACAAACGGGACCGTAGATAGTGCGCATAATTTTCCTCTCGAAACGACCAAGGACATATTCATCCGCTTTTGTTAAGGTCCAAGCCTCTGCACTTGGTTTTCCAAGAGAGGGCTTTACTTCTCAATTGCCTCTTGAGCCCAAAGCAACAGCGGTTGCCAAAAGTGATTTTGCGTTTTATCTCAGCACTGGTGTTGTTGCCGCCGGTTCTGGCCAATATGTCGGTGTTGCTCGTCTCTTTTAGATGAAAGTAGATATTTGGTTTTACCCTCATTAAACTTGAGACCCATCTTAGTCGCTTTTACCTTAATGCTTACAAAGGTCCCACTGACGTCTCGCTGTGTCCGTCCAATCACGTTAATGTCGTCGGCGTACGCAAGCATTTGCGAGATTTGAAATAAATCGTACCTCTTGTGTTGGCCAGTGACTCTTGCATGATCTTTTCAAGCTTACTTACTTACTTAGGTGGCGCTACAGTCCGTGGTGAACCTGGGCCTCAACCAACAAGCGTCTCCAGCCGGCACGGTCTTTGGCCAGCTGTTTCCAGTGCCGCACGCCCAGTTGGTTGAGGTCCCTTTCCACCTGCGTGCACCACCGCTGAGGCGGCCGTCCTCTGCCGCGCCTTCCTTCCGGAGTGGATTCGAAGACTTTTCGGTTCGGAGCTGTATCTTCCATGCGCTCTACATGGCCTAGCCACCTTAGACGCTGTATCCGTAGACGTCGTACCAGGCCGATGTCGCTGTACAACCCGTACAGTTCTTCGTTATATCTTCTCCTCCATACACCGTTTGAACAAACGGGACCGTAGATAGTGCGCAGAATTTTCCTCTCGAAACGACCAAGGGCATCTTCATCCGCTTTTGTTAAGGTCCAAGCCTCTGCGCCGTAAAGGAGGACTGGGATGATTAAGGTCTTGTATAGTGTCACCTTGGTTTTCCGAGAGAGGGCTCTACTTCTCAATTGCCTCTTGAGCCCAAAGAAACAGCGGTTGGCAAGAGTGATTCTGCGTTTTATCTCAGCGCTGGTGTTGTTGTCGCTGGTAATCAGTGAGCCAAGGTAGACGAATTCCTTGACCACTTCAAAGTTATATCCGCCCATGGTGACGTTCTGGCCAATACGTCGGTGTTGTCCGTCTCTTTTAGATGAGAGCAGATATTTGGTTTTACCCTCATTAACCTTGAGACCCATCTTAGCCGCTTCTCCCTCAATGCTCACAAAAGCCTCATTGACGTCTTGCTGTTTTCGTCCAATTACGTCAATATCGTCGGCGTACGCAAGCAATTGCGTAGACTTGAAATAGATCGTACCTCTTGTGTTGGCCAGTGACTCTTGCACAATCTTTTCAAGCACGATGTTGAAAAAGTTGCACGACAGCGCGTCGCCCTGCCTAAATCCTTTTTTAACATCAAAGGTCTCGGTATGCTCATTACCGACCTTAATGGAGCAACGAGAATTATCCATTGTCATCCTGCACAGTCGGACGAGTTTGACAGGGATGTTAAAACTAGACATGGCTTTGTACAGCTCGTCTCTATATACGCTGTCATACGCGGCCTGGAAATCGACGAAGAGGTCTTGAGTGTCGATTTGGTATTCCTGGGTCTTCTCCAAGATCTGCCGTAGCGTAAATATTTGGTCTATTGTGGATTTACCTGGCCTGAAACCACACCGATCAGGCTATCCACAAACGGTTTCAGGCGTTCACACAATACGGCAGAGAAGATCTTATATGCGATGTTAAGGAGACTTATTCCCCTATAGTTGGCGCAGTTATAGGGGTCTCCTTTCTTATGGACCGGGCAAACGATGCTGAGATTCCATTCGTCGGGCATGCTTTCCTCCGGCCATACCTTGCAGATGAGATGGTGCATGCACCTTACCAGCTCATCTCCAGCCGCCTTAAAAAGCTCAGCAGACAGGCCGTCTGCGCCAGCGGCTTTATTAGACTTAAGTCTTGATATCGCTATTTTGACTTCGTCTAGGTCGGGTGGACCGAATTCTGTTACTTCGTGGTCCATTGCGAATGGCTCGTTCTGCCTGACAGCGGTATCTTGTCTATCATCGCCGTTATAAAGTCTGCAGAAGTGGTCTTTCCAAATCCTCAGCATCGACTGCGACTCTACTACCAGTTCTCCATTTTCATCCCTGCAGGCCGCCACTCTGGCTTTGTAGCCATGGCATGTTCGTTTTACCTTGTTGTAAAATTTACGGGCGTCATTCCTGCGGAAGCATCTCTCCATCTCCTCGATTTCACGCTTTCCGTGCTCTCTCTTCTTTCTTCTGAAAAGCGTGTGTTCCTCTCTTCTCTTCTGCTCATAGATTTCGGGAGCAGCTCTCGTCCGTCGTTGCAGCACGGCCTTATATGCCTCTTGTTTTGCTGCATGGGCTTGTTCGCATTGTTCATCGAACCAGGGGTTTCTAGGTGGTGGCTGTTTGAAACCCAGCACCTCTGAGGCAGCATCTCTGACGGCGCTCTGGCAATGAGCCCATTCCTGCTCTATTGTTTGTGCTGCTCTGGGCGGATTTTGAGAGAGCTTTGAGGAGACACGATCGGCAAAGATTCTGGCAGTCTCTTGCGATTGTAGCTTTCCAACGTCAAACTTACGTTGTCCTACTCGACTCCTAAGCATTCTTGATATCCTCATTCGTACCTTGGCTACAACAAGGTAGTGGTCCGAGTCGATGTTGGCCCCTCGGAAGGTTCGTACGTCGAGAATACAGGAGGAGTGTCTGGCGTCGATCGCAATATGATCAATCTGGTTGGTGGTCGATTGATCACAAGACCGCCAGGTACCCTTGTGGATGTTGAGATGGGGGAATCGCGTGCTTGCTACAAGGAGGTTACGCCCCGCTAGGAAATCGATTAGCCTTAATCCGTTGTCGGATGTGGTGTTATGGAGGCTATGCTTTCCTATGATCGACTCAATTATGTCCTCCTTGCCCAGTTTTGCATTAAAATCTCCTAGGACTATTTTTGTGTCGTAGCTGGGACATTGGGCATATGTTCTGTCTAGGAGATCGTAGAATTCTTCTTTGAGTCGATCGTCCTTTTCTTCCGTTGGGGCGTGAGCGCATATTAAGCTAATGTTTCCAAATTTAGCTTTGATGCGGATTGTTATGAGGCGTTCGCTTACATCTCGGAAGCTTAAGACTTTTTGTCGGAGTCTTCCTCTAATAACGAATCCGCACCCGAATAGGCGCTGTTTGTTCTCCTTGTAGCAGTTCCCGTAGTAGATGTCGCAGTTTTTCATCCGTTTTTTGCCTGGTCCATCCCATCGCACTTCTTGGAGTGCGGTTATATCTGCTTTATAGCAGTTGAGGGTTTGCTCCAATTGATCGCCTGCACCCGGTCTGTTAAGGGACCTCACATTCCAGGTGCAGACTCTCAAGTCCGTTAGTCGTTTGCAGGGGTCGTCAGCTTTGTATCCGTCCGTATCCGAGGCTTGTTGTCGTTTCGGAACAAGTGGGTTTTTACGTGATAGGGATGTTACCCCTAAGCACAACCCCCAACCTGGAGGGCCAGGTTCCTCTTTCCCCAGGAACAAGGGTTGGGTCGCTGCACACATTGGTTCACTACCTGGCGGGTGCCAGGGTAGCTATCCAGGGGGGCCACGCGGAGGCTGTGTGTCAACTTGGATTGAACAGGGACAGAGATCGAAGCTGGCGTTTGCCATGTTAAACGCGATCAACTTCTTTGCTCTGTTTGCTCGCTCCTTCCCTCCCTTTCAAGCACGATGTTGAAAAAGTTGCATGACAGCGCGTCACCTTGCCTAAATCCTTTTTTAACATCAAAGGTCTCAGTTTGCTCATTACCGACCTTAATGGAGCAGCGAGAATTCTCCATTGTCATCCTGCACAGTCGGACGAATTTGGCAGGGATGTTAAAACTAGACATGGCTTTGTATAGATCATCTCTATACACGCTGTCATATGCAGCCTTGAAATCGACGAAGAGGTGGTGAGTGTCGATTTGATATTCTTGCGTCTTCTCCAACATCTGTCGTAGCGTAAATATGTGGATTTGGCCTGAAACCACACTGATAAGAGCCGATCAGGTTATCCACAAACGGTTTCAGGCATTCGCACAATATGGCAAAGAAGATCTTATATGCGATGTTAAGGAGACTTATTCCCTTATAGTTGGCGCAGTTATAGGGGTCTCCTTTCTTATGGACCGGGCAAGCGATGCTGAGATTCATCGCCGTTATACAGTCTGCAAAAGTGGTCCTTCCAAACCCTCAGCATCGACTACCAGTTCTCCGTTTTCATCCCTGCAGGCCGCCGCTCTGGCTTTGTAGCCATGGCATGTTCGTTTTACCTTATCGTAAAACTTATGGGCGTCATTCCTGCGGAAGCATCTCTCCATCTCCTCGATGTCCCTCTCTTCTCTTCTGCTCATAGATTTCGCGAGCAGCTCTCGTCCGTCGTTGACTTTATATGCCTCTTGTTTTGCTGCATGGGCTTTGTTCGCTTTGTTCATCGAACCAGGGGTTTCCATGTGGTGGCGGTTTGAAACCCAGCACCTCTGAGGCAGCGTCTCTTACGGCGCTCAAGCAACGCGCCCATTCCTGCTCTATTTGGGTAACTATGGGATTGTTGTAATACTAGAGTTGTTTTTTGATATTTTATATTTTATTCTTAGCTTTATTGTCTTACTAAAAAGATATGTTTTTTTTTGTTTTTTTGCTTCATTTCAGGTATTCATCAACATTCTTGTTTTTGGGTTTCGAAATAAAGTAATACGACTCAAGAAATTAAAGTAATAAACCCACGAATGGTGAGCTGTAGCAAGTAGAATGTACATCATCATCGGCTGTCGAGCGAAAGGTGTGTAGTTCAAAGTCTGTCCATAGCCAAGAAATACAATTCCTATACGAAAAAATTGTGCAACACGGGTTGTGATTGGGAAATGAGTAAACAACTTATGAAGGCATAGCACTACAGGGTGGAGTACTCTCCCCTCTCCTCTGGAACGTGGTGGTCAACGAACTACTGCGGAAGCTTGAACAGGAAGGGTACGCTGTGACCGCTTATGCAGATGACATTGCTATTGCCGCCACAGGTAAATTTCCCAACACTCTATGCGACCTTATGCAGAGTGTATTTCATACAGTAGAAACCTGGACGCAGTACTATGGACTTGGGGTGAACCCTAAGGAGGCCGATCTAGTACTCTTTTCTAACAAATATAAAATTCCGCCCCTCAACCCACCGGAGGCTGGGTGAAACCCAACTAACAATCAAAGAGCAGGCTTAATATCTAGGCCTAGTCCTTGACAGGAGGCTGAATTGGAAACCCAACATTCTTGATCGCGTCAAGAAAGCAACTACTGCCCTCTACAGCTGTAAGATAGTGGTGGGCAGGAAGTGGGGTCTCCAAGAGAGCATTATGCACTAGCTCTACACAGCAGTCATAAGGCCCATCCTCCTGCATGGCGTTGTAGTCTGGTGGACTGCTCTGCACATGGCAGTCCATCGAATGAAATTTCTTCGTTCTGTTGTGGGAGTTACTCGCCGGGATAGGGTGAGAAACACGACAGTGCGCGGGAGTTCAATGTTGACCAGCTGCTTCTCCGAACGGAAAGGGCTATGCTTCAATGGTTTGGTCACGTGAGACGAATGTCGCCATAATTACGACCTCCGGAGCGTGCCTTGAATGCAATACCATCAGGCAGGCGACCGCTTGGCAGTACCAGGACGAGGTGGTTGGACCAAGTCTAAAAACTCGCCTGGGTGCGCTTGGGTATAGTCTTGATGAGGTAGAGTCGATGGCGGCGGAACGAGTGGCCTGGAGATCTCGCGTGCGCGCATTACCCCCGCGGTTCTTTTAGTGGAACATGCGGGCCACTGAAAAAAAAAAGATGTTAAAGTAATTTTTTTATTTTATAGTTCGCACAGGTTTAAGAGTCATACTCTTATGATGTTTGTCACTTAACCTGGACGCAGTGTAGATGGTTTGGATCGTAGATGATCGTTTACTACTCTCTAGGGGTGGTTGTCCTGGATAGGATTCGAGAGGAACTCGACTGGATTTACACATTGGTTGTAGTTCCCAGTAAATGTTCCATGCCATTATAGTGTTGTATTAAAACTGCACACACGTGGTATAGCCATGTGAAAGAAAATAAGATTTTTATAATTTGTTTGAATCAAACAAAAAGTTGTAAAAACAGACCATGAGATCTTTCCTGCCATGCTGACGAAATACTGAACATGCTATAGTCCCTATAACAGGTGGTCCGTGTAGGTGTTATGTCAATTCAGAAAAGCCTTATAAATTATCCAAATATTCAAAAGACTTTTTGTTAATAGTGGTGTGTCGGTATGTACATGAGATCTATACTCTGGGCTGATGTATGCATTTAACCTGGCTTAATCATACTGCTATATTTTAAAAGCCTACCAAAATCCTCCAAGTTATAAGTTATACATAATATGAGTACGTGTATAATGTTATGTTAGTGTTGTACCAGTCTCCAGTGCCGCACGCCTAGGTGGTTAAGGTCCTCTTCCACGGCCACCTTAAATTTGGCCGTTGGATTCAAAGATCTTCTGTCCGGAGCTGTGTTTTCCATACGCTCAACATGACCTAGCCATCTTAGGCGTTGGATCCGAAGACGCCGTGCTACCTTCAGGTCGCTGTACAGCCCGTACAGTTAACTATTAAGTCTTCTCCTCCACTCCCCATTTATGCAAGTCGGGCCGAAAATCGTACGCAGAATTTTTCTCTCAAAACGAGCAAGGGCCTCCTCATCCGCTTTCGACAAGGTCCATATCTCTGCGCCATAAAGCAGGACCGGGATGATAAGGGTCTTGTATATGGTCACCTTAGTTTTTCGATAGAGGGCTCTGCTTTTCAAATGCCCCCGAGCCCAAAGAAACAGCGGTTGGCAAGAGTTATTCTGCGTTTGATTTCGGCACTGATGTCATTTCTGTATGTCACTGCGGAGCCTAGGTAGAAGAAGTCCTTGACTACCTCGAAATTATACCTGCCAATATGTGCGCCCTGGCCAAGACGCCGGTGGTTCGTGTCCTTTTTCGACGACAGCATGTATTTCGTTTTTCCCTCATTTACCGCCAGTCCCATTTTAACCGCTTCCGTCTCAATGCTCGTAAAGGCCTCAATGACATCTCGCTGACTTCGTCCAATTTTGTCAATGTCATCGGCATATGCGAGTAGTTGTATGGACTTGAAAAAGATGGTGTTCCTCGTATTGACCAGTGAGTTTGGCACTATCCTTTCAAGGACGATGTTGAAAAAGTCACACGATAGCTTGTCGCCCTGTCTAAAACCTTTTTTGACATAAAAGGTATCGGTTAGGTCGTTTCCGTTCCTGATGGAGCAGTGAGAGTTCTCCAAATTCATCCTGCACAATTTGACGAGTTTCGCGGGGATTTCAAAACTAGATATGGCGTTGTATAGCTCGTCTTTATTGATACTATCGTATGCAGCCTTAAAGTCGTCGCAGTGTGAATAATTGATCTATAGTGGACTTCCCGGGCCTGAAACCACACTGATATGTACCAGTCAGTTTATTAGCGAACGGTTTCAAGCGTTCACACAGAACAGCAGAGAAGATTTTATAAGCGATGTTCAGACGACTTATTCCTCTGTAGTTGGCGCAGACAAAGGGGTCTCCTTTCTTGTGGATCGGGCAAACGATACTAAGATTCCATTCATCGGGCATGCATTCTTCTGACCGTATCTTACAGACGAGCTGGTGCATACTCCCAACCAGGTCGTCTCCAGCTGCCTTAAAGAGTTCGGCAGGTAGGCCGACAGCGGGGCCTGTTTCGTCATCGCCGTCATACAGTCTGCAGAAGTAGTCTTTCCAGATTCTTAGTACCGACTGTGAATCCACTACTAGGTTTCCATTTTCGTCCCTGCAGGCTTTCGTTCTGATCTTATATCCCTGGCATGTTTGTTTCATTCGTTGACGAACCCTCCGAACGTCATTCCTGCGATAGCATCTCTACGATCGCGAGCTTCTCATGCTCCCTTTTTTTTGTTTTGAGATGCTTATACTCCTCCCTCCTCTTCTGCTCATAATGCTCACGAGCAGCTCTCGTCTTTCTATGCAGCGCCTCTTGATAGGCTTGCTGCTTTGCTGCGTGTGCACTCCCACACTCGTCGTTAAACCACGGGTTTCTTGTTGGTGGCGGTTTAAAACCCAGTACCTCAGAAGCAGCATTTTCTAAGGATTGTTGACAACGGGTCCATTGGTGTTGTACGGTATGAGCAGGTGTTGGAGGGTTTTCCGAGAACTTAAGGGAGACGCGACGGGCATAGGCTCTGGCGGTCTCTTGCGATTGCAGCATTGCCACGTTGTATGCCGCTGGCCTTACTCGATTTTTATAGGCCAAGCATATTGGAAGCGGCAACCTGGCTGCCACAAAATAGTGGTCCGAGTCGAAGTTGGCTCCTCTAAAAGTTCGCACATCCAGAATGTCGGATGCGTGTCTGCCATCAATCGCAATGTGGTCAATCTGGTTGACGGTTGATTGATCCGGAGATCGCCAAGTCCCTTTGTGGATGTTGAGATGTGGGAAACGCGTGCTAGCAACTAGAATATTTCCCCCCGTTGCGAAATCTATCAGCCTAAATCCATTTTCGGATGTGGTGCTGTGCTTGCCAATAACCCTATCAAAGGCGACTTCCTTGCCTAATTTTGCGTTAAAATCTTCCAGTACGATTTTAACATCGTAACTGGGACACTGGGCAAATGTCCTATCTAGTATGTAGGTCGTAGAAGTCGTCTTTTGTAGCGGCATCCTTGTCCTCGGTAGGGACGTGAGCGCAAATTTGGCTGATGTTTGCTAATTTAGCCTTGATGCGGATTGTCGTTAGGCGTTCGCTTGTTCCAATTAATAAAAGGAATATTTACGTACATACTTGTGGTGGGGTTTTCCTGTGGTCATGTGGTTTATGACATGTTTCTAATGGATACGCTAGCCTTTAGGATTAAATTTACTAAGAAAAAAATTGTCTTCTTCCTTTTATTATTTAAGAGTTCATTCAATCCGTTTGCTGTATTCCGTGCTATAAATTTTCTAAATTAAGCTTATATGATGTATGTAAGTGCATACCTCTGCTTTTTTTGTTACACTTTTTTAAAGCACTTAATAGCCAGTATAAAGAAACCCATAAATTAGATTTAATTTTATTAAACTCACCCTTTAATACGAGCGCGTATAGCACAGGAGGACTTACGTACATAGCCACGTACATATTACACGAGTGAAGCGTTCCTGTCACATCTGTTATGAAACCAACTGGATGCAACATTAAAAATACCCTCAGCAATAACACAAAAGAAACCTCCATTCATACACCCGTGTATACGATTCACGTACAGTATACGAGAAAATCCCAATAATAGCACCTCACATTGAGTACAAAACAACTTGTATCTTGTACTCTCGTATCTATGGCGCTCGCTTCGAATATGCAGGGCTAGCAAATTATTTATTAGGTGACGCCACAATGGGCAATAAAGCAATAGTCTGCACAATGAGCTGCGTAATGACTGAGGAGATGTGTTCCATTTTCTTTATTTGGATTACTTTCACGATGTACTCCAATGAAAAATGCAAATATGATGATGTCTAGAACCTTAAGGGACACCACTCATGATTGTTTTGGGTAGGATTATTGAAAGAAAATTACTAAGCATTTGCGCCAGAAAAAAAAATGAACCAATTGCTGGCGAGCCTTACACCGAATCGGTCTTTTTCACTACTTGATCCAAGGAAGCAAGTTGGATTCATATGAATCCATATGAGGAAAGAATAAGCAAGCACCAGCCCAGTGTGCTGCCAATAACACGTGTTCCTCTTTTCTACCACAAGGAACACCACAACCGTGCTCTCTCTTGTTGTCTGTCTTGTTCGTTAGTTGCCACCAAACACCGGGCGCACAGAAATGTCCGCAAATAACCAACCGAACAAACCGGTTATCCTTGCCGAGGAGACTGCCTCACTTAGCCAACCCAACAGTAGCTGTGATGATGAACATCATCAACTCAAACTTCTCTGACAATCCTTGAATTCCTCTGGTATTCTTTCCCACAATTTTTATTCGCGTTCATCTTCCTTTGGGCGACCAACACCGAAGTTAAGAGGAAAAAACAGAAAAGCGCGACTCACGATAACGCGAAACCAATTACTCGTATGGAGCCTGCTTCTGACTTATGTTCCGCTGGTCGTTTGTTTATCAAACGTTTAGTTTCTCTCCGCTATCTCTTTCTCTTATCAGTAGTAGTGACCAGGATTCGTTGAATGATTGGTTTATTTTCAAATTTTCGTTTTTCGATGAGCAAGTGCATGCGCCCTTACACGTAGGGCAGGTTGCAGACCAGGAATCAATGTGAGAAAAGAGTCAACCACTTCCTGGGATTTCCGTCGATTTTCTCCTATTTCAGTCCGTAGTTGATATAGTGTTGATAAAGAATTAGGTGAACAGGATGTCTGGCAGGGATTGGGAAATGATTAAGGTGAACGGGAGCATTTTTTTTTCTGCAGGATTTTAAAGGATCTGGCTGGATCTGGTTTTGTGTTGGTATGTAATGAATAAAAAAAGGTGGATCTATAGCTATTGTTGATATGAGAAAATTGAAAATCTTGTCGTTGAACTGGTAACACTGGCACGTTACATGAGCTTTACTCGGTCAGGTTAGAACAAAAAAAAAAATATACGAGTAGCCTTCTAACTGATGAAATATTCCTAAGAATATTGGCTTGGTGGTGAACATATGTTTAGAAAAAGGGAAATGAGTTGTTGTGAGAATAATTTCTGAACACCTTTACAGCTATGTACATACATATATTATTTTTTCAGGTTGAGGTTTAAAATTACTTCTTGTTCTTCTTCTCTTAGGTGGCGCTATAGTCCGTGGTGAACCTGGGCCTCAACCAACAAGCATCTCCAGCTGGCACGTTCTTTGGCCAGCTGTTTCCAGCACCGCACGCCCAGTTGGTTAAGGCCCCCTTCCACCTCCGTGCGCCACCGTTGATGCGGTCGTCCTCTGCCGCACCTTCCTTCTGGGGTGGATTCGAATACTCTTTGGGGCGGAGCTGTATTTTCCATGCGCTCTACATGGCCTAGCCACCTTAGACGTTGCATCCGTAGACGTCGTACCAGGCCGATGTCGCTGTACAGCCCGTGCAGTTCTTCGTTATATCTTCTCCTCCATACTCCGTTTGAACAATCGCGAATTGACTACAAGCCTCTAATTACTATTAAAATAGATGGAGTTGAATATTGATCTGATTTCACATAAACTTACTTACTTACTTATCAGGCCAGCGATCCATGGAGGATCTGAGCCTGAGCTATATCTGCCTTCCATCCTTGACTGCACGGGCTGCTTCCAATTATCAAGACCAAGATGTTTTACATTCGCGATCACTCGGTCTTTTTTTTTTTTTTTTTTTTTTAGAGACTCGCACAGGTTCAAGAGTTTTTATATTCTCTTATGATGTGTTGACACACACAACCTGAACCGGAGTGCAGTGGTTGGGGTCGTTCTCAGGGGTCGTTGACCTAGATAGGACGAGAGCCGACCAAATTCCGCGTTGGTAGTAATTCGTTCAAGCACTTTAGTATTGCATACGCAGAGGATGAATTTCGGTTGCTTTATACCGGAGGTTCGCTTTTCCTCTTCTTCTCGAACCAGGAGGCTCGGAGTCGAAGACCCTCTTAGCTGGAGCGTTGATGTCCATGCGCTCGATGTGGCCGAGCCAGTGTAGTGGACGGATCTTTGCCTTGCGGAGTACATCCACATCTTTGTACAGCTCGTAGAATTCGCGGTTGTGTCTTCTTCTCCATTCACCTTCCTCACAGACAGGACAGGACGCAGAATTTTTCTTTCGAAAGAACCCAAAATCAGCTCCGCTGTCCTGCTAATCGTCCAGCTTTCGGCTCCGTACAGCAAGACTGGCAGTGTGAGCGTTTTGTAAAGCATGACTTTGGTCTTTCGAGGGAGGAGTTTTGACCCCAGTTGTTTGGACTAGCCGAAGTAGCAGCGGTTGCCAAGGGCGATTCTATGCCGGATCTCCACTGTGGTGTCATTTTTGGAATTTACGTTTGTCCCGAGGTAGACAAACTCCTTAACTACCTCGAAATTGTAGCTGTCAATTGTTATATGTTGTCCCAGGTGGTGAGCGACGGATTGGTTTTTGCTTGACAGCATGTACTTCGTCTTGTCCTCATTGACCTTAAGACCTACTCGTTTCGCCCGTTCCTCAATCGCCGTGAAGCAAATGCCACGGCGAGAACACGCGATGTTGTCGATATCATCCGCGCATCCTAGCAGCTGGACTGACTTGTAGAAGATAGTGCCTTCCCTGTTGACGCCTGCCCGTCGCACTATCTGCTCCAGCACCAGGTTGAAGAAGTCACATGACAGTGCATCTTCTTGCCGAAATCCGGTGCATGCTTCAAACGGTTCCGAAGTCCTAGAACGGTCCTTCGCACGGTGCATCGCGTATTTTTTAGCGTGGCACGACTCAACTGGATCTGTTTTTTCCGGGATCCCGAATTCGGCCATCGCACCAGGATTTGTCGAAGTGTGAAAATCTGGTTCGGAAGCCGCACTGGTAGCTGCCGATTAGTGCGGTGCAATAGGGCCTTAGACTTTCACACAGTACGCTGGACAGAATCTTGTATGCGACATTGAACAGGGATATACCTCTATAGTTTTTTCAAGAGAAAGGATCGCCTTTTTTTGTGGATGGGGCAAATAGAGCTGGTATTCCAGTCGTCGGGCATGCTTTCATCTTCCCAAATTCTGCAGATGATCTGGTGTATGCTCCCTACCAGAACATCGCCGCCAGCCTTAAGGAGCTCTTATGGCAAGCCATCTGAGGCTGGGGCCTTGGAGTTGGGATTTCCTCGATCCTTACCACTCTCTGTTGGTCATGCTCGTTAAGAAGCTGCTGGAAATGCTACCTCCTGCAAGGCCTTTGGCTTTCTTGTAAAAGGCTCGTGTTTTATGCTTATCCCTAGACTCCTCGATATCCTTGTGGTGGGAGGATGCTGCCTTTTGGTACGCGTCGTCGGTTGCTGCCTTTTTCTGCTCACACTCGTCATCATACCACGGGTTTCTTGTCGGGGGAGGTAGGTATCCTAAGGTGGTTTCGGCTACTTCCTGAATGGCTGAGCGGCAATACAGGCACATATTATTGGCATACGTGTTCTTTCGCTCAGCTGCTCCCTGTAGACTCTGGTAACCTCCGGTGTGCTCAGGCGCCCAATGTCGAACCTCCTCAAAGCTGGTGCAGCTTTCTGACATTGGACAGTCGAGCTCTGAATCTTGCTGCTACGATGAAGTGGTCAGAGTCGACATTTGCCCCTCTGAATGTTCGCATATTCAGGGTGTTTGACGAGTGCCTTGCGTCAATGAGTACATGGTCGATTTGGTTGGCTATTCGACCGTCCGGAAATCGCCAGGTTGTAGTGTGGATTCGCTTACGAGGGAATCTTGTGCTACTTATTACCACATTGCGAGCTGTCGCTAAGTCCGTGAGTAGGAAGCCGTTATCTGTTGTTGTATCGTGGAGGCTGTGCTTTCCGATCACTCCGCCAAGGGTGTTCTCCTTACCGATTTTGGCGTCGAAGTCCCCTAGCACGATTTTATCATCGTAATCCAGACAAGTTCCGTAGGCGTTGTCCAGGAGGTTAGAGAAGTCCTCCTTGATAGGATCTTCAGCCTCGTCGGCTGTGTGCACATATGTATAAGATTGATGTTATAAAATCTGCCTCTGATGCGGATCACAGCCAGGCGATCACTTATTGGTTTAAAGTTGATGACCTTCGACCTTAACCGCTTGCCCTCGACAAATCCGCATCCCAGTAAGTGCAATCTTTTGTGACAGCTGTAATAAATTTTGCAATTATTCTTCCTCATCTTACCGTTTCCTATCCAGCGTATTTCCTGGACCGCGGTAATATCCGCCTTGTACTGCGTGAGGATTCCTTCTAGTTTATGAGCAGCTCCGGAAGTGTAAAGGGTTCTGACATTACAGGAGCATACTCGTAAATCGTGTTCCTTTTTCGTGAGTTGTCGTCGTCGAGTACCCGTCCGTGTATCCGAGGCATCTTGCTCTTTCATAACTTTTATGTTTTTTACGAGGGTGGATTGTTAGCCCGCCGCAAAGATTTCGTATAAAATTGCTTGTTTTTAGTTGTAGTTTCCAAGATTCCTGGGACGATACATTCTACTGCCTATGAATCATTACCTCTTACTGGTAATTACAACGATCACTTTCGAAATGCTGCTTCCTTGTATATAATAGGCTAGTCTAGCCATTCATTTTATTGTACAATTCATCCTAACTCATCACGGTCAAGGCTCTTAATAAAAATTCTCGGCATATTTTGTTGAATCGGTTTGCCTGCAATAAGCTTTGGAGGGATACGCAAGTACATACATACATATGTATATACAAGAAATTTCTGTCAAACTTGGCACCAGCTTTGTATAAGCTGAAGGATTCAGTCATAAGCATTTTGAAATCTTTTAAAAGAAGTTATTTCTCGCTGTCCAGATTTGAGACTTCAATCGTTTGCAGCTCAGGTGTGGCCAATTGAATTTGCTAAGGCATGGTTATGGTTACTGCACCCAGCAACCAAAAGATTGATTGACATACTCATTGACATCCACGGGAGACCCTGGCAAGTCAGAGACTATTTTGCGACTTGTTTTGATTGCACTTATTCAGTCACGGTCGAGGGATTTGAATAGAAAAATAATTAAGATCAACTATCTACTCATACGTATCTCATCGCAAGGACATTCTTTTGACCAAAGATTGCACACAGAATTTTCCTCTCAAAACGCCAAAGAGCCTCTCCATCCGCTTTTGATAACGTCCAAGCCTCAGCGCCGTATAGGAGGACCGGGATTATTAAGGTTTTGTAGATACCTTACCTTAGTTTTTCGAGAGAGGGTTCTACTACTCAGGTGCCTCTTGAGCCCAAAGAAGCAGCGATTGGCAGGAGTAATTCTGCGTTGGTGTCGTTGCTGCGCTGGTGTCATTGCTGCTTGTCATTATCGAGCCAAGGTAAGCGAAGCCCTTGATTACTTCAAAAACCTGCCGAAGGTGACGTTCTGAGTAAGACGTGTGTGTTGCGCGTCTTTCTTTGAGGACAGCATATATGTATGTATTTGGTCTTGTCCCCATTTACCTTAGACGCACTTTAGCCGCGTCTGCTTCAATGCTTGCGAAAGCCTCATTGACGTCTCGCTTTGCCCGTCGGATTACGTCAATGTCACCTGCGTAGGTAAGCAATTGTGTAGACTTGACGTAGATCGTACCTCTTGTATTGGCCGCGGAGTCCCGCACAATATTTTCAAGTATGATGTTAAAGAAATCACATGACAGTGCGTCACCCTGTCTAAAACCTTTTTAAACATCGAAGGTCTCGATTAGTTCGCCTCTGACCTAAATGGAGCAGGGGGAATTCTCCATAGTCATTCCGCACAGTCTGACGAATTTGGCAGGAATGTTAGAACATGACATGGCACTGTATAACTCGTCTCTATAAACACTGTCATACGCGACTTTAAAGTCGACAAAAAGATGGTACGTGTCGACTTGAAATTCATGGGTTTTCTCCAAGAACTGCCGTAGTGTAAATATTTGGTCTATCGTGGATTTTCCTGGCCTGGAACCACACTGGTAGGAACCTATCAGATTGTTAACGAACGCTTACACAGTACGGCAGAGAGGACTTGTATGCAGTGTTCAGGAGACTTATCCCTCTGTAATTGGCGCAATCATAGGGGTCTCGTTTCTTATGGACCGGGCAAACGTTGCTGAGATTCCATTCATCGGACATGCATTCTTCCGACCATATCTTGCAGACGAGTCGGTGCATGTCCTGACCGGCTCATCGCCAGCTGCTTTAAACAGTTCCGCGGGAAGTCCGTCTGCTCCAGCAGCTTTATAAAACTTATGTTTCGATATCGCTATTTTAACATCGTTTAGGTCGGGTGGACGGGATTCTCTTACATCTTTGTCCATTGTGAATGGTTCGTTCTGCCTGACGGCGGCATTTTGACTATCATCGCCGTTATACAGTCTGCAGAAGTGGTCCTTCGACAAAATCAGCATCCACTATTAGTTGTCCGTGCTCATCCCTGCAGGCATCTGCCCTGGCTTTATAGCCGTTTTACTTCTTGGTAAAACTTTCGAACGTCGTTCCTTCAATAGCATCTCTCCATCTCGCGCTTCTCGTGCTCCTTCTTTTTTCTTCTCGGAAGCGCATGCTTCTCCCTCCTTTTCTGTTCATAGAGCTCGCGGGCAGTTCTCGTCAATCGATGCAGTGTAGCCATGTATGCATTCTGTTTCTCTACATGGGCCTGCTTGCATTCGTCATCAAACCAGGGGTTTCTCGAAGGTGATGGCTTGAAACCGAGTACATCTGAGGCGGCTTCTCTGATGGCATTCTGACAACGACTACATTGCTGATTGCATCGGGACTTTAGAGAGCTTGAGGGAGACTTGATCGGCGAAGGTTCTGGCGGTCTCCTGCGATTGCAGCTTTCCGACGTTAAATTTTGGTGTTCTTAGTCGACTCCGTTGATTCCGAGAAATTCGCATCCGCACCTTGGCTGCGAAAAGGTAATGATCCGAGTTGATGTTGACTCCTCGAAAGGATGCTGGAGGGGTGTCTGCCGTCGATCGGAATATGATCAATTTGGTTGGTTGTCGATTGATCAAAAGACCGCCAGGTTCCCTTATGGATGTTGAGGTGTGGGAATCGTGTACTTGCTACTACGAGATTATATCTCGCCATAAAGTCCACTAGCCTTAGTCTGTTTTCTGATGTGGTGTTGTGTAAGCTGTGCTTTCCTATGACTCGTTCAAAGATAGCTTCCTTACCCAGCTTCGCATTGAAATCTCTTAGAATGATTTTGGTATCATAGGTGGTACATTGGGCATATGTTCTGCCTAAGAGATCATAGAAGTCGTCTTTATGTCGGTCATCTTTATCCTCTGCGGGGGCGTGGACACATTATAAGCTTACATTGCCGAGATTGGCCTTGAAACGGATAGTTATGGGGCGTTCGCTTACATATTGAAAGCTTAAGACTTTTTTCCTGAGTCTGCCTCGAATAACACATCCGCATCCGAAAAAGCGTTGCTTATTTTTTCTGTAGCAGTTTTCGTAGTATATATCACAGTTTTTCATCCGCTTTTTGCCTGGTGCATCCCATCGCACTTCTTGGAGCGCGGTAATGTCTGCCTTATGGCAGTCCAAAGAGTTGACCAGTTGTCCGGCTGCACCTGGTCTATTGAGCGTCCTAACTTTCCAGGTTCATACCCGGAATTTGTTTCCTTTTGGACGTTTGTGGGGGTCGTCAACATGTAATCCGTCCGTATCCGAGGCTATTGGTTGTTTCTGAACAAGTTTTGTTTTACGCGATAGGGATGTTACCCCTAAGCGCAACCCCCAACCTAGAGGGCCAGGTTCCTCGTTCCCCAGGAACAGGGGGTCGGGTCGTTGCCAACATTGATTCACTACCTGTCGGGTGCCAGTATAGCTATCCAGGGGAGGCCACACAGAGGCTGTGTGTCACCTTGGATTGAGCAGGGACAGAGATCCAAGCTAGCGTTTGCTTCTTTGCTCGGTTTGCTCGCCCCTCGTCCCCTCCTCTAATGCGCAGTCAAATCTCACTTCAGTTCAGTGGTTAACGCTTTTTCTTTGCTCAAAGAATGGTCCACTGGTACAAAAAAGGATTGTTGCCATCCGCTGAAATGCTATACGGCGTGGAAACTGGGATTGGTTCCGACAAAGCAACAACGATCCTAAACATTGTATTCGCTTCAATTCGGGCTTTAAAATGATGCTTAAGTTTTCAACTTATTTCACTCATGTATAATAGACAAATAATACAAAAAGTTGCAAAAGGATGTTCGCCTAGAATGTATCGAAACTAGGTTCGAGGTCAAATCCATTCGATGCATTCGAACTTGATATTTATGGAAAAATATCGATTAGATGGTCCTTTATAGTTTCTGAATGCACCCAACGAGAAGCTGGCAGTAAGGATAGACTTGTTGCACCTACTCTATTACGTATGTATGTATGTATGTTGGCGTTACAGTCCATGAAGGACCAGAGCCGAGCTTCTCTCGATCACCCATGTTGTGTGTAATTTAATTTGCCCATAGGTGAAAGGAACCTACAATTTATTGCCGGTTCCGAACGGCAATTTTCGAGTAGCTTTTCATGACAATTTTACTACCGGGGGTTTTGTCAGAACCCCGCTGAGGAGAAACACCGTGAAAACACGTTCGATGACATGGCTGTGTCGGGATTCGATCCCGTGTCATCGGCGTCAGAGGCCAGCACACTACCCACTGCGCCAAGGGGCTCTCCACTCTATTATTTATCCGCTAAAAATATCCGCGACACCCTCGCACACTGAAATGCCATTCAGTCAAGTTCTCAACACAAACTAAAAGCACAGAGTAAATCGAAGCCCATCAATCGATTTACGATTAATAAAGACGACAGCAAAGGCTTTGAAAATTAGTGAATAAGAAAAAAATAAGCAAATATCCAGTCCCGCCATTTAACGAGCTCAAAGAAACACCTCTTTGATGGATCCTTTGAGTCCAACACTAAAGAAACCAAAACCGGAAAAAGGAAATCGCTCAAAGCCCCCACAGTCATCAACGGTTCCGCGTGTGTTTTTCACATTTCACGTTATTGAATTAACCTCACCATCGTCACACTCCATGCTGTTTTCACCTGGCACCTACCAGGAGCTCATGAGCTTTTCTACATCGCCATATGAGATCAGAGAAATGCTAGTGTGGTTGGGAGCAAACGCCGTCTACGCGGACAACGTATCCGCTCCCATGATAGCCAGCTAGAAGAGTGGTGCTATCGAACGGTAGGAGGTAATGAACATGAACACGCGACAGTAGTCATCGGCATTCACATTCCACAAATTCATCAGATACTATTGATGGGTTAACATAAACTCGAGTCATTTCGGCCAGGTCGTTGCGGACGGATTTCGTCGCGGTGTGATGGTGGAATGTGTCCGGAGAATCCAGACGATGTGCAAGCAGATGTTTGTTGTACGGCCGTCTTCTGTGGTATTCGCATTATGCGTCAATTTGCCGCGAAAACTGCAGGTCTGACATTTATAATTGGTTTGCCAAAATATTTAGTTGGTTGGCGGGGAAGGGAAAAATAAGAGCCATGAAGTGAGATGAGTGGATTGTCACTCTCGGATTCTCTTTTCGAGCGGCTCACGAAGCAAACGAGTTTTGTCAGTAAAGAGAGTGTTGCCAGCGACCATTAGATGATGGGATGCAGAGAATAAAGTTCTCTAAAATGACTATTTGTCCAGATGGATGTGAATTATACATTTAATCCAAGAATAGGCTATCAAACTATCTGGCAGTGACTTCCCTCTAATGATAAATTTCTGTCAGGCGCAGAGGTTGCTTCCTCCCACTTCTTCGACGGTCCGTTAATAAATTCCTGCTTTTAACGAAAGCTCCAAATATACTTATGTACATAGATACGCTCTTTATTTCTCTTACGCTGCTCAATTGTAGCGTCGTCGCACGAAATATTCTGGTGGCCTGGTAGTTTTTGCGATAGACGCGCAGCGAAATGTCGCTTACGTTCCGCAGCTAGTCGCTGTCAAACGCAGTCAGTCGCGGCTGCCTTGCTTTTTACCTCTAGGTTGTGCCTGCGTTGCGACTTTGATAGCGTCTAATGTCGTGTGTTTTACACGTATTCGTACAAGCTCTCTCAGCGTCCGCAGATGGCACGTGATTATTTCATTCATAGTCATCCGTCGTCGCAGGAACACCACTGACGGCGGGTTGCGTATTTGAAAGTGTTGTCGCTAATCTCGTATTTGTTTGAGCGGTATGAAACGAATGGAGGTGGTTCTCGACTTGACAGCATACGTTCCCGCATCACGGACTAAAATCGAATCTGTGACGCACCACGATGAACAGAAAATCAGCAGGAAGTAGAAGCATTCGCGAAGGTTGTAGTACCATACGTACACTGAAAAGACGGTATTGAAGCATCACCATGCGCGTACTCGTGTGTTTGCTGTTTATTGCTGGGGGAACAGATTTTTATTGAAATCTGGTTTGCAACTGAGGAATGGGGCCGATCAGGGGCGAATAAGTCGTATGTCCGTTTTTCTAGTGTGTTGATGGTTTTTTTAAATTTTTTTAGTTCTAAATATGCGAGAAGTAGACTCTACTACAGGTAAAATTCGGATATCACTCGTACGACGTTTATTTCTTATTTGGATGGCTCTAACGCTTACATACATATGCAATATTAACCTCACAGAAAATGGTCACCTAGATTTTAGGTCGATTGTGCCATGGTTTTCTGGAATTTGGCACAACTAAAACGCAATTTCAATGTCAGGTTCATAGACTCGTCAACTATAATGATGGTCTCGTTCGTTTTTAGGGTTCCGTACCTCAAAAGGATATTTGGTCCTGTCTGTGAGGAAGGTGAATGGAGACGAAGACACAACCGCGAACTCTACGAGCTGTACCAAGATGTGGATGTAGTCCGGAAGGCAAGGAGCCGTCAACTACACTGGCTCGGCCACATCGAGCGCATGGACATCAACGCTCCAGCTAAGAGGGTCTTCGACTCCGAGCCTCCTGGTTCGAGAAGAAGAGGAAGACCGAACCTCCGGTATAAAGACCAAGTAATCGCGGATGTAAGACATCCCGGCGTGCCCGGGACCGTCAAGGATGGAAGGCAGCTATAGCTCAGGCTCAGATCCTCCATGGATCGCAGGCCTGATAAGCAAGTAAGTAAGTAAGTACCTCAAAAGGAAAAAACGGAACCCTTATAGGATCAATTCCTGTTCGGAAAAAAGTATGCGACACGGTTGTAAATGGAAAGTGACCAAACGTACTGCTGCAGGCATAACACTTACAGTATATGGTAAATTGAAATTCAACCTCTGCGTATGCAATACTAACACCAAAAGTGCTTGAACGAATTACTGAGAACTATAACCAACGCGAAATGTGGTCGGCTCTCGTCCTATGTAGGACAAACCACCCCTAAGAGTAGTCAACGAACATCTACGACCCAAAACCACTGCCCTCCGTTCAGGTTGTGTGTCAAAAACCTCAACGACATACTCAGGTCTACAAACTTCTAATTTAACGTAAAAAAAAAGATACGGCTGTTTATTCAACATCAACCTTGACCTAGAATTATGAAATTTGGCAAGTAATACCGTATTATACTACAAGTATAGGGAATAGTTTGAAAACTTCACATTTGTAATTGAATCTTAAAAAAACAAGGTCTTTATGTAAGGAACGGCGGTCCAAATTTTGAATTGAGTTAACCATGTCATGGGTATCATATGAAAGGGCACAAGCTTAAACAGATTTTTAATTATTTTTGTGATGTATGTCGCAGTCGATGCTGAGGATTTGGAAAGCCAACTTCTGCAGACTGTATAACGGCGATGATAGACAAGATACCGCTGTCACGAGCAGAACGAGCCATTCGTAATGGACGACGATGTAACAGAATTCCGTACACCCGACCTAGACGAAGTCAAAATAGCGATATCAAGACTTAAGTCTAATAAAGCCGCGGGCGGCTGGAGATGAGCTTCTAAGGTGCATGCACCATCTCATTTGCAAGGTATGGTCGGAGGAAAGCATGCCCGACGAATGGAATCTCAGCATCGTTTGGCCGGTCCATAAGAAAGGAGACCCCTATAACTGCGCCAACTATCGGGGAATAAGTCTCCTTAACATCGCATACAAAATGTGTGAACGCCTGAAACCGTTTGTGGGTAACCTGATCGGCTCTTATCAGTGTGGTTTCAGGCCAGGTAAATCCACAATAGACAAAATAATTACGCTACGACAGATCTTGGAGAAGACCCAGGAATACCAAATCGACGCTCACCACATTTTCGTCGTGTATAGAGATGAGCTATACAAAGCCATGTCTAGTTTTAACATTCCTGCCAAACTCGTCCGAATGTGCAGGATGACAATAGAGATTTCTCGCTGCTCCATGAAGGTCGGTAATGAGCAAACCGAGACCTTTGATGTTAAAAAAGGATTTAGGCAGGGCGACGCGCTGTCGTGCAACTTTTTCAATATCGTGCAAGAGTCACTGGCCAACACCAGATGTAGGATTTATTTCATTACGCAATTGCTTGCGTACGCCGACGACATTGACGTGATTGGACGGACACAGCGAGACGTCAATGAGGCGTTTGTAAGTATTGAGGTAGGAGCGGCTAAGATGGGTCTCAAGGTTGATGAGTGTAATATCTGCTTTCATCCAAAGGAGACGGGCAACACCCACGTATTGGCCAGAACGTCACCATGGGCGGATATAACTTTGATGTGGTCAAGGAATTCGTCTTCCTTGGCTCATTGATGACCAGCGACAACAACACAACAGCGCTGAGATAAAACGCAGAATCATACTTGCCAACCGCTGTTTCTTTGGGCTCAAGAGGCAATTGAGAAGTAGAGACCTCTCTCGGACAACCAAGGTGACACTATATAAGACCTCCTTTACGGCGCAGAGGCTTGGACCTTAACAAAGGCGGATGAAGATGCCCTTGGTCGTTTCGAGAGGAAAATTCTGCGCACTATCTACGGTCCCGTTTGTTCAAACGGTGTATGGAGGAGAAGATATAACGAAGAACTGTACCGGTTGTACAGCGACATCGGCCTGGTACGACGTCCTAAGTAAGTAAGTAAGTTTATGATGTATAGTTTTCGATTTATGACGACAACGAAAAAAAAAAAACGCACTTATCCGGTCTTTTTGTTAAGCACAAAGGAAACATTTCTTTAGCGACTGCAATGCGAAATTGTTTGTGCAAATCAGCACTGTCGGCCCAAGACGCTCTTCGATTCGTCATATGCTCAAAATGTCTGTCCCCAACACCCTTCCCAATGAAATAGTTTCACATTCACACACCTTATACTTCTGGAGTTATCTATGGCTTTTTTTTTCTACTATGATTTCATTACCCAGCAGCCCATCCAGACGAGAAATGGTTGATAGTCGGTTAATTACAATCCTATTGAGTTAGAGACAGATCCCTAAAAAGTTTAGGGCAGTAGTGATCTAACGGTGTTTAGCGGCTACATATTTTCGACCTCAAACATTGTTTGTCTGATTTAGCTCGGTAGCGTTCGTGGTACTCTTAAATGTTCATTGCCGGATTGAATTTGGTTAATGGTTGATGAAATAGGGAATCACCATTGTGACGTTCCGTTTCGTCTCAAAATCTAGCCTAACCAGCTTTATGTTGCAAAATCTTGATGTGTATTCAGCCTGTCCTAGTCTCAAACGATCGTAGTTCATCTTTATGCTATGTTCTTTGTTCATGTGATTTTAACAAGGCGTTGGTTTACATGCCTTACTCCGCCTCGTAGGCTAGAACACTTACTATGTAGTACTCAAGCAACTGGCTAGGCCACATCTGACGTAATTTATGACAGAGAAAAATCGTCAATTGCTCTCGATCTGTCATTAAATTATAGATAGTATACCCACGCGGGACAGGTTCTTACTATATGTATTTTAAAGATACGCTTACAAGTCTCGAAGGCATTATTCTAGCGTTAGGATCCATCTATCCAGGGCTACTTTGAACGAGTCCGATTATGGTGTTGGGGTAACAAAAAACGTAGTGATTCGTACATAAGTCTCTAATTCTCTTGAGGAATAAGTAGAACGTTCCAGGTTTTAGTAGGCATTAGAGCATATACACTTTGTCACCCTAAATATCGGAAAATCTCCACATCTGCAATTGTGACGTTGAACACAGGGGTCTATTTCATGGATGCGGACCTCAGTGAATTCAGTTTTCCAACCCTTTTCTTGATTTATCGCAGCAACAGGGTCAAACACTGCTTTGACCGCATCTCGGCTGTTACTGCTAACACAAATATTTCTTCTCTTCGACCCGCGTTTCATAGCATACATATTTCAACACTACAATATGTACATGCATATACATATGATTTATGTTTTCACTACCACTGATAGCCTACACAGTGCATTGGCAAACCGCATGTATCTCGAAGCAAGGTGGGGTAGTTTCCGTACGCCACACGCTCTCAGCACATATCCACTGCTAAACTGTTGGCTTGTTGTACCATATATTGTTTGGAACGGTCTTCCTTCTTCCACTCGATTCTGTGCTCCATTCCGTTGAATCCACCGCAGTAGGTACTTCTTCTGTACACACGGTTCAGTTCAATGCGAATATGCCTGACTCTCTGTACACTTTGCACAGGCACTGTATGCTGTATGTGTCGTTCGTTACGTACTCTTCCATCCGTCTATCATGACATGGCCTATACTATGCTCCGGGGGTTTGGTATGGTGTTTTGTCATCGTCTTCCTCATGGTTTTCCTCTTTCCAGTTGTTTCTCTGCTTCTGCTATTGATACTGGTACTGGCAGGGCTTGGTGTTGTCGATATTGTCGTACTGTTCAGATGTGTTTGCATACCATGATTTGTTGTTGTTCTACTAGTTGGCCGGTTAGATTTGCTACTCGTACTATGCTGCTGGTGCTACATCGCCTCGGCTGGTGTATGATGTGTTGTACTCGTATCTACAACTGCTCACCAGTCAGCTGTACAAAGTGTTTGTTGGCCTTTGGATTTTCTACTCATTGCTCGTTGTTGTTCGGGAAGAAAACGAAACTCGAACTCGTACTGTGTGCGCTTCATCTGTGAGCTGTTGTGACTATGGCCAGTCAGTCAGTCATCGACATTAGACCGGAGTAATCCAGTTCTTTCTTTCTCTCTCGCTCAGTGTATTTGCGCTTCGTTGTTTCCGAACGTACGTTCATTTATTTGTCTGTTTTCTAGTTTTGTATTTTTTTTTTTTTTTTTTGTTTTGCGTCTGAATATTAACATTTTTGTTTTTGATTTCTTTTTGGCTAGTATATCACGCTAAAGTATCTCGTTGTATTCGCGTTGTCATCCGTCGTTTATAATTCATACGGAACGCTGCCGCACTTGTGGAGCAGCGAACGACATCACATCTAACACTGAAATGTACTTGAATCTTACGCTTAACTTACGTACTCTCGTTGTATCTCTTTTCATATTGCTTTCGCTGTTTTTTTGTTGTTGTTGCTGTTCTGTTGCTTTGTTTTTATGTTGCTTCTTCGGTTTGTTGTTGTTGATCGTTTCTGAATTTTTATTTTTTTGTTGTGTTTAAGCCACTCGATTAAATGGATTACAAACAGTTAAACAGTTGATTTCTTCGATTGTTCGCTATTAGATGCGTCTACATTTTCTTTTCCATTTTCTTTTTCGTTTTAATTTTTCGCGCTATTCCCGTTCGACATTTTCATGTTATCGCTACTTAACAGCAATGTATTGAAATAGAACGTAATATCCTACCTCATACTACATACATATGTATCTGAGTAATTATGATTGTCTGAAGAATCTTTTATCATTCGAATTCGGTGTCGGTTTCGGTTTCGTTTTTGTTTTGTTTACAATAGCCCGTGTGCGTTGGCGGGCCAAGGGGACGGACGGAACGCGATGAGCGCGATAGTCAGTGATTTTATTTGGTTTTTCTTTAAAGTGTTTTTTTTTTTTTTTTTTTTGTATTTTAGTTTGTTTTTTATCGGAAATGCAAACATTTAATTCTTCAAGAAATAATTGTATCTGCAAGAACTTTTTGTGTATATTTAGATATTAGTCCTAAAGTGGCCATGTACATATGTAGGTTTTGAAAAACAACAACACTCCTAATTAGATCAGCGAAAGTCGTTGACTGATTTTTTGGACTACTGATGATATGGAAAGTGCTTAAAGACATGAGCAACTTGATTTTTGTTTTTGTCTTCATTTGGATTTTTCATCCATGATTTCAACATCCATCTAATCAGCAGCAACGGAGGCAGCGTACTTGGGCTCACACTTGTATGTATGAACACATGTATGTATGTAGGCATGTACTATGCCCCTGAATCGAATTTCGAAAACAATTTCCAAACTATTGTATGTAGTACTTAAGATTCGTGCCGTTTGATGTGAGAGAATAGGTTTTATTTTTTTTAATGATAACGAGAAACGGAATTGGATTCTGTTTGCATAATTGCCTCGGCAGCGAGGGCCTTATGTGTGAGCTTTAGTTGTTGGATGATTTTTTTGATTGGGATGGTGGTGGACGTGGAGGGTGCTTGATAACGTGCGTCGAATGCTGTGAATAATTAAAATAAAATAACAAAACAAAAGTTGAAAATATTTACTTCAATTCGGTTTTTGTAAATTTCGAACGAGATAAAGCGATTTTTTTTTTGGATTTTGTTATTTTTTGAATTTCTATCGGACTGGACCAGTTTCATAAAGCGCTTTGTACATACTACTTAGGTTACGCTACAGTCCGTGGTGAACCTGGGCCACAATCAACAGCCCAGCGCCGCTAGCCCAGTGGGTTAAGGTCCCCTTCCACCTGCGTGCGCCACTGTTGATGCGGCCGTCCTCTGCCGCGCCTTCCTTCCGGGGTGGATTCGAAGACTCTTCGGGTCGGAGCTGTATTTTCCATGCGCTCTACATGGTATAGCCAGCTTAGACGCTGTATCCGTATACGTCGTACCAGGCCGATGTCGCTGTACAACCCGTACAGTTCTTCGTTATATCTTCTCCTCCATACACCGTTTGAACAAACGGGACCGTAGATAGTGCGCAGAATTTTCCTCTCGAAACGACCAAGGGCATCTTCATCCGCTTTTGTTAAGGTCCAAGCCTTGGCGCCGTAAAGGAGGTATTATATAGTGTCACCTTGGTTTTCCGAGAGAGGTCTCTATTTCTCAATTGCCTCTCGAGCCCAAAGAAACAGCGGTTGGCAAGTATGATTCTGCGTTTTATCTCAGCGCTGGTGTTGTTGTCGCCGGTCTTCAGTGAGCCAAGGTAGACGAATTCCTTGACCACTTCAAAGTTATATCTGCCCATGGTGACGTCCTGGCCAATACGTCGGCCGTCTCTTCTAGATGAAAGCAGATATTTGGTTTTACCCTCATTAACCTTGAAACCCATCTTAGTCGCTTCTACCTCAATGCTTACAAAGGCCTCATTGACGTCTCGTGTGTCCGTCCAATCACGTCAATGTCGTCGGCGTACGCAAGAAATTGCGTAGACTTGAAATAAATCGTACCTCTTGTGTTGGCCAGTGACTCTTGCACTCTTGAAAAAGTTGCCTGACAGCGCGTAGCCTCGCCTAAATCCTTTTTTAACATCAAAGGTCTCGGTTTGCTCATTACCGACCTTAATGGAGCAGCGAGAATTCTCCATTGTCATCCAGCACAGTCGGACGAGTTTGGCAGAGATGTTAAAACTAGAAATGGCTTTGTATAGCTCATCTCTATACACGCTGTCATATGCAGTCTTGAAATCGACGAAGAGGTGGTGAGTGTCGATTTGGTATTCCTGGGTCTTCTCCAAGATCTGCCGTTGCATAAATATTTGGTCTATTGTGGATTTACCTGGCCTGAAACCACACTGATAAGAGCCGATCAGGTTATCCACAAATGGTTCCAGGCGTTCACACAATACGGCGGAGAAGATCTTAAGGAGACTTATTCCCTTATAGTTGGCGCAATTATAGGGGTCTCCTTTCTTATGGACCGGGCAAACGATTCTGAGATTCCATTCGTCGGGCATGCTTTCCTCCGACCATACCTTGCAATTGAGATGCTGCATGCACTTTACCAGCTCATCTCCAGCCGCCTTAAGAAGCTCAGCAGACAGGCCGTCTGCGCCCGCGGCTTTATTAGACTTCAAGTCTTGATATCGCTATTTTGATTTCGTCTAGGTCGGGTGGACGGAATTCTCCTACATCGTCGTCCATTACGAATGGCTCGTTCTGCCTGACAGCGGTATCTTGTCTATCATCGCCGTTATACAGCCTGCAGAACTGGTCTTTCCAAATCCTCGACATCGACTGCGACTCTGCTACCAGTTCTCCATTGTCACCGCCGCCGCTCTGGCTTTTTTAGCCATGGCATGTTCGTTTTACCTTATTGTAAAACTTACGGGCGTCATTCCTGCGGAAGCATCTCTCCATCTTTTCGATCTCACGCTTTCCGTGCTCTCTCTCTCTCTTCTTTCTTCAGAAAAGCGTGTGTTCCTCTCTTCTCTTCTGCTCATAGATTTCGCGAGCAGCTCTATGACTTTATATGCTTCTTGTTTTGCTGCATGGGCTTGTTCGCGTTGTTCATCGAACCAGGGTTTTCTAGGTGGTGGCGGTTTGAAACCCAGCACCTCTGAGGCAGCGTCTCTGACGGCGCTCTGGCAATGCGCCCATTCCCGCTCTATTGTTTGTGCTGCTGTGGGCGGATTTTGAGAGAGCTTGGAGAAGACACGATCGGCAAAGATTCTGGCAGTCTCTTGCGATTGTAGCTTTCCGACGTCAAACTTACGTAGTCCTACTCGACTCCTAAGCATTCTTGATATCCTCATTCGTACCTTGGCTACAACAAGGTAGTGGTCCGAATCGATGTTGGCCAATCGGAAGGTTTGTACGTCTGGCATCCATCGCAATGTGATCAATCTGGTTGGTGGTCGATTGATCAAAAGATGGGGGAATCGCGTGCTTGCTACCAGGAGGTTACACCCCGCTAGGAAATCGATTAGCCTAAGTCCGTTGTCGGATGTGGTGTCCTCTATGCCCAGTTTTAAAGCGCTTTGTACTGCTTTTACATTTGGAAATAAAAAAAATAGTGGCAGCGGTTTAGCTTCGTTTTATATTGTGGGTTGACTGTTTCCAAGGATGATAGTCAGGTCAGATCTATTAACCAACTGGGTGAAGAAAGCTGTCTGAAGACATGGTATGAGTAAGGAATACATGTCATGAGGAACTTGTTTCCTATCTAATGTAGGAGGCAACCGAAAACTACTGTTTGTTTGACAAAGAAGAAAAATGTTGTTGTGCCTAAGAAAATGCTTCAATTTTGTGTTGAGTTACATACAGTGCTGATCAAAATAACAGGTAATTGTTATTCATTCAGGATTTTCTACTTCGTTGATATAGCAAAAGGTGATGCTATTGACATTTTCATTAAATTTTATTATTTTTATTGAACTGGCTTGATTTTTTTTTTTATAAGAAATGGGTCCAAACATGCATTGCTCTTCTGAGGAACTTCGAGTGATTAAAAACCTTAGAAATTCTTGGAAAACATTAAAATGTATTGCTGAGAATTTAGGAAGATCAGTCACTTTTGTGGCCAACGCGTTAAAAAGAACACCTGCAGCAGAAACACGAGGTAGACCGCGAAAAACAACCTCTGTGACTGATACGCGTGTCGTATTGCTGGTAAAAAAGGACCCCCTCTTGTCATCGGAAGCTGTCGCGGCGGAAATTAACAGCATCATTAGTCCACCAACCGTTCGCAGAAGGCTACAAGAAAGTCAGTTACCAGGAAGAATCGCCAGAAAAGTTCCATTACCGAGCAGCAAAAATATCAGAACGAGGAGTGAATTTGCACTAAGTTTGCGTGCTCATAAAGCCGTACAATTTCGCAAAATATTATGGAGCGGAGACGATTGCAAGCCAGCGTCTGATTGCAAGCGAAATGTTCGAAGACCTCAAGGAATGGGAGTTTAATTGCCGCTATATAAAAAAGCCGGTAAAAATGGGGGTGGCTCAGTAATGGGTATGGGGATGTTTTTCCTGGTTTGGCGTGGGTCCTATTTACCAAATCAATGGCATCATGACAAAAGAGGTCTACTGCTATATTTTGCAGAATGTAATGTTGCCACACGCGGAGGACAACATGCCAGTAAAGACCAAGTAATCGCGGATGTGAGACATATAGCTATAGCTATAGCTCAGGCTCAGATCGCTCCCTGGATCGCTGGCCTGATAACCAACCTAACCATAATTAATTCTCTGTAAGGCGCCAATAATAACATTAGATGTAAAGTAGGGGAAACCCCGAATTCAGAATTGTTTGCCGTTACATTCGTGGTATTTAAAAAAAGAGATCATGTAAAAAAGAATTAAATTCTTTTTCTGATTCGTGTAAAAAAAACTCGTGTAAAAACAGAACTGGGTGTATATAGAAAAAAAAAAAAATTATTATTATTATATTTAATTTTTTTTTTTTTTTTTTTTTTTTTTTTTTTTTTTTTTTTTTTGTGAAGTTAAGCCATTTTTGCCATATTACCTATTATTTTGATCAGCACTATACATACACTCCGCGACACTTGATTACCCTCACTTAAAGTTTCTACCTAAAACATAAAGTATGCGTAATATTACTACGAATCTATTTTTACAACTATTATTTTCACTTCCTCTCGGCTACCTGATGACTGAGCTGTAAAAAATTAAGGATAAAAACAAGGAAATCGCCATTTACGGTTTTTTGACTTTTTAAAACGACTCATGATTACCCTCATCAGTTTGTTTTCAACATTTAAGGCGCAAGGTCCCTTAAATTAAGTAAAACTTTGTTCTATTTTATTCCCACTTATTATTTATTAAATTTGTTTTTATTTAAGTTGCAATTTAGAAAAGACGGGTTGAGGTAAAACACTAACAAATTTTGAAATTGGCAAAATTCTTGATATCTTTCGTCAGGACAAATCCTATTTTAACTTATTCGAATTTCATTAAAATCGGTTAGTAGGGCCCTCTTCCAAATAATTACCAAAATGTGATTTCAGCGTTCTCAGTTGATGAATGGTATTGATGAGATAGCTTCAAATTGATGGTTTCTTGGTAACTTGAAGAAGAAAATCTCTCTATTCGTCAAATATTGTAGTAATTGTAGAAGCAAGTGTTTATACATATGTGGGCCATTGGTGCTCGGGATTGAGGTTTATTAAACCTTTCCATATATGTAAAATTCTTGATTATTTGAAAACAGTATTTCGATGTTAATCAACATAAGCATAGACTTATAAAAATTAAAAAAATGTTAAATGAAATTTGTGATTTCATTTTACTGGTCGCACCTAGACCAAATTTTTTTTAATAATTTGAGATATCGTCGAATTTGGTCGTTCAAAATAATAGGGACATTTATAGTTAAAATCCGTTTTTCTGAAAATAATAAAATAAATATTTGTTTCTTATGATTATTAATTAAATAGTTAAAAAATTGATGGTAGATGCGTGTCCCGAATGACCACCCTTGTTTTTTAGGACAGCAGTTATTCGAGCAGTTTTCACCTTTACCATAGGTAAAGGGTGATTGAGAGAAGGGCTTTGGCCCTTCATGGACTGTAACGCCAACATGAATACATATGTATGTACATACAATTATTCGAGCAGTCATTGAATCAATTAGCTTCTGGCATTCACTGATGGGAATGTTTGTCCAATGGCTTTCAATGGCAGTCCACAACTGATTTTTATTTTGGAAAGTCAGTGTCGCTAAAGATTTTTTTTTTAGTTCCGACCACAAATTCTTGATGAGCTTGAGATCGGGGGACTGAGCAGGCCATTGTGGCACTAACACTAGATGATCTTGCAACCAAGCACTAACTAATTTCCATGAGTGCGTGGGATCGTTCTCATGTTGAAAGTGCCATCGTAACGGCATACGGCAGCATGACATCCTTTAGAAATTCACGATAGCTCTCCTTGTTCATGATATATTTTATTTGGTAAATGGGTCCAACACCAAACCAAGAAAAGCAGCCTAATACCTTGACGCTGCCTAGGGCTGGTAGGGTAAGTGTTTCAGGTTTTTTTTTTTAGTAAACCGGAAGTGAAGTTCCTTCCCCTGAAGACGCCGAACATTTCTGCTGCTGTCAGAACCAAATAATTTTACTTTAGTTTCATCACTCCAAAGAATGTTGTGAAACATCTCTTTGGAGTGATTTCTAAAACGCAAGGCAAACTCGCTGTTTTCGCTGTTAAGTTCTTTCAAGAAGGGGAACCTTGTGAGCAATTCTACCGGGCACTTTGTTTTCGAGCAACCTTGGTGCACTTACTGCATTATTTAATTCCGCGGCAGTTGCCTTCATTACATAAAAGGATCCTTCTTCGCTAGCAGCACAATATGGGAGCCATCGCTGGGGGTAGTTTTTTTTTTTTTTTTTTGGTCTAGCTATAGTTTCCTGTGCTGGGGTTCTTGAAAGCGCATCTAAAATAAAATCCCAGTCTATTGGCTATAAATGTAAGGGTCTTTCCTTGGTGTCTTAAATCTTTAATTATGCAACTTTTTTCAGCAGTGCAATGTCTATTGCGTCCCATTTTTAACACTACATAGATTTTAAAAATGTAAAAGTTGAATATGTAATTCTAATGTCTACGAACTTCTCCAGCTGGCATGATCTTTTGCTACCTTTATAAGGGGTCCGCCAAATAACTTTTTTTTTTTTTTTTTTTTTGAAAATGCTGTAAAAAAAAACTACTGAATAATTTTTCAAATTTCTGTTTTTATTTAAAAGTACAATCCTTCCGGTTAGTAATGGAAAATAATTTCATTCAAATGGCTGCCTCGGCTGGCCATGCAGTAGCCTACACGATCGGTCCAATTTTTAAGCACATTATCGATTGTGTGCAGCTGTATTTCACCAATGCCTTCACGAATATTGTCCTTTAAAGCGTCAATTGTCCCTGGCTTGTCGGCGTAACACTTATCTTTGACGGCACCCCACAAATAATAGTCCAACGGTGTCAAATCGCAGCTCCGAGGTGGCCAAACGGCATCAGCTCTGCGGCTGATAATGCGATCTTCAAAAACAGGGCGCAAAACATCGAGTGTAGCTTCGGCTGTGTGGCACGTAGCGCCGTCCTGTTGAAACCAAATGTTGCCAATATCCTCCTCTTCAATTTTTGTGAACAAAAATTCGTTCAACATGGCCCGATAACGATCGCCATTGACTGTAACGGTCACTCCTTGCTCATTTTCGAAGAAAAATGGCAAAATTATGCCTCTGGACCAAAATTCACACCAAACAGTGGCTCATTTTGGGTGCAACGGCTTTTCAATGTATGCGTGCGGGTTTTCTGTGCCCCAAATGCGACAATTTTGCTTGTTTACATACCCGCCAAGATCAAAATGAGCTTCATCTGAAAAGATGATTTTTTTTGGCAAAATCGGCATCTTCTGTAAGTCGATCGCAGGCCCACTTAGCGAAGCGAAAACGCATTGGATGGTCAGTTGGCTTCAACTTCTGAACCAATTGGACTTTGTATGGCGTCATACCAAGGTCTTTATACAAAATTCGTCTCAATGATGTCTCCGAAATGTTCAATTGTTGAGAACGACGGTGAATTGATGTTGATGGCGCTTCCCGCACACTTTCTGCCGCAGCAGCAATATTTTCGGATGTACGCACTGTTTTTGGCTCTTCACGCTTTGGTTTATCGATGAGAATGCGAGTTCTTTCACTTTTTGCACAAGATAACGAACTTACGGAGCTGACGGTGCTTCTCTTCTTCCAAAATCCGTACGCAATTTTCGCACACATTCTGTAACATTACCATGAAAGTAATGTCGCAATATTTCCCAGCGTTGTTCAAGCGTATACACAACCATATTCGTTCAGCGGAAGGATAAAACTAATTATCTGTCAAATCAGACATGAGCTAAGTGTTACCATTCACGAAATAAGCACTACTTGAAAAAAAAAAAAAAAAACGGCGTGAGTCGAGAAGCTTTTTCTAGGCAAGTATACTACGGGGGGTTTTGCCAGTACTCCGCCGAGGAGGGACGCCGCGAAATAAACATTTGATGGCGTTGGTGTTATCGGGGTCCGAACTCGCTCATCGTGCATCAGAGTCCAACACACTAACCACTGCGCCACGGCGCCCTCCTACATCTAGTCTATACAAATTCAACACTCCTCTCAGGAGTTTGTTTCGATTTTAAATAAAGGGTCCGCCATATAACTGTAGGTCCCTTTCACCTGTGTGAAAAATAGAATCCCACACAACATGGGTGATTCAAAGGAAGCTTGGCTCTGGTCGTTCATGGGCTGTAACGCCACCAAAGAAGATGTATACATTTTTTTTTTTTTTATATGGGGCTTTGCTATCAATTAGCATTTGCCTGCCTGCTAGCCGATTAGCCGAAGAGCCTGTCCACTTTCATAATGAAGTTGGGTATGCCGAGTTGGGTATGCCGAGGAGCCGTCTCTTCGTCCTCGAGACAAAGCCGACACTCAGTTTCAGACGAGAGGCTAATTTTGTTTAGATGATATCTCAGACCGCAGTGTCCTGTCAGATAGCTGACCAGTCTTCTGATACCCACTCTATTGAATTTGAGTATATCAATAGGGTGTTTGTACAGGGGCCGTATTAGTCGTTTCCATTGACAGCGTCCCCGAACGCTGTTCCAAAAGGGCATACTTTGCGATTTTTCCCACTTTTTTTTTTATATTCTCTTATGATGTGTTGACACACACAACCTGAACGGAGTGCAGTGGTTGGGGTCGTTGATGTTCGTTCACTACTCTCAGGGGTGGTTGTCCTAGACTTAGATAGGACGAGAGCCGACCAAATTCCGCGTTGGTTGTAGTCCATAGTAATTCGTTCGAGCACTTTAATATTGCATACGCAGAGAATGAATTTCAGTTGACCATATACTGTGAGTGCCTGCAGCAGTACGTCTGGTCACTTTCCATTCACAACTGCGTTGCACACTTTTTGTCCGTACAGGAATTACTTTTTCTTTGCTATGAAGCGAATTTGAACCATTGACCTTTCGCTCGGCGGTCGATGATGCTAACCACTGCACCATGGCCACCCCCTTGTCTAAGAAGAAATTGATCTTAGACTTGGGAGTGCCGCAAAATGGTTCTGGACCTATATATTTATCGCTGGAACCTTTCCTGGCTAGTTGGTTGGCAATTTCATTGCCCTTAATACCTTTGTTTCTTTTGGCGAGGTCTTGTAGGTCATTATGGTATTCTTTGCCGGTTTTTGTACGAACTCAGCGCTTTGAGCGCTGCTTGGCTATCAGAGAGTATGTTGATGGTTATTCCTCTTATGCCAGTCTCAAGATTTAGATTGACGCATGTTAGGATAGCATGCAACTCTGCTTGAAAGATGCTGGGACTCGTTCCCAGTGCCTTCGAGATTTTGCGATTTGGTCCAAGGATGCCGGCGTCAATGCCAGAAGCCATATTGGAGCCATCCGTATACCACCTAAGACCTTTGACATTGAGCAAGGGATCACTGTTTTCCCATTCTGAGCGATTTGGGATCAATGTCTCAAATCTCTTGTCAAAAGTGAAGGTGTGTGGCAATGCGTCCGAGACCGTGGTAAACATATACCGCTCGGGAAGGTGTTGTAATATGAACATGTGACCCTCGGGTCTACATGGCATATTTGTTTCCGAACAAAGAATTCTGATTGCACTGTGTAATGCCACCTTTTTGATAAAAGGTGTAGTCCAATGAATGGTTCTTGGTCTGCCATGGGGCGGGTTGGCATAGCGCCTGTAGTGCCGAGACACGCTAGCCTCTGAAGGCGTTGAAGCTTAACAATTGTAATTTTGTGCTCAACCCGTAGGTGACGATAGGTCTTACTATCGCGGTGTATAACCAGTTGAATACCTTAGGTTTTTAGGTTGGTCACTTGGCTTCCCAAAATGGGGGCAAAGACAAGGCTGACCTCTCTCCAGATTTGGGGTATGTATCCCAGGTTGAAGCAAGACCTAAAAAGAACTATCAGTGGTGATAAAACGGTGCTCAGGCCTTTCTGTAAGATGGCACCACCGTCTTTGCCTGGGGCCTTATACGGTTTAAATGAATTAATTGCTCGTTTAACCCTATCAGGCTGAAACGTCTGCGAGAAAGGCTATTTGTTCTACTGTCGATGCTATTTATGACGTTCGTTTGATCGTCAGAGGACATCGAGTGGGGATTAGAACCCCGGAAGTGCACCTCGAGCAAAGTCTCCAGGTCTTCCTTGCGATTGACGGTGAAGGTGCCGTCTTATTTGCGAAGCAGCCCGAGTCCATTTGTGTGCTCTTGAGATAGCGCTTTATGGAGTCGGGCCGCAGTTGGAAGTGAGTCTATGTTCTCGCAGTGTTTCTTGCAAGACGTTCTCTTGGATTTCCTCAGTTCGAGGTTGTATTTAGTTCCACCAGATCTATAATCAGTCCAACTGCAATTATTCCGTTCAGCTCTGTTAAACAGAGACCTCACCTGTTTCCTTCGGGATTCAAGCTGTGTATTCCACTAGGAAACACACCGCTTGTGTGTACTTGTCCTGGGTGTACAGCTATCTCTAAAGGATGATATAAGTACTGCTGGCCCATAATCCTACCTTTATGGACCCATGGTTCTTGGATTAGTCCAATGCTGATCCTGTCGCGATAGAGTCACAGGCTAAAGGTGTGCGAAGCACCTTTGGCATGGTGCAGGTGGCCCTGCAGTACACGGAGCTCACTTGTTACTTACCATGGTAGGCCGGGTCCTTCGTTCGGTATGCCTTATTGTTGGCACGCCTGAAGTTACCGGCCCGATGGAAATAATCCTCTGATCTGCTTCCTATCGAAGATTCCCCTTGTTTAGTTGGGGGACATTTTTTTGTTTTGTTTGGACGACCCTTAGTGGTCGTCGACCCATATGTGGCAGCGGGTTTTGGCTCGTCACATCTTGGCGTCTTTACTACAGCAATAGGTGCAACCACCATACTGCTGGCTGTAGGTTTTTGTTTGGATGACCCTTAGTGGTCGTCGACCCAGATGTGGCATCGAGTTTTGGCTCGTCACATCTTGGCGTCTCTACTACAGAAGTAGGTGCAACCACCATACTACTGGATGTAGGTTTTTCTACAGCGATTGGCTGTGCATCTACTGATGTTTTCTCCTGGCTCTTAATGATAATCTCAATTATATCAAGTTCGGCCAGAGACTTGTCGCTGAATGCCAGAACCAGGTGCAGGTGGTTTTTTTCCTTATTCTGCGTGCTCTGCATGACTCTCCAATTCTGTGCATAAAGGCCGTCATTTTGAAAATCCAGCGTCGCCAACACCTTTGTGTTGGGTAAGCCGATGCTTTGTGGGAAGCAGCCCCGAACGATGTGTGGTTTCGGGAAAGCTTCCTCTTCCACAAGCATAATATCAAGTCCGCTCTTATTCTTGATGGCCGTAAAATTGGTCTTATCCAATCTGCCGTGTCGGTGTTGTCACACACAAAGTATAACCACCTCGATGGAGGTGTCAATTACAGATTCTTAAACGGCTGCCATTTGCGCTGTGATAAGTGGGTTTGCTCCGAAGTCCAATGCCGAGTCGGATCCTGCCAGCTACATTACTGTAGCTTTTTTTGTCGATTTGGGAGTTGCCGATCTTGCTGAGTTTAGGCGGAGTGTTGCCACCGGAACGATCCCGTTTCAGTTCCGGACCTTTGATGGCAGGGGTAGATTTTGCATAAACTAGAGCCTCATCTCTAGTTTTGCCCTGCATTATAGCAGCTTTAAAACGTCGGTGCTCAGACGATTTAAGTTTAACGATGCCACCAGGTGGTATAGCCTTTTTCTCTAAATGCTTGATGGTTTCGTTTCTTGTGACAGCATACTCACAGAATCCCCGTCGAGTGTCGTGTCGGAATCGGAGAGTGAAAACACATCTTCTGCTTTCTGCCCGTCTGCAATTTCGGCAGAAGATGCCGGCATCACCTCTGGTTTTTGAGCAGCTGAGGACTCACAAGCCCTAGCAGGCAACCACATTTGAGATTCATCATTCTCTTCAAAGATATTTAAATTATCAATAGTTCCCACGAGGACACAGGAAAATGCGGTCACCTGCAGCGGAACTCGAGACACTGCAGGAAGGCTTTGTTGAAATCGGAGGTCGCCTGGTATCCGAAGTTCACATACTAGTTGCTAAGTCGGCGTATGCTGTTCCACCTTGGAGCTAGGAAAGTGAGGGAGTGAGGGAGTGATGGGTACAAAGGAAGCGGAGAGGTAGAGAGGAGTCCGTAATTGCTTCTTAGCTTCGGGTTCCTCTAGAGATGGTTTCTCGAGAGTCATTACCTGTACTGAGCTTCCGTACCGCGGCAAGGTGAGCAATTTTCACGGAGGGATTACAAGTGTTGGTAACATTTCTTAATAGTTAAGAGCTTAAACATTTGAATTATATATTCCAGTACATGAGAAATGCTACAATCCGGCTTAGTTGCACTGCCACCTGTTGCAAACATACTATCGCATGACATAAGCCTTCATTTCAATCCATTATACAAACTGTAATATCATCAATTATTCGCAATCTCAGATTTAAACGGCTAGTTGCGGCAAATCAGATGACATCTGTTGCATTAGCAGTTTCTCTCTTTGTTCATGATATTTCTTAGAAACTAGATACTTTAATGATAACATAAACAAATATGTGCGAGGCCTCTACGAGAATGACATTGATACCCGATGGTGTCATGTTACCCTATATTCATAGATGTTAAGCTCCAACAACTTAATTTGCAATTTAATTTTGTTTAATCATCAAATTTGTTCATCTCGTTTCAGATTGTGTTACTTGTGAAGTTTGACAATGATTGCATTGCAGCAAAACGTTCAACTCTGCAAGTGTATGCTTGTATCTATTGAAAATGTTAGACAAAAAGTTAAAGATAAAATGTTTGGACTTAACTAAAGCCTGACATCTTTAGTGAAGATATTATTTAATACTTAAACTGAAGGACTTTTTTTTACACAATTTTACAAATTCTAACACAACTATTCCCGTGACCACTTGCTTTGGACGGCGCTTCATTTAGCCAAGCGTTCTACCATCCAAGTCGATCCCAGTCACAATAAGAAGTATTTATGGATGCAGGAGGTCTCCCAGTATTTCAGAGCGCCAATCAGGCAGCCGCCCAACAACAACAGCAGCAACAACACCAGCATCAACAACTTAACTTGCAGCTGCAACAGCAGCAACATCTACATCAGCAACATTTGCATCAGCAACAACAAAATCTCGTCCATCTGCAACAGCAGCAACAGCTCCACGCTCAACATCAACAACAAACTCAACAGCAACATCATCAACAACAACACCAACAACAGCAATCTCAACAACTGCACAATGTCCAACAGCAACAGCAACAGAATCTCCACGTGCAACAGCAGCAACAAAATCAACCACACCCACCGCAGCAACAACAACAGTCATCGGTGTACAATCAAAATCCGAATGTTGTCAACTCGGGCGCTATTGGGAACAATGACATTACGAGTATGCCGCCAAAAAATCAAGCAGTCGTGGAGCGACTGCGGCGACGCATGGAAAACTATCGACGCCGACAGACTGATTGCGTCCCGCGACACGAGCAGGCATTCAATAATGTGTGCGAGCAGCAGAACCAAGAGACAACAACGTTGCAGAAGAGATTTCTGGAGAGCAAGGCTAAGAGGGCGGCCAAGAAGGCTACAGACAAGAAACCGAACGACAATATGTTAGCGGGCAACCTACAAAGCAGTGTTCATGTGGTAAGTCGATTGTTTTGTAGCATAAGTATGCACATATGTATGTTTTATTTATATTGTTACAAAATCTATCCCACTTCGAATAGGGTTCGTATCACTGGATTGCGATAAACTACAATTGCCTACTTTTTACTCGAATTAAATCCACACACTTATTATTTCGCCTCAAATAAATTATCTGATTACTTCACCACTTTTATTTATTGTCACAACCTTTTGAACACTTAACGCTTTATTACAGACGCAAACCTTTATTAAAAGTTTTTATTTTCACACTAGTTTATCGACTGATCACATTGTATACCGACTTGTCACACGTTATTCAATTCCGTAAACTGAATGACTCCGGTGAAAGTTACCATCACTTCAATTTCAGCTTCACCAGAGCATTCGAACTTCGACAACGAAATTCGAACATAACCTAAACTCCTCCTTCTTCGCGTAGTATGGCGCTAACCTCTCTAAGTGGACAATCTTATACTTCACCCGTCTGTTTCCCGGCTGCTGTATTCGATATACCACGTCGTTAAGTTTCTTGATGGCCTTATAGGGCCCGTCCCAGGCCGATTTTAATTTGGGACATAAGCCTTTTTTTTCGTTGTGGGTTGTACAGCCATACCAATTGTCCTGTCTCGAATCCAGAAATGTTCGCCCTCAAGTCATACCTCGCCTTCATTCACTTCACTGACCAAGTTCAATCGCTCCGGGATGAACTGATGGATAGAGTTCAGCTGCTCCTTCTTTTCGGTTACGAAGTCCACCCTGCCCCTAGTTATCGGTAGTACCACACCGAACTTCTGATCCGATGGAAGTCTGAGATCGGTTCTAAAAATGGCTTCAGCTGGTGATACGCAATTAAGAAAAGAGGAAGACGTTCATCCCAGTCCTTCTGATCTCCGACGACGACTTTTCTCAAGTATTCCTCCATCATCCGGTTGAACCTCTCGACCGGGTCATCAGATTGAGAGAGTAATGGTGTTGTCCGTGTCTTTCTGATACCTAGCATGTCGCCGACGACTCGAAGTTCCATTTCTTGATATGAGTGTAGTTCCAGCGATACTATATAACGCGCAACCCAGTTATTCACGAATGCATCCGAAACGGTTTTGGCTTCTAGGTTCGGTATGCAAAACACCACAGGCCATTTGCTGAAGTAATCGATCACCACTAGCGCGTATTTGTTTCCAGCGTTGTTCGTTGGAAATGGGCCTGCGATAACCATGGCGATACGTTCGAACGTTTCTCCAACGTTGTACTGCTGCATATTTCCTCGAGTTTTCCTAAGTGGTCCCTTCGCACACTGTTCACACCTGCGAATAAAATTTGTGACCGGTTCATGGCATCCTCCACAGTAGAAACGTCTCTTGATCTTTTCTATAGTCTTGTTAACACCAAGATGAGCCCCCCCCACTTGGTCCCTCGTGATATTCTCGGGTGACCTCCCCGATTTGTCCTTTTGGAGTTACCAGTAGATCGTTTACAATGTCCTCGTTCCCAACTGTAGAAGCAACCTTTCTTCAGCTTCAAACTCTGCCATTGAGCCAAGTTTTTCCGATTGGGCTTTCCCTGGATATTTGCTGCTAACTTGGTCGAAAACCAAAACCGTTCTTGGTGGTCGATGATGACTGCCAGATCGGCATCTTTTCGCTGCTTTCTTCCGACCTTCTCGACAGTCTAGTAATCTTCTGGCAGCACATGGAAACGACGAATGTTCCTTAGTTTTGGCCTGTTCCTTGGTTTTGGCTCGTAAACAATGTTTGCATTCAACGTCGCAAGGTCGCCACAACAAGGCATCCGCGTTTCCATTACTGTTTCCCTTCCGGTGTTCGATACTGAAGTCATAACTCTGGTTTCTCTCTATCCATCCAGCAAGTTGGCCTTCCGGGTTTTTGAACTGCAGCAGTCAGCTCAACGCTGCGTAGTCCGTCCTAAGATGAGAAGCTTGGCCATAAAGATATTTGTGAAAATGCTTGACACAGTCAACCACGGCTAAAAGCCCCCTCCTAGTTATACAGTAGTTCCTCTCCGACTTCGACAGGATCCTACTGTAGTAAGCGACGACCCGTTCTCGCCCGTCAATCATTTGAGTGGGTACTCCGCCGATTCAATGTGCGCTTGCATCGGTATCCAAAATTTTTTTTTCTCCCGGGACAGGATATGCAAGAATCTGCTCACTACACAGCAATTCCTTCAGGTGGCCGATTCTTTTTGGTGAGCTCACGCAGACTGCTGGCAACGTTTGCGAATCCTGGGACGAACCGCCTGTAATATGTGCAAAGTGATGACCTTAATTCACGAAGATTCTTAAGCCGTGACCATTCCTTAACTGCCGAAATTTTGTCTTCATTTGTAAGGACTCCTTCTGAAATACTTCACTTCATTTTGGTAGGGCGAACATTTCTTCGGGCTCAATTTCAATCCGGCTGCCCGACTTCATTGCAGTACATCTTCAAGCTTCCTAAGGTGAATCTTCGAAATCCTTGCAAATGACAATTATGTCATCCAGATAGACAAGTCCTCCAGTGAAGTCCTCTTAGTACCCGGTTCATGAGTCTTTCAAAGGTGGCTGGCGCATTGCAAAGACCGAAGGGCATCACAGAGAATTGCCACAACTCTCCTCCGGCGGTGAACGCGGTCTTTTCCTTATCTTGCTATTCGAGCTCTATTTGCCAGTATGCACTTTGCAATTCCAGCGTCGAGCATCACTTTGCATCAGATAGTGTGTCCCAGGTGTCGTCAATTCTCGGTAAAGGATAGCTGTCTTTCTTCATAATGTCGTTCAGCTTTATTAAAAGCTTTTATTTTCACACTAGTTTGTGTACTGATCACACTGTATGCCGACTTGTCACACGTTATTTAATTCCGTAAACTGAACGAATCCGAGGGAGAGCGTTCGCGCTTATATAGCTTTCGGTCTACTTTCTCGAATGTTCGTCGTCAGACGTTCCCCTTCGGAAATCTCTAGAATGCTCTGCCGCTGAAAGTTACCATCACTTCAATTTCAGTTTCACCAGAGCATTCGAACTTCGACAGCGAAATTCGAACATAACCGTAGGTTCGTGTCCGTAACAATAATTGGATCTGATATAATTTCTCAATCCGAGATCTAGCGTTGATCTTTCTATGCCTGAAGCCATACTTAATCAGGAGCGTGAAGTATGAGCTCTTCTTCTTCTTATCGGGCACTACAGTTCGGGGTGAACCTGGGCCTCAGGCAACATGCCCCTCCAACTAGCACGATCTTTTGCTAGCCTTTTCCATTGCTCTTCCACCTGTATGCGCCATCTTAAGTGCGGCCGTCCTCTGCTTCTTCATCCCTCGGGGTTGGATTCAAAGACTCTCCGGGCTGGAGCTGTGGTGTCCATTCGCTCTACATGGCCCAGCCATCTTAGGCGTTGAATCCGTAGACGCCTGACTAGACTCATGTCGCTGTAGAGCCCGTAAAGTTCGTGGTTTAATCTTTTCCTCCATGCCCCGTCTGCGTTTATAGGCCCGTAAACCACGCGCAAAGTCTTTCTCTCGAACCGACCAAGGGTTCTCATCCGCTTTTGATAGTGTCCAAGCTTCTGCGCCATACAGCAGGACCGGGATGATAAGGGTCTTATATAGAGTCAACTTTGTCGTTCGGGAGAGGGCTCTCTTACTTAGTTGCCTCCTGAGCCCAAAGACACAGCGATTGGCAAGAGTGATTCTGCGTTTGTTTTCGGAACTGATGTCGTTGTTCCAGGTCACTACGGAGCCAAGGTCGACGAAGTCCTTAACTACCGCGAACTTATATCTGCTAATACAAACGTTATGGCCAAGACGTCGGTGATGAGCGGCTTTTTCGATGACAGCATATATTTAGTTTTGCCCTCGTTTACTGCCAAACCAATTTTCGCCGCCTCCATCTCAATACTCGCAAACGCCTCTTTGATATCTCGCTGTGATCTACCTATTATGTCAATATCGTCGGCGTATGCAAGGAGTTGCGAGGATTTGAAATAGATTGTGCTTCTTGTATTTGCCAGTGATTTTTGCACAATCGTTTCTAATATGATGTTGAAAAAATCACACGACAGCGTATCGCCCTGCCTAAATCCTTTTTTGACATCAAAACTATCGGTAAGATGTTCACCGATTCGGACGGAGCAGCGAACATTCTCCAAAGTCTGACGAGTATAGTCTGACGAGTTTAGCAGGTATGTCCATGATAGACATAGCGTTGTATAGCTCGTCTCTAATTACGGAATAGTGGATGTATTTAAGCAGCATTTCCAGCAGCTGCTTATCGAGCATGACCAAGAGAGAGTGGTAGGGACCGAGGAAATCCCAATTCCAGCCGCTGAAGTAGTCCTCCCACCCAGCATCGACGAAGTCGGCACAGCTATTCAGAAGCTGAAGAACAACAAGGCCGCAGGCTCAGATGGCTTGCCATAAGAGCTCTTTAAGGCTGGCGGCGATGTTCTGGTAGGGAGCATGCACCAGATCATCTGCAGAATTTGGGAACACTCGCCCGACACTGGAATATCAGCTCTATATGCCCCATCCACAAAAAAAGGCAATCCTACCTCTTGCAAGAACTATTGAGGTATATCCCTGCTCAATGTCGCATACAAGATCCTGTCCAGCGTATTGTGTGAACGTCTAAAACCATTTTGCACCGCACTAATCGGCAGCTACCAGTGCGGCTTCCGGTCCGGCAAATCAACTATAGACCAAATTTTCACACGCAAATCCTGGAAAAGACCAACGAGTTTCGGATCGATACACACCATCTTTTCATCGATTTCAAAGCCGCATACGACAGCATTCATCGTGAAGAACTGTTTGGTGCCATGTCCGAATTCGGGATCCCGGGAAAACTGATCCAGTTGTGTCGCGCCACGCTAAAAAACACGCGATGCACCGTGCAATTCGGTTCTAGGACCTCGGAACCATTCGAAACATGCACCGGATTTCGGCAAGGAGATACGCTGTCATGTAACTTCTTCCACCTTGTGCTGGAGCTGATAGTGCGACGGGCAGGCGTCAACAGGGAAGGCACTATCTTCTACAAATCCGTCCGGCTGCTAGGATACGCGGATGATATCGACATCATCGCGTGTACTCGCCGTGGCATTGTGGAAGCATTCACGGCGATTGAAGAACAGACGAAACGAGTTGGTCTTAAGATCAATGAGGACAAAACGAAATACATGCTGTCAAGCAAAAACCAGTCCGTCGCTCACCACCTGGGACAAAATATAACAATTGACAGCTACAATTTCGAGGAAATTAAGGAGTTTGTCTACCTCGGGGCAAACGTAAATTCCACAAATGACACCACAGTGGAGATCCGGCATAGAGTCGCCCTTGGCAACCGTTGTTACTTCGGCTTGTCCAAACAACTGGGGTCAAAACTCCTCATTCGAAAGACCAAAGTCATGCTTTACAAAACGCTCATTCTGCCAGTCTTGCTGTACGGAGCCGAAAGCTGGACGATAAGCAGGACAGCGGAGCTGATTTTGGGTTCTTTCGAAAGAAAAATTATGCGCCGGATATTTGGTCCTGTCTGTGGGGAAGGTGAATGGAGAAGAAGACACAACCGCGAACTCTACGAGCTGTACCAAGATGTGGATGTAGTCCGGAAGGCAAGGATCCGTCGACTACACTGGCTCGGCCACATCGAGCGCATGGACATCAACGCTCCAGCTAAGAGGTTCTTCGACTCCGAGCCTCCTGGTTCGAGAAGAAGAGGAAGACCGAACCTGCGGTATAAAAACCAAGTAATCGCGGATGTAAGACATCTTGGTCTTGACAACTGGAAGCAGCGTGCCCGGACCGTCAAGGATGGAAGGCAGCTATAGCTCAGGCTCAGATCCTCCATGGATCGCTGGCCTGATAAGTAAGTAAGTAAGTAAACTTGCCATGAAAAAGCTTTTCGACTCACGCCGTTCGGAATCGGCGTTAAACTGTAGGTCCCTTTCACCTGTGTAAAAAATAAATCCCACACAACATGGGTGATTGAGACAAGCTTGGCTCTGGTCCTTCATGGGCTGTAACGCCACCAAAGAAGAAGTTGAGCTCAATGTGTAGGTTTTTGAAAAAGGTCAAGAACTGTCTTATTCATCTCATCGCTATACAGCATTAGTTGTCAACAAGCTTTTCTAGAGCCCAGTGTAATCTCCAACCTAGAACAATAAGAACATAATTAGTAAGAAACAAACGAGAATCCTTCATGCGTATAAGCCCTAAAAAAAAAAAATACCCGAAACAGGCAATAGGTCCAACAACCAAAAAGTTACATTAAAAACAGTCGGGTAAAAAAGAGCGAACTTCAAAAATCCAGAAAACCTACAAAGGATCAATGTAAAAGGATTAAATTGCAAACGATGCGTGAAACCAACTCTCACCTCACCCCGTACGAATCGTATTCATTGCGATTGGTATCCAAATACCCACAAATACATAGTATATGTATGTACATATGTATGTATGTCTGTATGCTTATTTTTTTTTAACCCCACCCGGTATCTAGTTACCCGAAAGCCAACATTAACACCCACAAATAAACCGTTGAGCATGGTCACAATAAAAATATTCCAGGTCAAATGTGCGGAATGGCTTTACACCGCATTCTAATGGAATATTGTTCGAAAATCGATTCGAAGGGCTTATATCCGAACACCATTAACGGGTTAACAAATCTCCAATTGATGTTGTCGTTCGCGTAGGCCTTTCTTCCTCATCCCGGCAAGGGAGGCGAATTGAATGTCTATTAGATTGCCATGGAGACTTATAAATTTAATTACTACTTTGGAACTTAGGGCTTATTTTTCGCAAAGGGTCCTTGGGACATTTGAACGAGGCGTGACGGGGTTTGTAGTTAATTTTCTGGTGCTTTGAAGCAACTTATATTAAGGCAAAGGTCATGAATTAGATTTCCCTTTTGGAATGCGCCTAAACCCTAAACAAATCATGGAGTGGTAAACGATGGTTGTTTTGTGTAAAATGGAATTTGTAATGAAAGTGACTTGTGACGCTGAGCTTTGTAAATTGGAAAGACATAAACTTGATGGCGTGAAACTTGTAGAAAGTGTATTTTTTCCTCCTTACGGTAAGCGCTCGTTATTGGAAACGGACGATGGCCTTATGGCCAGCATCTAAGTATATCATTAACCTTTCAATGACCTGGGGAGATTCCATTATCTACAACTTGAGTATGGGACAGATTTGTCATAGTTACACCTATTGATTGAGATAGCTCACCTCCATATACAGCATCACTTTCTATTCCGGAATTGTGACAGTCATCATTCAATAGAGGGCAGGTTGCGATATGTTGCTTATTATACACTAGTGTCTCTGATATATTCATAGTTACAGTCTAGGCAGTGGGGACTGGGGAATCGTTGTACATGATTTTTGTTGCAACTCGAGAATGTGATTACAAGTTAAAGTTATTATCAATGCTGGACTTAAAGAGGTGAGCATACGACATGCTAGACTCCATTAATATGAATATGAATGAGCTAATCAAATCTAATCCCTGAAAGTCTTAGCGTGACTACAAATTTATTTGAAACAAGGGTTGTTTTATTGCACAGGAGTTCATAAATCGAAAAGTTCAGCTTGCATTGTTGGTTTTCTCCTTCTCTTACGCAAGAAAATAATGAGCCTAGTATTCCATGGTACTTTGGATTACCTAGGATGTGTACTGTACTATACTTTCTCTTTTGTTTTTTTCTTCCTCTCTGGCAACCTTCAGCCTTAATTTTGAGTATAAGCAAGGTTAGGTTAGGTTCAAGTAGTTGGCATAAGCCACACGTAGGCCGAAGTTGGCCCATTGTGATACCACATGGATCATTACCCTGATCCTGAGCTATTTTTAGGTTTGCTAGCTCACTTAGATTTTCATAGAAGGGCGCGCCGAGGTAGATCCTCCTGCGGTTCGCAAACGAGGGGCTTGAGCAGAGAAGGTGATGGATCGATTCCTCTTCCTCCTCGTCCATGCAGCCGCGACAAAAGTCATTGGAGGGCAGCCCTAGTCTGGCGGCGTGTTTTCCAATGATGCAATGACCTGTAATGACACCCACTAGAGTGCTCAAAGCAGCCCTTTTGGTTGCTACTAGGTCCTTTGTTCGTCCTAGGTTTAACTTAGGCCAGATTTGTTTAGTGATAAAGCCGATATTACTTTCATTCCATTGGAGGTTGGTCGCCTCTATGGTTCGAAGTTTTATCATGTGCTTTACCGTACATATTGGTGTTTCAAGGTACCCGAGGGTAGGAAGACTGAGTGTGCTTGACCCTAACTTTGCGAGTTCGTCGGCCGCGCAGTTTCCTGGAATATCCCTATGCCCGGGAACCCACAATACTTTAATGTTGAACTGTTGAGCCATCTCGTCTAGAGATAGGCGACAGTTTATGTTTTTGTTTTTGATTTGCGGGTTACCGCGGCCAGGGATTTTATCGCAGATTGGCTATAAGTGCAAATGATAATATCCTTAGCGAATATTACATTGATCCTGAGCCATGGAAGGGCCTTCGTTATCGTTGTTAATTCTGCCTGATACACACTGCAGTGATTTAGGAGTTCGAATGATAGGTTGAGGTTAAGTTCCTTGGAGAAGACTTCACTACCCGACTCCATCTTGGAGACATCGGTGTAGAGGGAGATCGAGTCCGGTATAACTTTTCCTTCAGCCCATTCCTCCCTGGATGGAAAGGCAACTTTGAAGTTCCTAGTGAACACACTCTGCGGGATGATGTAGTCCGTGTCCATGGGTACTTTGAAGTGCTTAGGAATGGTAGTATGTCCTTTCTGTAGTGTGGGCCATTTTCCTATGCCCCTTATTCGTAGGGCCGCGCAGGCAGCAACTTGCTTGCTGAAGAGGTCCAACGGTGGAAGATGTAATAAAATATTTAGGGCCTCCGTGGGGGTTGATCTAATAGCTCCGCTTATATATAAACAGGCTGATCTTTGTACCTTGTACCTTCAGAAGGTTTCGGTAGCCTGCCTTGTCCAGAGCAGTCCACCAGACTACGATGCCATATAGGAGGATGGGCCTTATGACTGCTGTGTAGAGCCAGTGCATAATGCTTGGTTTGAAACCCCACCTTCTGCCCACCACTTTCTTACAGCTGTAGAGTATAGGCAAATTTAAAGCCTATACATTGTGTTGATCCGATTCTAGTGAGCTCATCGGAGACCTCAATCAAGTCTCACTAATTCCAGTGTTTCAACTTTGCCCACAAACCTCTTGAGTTAACGCTCACTTTTGCAAGTGGTAAAATTGTTAAACACTGCTTCGAGTGTAGCTTGAAACACAACACAGCTCTCACGAATACTCCTTCTCCAGAGAGATGCCAACTCTTTAAACCCTCACTGCCCAACCCATGACGAGTACGTTATTGGCGGGGGCTTTATCATAGCATCTAGAACAGAACCCGGTGTTCTGGGAAGGTTCCCCTACGTCAGAGTTAGACCGTTCTTTGGAGTTTGGAGAGAGGAGGTAATTCTGTTTGTGCGACCGCTTTTTTAAAGCGCCTCTTGTATTTCCAAAAAGCCCCAACGCCTTCGCTGTTTTTAATTTAGCAGCCGCTCAACTAAGGTCGTTCGTTTCCTTCTCCTTCGACAATTAGCAGAGAGTCCATTTCCCGTGCAACATTCCTTGATCTAATATATCGCTGCCTGAAATTTGCGAGAGATATTTGTTAAACCTTATTCGGGTGAAGAACGGCAACATCATCCGTACAAGCTTGCGTGTAGACTCCAAGGACATTGAGAGCAGAGAGACACAGCTGTTGTGAATGAGAAGTGATCAAACATATGTACTGATGAAGGCATAGTACATAAAGTATATGGTCACTTTAAATTCATACTCTGTGTTAGCAATTCTAATATGACACCATAAGTGCAAAGGAAAAGTTGCTGAGAACTACAACCAACGTGAAAATTCGGTCGGTTCCTCTCCTCCTATCTAGGACAACCACTCCTGGGGAGCAGTGAACGAACCCAACTTTTGCTCTCCGTTCAGGTTTTGTGAAAAACATCATAAGAGTATACTCTTGAACATGGGCGAACTTGAAGTGAACTATCATTCAACACAGCTGCGGAGACAAAACAGTGTCTTGTGTAACTAGTCTGATTTAGTCGAGAACAACGCTTGCACCAGCATTGCTTTGATCCACAAAACGAGTAGTAACTTTTCGTCTGCGTCTATGTACATCTTGAAAAGAAGGCATCCTCGCAGGAAGACCTTGCACAAACACAATTTTAACAATCTTTCCCTGCTTTTCAGCTGGAAGGAGGTTAGACTTGTGTGTCTGAAATTCTTGGCCAGCTAGTAATCTTCTCTACTAACTAACTTCACTGTGAGCCAAAGAAGAGGTATGCAGGCAAACAATAAGCTAGCAGTGGAAGCAATGTAGGAAGCAATTGTCCTATCCGTGTTTGGCGACTGCAATCCATCAAACAAAATTCAATGGTATTAACTTTTGCTAACTGCAATACAGTATACCATCTACGCCAGTACACAACCTTGGTCTTTCGATAGATGGCTCTATTTCTCAATTGCCTCTTGGGCCCAAAAAAGCAGCAGTTGGCGAGAGCAATTCTGCGTTTGATCTCAGCGTTGGTGTTGTTGCTGCTGTTGGAGCGAAGATAGACGAAGTCCTTGTCTACTTCGAATTTGTAGCTGCCATTTGTGGCGTTCTGGCCGAGACGTCGGTGTTGTGCGTCTTTTTTGGTTGACCGCATATATGTATTTCCTTTCACCCTCGTTAACCGAAAGACCCATTTTAGCCGCTTCTGCTTAAACGCTTTCGGACGCATCATCAGTGTTTGCCCAATTACGTCAATGTCATCCGCGTACGCAAGCAGTTGCACAGACTTGAAATAGATCGTACCTCTTGTGTTCGCCAGTGAGTCTCCTATGATATTTTCAAACACGATGTTGAAAAAGTTGCATGACAGCGCGTCACCTTGCCTAAATAATTTTTTAACATCAAAGGTCTCGGTTTGCTCATTACCGACCTTAATGGAGCAGCGAGAATTCTCCATTGTCATCCTGCACAGTCGGTCGAGTTTGACAGGGATGTTAAAACTAGACATGGCTTTATATAGCTCGTCTCTATACTCGTCTAGGGGTCTCCTTTCTTATGGGCCGGGCAAACGATGCTGAGATTCCATTCGTCGGGCATGCTTTCCTCCGACCCTACCTTGCAAATGAGATGGTGCATGCACCTTACCAGCTCATATCCAGCCGGCCTTATTAGACTTAAGTCTTGATATCGCTATTTTAACTTCGTCTAGGTCGGGTGGATGGAATTCTCCTACATCGTTGTCCATTACGAATAGCTCATTCTGCCTGACAGCGGTATCTTGTCTATCATCAGTCTGCAGAAGTGGTCTTTCCAAATCCTCAGCATCGACTGTGACTCTACTACCATCTCCATTTTCATTCCTGCAGGCCGCTGCTCTGGCTTTATAGCCAGGGCATGCTCGTTTTACCTTATTGTAAAACTTACGGGCGTCATTCCTGCGGAAGCATCTCTCCATCTCCTCGATTTCACGCTTTCCGTGCTTTCCGTTATTAGTTTTAAGCTTCGAAATTACCAGCTTGATTTCATCTAGGTCGGGTGAATGGAATTTTCTTGCATCTTCATCCGTTGCGAATGGATCATTCTCTCTGAGAGGGTTATTACATCCTTCATCGCCGTTAAACAGTCTACAGAAGTCTTCATATTCTCAGCATCGACTGTGACTCTACTTATAGTTGTCCGTCTTCATCCCTAAAGGCTTCCGCTCTGGCTTTATAGTCCTGGCATGTTCGTTCTACTGTTTCGTAAAACTTGAGAGCATTATTTCTGTGATAGCATCTCTCCATCTCCTCGATCTCAGGTTTTTTGTATTTTTTTTTTTTTTTCCCTAAAAGCGTGTGGTCCTCTCTCTGTTTCTGTTGGATTTGTAGGAGTTTTGCTTTGCTACATAGGCTTGCCCGCTTTGTTCATCAAGCCAGGGGGTGGCCGTGGTGCAGTGGTTAACATCATCGACCGCCGAGCTTAAGGTCTATAGTTCAAATTCGCTTCATAGCCAAGAAAAAGTAGTTCCTATACGGACAAAAAGTATGCAACGCAGTTGTAAATGGAAAGTGACCAGACGTACTGCTGCAGGCATAACACTCACAGTATATGGTCAACTGAAATTCATCCTCTGCGTATGCAATATTAAAGTGCTTGAACGAATTACTACGGGCTATAACCAACGTGGAATTTGGTCGGCTCCTATCTTGGACAACCACCCCTGAGAGTTAACGTACATCAACGACCCAAACCACTGCACTCCGTTCAGGTTGTGTGTATATAGCACATCATAAGAGAATATAAACTCTTGAACCTGCGCGAGTTTCTGAAAAAAAAAAAAAAAAAAAAAAAAAAAACAGGGGTTCCCGGTTGGCGATGGTGATCCAACACATCAGATGCGTCTCTGACGGTGCGCTGACAATGCTCCCACTGTTGTTCCGTGGATTGTGCCGGCGTTATTGGAATATGCGAGACGTTGAGGGAAGCTTGATCGGCAAAGATCCTAATGGTCTCCTGCGATTGTAGCCTTCCGACGTAAAACTTTCGTTGTCCAGCTCGAGTCCATGGCATCCTTGATAACTCTTTTCGAACCTTGGCTACAACAAGGTAGTAAACCGCGTCGATGTTGGCGCCTCGGAAAGTGCTGGAGGATTGTATGACGTCGATCGCAACGTGATCAATCAGATTGATGGTCGACTGATCAGTCTATCGCCAGGTTCCTTAATTGATATCAAGATGCGGGAATCGTGTCCTACCCAGAAGGAGATTACAAGTAATTTAGCCGATTTGTATTCGTCCTTATCCGAGGCTCGTGGTTGCTTCGCAACAGTTTATTTTTTTACATGAGAGGTATTCTTGAGCTGGGAGACCGCGAACATTCTTTCCTTTAGTCGCAGCAGTTTTTTCTCCCCTCTTCTTCTGGCTCGGTACACTTGTCGCACTGCCCTGGTTTTTCGTTGTAGCGTCTTTTGTTACGCCTCGTCGCTTGCTGCCTTTTTCTGCTCACACTCACCATCATACCACGGGTTTCTTGTTGGGGGTGGTAAGTAGCCTAAGATGTTCTTTGCTACTTCCTAAATAGCTGAGCGGCAATGCAGCCACATATTGTTGACGTTTGCTCTCGACGTAGGCATACCGGTGAGCCTTTCGCTCAGTTGCTCCCTGTAGACTCTGGTAACCTCGGGTGTGCCCAATGCTGAACCTTCTCATGGTGGGCTGGTGCAGCTTTATGATATTGGACAGTCAAGCTCTGAATCTTGCTGCTACGAGGAAATGGCCAGAGTCGACGTTTGCCCCCATGAATATTTGCACATTCAGGATGTTTGACGAGTGTCTTGCGTCAATGAGCACGTGGTCGATTGGATTGTCGGTTCAACCATCCGGAGATCGCCAGGTTGCTGTGTAGATTCGCTTGCGGGGAAATGTCGCAAAGTCCATGAGCCGGAAGCCGTTATCCGTTATTGTATCGTGGAGGCTGTGCTTTACGACCAATTCGCGAAAGGTGTTCGTCTGTCGTCTTCAGTATCCGTCCATGTATCCGAGGCATTTTGCTGATTCATAACTTGTTTTTTTTTACATGGGCGAATTATTGACACGCCGCACAACCGCCAGTCTGGTCGGGGTATTGCACCGCCCTCTTGCCTAGCGCGATAGCTGCATACGTTTTTTCACCTCCCAACGTTGTTGACGAGGCTACCCAGAGGTCGCCACGAGGAGCCCGTATGTCAACTTGGCCCGGGCATAGAAACAGGGCTGGCTGCTCGCCAGGAGGCTGGGAGCAATCAACAGCTTTACCCTGTATACCAGAGCCCATGCCCCTAAGCACAACCTCCAACCTGGAAGGCCAGGTTCCCCAGGACCAAAGGGGTGGGGTCACTGCACACATTGGTTCACTACCTGGCTCAGCAGCTCACCGGGCCACTATAGGTATTATTGAGTTCCGAAAACTGAATGCTCACGAGGGCGGGCGCGTTCGCGCTTATATAGCCCTCAGTTCACTTTCTCGAATGGTTGCCGTCAGACGTCTCTAGAATGCTCTGACATTCAGCCGCTGGACCGCTGAAAGTTACCATCATGTCCAATGTCGACAGCGAACTTCGAACATAACCATCGGTTCGTGTCCGTAACAATATTGGCGAAAATTTGTTAAGAAAAGGGACCAAGAACTCTTACCTGCTCAGCTTGGTTTGCTTAACTGGGAGCAAGTTTGCCCATTATTAGTAAACTGAAAAAGTCGCCATATATCATGCAGTACGATTTTTATCGATTTTGAAGATGGGAAAGCGAAATCTTTGAGGAGGGACAGAGTGAAGGCTGGCTTGTAGGACCTCCGCCTTGGGGTGCTGGTTGTGCTTGTTATCCAGTTGATGTAGAATATATTTCCCTGGAATGTAGAATTAGCTTCCTGTCTTTTTTTATGATAGATCTGTCAGGTTACCCAAAACATCTAACACCTTATCTCGTTCATTCGAATAATATCTTGTTCATCAAGCCTCTATCGCTTGGTAATCAAACTTCTTCTTTTAATTAAATTCGATTTGCGTATTCGAGTCAATGTGCTGAATCCACGGAAGTGATTAGAAAGCAAACTTCTAATACGCTACACCGAGCACGAGTAACTCGTGGTATAGTCAAACTATAATGCAACAACGAATCTAAAAAAATCTATAATACGATTCATATGGCCAAGGAGAGTGAAAATGAAACCCAATTTAGTATTTTGGATTTTCTCCATTTTCACTAATAATTAAACTTTTCCACTTTTCCACGTCGAGTCGTCGAGAGGAGGTGAGGCACTTTCCTTTTATGCTTTATTTTTCTTCTTCGTCGTCATCATCAACATCAACATCATCAGAGCACCATCGGCGTCATTGTCGACTTGGCACCGGCTCGTGAAACTCCTCTCTTATGCGTCCGCTTAGTTTCTTTATCTTGCGAAAGAAAAGTCACTGTGCTGCAATTTCGTTTTTAGCTTTTTCTTTTTTCCGCCGAGATGTCCAAGCGATGGACGACGGGAAAGAGAAAACAGTTTCCGCGGTGGGAAGGTATGATGGATAGATTTCTGTCAAAGGAAAAGTGGAATCGCGCGCCGCTGAAAAGATGAGAACGGCGAAAATTCGCGTGGTTTACATTGTGTTCACGCTGAATTCAAGGTAGTGCAAATCCGAGGGTTTACTCGGACATTAGTAGCATTATGCGGTAACCGAGTGTTCCATTATTCGCAGTTTCTTGAAAAGCTTGCGCCAAGATCTATCGATTACCTAATAGGGAACCTACCTACATGGACGGGGGGTATAATTAAAACGAATCCAAAATGTCATTTGCTTGACACTGCTAGTTGGACTTATTCATGAAAGTCATGTTGCAGTCCTTGAGATAGTAACGAATGGTTTGCCTTTGCTACCATGATGTCCTTGATTTAGTTTGCATGCAATCTGCGGATATTTTTATTCAACCTACACTGACTAACGTTAGTTTTCGGAGGTCGGAGTATTGGAGTAGATGCGAGACGTCCGTGTCAGAGGCACTGTTTGTGCACTATGGCGTTGAAAGCTATCTCTATTTGATTAAACTTCCATTAGGCGCTTGTTTTCCTTTTTTATTTTCACTTCTGGGTTGTATCAGGTGGGCTTTCGTAATGACTGTCATTCGATGAAATGGTTTGTGATTTCCTTTTTGGATCTACAAAGAAACAATGAGACATTCGTTTTCTTCGTATACCTTGTGACTGTCCCCGTCTGTCCAATTGTGTTTTATCAACTAAATCTTAGTTCTACTGATAATACGTTCCAAATTATACAGAATTGAATCTCTTTACAAAGTACTTTTCTGTCATCAGGTACTTTAAACATACTAACATTGTTGAAGATTGTTAGTTCAAAGAAGTTGACTGTCTTTAATTCAATTATATCAACTTTCCCCCATATATGTACATCTTTCGTTTCAAGACAATTGAATTTGTTCTTCCTAGTAGAGCAAATAAGAAAAACGTACAACCCATATACTAACCACTATCCTCAGATAATCAAAGACACTACACGCAATCATATTCCCTCCTCCATCTAATTATGGAAGATAACCTGGCGATCAATTTATCCTGGAGACAAACATTGCCCGAGCGACAGTATCGTCACTACACCACATATCCGTAGCTCGAAGTCGTAGACGTTGCATTCGACTTCCCACACTTGTTCGTTCGGTAAAGTTGTTGTCCTCCGGACAGCTATAGCTCTTATCCCGCATTTCCTCTGTAACCACCAAATCAACCCCCATTCAGTGCAATTACCCTGTTCATTGCGTTCCTTGTATATTCGATTCCACCATACAGTTTAGGAAACTCATGCGCAGGATTGTTTGCTACATAAATCGAAGGCATTTCACAGGATTTCCAGCAAATTGCATTTACACTCGTGTTTTCGTTTGCATTCAAGATTTTCGTCGATCGGGTATGGAATCAAATGGAACCATATGAACAATTGGAAGCAATGTTTAGGTGTTTTCAGAAAATGTTGTATTCCTTCGATTGTTAGCTTTCATTTTTACTTCGGGTAAATAACAAAATCTGCTCGACGTCTCTTAGTGGCAGCTGGTATATGTGGGAGGCTTGTGATTAAAACGGAATTGTGTTTTCTGTTTGCCGACTGGTACTCGTACGAGTGGCTATCGATTGGATTGTATGATTGTCTCTAGGGCCTCTTGTATAATCAATGTTGTCCTCTTGAAAGGCAACCAATGGGCTTAGAGTGTGCTATTATAACTGGAATTGGTAAATCTAGGTTTGCCAATCGCTCTGTCAGGGAAACATACACTTACGTTCACATCTTTACCCAGTAGTTTTTATCCTTCCTAACTTACCACAAATTCAGCGATCACAGCATATCGAATGTGGGATAGAAAACATTATTTTTTTCTAAAACGATGTTGAATAAACGAAAAGGCCAATGTTACAACTTCAGCTGAACATCGACCTGGAACAAATAGGATTACTAGTTATCTTATACTTTATCCTGATAGCAGGAAGGACACCTATTAAGTTTGTCAACAATCTTTTTGTCGCACTGAAAATTCTATTGTTGGTTCTCTAATTATTCTTGCCTAGAATCCCCATCGGTGCTGATTTTTTCTTATGCGGAAGCAAACCAAAGTCCCAATGGGTATATTCAGTTTGAGGTAGAAGTATAGTAGTGAAATTGATTGTTTTCCTCTGCCATGTCTGCTTGAGTTTGTTATCAAATAGATTTAATAGACCATCACAGTGCATTCCTGCAATCAATCTTTCCTTAAGAAATCCTTGAATTGGTGGCATTACTTTTGACTTCTTCATAGAAGATTAATCCAGTCGTGTATGGTGCTGAATCCAAGTTTTTTCCACTTTGACGATGGATAAGTCTTATTTTGAATTTATTTTTGAGACTTCTTCTATTCTATGCTACTGGATAGACACCTTGCCGTATTATATTGCAAATATCCCTCTTTGCATTAGTGTAGTTCTCTCAAAATCCGCCCACAGCAGCACAAACAATAGAGCAGGAATGGACGCATTGCCAGAGCGCCGTCAGAGACGCTGCCCAAGAGGTGCTGGGTTTCAAACCGCCACCACCTAGAAACCCCTGGTTCGATGAACAATGCGAACAAGCCCATGAAGCAAAACAAGAGGCATATAAAGCCATGCTGCAACGACGAACGAGAGCTGCTCGCGAAATCCTTGAACGCTATTCCAAAAGAGCAGGTGTTAATTTTAGACTTGGGAATGCCGCAGAAGGGTTCAGCAACTATGTACATATGTATCTTTCGCTGGAACCTTTCCTAGCCAGTTGATCGGCGATTTCATTGCCCTTAATGCCCTTGTATCCTGGCACTCACCAAAGTTTGATCTTATTCCTTTTGGCTAAGTCCTGAAGGCGTCGTGGGGCAGTAGTTAGTGTGTTGGACTCTGACGCACGATGAGCGGGTTTGGATCCCGATAGCACCAACGCCATCGAATGTTTATTTCGCGGCGTCCCTCCTCGGCGGGGTACTGACAAGCCCCCTGTAGTATAACTTGCCTTGAAAAAGCTTCTCGACACACGCCGTTCGGAATCGGCATTAAACTGTAGGTCCCTTTCACCTGTATTAAAAATAAATCACACACAAGATGGGCAATTGAAGAGAAGCTTGGCTCTGTTCCTTCATGGGCTGTAACGCCACCAAAAGCAAAGAAAAGGTCCTGTATGGCATCATGGCATTCCTTAGTGGACGTTGAGTTCGTGCTATATGAGCTCAACGCTTTGAGCGCTGCTTGACTATCAGGAGTATATTCATGATTACACCTATTATGCTAGTATTGCGTATAATTCGGCTTGGAAGATAGTGGGACTCATGTTCAGAGTCTTCGGTCATTTTCGATTTGGTCTAAAGAAGCCAGCGTCAACGCCGAAATCCATCTTGGAGCCATCAGTGTCAGGCCCTTGACATTGAGTAAGGTTTCGCTGCTTTCCCATGGTTTCTGGGATGCAGGTGCCATTCATAGATATTAACTGTTGGTTGCTGATACCCTTATAGTCGTTTAGATGCATTGAATTCCACTCTAATTTTTCCCCCCATACAATGATGGTGTCGACGTCGAAATATAATGAGCTTAACTTACGGTGCCGCTCACTATTTGGTAGTGAATGAATATGAACTGGATTAGAAGTGACAGACAAGAGGTCTTTTCTATTAAAAACTCTAGAGAAGATTTTAGACGCTCACATACGTCACAGCTGTATCTCAGAGAGGCTGTCGAATAACCAACACGCCTACAACAAAGGCAAATCGGTGGAAACAGCACTCCACTCACTGGTCAGCAAAAAAGAAAGGTCACTGGAACGTAAGGAATACACTCTAGTCGCCTTTCTCGATATTGAGGGCGCCTTTAACAAGGTTGAACCATGGGACGTCACCAAAGCGCTGTCTTATCTGGGTGTTACGGGATCAGTGATAAAACTGATAGATCAATTGCTAACGCAAAGAGTAGTCAAAGCCAACTTCGCTGGTGCCGTCTCAACTAGAATGGTCAGCAGAGGTACACCACAAGGTGGAGTACTCTCCCATCTCCTCTGGAACGTGGTGGTCAACGAACTACTACTGTTGCTAGGACAGGAAGGGTACGTTGTGACCGCCTATGCAGATGACATTACCATTGCCGCCACAGGAAAATTTCGCAGCACTCTAAGCGACCAGTAGAAACCTGGACACAGTACTCTGGACTTGGGGTTAATCCTAAGAAGACCGACCTAGTACTGTTTACCAATAAATATAAAATTCCGCCCTTCAACGCACCGAGGTTGGATGGAACCGAACTAATAATCAAAAATCAGGCTAGATACCTAGGCCTAGTCCTTGACAGGAGGTTGAATTGGAAACCTAACATTCTTGATCGTGTCAAGAAAGCAACCACTGGCCTTTACAGCTGTAAGAAAGTGGCGGGCAGAAGGTGGGGTTTTCAACCAAGCATTATGCACTGGCTCTACACAGTAGTCATAAAGCCCATCCTCCTATATGGCATCGTAGTCTGATGGGCTGCTCTGGACAAGGGAGTCTATCGAAACCTTCTGGGGAAGGTATAAAGATCGGCCTGTTTATATATAAGCGGAGCGATCAGATCAACCCCACGGAGGCCCTAAATATCTTACTACATTTCCAACCGTTCGATCTCTTCAGCAAGCAAGTTACTGCCTGCGCCCTACGAATTAGGGGCATGGGAAAGTGGCCCACATTACAAAAAGGACTTACTACCATTCTTAAGCACTTCAAAGTATCCATGGACACAGACTACATCATCCCGCAGAGTGTGTTCACTAGGAACTTCGAAGTTGCCTTTCCATCCAGGGTGGAATGGGCTGAAGGAAAAGTTATACCACAGGACTCGATCTCCCTCTACACCGATGTTCTAAGATGGAGTCGGGTGTAGGTAGTGGAGTCTTCTCCAACGAACTTAACCTCAACCTATCATTCAGACTCCCAAATCACAGCAGTGTGTATCAGGGAGAATTAACAACGATAACGAAGGCCCTTGCATGGCTCAGGATCAATGTAATATCCGCTAAGGATATTATCATTTGCACTTATAGCCAATCTGCGATAAAATCCCTGGCCGCGGTAACCCGCAAATCAAAATCAAAAACATAAACATAAACTGTCGCCTATCTCTAGACGAGATGGCTCAACAGTTCAACATTAAAGTATTGTGGGTTCCCGGGCATAGGGATATTCCACGAAACTGCGCGGCCGACGAACTCGCTCAGTTAGGGTCAAGCACACTCAGTCTTCCTACCCTCGGGTACCTTGAAACACCAATATGTACGGTAAAGCACATGATAGAATTTCGAACCATAGAGGCGACCAACCTCCAATGGAATGAAAGTAATATCGGCTTTATCACTAAAAAAATCTGGCCTAAGTTAAACCTAGGACGAACAAAGGACCTAGTAGCAACCAAAGGGGCTACTTTGAGCACTCTATTGGGTGTGATTACAGGTTATCGCATCATTGGAAAACACGCCGCCAGACTAGCGCTGCCCTCCAATGTGTTTTGCCGCGGCTGCATTAACGAGGAGGAAGAGGAATCAATCCATCACCTTCTCTGCTCATGCCCCTCTTTTGCGAACTGATGAAAATCATCAGAAGCACTGGTTGGTTCTCAGGTAGCGGATCAGGGTAATGATCCTTGTGGTATCACAATGGGCCGACCTCGGCCTACGTGTGGCTTGTGCCAACCAGTTGAACCTAACCTAACCTAACAGACAAGAGGTAGTTTATAAAAATGAGGAAAAACGTCGGAGGCAAAACGAAACCCCTGATTTGAGTCTTTCCAAAACATCTTGAGATGAACGAACAAAAGACTCGTCGATCCCGAAAGCACAAACTCGACAAAGGAGTTCGTAGCAAGCTCTGTCATATGCTACACTGCTTCTGGAACCCATTACAGATGGGCGTCTATACCGATCGCTCTGAAATTGAATATGGAAGTGTCGTTGGTAAAGTAAAGTAATACTATTTTTATTGAATTATTTGCATAATGAGGAACTGTATGTTTAACTGCATAATGCGATTTTAAAAGGCTTTGCTCTCGGAGATGCTTTGATAGATCTCTACGAAACGCATGTGGACCGAATCAAACTGTGGCATTTTGAGAATTTTTTTTTTTTTTTTGGAAATTTGGGCTCATATCGGCAAGTGCACTTGAATTAACACCCATGTCGCGCAATTTATTGTCCATATTTGCATTTCAATCTGCATTCTCTTCAACGAAGTTCGAGTTCGAGTTTTGCATAATTATTTATCTATGTATCATGCAATCATTGCTTTTAATTGACATAGATACAGAAGCAAATCCTTTCCCCCAAGCATGCTATTGTTAAGCTGGACCCTTCCGCTGTCCAGCTTAATACAAGAACAACATTTTTCATTTGGATTTATGTCTACTTAGTGTCTAATGCACTTTGCATAATAATTTGTTCTCTCAAAAATATCTATCTATCTTCCCCTTGTTTTCAAATTACGGAGGGATTTTTGCTAATCTATAGCAAAATATTTCATAAAATTTGCATCCAACACGTACATACATACAGCTGTTGTAAACTAATTACAAACGATACTATGTTTGCAGTTACTGTTTCCATTATTACGGCACATTTTACCTATCTAGGCAGGACAACAAACAACTATTGGTGATCTAGTTAGGAGCTCATCTGTAAGATACGATTAGAGGAGAGTATGTCCGAGGAATGGAGTCACAGCATCCCTTGCCGGATCCACAAGAAAGGAGACCCCCTTGACTGCGCCAACTACAGAAGAATAAGTCTTCTTAACATCGCCTTCAAAATCTTCTCTGCCGTTTTGTGTGAACTCCTGATAAATAAATTTGTAAATAAGCTCATACATAGGTCCTTATCAGTGCGGACTCAGGCCAGGGAAGTCCACCATCGACCAAATCTTCACACTACGGCAGATCCTGAAAACAACCAATGAATTTCAAGTCGACGGATCTTTGCCTTCCGGACTACATCCACATCTTTGTACAACTCGTAGAGTTCGCGGTTGTGTCTTCTTCTCCATTCACCTTCCTCACAGACAGGACCAAATATCCGGCGCAGAACTTTTCTTTCGAAGGAACCCAAAATCAGCTCCGCCGTCCTGCTTATCGTCCAGCTTTCGGCTCCGTACAGCAAGACTGGCAGTATGTGCGTTTTGTAAAGCATGACTTTGGTCCTTTGAGTGAGGAGTTTTGACCCCAGTTGTTTGGACAACTCGAAGTAGCAGCGGTTGCTAAGGGCGATTCTATGCCGGATCTCCACTGTGGTGACATTTGTGGAATTTACGTTTGCCCCGAGGTAGACAAACTCCATAACTACCTCGAAATTGTAGCTGTGAATTGTTATATTTGGTCCCAGGTGGTGAGCGACGGATTGGTTTTTGCTTGACAGCATGTACTTCGTTTTGTTTGTTCTTCAATCGCCGTGAATACTTCCACAATGTCACGGCGAGAACACGCTATGATATCGATATCATCCACGTATCCTAGCAGCTGGACGGATTTGTAGAAGATAGTGCCTTCCCTGTTGACGCCTGCCCGTCGCACTATCTGCTCCAGCACCAGGTTGAAGAAATCACATGACAGCGCATCTTCTTGCCGAAATCCGGTGCATATTTCAAACTGTTCCGAAGTCCTTAAACCGAGTTGCACGGTGCATCGCGTATTTTTTAGCGTGGCGCGACACAACTATATCAGTTTTCCCGGGATCCCGAATTCGGCCATGGCACCAAACAGTTCTTCACGATGAATGCTATCGTATGCGGCTTTGAAATCGATGAAAAGATGGTGTGTATCAATTCGAAACTCGTTGGTCTTTTCCAGGATTTGTCGAAGTGTGAAAATTTGGTCTATAGTCGATTTGCCGGGCCGGAAGCCGCACTGGTAGCTGCCGATTAGTGCGGTGCAAAATGGCTTTAGACGATCTTGTATGCGACATTGAGCAGGGACATATCTGTATAGTTCTTGCAAGAGGTAGGATCGCGTAGGATCGGGCAAATAGAGCTGGTATTCAAGTCGTCGGGTATTCTTTCATCTTCCCAAATTCTGTAGATTATCTGGTGCATGCTCCCTACCAGAACATCGCCGCCAGCCTTGAAGAGCTCTGATGGCAAGGCATCTGAGCCTGCGACGTTGTTTTTCTTCAGTTTCTGAATAGCTGTGCCGACTTCTTCGATGCTGGGTGGGAGGACTACGTCAGCGGTTGAAGTTGGGATTTCCTCATTCCCTACCACTCCCTCTTGGTCTTGCTCGTTAAGCAGCTGCTGGAAATGCTGCTTAAATACATCCACTATTCCTTCCGGGTCGGTGACAAGATTACCCTCGCAGTTTCGAAGAGCCTGGGTGCCCTTTTTGAAGCCTCCTGTAAGGCCTTTGGCTTTACGAGCTGTCGCAAAGTCCGTGAGTCGGAAGCCGTTATCTGTTGTTGTATCGTGGAGGCTGTGATTTCCGATCACTCCGCCAAGGGTGTTCTCCTTACCGATTTTGGCGTTGAAGTCCCCGAGCACGATTTTAACATCGTAGTCCGGACAAGCTCCGTAGGCGTTGTCCAGGAGGTCATAGAAGTCCTCCTTGATAGAGTCTTCAGCTTCTTCGGTAGGGGCGTGTGCACATATAAGGATGATGTTATGAAATCTATCTCTGATGCGGATCACAGTCAGGCGATCACTTAACACATAACTTTGGGTTTTTTTACGTGGGCGGATTGTTAGCCCGCCGCACAACCGCCATTCTGGTCGGGGTTTTGTCGCTGCGCTTGTTCACCTCCCAACGGTTGTTGAAGAGGCTATCCAGAGGGCGCCGAGAGGAGGCCGTATGTCAACTTGACCCGGGCATTTAAGCAGGGACCGTTGCTGGCATCTCGCCAGGTTCTGAGCGATCAACAACTTTACCCTGTATGTCCGAGCCTCGTTTGGCAGTAAACGAGAGCAAAACTAAATATATGCTATTATCAAAACAGGGCGCTCACAACCGACGTCTTGGTCAGAACGTTTGTATTGGCAGATATGAATTTGAGGTACTTAAGGGTTACTTGGTAGAATTTTACGCCTTCATCGGTTTTTTTTTTTTTTTTTTTGTTTTTTTTAATAATTTGCGCGCACTCAAGGTCTAATAACCTTATTATGTCGGCGACACAGTGCGGGCAGAAGGTAGAGAGCAAGAGGAATAGAGGAGATGCCGATGGACATTGATCTTAAATGCTTGCATGTTGCATTGAGGGGGGAAAACCGAATCCGGCAGGGAGTTCCAGATTCGTGTGGTTCGGTTGATGAAAGATTCTCTATATTTGCATCTGTATAAGAAGCCTAGGCATTTCGCAGCATTCTTGGCGACACTGAATATATGGTCGCTCCAATTAAGATCATACCCAGGATGGAAAGCTTTTCGGTGTTGTACCTTAGCCTCCTGTTGTTGAAGTAGTCGATGACAGTCCTTAATAAATAGGAGGGGGTACCCATGTCTATTAAAGACTTTTGTATGTGCGTTCAGTTAACCGAGTTAAAGGCGTTTTTGATGTCAAGCGTGATTACTGCACAATACTTCTTCTCCCCCCATTTCCATATTTTTCCTTTGATGCCGTCCGCGTCCAGGTTTAACACCGGTTCTATGGCGTCTACCGTTGATCGTCCTTTTCTGAAGCCGTATTGGTTGGCTGACAATGCACCGTTAGCTTCCGCCACCGCCAGTAAGTTATCGTAGGTCACTCGTTCTAGTATCTTGCCTAATGTGTCCAACAGACAAATTGGCCGATACGAGGACGGTTCCCCAGGTTGTTTCTTCCCTTTTGGCAGTAGTACCACGCCATACATGTGTATGTGTGCGATTTTAGCCATACACAGGCATTCTTTCGAACAGATATATGAGGTTTGACATTATCAAATTACACATCAGATATATAGAAATACCTTTTATCGAATTGTCCTCCTTTCAACAATCAGCTTAATACATAGTCCCATGGAACTGAGCACCAATTGCGTCAGTGCATCACTCCGTTGTATATTTAATCACTGTAATATAGATTCTGTACAAATGCCTTCACCCATGTCTCCTTTAGGACTTTAAGGACTTAAAGCCAGAGTAATACTTATATTCCAAAGCAGCCATTCAAGTATGTTACCCTCGGTTATTCTCTATCCTATTTCAGTCAAAGGGAATATCCCACAAGCGTAATATTACATACAAGTGAACCATGTATCTATGTATGGATATGGATATCAAAAGAAAATATGTAATATAAATTGCTCACGGTGACGTACGAGCGTTGAGGCAGTATGACTATACGAATGGATACATACAGAGATAGTGATATATTCAAACCGCTTGGCACGGATCCCTTAGCTTTATGGGAACAAGCATGCAATGAGATGAGAATAATTATTACTTTCAGAATAATCTACTCTACGACAGGGCGAAGAGCAGTATTGATTCTTGTGGAATACATCGATGCGTTTCTACCATAAGATCCGACCACTACTAACCGGTTCTAATTGGATCATAAGGATATCTTCTAACTATATTACTGCATCAATATTTGTAAAACGCCAAAGGACATAGAAAAGGAGCACTGCAGTGAATCGCCTCCATCACCAGCTTCTTTCTTGTTGCCTCCCTTTCATCACGGACCAAAAGCATGTGTATGGGATTAGAAGGGGAGCTAAATATCAATGCATATCCACCCCCATGAAAAACAACGACTACAACAAAACAGTGCTCTCTACCTTTCGTTAAATATTGAAGAGTCGCGTTGCTCGTTTGTTTCCATTGCGTTACGGTTGCAGAACAAATATTGAATATGCATTGGCCGCACACGTTACAATACATATCTCAAACACGACAACGCGGCATCAAGCATTCTCGCACCGCCCTCTGAGCTAAACAAACTCATGAACAACCATTCCAGGAATGTTCAGAAATAGTATAAACATTACGAGTCCAGGTTATTAATAGACAGTGTTCCAACAAGTCATAGTACTTTAAAGCGATTTCATGACCCGGAAGCTTGGTTCGAGCTTTTCCAGCGCTTTTCTTCCTCATCTGGCCACGAAGGGTTCCGATTAACTTTTGCGCGTTGGATCGTCAGCAGATAAAGCATTCGAACGTTTAAATCATGTTTTAGTGATTTTCAATTTTTCGATGCTGCTTGACTGGCGCCCACTAAGCTTTTATGTTCGAGTGCCGTCAACGAATGGCTTGGATTACTTTTTTATTACCATAAGTCCATGTGGCCGTTTCGGGGTTCCAAACCCGAAGAAACCAAACAAAAGAAACAAATCGACAAGGAAGAAAAGGATACGAAATAGAATAAACAAAAATTGTGTCGTTTGTTTGTGTTGAGGTTAGTACCCGATAAGAGGAGCTCACATTGATTCGCGGCTGTGGGTCGGATGGGTCGGAAGCGAAGGATGGGCGACGAGGGTCGGTGTCATTGTCATTGATGGTGATGATGGTGATAGCCGCGGTGGCGAATAACATGGTGTTACAAGACACCCGGCCATATTTACTGGCACATTAAGTGATTGGAATTTGTTTTTCTGGCTGTATCGACGAGTGCGGCAACCGTGGCACTTATGTGATGGTCATGGAAGTGTACTCGGTGACTTCGATATACCTATGATTTGTGCCTTTTCTGATTAGTATATATGTATGTATTTAGTTATATTATAGGCCTGTCTCTCGGGTATCAAGTATTTAAATATGTTGCCTTAAGGCCTTTGTTGTGTAAGCCATTGGTTTAAATCTATACTTAATATTATAAATGTGAAAGTGTGTGTGTCTGTTTGTCCGTCTTCCACGGCAAAACGGAGGGACGAATTGACGTGATTTTTTATGTGGAAATAGTTGAAGGGATGGAGAGTGACGTAGGCTACTTTTTGTTTCTTTCTAGCCCCCGTTAAGTTTGTATGCAGCAAAAAAAAAAAATGTCAGTAGGGGATGGAAATTTTGTTGAGACTCTCCGCAAAATTAGTATAGGTTCTATGATACAAACGAATAATAAAATAATTTAATTAAAACAACCATAAATCAATCAGCTTTTGAGAAAACAATCAACATTCGAAACGTACATAAGTGTTACTCTTGAATTACGATAGATGGCGCTGATATGTTTCTGAAACGCGCTAGCGTTGTGTGCTTTCTATCTGTACTTAAGTGCGGGCATCGGGCCATGCTTCACACTATAGTGCATACGGTACCTAATGTCTGTTATTTGACTACTAAGCGTCTCAGTCATGCTTATACGAAATTTAGATGCCCCGAGATTATGTAATGGGACGAGACTTCGTGTCACACAACTTGGCCGCAATATCATTAGCGCCACTATCTTAACGGCGTAGGAAAGGGTGAAAATGTAATGATCCCACGAATCCCAATAATTTCCACAGATCTCCCGTTCCAGTTTAAAAGGCTACAATTTCCTCTAAAGCTTAGTTTCGCTATGACCATTAACAAAGCGCAAGGTCAAACATTAAAGGTGGCTGGGGTGAACTTAGAAAAGCCGTGCTTTTCCCATGGACAATTGTATGTAGCATGTTCGCGTGTGTCCAATGCCCAGAATCTTTACATTCTATCCCCAAATGGAAAGACATATAATATCGTCTACAGTAGCGTATTAAAATAACATTCTGTTCCGAGTTCTCTTCTGTGTTCTAAATCAGGAAAGGGGAACTGTGCTACCCCGAATTTAACGCAAGCGAAGCCGCGGGCAAAAGATAGTAATTTATAAATTGACTTTTGAACAATTTACTTAGGAACTCTAGGAAGAAGTCTATCAATCTTTTTTAAGGGTAATTAATAAAGTTGAGTTTTCGGATATTTTGCTAAAAAAATATGCGGCGAATACATAACTAATCTCAGAAAACCGAGGGAAGAGACATAATTAGATGAAAGTGAAGATTTCAACTGTTTTGCTGTGGCTGATTTAGGAACTTATTTTGTTCTCTAATCCTTATCGAAAAAAAAAGTTTCTTTACTTATAACCGTAGCATAGGTTCCTACGGTTCGAGACATACATATAGCAAATCGCATTAATCTTATTAGGTACTCGAAAGTTGAAATCCTCATTGACAATGTTACGCCAAAACTCCTCGTTAGATGTGTGTTTCATTCCGTGTATCGCTTGTCGGTTCCATTTATCGGGTTCGTCCTTATAGCGTTCTTCGAATTTTAACTTTACCTTTGGTCTTTATTTATTATATGCTTTTAGCTTCATGACAAAAAAGTCACAGTACCCATGGCAGTGAGCATTTCTGTCAGTATTTGAAGGCTTTTAGGGCTTCAATATCGGACAGCCTTCTACTTCCCTTGTACTGGGTTCAACTTTGCGTTGGTCCTTGCTTGTGTACGGTGTTCGTTAACTCCTTTGTCGTCAGCGATGTCTCAAGAACGGGGAATGGTACCTACTCGGGGCTTTTTTTATTTGTTAAAATGCCTTGCAGAAAAATCTAATCGCTTTTTGAGTTATTACAATAAAAAACGAAAACAGGAATAATATAAACTCGGGATCAATTTTAAATGCTTGGTTACATGCATATGACCCAACTCGGCAGTTTATTAATGTAAATGTGTTTCCCCCAAGGATCTAAGGCCTATTTGTCTATCATCCTTTGCGCTAAAAACTTTGGAAAGGCTGATAGACTTACACATACGCCATAACTTGGATCTGTCCCTCCGTCTTAAGGAATATATTATAACCGCCTTTTTTGACATAGAGGGCGCCTTTAACAACGTCACTCCGAAAGCAATAATAGAAGGGCTAGTAAAGCTAAAGATGGAGAGGACTCTGATAGCGCTGATTAGCGAGTTATTATTAACACTCAAGATTCACTCAAAATGGGAAGCCAAGTAACCACCAGAGTGGTTACCAGGGGAACCTCGCAAGAAGGAGTTCTCTCACCTCTTCTCTAGAATGTAGTTATAAACGAACTACTAATTAGACTGGAGAAAGAAGGCCTGGACGTTATTGCCTACGCCGATGACGTTGCCATTACAATCTCAGGTAAATACCTATCCACACTGAATGACCGTATGCAAATGGCATTTTCAATCCATTGCAAATGGGCGCTTAGCAACGGGCTCAGAGTGAATCCCCAGAAAATGGAGCTCGTGCTATTCACCCAAAAGCATAAAATCCCGGAACACTACCCTGCACTAGACAAGACAACATACCACAAACAACTCGAGATGTTACAAAGGTTGGCGTGTATGTGCATTACCGGGGCCCTCAGGTCCACCTCAATGGCTGCGCTTAACACGATACTCGACCTTACACCACTCGATATTTTCGGTAAGCAAATTGCCACACACACGGCCATTAGACTAAAAGCCAACTCGAATTGGACGAGCTGTCACTGGCCACTCCTCCATCTTGAATAACAGGACAACCATGGCAGTAAACTTTGACCTCACAGAACCCACCACGTTCTTGGAAAAAAACTTCATGACGATTCACCCGGACAGACAAAACTGGACCCGCCACACTGAACCCCGCAGGTACTGCGTAGACTTTTACACTGACGGGTCTGAAACCAAAGACGGGGGTGGGTAGTGGAATCTTCTGCAAACAACTTAAGCTGAATGAAGCTCTAAAATTACCAAATCACTACAGCGCTTTCCAGGCGGGACTGTTGGCAATAAAAGAGGCCTTGTACTGGCTGAAGTGGAACGTGAATATCCGCATTCTCACGGATAGCCAAGCAGCCTTAAAGTCGTTGGAGTCCTATGTGTCTCGACTGTCACCTAACTCTTAACGAGATGGGCGAACAGTTCAACATTCAGCTTATCTGGGTACCAGGACACGGCGACATTCCAGGGAATGAAAGAGCCGACACACTCGCCAAACAGGGAACGACGCTACAATCAATCGCGGCTTGTGAGGGAATACCCCTTGCAACCACTAAACTTAATCTTACTAATCTCGCCAGGGCCGAGAGGAATCGGAGATGTACTCAGAGACATACCTCCGTCACCACCAGGCAAATCTGGCCCCGGCTCGACAGTCAACGGATAAGGAGTATAATCTCCCTAAAAAGAACTGACATCTACAAGGTTATAGGTGTCATTACCGCACACTGCGGTACCAGGGGTGTCTGGTGTAAACCCGGCCTCAACCAACAAACTTCTACAGCTGGCGCGGTCTTTTGCCAGCTGTTTGTGTACTCCCAGTTGGTTAAGGCCGCCTTCCACCTGTATGCGCCACCTTAGGTTTGGTCCCGTCGTCCCTCGGGGCTGGACTCGAAAACTCTTTGGGCCGGAGGTGTGTTATCCAGTAGCTCTACATGGCTAGCCACCTCAGACGTTGGATCCGTAGACTTGGCCGATATCGCTGTGCAGCCCGTATAGTTCGTCGTTGTATCTTCTCCTCAATACTCTATTAATACAAACGGTATGGTCCAGGCTTCTGCGCCATAGAGGAGGACAAGAATTGTCAAGGTTTTGGATAGAGCAACCTTGGTCTTTCGAGGGAGGCTCTACTTCTCAATCGCCTCTTGAGCCCAAAGAAACAGGGGTTGGCAAGAGTGACTCTGCGTTTTATCTCAGCGCTGGTGTTGTTGCCGCTGGTCATCAGTGAGCCAAGGTAGACGAATTCCTTGACCACTTCAAAATTATATCCGCCCATGGTGACGTTCTGATGAAAGCAGATATTTGGTTTTACCCTCATTAATCTTGAGACCCATCTTAGCCGCTTCTACCTCCATGCTTAAAAAAGGCCTCATTGACGTCTCACTGTGTCCGTCCAATCACGTCATTGTCGTCGGCGTACGCAAGCAAGGACGAGTTTGGCAGGAATGTTAAAACTAGACATGGCTTTGTATAGCTCATCTCTATATATGCAGCCTTGAAAACGAAGAGGTGGTGAGTGTCGATTCGGTATTCCTGGGTCTTCTCCAAGATCTGCCGTAGCGTAGATATTTGGTCTATGGTGGATTTACCGTACCTGAAACCACACTGATAATAGCCGATCAGTTTATCCACCAACGGTTTTAGGCGTTCACACAATACGGCAGAGAAGATCTTATATGCGATGTTAAAGAGACTTATTCCCCTATAGTTGGTGCAGTTATAGGGGTCTTCTTTCTTCTGGACCGGGCAAAAAAAAAACTTACGGGCGTCATTCCTGGGGAAGCATCTCTCCATCTCCTCGATCTTACTCTTTTCGTGCTCTCTCTTATTTTTTCTGAAAAGCGTGTGTTCCTCTCTTCTCTTCTGCTCATAGATTTCGCGAGCAGCACTCGTCCGTCGTTGCAGCACGGCTTTATATGCCTCTTGTTTTGCCTCATAGTCTTGTTCGCATTGTTCATCGAACCAGGGGTTTCTATTGTTTGTGCTGCTGTGGACGAATTTTGAGAGAGCTTGGAGGAGACAGGATTCGCAAAGATTCTGGCAGTAGCAGTAGCTTTCCGACGTCAAACCTACTCGACTCCTAAGCATTCTTGATATCCTCATTCGTACCTTGGCTACAACACGGTAGTGGTCCGACTCGATGTTGGCCCCTCGGAAAGTTCGTACGTCGAGAATACAGGAGGAGTGTCTGGCGTCGATCGCAATGTGATCAATCTGGTTGGTGGTCGATTAATCAAAAGACCGCCAGATACCCTTGGGTTAGGCCCCGCTAGGAAAACGATTAGCCTAAGTCCATTGTCGGATGTGGTGTTTTGGAGGCTATGCTTTCCTATGATCGACTCAAATATGTACTTATGTCCTCTTTGCTCAGTTTTGCATTAAAATCTCCTAGAACTATTTTTGTATCGTCGCTGGGACATTGATCATAGGTTCTATCTAGGAGATCGTAGAACTCTTCTTTGAGTCGATCGTCCTTTTCTTCCGTTGGGGCGTGAGCGCATATTAAGCTAATGTTTCCAAATTTAGCTTTGACGCGGATTGTTATGAGGCGTTCGCTTGTATCTCGGAAGCTTAAGATGTTTTGTCGGAGTCTTCCTCTAATAACGAATCAGCACCCGAACATGCGCTGTTTGCTCTCCTTGTAGCAGTTCCCGTAGTAGATGTCGCAGTTTTTCATCCGTCTTTTGCCTGGTCCATCCCATCGCACTTCTTGGAGTGCGGTTATTTCGGTTTTATAGCAGTTGAGGGCTTGCTCCAATTGATCGCCTGCACCCGATCTGTTAAGGGACCTCACATTCCAGGTGCAGACTCTCAAGTCCGTTAGTCGTTGCCAGGGGTCGTCAGCTTTGTATCCGTCCGTATCCGAGGCTTGTGGCAGGTTTGTTACCCTGATAGGGATGTTACCTCTAAGCACGATCCCCAACTTGGATGGTCAGGTTTCTCTTTCCCCAGGAACAAGGGGTTGGGTCGCTGCACACATTGGTTCACTACCTGGCGGGTGCCAGGGTAATTATCCAGGTGGGGCCTCGCGGAGGCTTTGTGTCAACTTGGATTGAGCAGGGACAGAGATCGAAGCTGGCGTTTGCCATGTTAATCGCGATCAACTTCTTTGCTCTGTTTGCTCGCTCCCTCCCCCCTAACCTGTAGTAGCCCTCTTCATGTAGTACCCTCTCGTTCCGTAGATACCACTTTAACCCTATCTTGTAGATCTTCCGTCGCATTGATGGCAGCTTAGTTTCGTTGTTTGGTTTTCAAATTAAGCTCAGCATCCAAAATACTCATGAAGGCATGGTACTCACAGTACATGGTCACTTCTCATCTCCACGACCAAATTGAAATTGCAAAAAAAAAAACAATGTTTGCTTAGCAAAAATCTATATCTTAGTTGGTACACGTGAATAAGCACAGTCTTCATCAAACTGAATTCACATTGTCATAATTTCAAAGCTATCGCTTTACATTATCTCACAGCGATTTGACGCAATTCGTCTTGAGTTGCGAAAATAATAAAAAAACAAAAAGAAAAAATGGAAGCAAAGCCAAACAAAAATGAAAAAAGTTAAATAAACATCCAAAGTCTCCAGCACTGACAGCGTGAACACGAGTATCTCAAAGCATATTGCACCTACCTCAGAGCAATGAGGTCAAAAGTGCCGGTGGTGTCTTTGCACTGCCGCGAGTATATAATTATAGTCAAGGCAACTGTGTTGCAATTTTTGCTTTTCCTCTACTTAGTTCCATACCTGCTTAAAGGTAGAGCGCGCATGTTGACTACGTTTTCTAGTTTTATTGCTTGATGATGCTGACAATTCGGAGATCATGTGGCAATAACACGGAAAAGCCTGATGAGGAATATATGAAAGCTTCTAGGTTTGAAGTTTATTTTTATCGATGTGACGAATGATTACAATTCTTGACGTACGTAGTTGTACTTGGGTTTCGTAGAATTGTCGGAGGTGACGGAATAGTAATTATTTGAAGTCATCAAGTTGCTTGAAAGATAACTTGGCATATAAGTAAACTTGCATTTGCAGCTATTTAAGCGGTTTTAGCGCAGATAATCATTATGCAATGCTAGCACAACGCTGTTAAAATGCTTTTCCTTTATTCTAACAAATCATATATTCCTTGCTCGATCACCTTATTGTTTCTTGTACAAAAAATTACCAAAATTTGTAAACAGTTTGGTATTTTTTTTTTTATAATTAAGGGGCTAGTACTATCAAATAGCACGAGACACTGCGACCTTTACAGATCTATTGTGCCTCCTAGCCGATTAGCCGAGGATCTTCTTCACTTCCTTAATGAAGTTGAGAATGCCGTAGGGGGGATCTTGTCGTAGGAGCCGAGATGATCCCCTCAGGAGTCATAATCTCACTGAGAAGGATACGCTTCCTGAGATGGCAGAGAGCAGCACACTCACACGGTATGTGCTCTGCCGTCTCTTCGTCCTCAAGACAGAGTCGACACTATGTTTCAAGCGAGAGGTTCATTTTGTTGAGATGATATCTCAGACCGGTAGTAGTGTGTTGGCCTCTAATGCCGATGACACGGGATCGAATCCCGCAACATCCATGTCATCGAACGTCATTTTCACGGTGCTTCTCCTCAGTGGGGTACTGACAAAACGCCCTGTAGTATTATTGTCAAGAAAAGTTTCTCGTTCGGAACCGGCAATAAACTGTAGGTCCCTTTCACCTATGGGAAAAATAAAATCTCACACAACATGTGTGGTTGAGAGAAGCTCGGCTTTGGTCCTCCCTGGACTGTAACGCCAACATACATACATGTTAATAGAGTGTTTGTACAGGGGCCGTATGAATCGTTTCGATTGGCAAAGTCCCTGAACGCTGTTCCAAAAGGACAGGTGTTGCGATTTTCCCCACTTGTCTAAGAAGAAGTTAATCTTAGACTTGGGAGTGTCGCAAAAAGGTTCAGGACCTATGTATGTATTTTATGCTGGAACCTTTCCTGGCGAGTTGATCGGCGATTTCATTGCCCTTAATACCTGTGCCCTGGCATCCACCAGAAATTGACTTGGTTTCTTTTGGCGAGGTCTTCTAGGGCATCAAGGCATTCCTTAACGGTTTTTGAGATCATGCTGTACGAACTCAGCGCTTTAAACTCTGCTTGGCTATCAGAGAGTATGTTGGTGGTTACTCCTCTTATGCCAGTTCAGATTGACGCATGTCAGGATGGCATGTAATTCTGCTTGGGATATACTAGGACTCATTCTCAGGGCATTCGAGATCTTCCGATTTGGTCCAAAGCTGCCGGCGCTAACGCCATCGTGGAGCCATCAGTGTACCACCTAAGGCCTTTGACGTCAAGCAAGGGATCACTGGTTTCATAAGCTGAGCGGTTTTGGATCATTGTCTCAAATCTCTTGTCAAAAGTGAAGGTGTGTGGTAGTGTGTCCGAGACCGTAGTAATCATATCCTGCTCAGGAAGATGTTGACATGTCCATCTTACGTCACACATAGGTCGACATGGCAAGCTTGTTTCCGAGCGCAGAATTCTGACTGCATTGCGTAATGTAACCTTTTTAATAAAAGGGTGGAGTGGACTAAGTCCAATCAATCTGATGGCATTGAAGCTTAACGATTATCGTTTTCTGCTTCACTTTTGTCCACCATATCGTGGATGCATAAGGGATGATAGCTCTTACTATCGCGGTATCTAGGGTTACCTTTGGTTTCAATCCCCAGGTTTTACCGTAAGTGCGTCGACAGGCCCATAAGTCCTTAATCGCTTTTGTAAGTTTATTTTTAATAGTAGGGTTTCAGTTGAGTCTGCGTTCAAGGTCAATAACTAGGTACTTAACTTCTAAAAATCCTATGTTTTTGCCATTTAGAAAGACGGAGTAGGACTGTACCCTTCTCCTCTTTGTAAACTAAGATAATCTTATTTGGGTTAATCGATAAACCCTCTCTGCCACATCAGTCAGAGATAAACTGAAGCGCGCGCTGCATGCGTTCACAGGCAGTAATATAACACCTGCTCGTTACGATAACTCCTAGGTCATTAGCATATCCGATGACCTCGTAGCCACGAGTGGTTAGCTTGCGTGGTAGGTCATCGATAACTATCGACCAGACAAGGGGTGAAAGGCTTCCTCCTTTTGGACAATCCTTAGCTGCCGCTATTGTTACCGAGACTCCTCCGGATGTGGCCGATATAATACGGCTATTTAGCATCGTCGTAATCCAATGATCAGTGGGATGGTATACACCCTGGCAGGTCCTCAATATCAAGGAATGCTCAAATTGCGATCTCTTTGTGTGTGAAACTATTTTCAACACCCGCCACTAGGTGGTGTAGCGCATTCTCAGTAGATCGTTTTTGCGATATGCATACTGATGGGATGCAGTGGTATCTGATTCTCCAGGATACCTCTAATATGGAGCTCTATCAGTTTTTCCATTGCGTTAATTAGGAACGATGTTAGGCTGATAGTTGGAACGATGTTAGGCTAGTGCGATAGGATTTAGGTTGTTCACTTGGTTTTCCAATCTTGGGGATGAAGATAAGTTTGACTTCTCTTCAGATTTGAGGGATGTAGTCCAGGTTGAAAAAAGACCTAAAAAGAACTATCAGAGGTGATAAAATAGTGTCTAGGCCTTTTTGTAAGAAAGCAGCAAAGACACTGTCTTTGCCTCAGACCTTATAGGGTTTAAATGAGCCAATTGCCCATTTATCTCTATCGGGGATAAAAAATCTACCAGAGAGGCTATTCGTTCTAATGTCGGTGCTATATGTACATGACGGTCGCCTGATCGTCGGAAGGCATCGACTGGGGAGAAGAACCAGGGAAGTGCATCTCAAACAAAGTCTCCAGGGTTTCCCTGCGATTGACTGTAAAGGTACCGTCTGATTTACGAAGCAGCCCGAGTCCATTTGTGTGCTCTTGGGATAGCGTTTTATGGAGTCGGGCCGCAGTTGGTAGCGAGTCTATGTACTCGCAATGTTTTTTCCAAGACATGGACTTGGATTTCCTCAGTTCGAGGTTATATTTCGTTAGAACAGATCTATAATGAGTACAACTATTTTTTTCGTTGGTCTCTGTTAAACAGGGATCTCACCTGTTTCTTTAGAAATTCGAGCTGTACATTCCACCAGGGTACACACCGCTTGTTTGTTCAGCTGTTTCTAAAGGATGGTATAAGTGCTCCGTTGAGTTGATAAGCCGCTTCTTCGATATCATCTATCGATGCAATCGACTTAAGAAACATATCTTCTTTAGCGGCAAGTTGTGCTTGGAAAGGGCTGGTGGTTACTAATAGTCTTACGGGCATGAGATCTATGGCGAGAATTACTTCCAGTGATTTACATAAATTCAGACCACTTATGTATGTACATATGTCATAACGAATATTGTTCTCAGTGGAGAGTTTCCTAAATCAGTATTCGTGAATTTCGAGCAGGATTTTGTCCAAGTTCATGACTTTTTTTCACATTATTGGATTACTAATTACTGGTTCGAGGTCGTCCCTTGTCGAGTTTTAAGTTTAACTTAAGGTAGGCCATGTTATGACAAAAAGATCAGGAAACGTTAATATCATAAATGGCACAGGTACAGCAAAAGGCTTAGAACCAGTGCTAATTACGTATTAGTAAGCTGTCCATGCAAAGACCTTGTTTATTTATTATTCACTGCTCTTTCTTGTGTAAATTACATTCGACGGTCTTTGCTTCAAATATACAGACGACTCATTAGTTCTTTTTCGACGCTACACTTCATGGCGAACCTGGGCTTCGTTTAAAGAGCTTCTCCATCTGGCACGGTCTTTCGCGAGCAGTCTCCAGTGCCGCACGACTAGTTGGTTGAGGTCCTTTTCCACTTGCGTGCGCCACCTTAAATTTGGCCGTCCTCGACCACGTCGCCCCTCGGGGTTGGATTCAAAGACCTTCTGGGCCGGAGCTGTGTTTTCCATACGCTCAACATGACCTAGCCATCTTAGGCGTTGGATCCCCAGACGCCGTGCTACATTCCTGTGGCTATACAGCCCGTACAATTCACTATTAAGTCTTCTCCTTCACTCCCCATTTATGCAGGTCGGGCCGAAAATCGTACGCAGCATTTTTCTCTAAAAAGGACCAAGAGGAGACCCATCCACTTTCGATAAGGTCCATGTCTCTGCGCCATAAACCAGGACCGGTATGATAAGAGAGGGTTCTGCTTCTCAATTGCCTCCCGAGCAATAGTAAGAGTTATTCTGCATTTGATTTCGGCACTGATGTCATTGCGGAGTCTAGTTAGATGAAGTCCTTGACTACCTCGAAATTATACCTGCCAATATGTGCGCCCTGGCCAAGACGCCTGTGGTTCCTGTCCTTTTTCGACGACAGCATATATTTCGTCTTGCCCTCATTTGCCGCCAGTCCCATTTTAACCGCTCCCGCCTCAATGTTGAACAATTCTGTTGAAGGAAATACCTTTTTTCCATTTCAATCCCTCGGCTTGCCCTAGATTCCCTTGAGAGCAAGAGCAATTTTCTCCCTTACATCCAATCCGTTTGTCATTTTGTTTGGGGGCTGAATGATGCGATTTTTTTTATGGACGTATGACCACACCGTTGCTTGCATACAAACAGCACATTAACGTCCACACATTGTTAACTGGCAAGTGCAATTATGATTATCCTTACTGCTAATTATAATTAAAATTAATGAACACAATTGAGAGTGTATTAAGCGAACCTATGTAGGTAGCAAGGCGTACATGTCACGCTGATATTTGGTCCTGATTTTGATCGTTGTTTTTTTGTCGCTCATTTTCGCTTTTGTCTTCACTAATTAAACACGTTGTAAAGGTGGTAATTAAAATTGATGATAGATCGGTGTAAGAGAAGAATATTAATTGGGTCACGTATCCATACATATGTATAGGGGTATGCTCATCTGCATGCCATGCAATATGTACATATTGAACTGTGCTTTCTGGCTTTTGTGTTATGAGTTGAATTCCAAAGAGATTTTCTAGAGTCTCTTAACATTGAACATATCGATATCCTTATTTGACTAATATGCATCAGTATATACATATGTATCTATAATGTGATGTATGCAACATCGTAGGGAGGCAAGTGTGTAGGAAGTGATTTATGAACAATATGGTGACGGGTGTATGTGACACTGTAATGAGAATAAGTCGTAGTTGGATGTGTTATGGCTTTAATCAAGTCATTTTGAAAGATCTTTTGCATAATCTGTATATTTGAGGGCGTTTACAATACATATAATGAGATTGATATGCAAATGTCACCCTATGAGCTGACGTGTACAGGGGAACAGGGGAAATGTGATTTGATGTGTCAGATACAGATGCATTAGATGCAGGCATTTTTATTTTGGATAGAATAGAATTTTATAGAACATTTATTTATAATTTTGATTTAGCTATCTTAAAATCCAAATGAAAAAGCTTACTTACTTACTTACTTAGCGGGCGCTACAGTTCGGGGTGAACCTGGACCTCAACCAACATGCCTCTCCACCTAGCAGGGTCTTTCAGCCAGTTTTTCCAGTGCCGCACGCCCAGTTGGTTGAGGTATCTTTCCTCCTGTGCGCGCCAATGCACAACAATTTTTACCTTTATCTGAAATGTCCTAAAGAATTCTCAGTAGGCCATCTTTTGTCTTTCTGAGTTTTTGAAAGATATTTTGTGTTTATTGTTAATACGTACGCATAGTAGAAACTCGGATGTTCAAAAACTCGTTGATGCCAAGCCTCCCTGTAATGTGGTCTTTCTATATGTCGCTGTTCTGTTCCATCACTTCTAGGACCATTCTAATACTTGCCATCTTCTATGGTGCAGCACTCGAAATCTACTTTCCTCCTTCTTAGTTGTAAACTAGATTTCAGCCTATCCGAATTGCATCTGGCATTATACATATGTATTTACAAGAAGCACACATTAGCTTTTGTTTATGTTAATATCGTGCTTTATGTCGAGTTTAGCCGTCAATGCGGTTCCCGGTTATTTGAATTCGTGACATCTGCTTACTACTTACTTACTTAGGTGGAACTACAGTCCGTGGTGAACCGGGGCCTCAACCAACAAGCGTCTCCAGCTTGGCCAGCTGTTTCCAGCGCCGGACGGTGGCCGGACACCTGCGTTCGCCTTTCTTCCGGGGTGGATTCGAAGACTCTTCGGGTCGGAGCTGTATTTTCCATGCGCTCTACATGGCCTAGCCACCTTAGATGTTGTATCCGTAGACTACGTACCAGGCCGATGTCGCTGTACAACCCGTACAGTTCTTCGTTTAATCTTCTCCTCCTTACACCGTTTGAACAAGCGGGACCGTAGATAGTGCGTAGAATTTTCCTCTCGAAACGACCAAGGGCATCTTCATCCGCTTTTGTTAAGGTCCAAGCGTCTGCGCCGTAAAGGAGGACTGGGATGATTAAGGTCTTATATAGTGTCACCTTGGTTTTCCGAGAGAGGGCTCTACTTCTCAATTGCCTTCTGAGCCCAAAGAAACAGCGGTTGGCAAGAGTGATTCTGCGTTTTATCTCAGCGCTGGTGTTGTTGTCGCTGGTCATCAGTGAGCCAAGGTAGTCGAATTCCTTGACCACTTCAAAGTTATATCCGCCCATGGTGACGTTCTGGCCAATACGTCGGTTTTGTCCGTTTCTTTTAGATGAAAGCAGATATTTGGCTTTGCCCTCATTAACCTTGAGACCCATCTTAGCCGCTTCTACCTCAATGCTTACAAAGGTCTCACTGACGTCCCGCTGTGTCCGTCCAATCACGTCAATGTCGTCGGCGTTCGCAAGTAATGGCGTAGACTTGAAATAAATCGTACCTCTTGTGTTGGCCAGTGACTCTTGCATGATCTTTTCAAGCACGATGTGGAAAAAGTTGCATGACAGTGCGTCACCTTGCCTAAATCCTTTTTTAACATCAAAAGTCTCGTTTTGCTCATTACCGACCTTATGGAGCAGCGAGAGTTCTCCATTGTCATCCTGCACAGTCGGACGAGTTTGGCAGGGATGTTAAAACTAGATATGGCTCTGTATAGCTCATCTCTATACACGCTGTCATATGCAGCCTTGAAATCGACGAAGAAGTGGTGAGTGTCGATTTGGTATTCCTGGGTCTTCTCCAAGATCTGCCGTAGTAAATATTTGGTCTATTGTGGGTTTACCTGGCCTGAAACCACACTGATAAGAGCCGATCAGGTTATTCACAAACGGTTTCAGGCGTTCACACAATACGGCAGAGTAGATCTTATATACCATGTTAGGGTGACTTATTCCCCTATAGTTGGCGCAGTTATAGGGGTCTCCTTTCTTATGGGCCGGGAAAACGATGCTGAGAGTCCATTCGTCAGGCATGCTTTCCTCCGACCATATCTTGCAAATGAGATGGTGCATGCACCTAATCAGCTCATCTTTTGCCGCCTTAAGAAGGTCAGCAGACAGGCCGTCTGCGCCCGCGGCTTTATTAGACTTAAGTCTTGATATCGCTGTTCTGATTTCGTCTAGGTCGGGTGGATGTAATTCTCCATTCGTCGTCCATTACGAATGGCTCGTTCTGCCTGACAGCGGTATCTTGTCTATCACCGCCGTTATACAGTCTGTAGAAGTGGTCCAGACTATATAACCAGTTCTCCATTTTCATCCCTGCAGGCCGCCGCTTGTGACTTTGTAGCCATGGCATGTTCGTTTTACCTTATTGTAAAACCTAGGGGCGTCATTCCTGCGGAAGCATCTCTTCATCTCCTCGATCTCACGCTTTCCGTGCTCTCCTTCCTTCTTCTGAAAAGCGTGTGTTCCTCTCTGCTCTTCTGCTCATAGATTTTGCGAGCCTCTTGTTTTGCCTCATTGGCCTGTTCGCATTGTTCATTGAACCAGAAGTTTCTAGGTGGTGGCGGTTTGAAACCCAGCGGTTTGAGGCAGCGTCTGACGGCGCTCTGGCAATGCGCCCATTCCTGCTCTATTATTTGGGCGGATTTTGAGAGAGCTTGAAGGAGACACGACCGGCAAAGATTGTGGCAGTCTCTTGCGATTGTAGCTTGCCGACGTCAAACTTACGTAGTTCTACTCGACTCCTAAGCATTCTTAAAATCCTCATGCGTACCTTGGCTACAACAAAGTAGTGGTGAGAGTCGATATTGGCCCCTCGGAAGGTTCGTACGTCGAGAATACTGGAGAAGTGTCTAGCGTCGATCGCAATGTGATCAATCTAGTTGATGGTCGATTGATCAAAAGACCGCCAGGTACTCTTGTGGATGTTGAGATGGGGGAATCGCGTGCTTGCTACAAGAAGGTTACGCCTCGTTAGGAAATCGATTAGCCTAAGTCCGTTGTCGGATGTGGTGTTATGTGTTTAAAATAAGACTCGTTGATTATCAGACATCTGCCTTCTAGTGGGCTTTTCTGTTAATTCAAAGCCTAACCAGAAATGTCGCAGCTTTTATCTCACAGATGCCAACTCAAATCCTGATGTGTAACCAAAATCATTAGAGCAACTATCGAATTCCGCTCGTGTTTTAGCCTTAAGCATTTTCAATTACGAATGACAAACACCGAGAGTACCTCGGCCATAATATCCTTCCTCACCGCCAATGCTACCGCTACTAGCGTCCTCGAATAAAACGTTCAATCGACCAGGAGTTCATTTTTTTCGTCTATATTTGTACTGCTGCAGATACGTACATCAAATGCAAAGTCATGCGCAGAAACTGTTATCATCGTCATTTCTGCAGCCAACTGGCCAAAATCCGCCTGCCGCACTGTAAAGCATTTATTCGATTTCGCAGTGAAGCACACTGAAAGCGGGAAAAGTAAGAAAAAAATCTGCGAAAAGTGTCTACAGTTGGGATGCTGTAAGCCTTTCCCAAAGATTTTCCTTTGCTTTTCACAATTGTACACCCACAGACCGCGTGTTGATTGACTACTACGAACATGACTGTTCGGTGGGGGCGGATGGGTGGAGGATATCTGAGCGGACGATGGCATGCGAGCCAGAAAGTATTTGTTTTGTTTGTGGCCAGACCAAAGGGCAAACTTAAACCGATTATCTTGTTGTTGTCCAGTGGAAAGCTCTTTCAGTTTTTTGTTGGACCCTGTACTTGGCTACTCTCGCATTGATGACGCGAGGATGACAGCGAACGGCTGCGATGACGATGGCAACGATGGCGTGGACGACAGCGACGACGGCGATATATGCGCTCATCGTCGAGTTCGTGGAGAAGAGAGTGCCAACTACATTGCCACACAGAATAGATAAATGGATAGATAGACGATGGTTAGATAGACGGCTGTACATTTGTGGATGAATGGCTGACTAGATGGATGGATAGATGGATGTTTTGGATGAATGAATGTTGCACGTTCGTGCCTTTGCCTGTTGTGTTCGATTATTGTTGCTACCCTCACCCGCTCGACGTGGACGCTATTGGCTATTAGCTAATGAAAATGTTTGACATAACGATTTAAATCGCATTCAGTGGTCTGTTGTTAGTGGTTGTTACCTAGTTTATCGCGCCTGACGCTCGTCGAGTGGTCGAAAGCTGTTTCCGTTATACATATTTCGAAAAATGTTCATGAACGAAATTTTTGTGAATTTATTTTCTGCAATGAAAAGTCACTTGTTCTGCTTGTTGTTGATTGGTGATGGCGTCTCGCTTCCTTTCCCGCGTCAGTTGGACGGTTAGAGGAATGCAGCATAAATGTCGACGTCGTCGCAGCCGATTAATTTATTCACAATCTGTAGACGATGTGTCAAGGAATTTTGCTTGTCTGGCGTTTTTCGTTGCTGCATCATCATCATCATCATTGAGTGTGGAGACGACGATAAAGGAGGAAGATGGATCGATGTTCGTTTGGTGGTATAAGCACAGGGAGAAAGAAATGCGGTACAAAAGGCAGCGCCAACGAAAGCTGCTAAAGTTATTTTTGAGCAAATTATTTTAAAAATGAAAATCTTGGCGAACGACAGAGCGATTCGCCGAAATCGATTTGTAGTCAAATGAATAGTTAAGCTTCTCAGTTTGAACTGACTGAAGTCTTTTGCTTATTTGTTGTACAACCTGCAGTTTATTATGCACTGGATTGTAAAGAGATCACTTTCCAGGAATTATTAAAAATATGATCAACTAGTTTCCTAATTTTATACATAACCCTGCTTAGCTGGTATAAGCGGTCAGGTCCACGGCGGACACCAATGCAGTTTTAAATATGGAAAAATATTTCGTGCAACTGTCTTCTGGCCATAATAGTCTAAAACCGGCTTTCATGGAGAGCGACACATCCATGCTAGAATGAAGGCGAATGAAAATGTTGTCAATTACGATGTTAAAATCGTACTGGGAGACCTTAACGCAAAACTGGGCAAGGAAGTCGCCTTTGATAGGGTTATTGGCAAGCACAGCCAACACAACACCACATCCGAAAATGGACTTAGGCAGATAGACTTCGCAGCGGGGCGAAATCTTCAAGTTGCTCGCACGTGTTTCCCACATCTCAACATCCACAAAGGGACCTGGCGATCTTCGGATCAATCAGCCAGATTGACCACATTGCGATTGATGGCAGGCACGCATCCGACATTCTGGATGTGCGAACTTTTAGAGGAGCCATCATCGACTCGGAACACTATCTTGTGGCAGCCAGGTTGCGACTACGAATATGCCTGGCCCAGAAAAATCGAGTAAGGCCAGCGGAATACAACGTCGCAATGCTGCAATCGCAAGAGACCGCCAGAGCCTATGCCCATCGCATCTCCCTTAAGCTCTCGAAAAACCCTCCAACACCTGCTCTGACCGTACAACACCAATGCACCCGTTGTCAACAAGCCTTAGAAGGTGCTGCTTCTGAGGTATTGGGTTTCGAACCGCCACCAACAAGAAACCCATGGTTTGACGAGAAGTGTAGGAGGGCACAGGCAGCCAAGCTGCAAGTCGATCAAGAGGCGCTGCATAGAAAGACGAGAGCTGCTCGTGAGCATTATGATCAAAAGAGGAGGGAGGAGCATAAGCTCCTCAAAACAAGAAAAAAAGGAAGCATGAGAAGCTCGCGATCATAGAGATGGAGGGATGCTATAGCAGGAATGACGTTCGGGGGTTTTATCAACGAATAAAACAAACATGCCAGGGATATAAGACCAGAACGGAAGCCTGCAGGGACGAAAATGGAAACCTAGTAGTGGATTCACAGTCGGTACTAAGAATCTGGAAAGACTACTTCTGCAGACTGTATAATGGCGATGACGAAACAGAATCCGCTGTCGGGCAGAATAATCCCTTCACAACGGACAATGATAGCAGATAATTCCGTCCCCTGACCTGGACGAAGTTAGGAATGCTTTTTCTAAGCTTAAATCCAACAAAGCTGCTGGAGTATACGGCCTTCCTGCCGAGCTCTTTAAGGCAGCTGGAGATGACCTGGTTGGGAGTACGCACCAGCTCATCTGAAAGATATGATCTGAGGAATGCATGCCCGATGAATGGAATCTTAGTATCGTTTGCCCGGTCCACAAGAAAGGAGACCCCTTTGTCTGCGCCAACTACAGATGAATAAGTCTTCTGAACATCGCTTATAAAATCTTCTCTGCTGTTCTGTGTTAACGCTTGAAACCGGTCGTTAGTAAACTGATTGGTCCATATCAGTGTGGTTTCAGGCACCGGAAGTCCACTATAGACCAAACTATTTCCACTGCGGCAGATCCTGGAAGAAACAAACGAGTTCCAGATCGACACCCACCACCTGTTTGTCGAATCTATATCTGCATACGATAGTATCAATAGAGACGAGCGCCATGTCTAGTTTTGACATCCCTGCCAAACTCGTCAGATTGTGCAGGATGACATTGAGAACTCTCGCTGCTCCATCAGGGTCGGAGGCGACCTAACCGATACTTTTTATGTCAAAAAAGGTTTTAGATAGGGCGACACGCTACCGTGTGACTTTTTCAACATCGTCCTTGAAAGGATCGTGCAAAACTCACTGGTCAATACAAGGGGCACCATCTTATATAAGTCCGTGCAACTGCTCGCATATGCCGATGACATTGACATAATTGGACGAAGTCAGCGAGATGTCATTGAGGCCTTTACGAACATTGAGACGGAAGCGGCTAAAATGGGACTGGCGGTAAATGAGGGCAAAACGAAATATATGCTGTCGTCGAAAAAGGACACGAACCACCGGTGGCGCCTTGGCCAGGGCGCACATATTGGCAGGTATAATTTCGAGGTAGTCAAGGACTTCGTCTACCTAGGCTCCTTAGTGACATGCCGAATTGACATCAGTGCCTTTGGGCTCGGGAGGCAGTTGAGAAGCAGAGCCCTCTCTCGAAACACCAAGGTGACCATATACAAAACCCTTATCATCACGGTCCTGCTTTATGTCGCAGAGACATGGACCTTATCGAAAGCGGATGAGGAGGCCCTTGGTCGTTTTGAGAAAAAGATTCTGCGTACGATTTTCGGCCCGACCTGCATAAATGGGGAGCGGAGGAGAAGGCGCACGGCGTCTTCGGATCCAACGCCTAAGATGGCTCATGTTGAGCGTATGGAAAACACAGCTCCGGCCCGGATGGTCTTTGAATCCAACCCCGAGGGCGACGTGGTCGAGGACGGCCAAATTGAAGGTGGCGCAACCAAGTGGAAGACGACCTTAACCACCTAGACGTGCACCACTGGAGACTGCGTGTGAATGACCGTGCCAGTTGGAGAGGTTTTTTTAAAGGAGGCCCAGGTTCGCCATGAACTGTAGCGCCAAAAGAAGAAGAAGGAGTAGAATTTAGCCATTCGTAGATCGTTAAACAAAGGATTTTTGTAAGATGCCTCTCAGTCCATTCGTGTTGTATGGATTGTCCTTGGAGTACAGAGTTTGTGAAGAATTAGGTCAGCAGCTTTGATTGCAGCTTTTCGATTTGCAGATTTGTATGGTTTGGTTAAACTCCTCTTTATCCGAGATGTATGTATATGGTCACATATTGAGTGTACAAAAATTGTGAGTCGAATTTGGTTCTTTAAAAGTTGTAAGCGAAGTTTATAGTATACATACATATCTATTGATCTACTTTCATAAATTTTTGGATGCTGTCACTCGCCTGATAATCGTTGACCTTCTTCAGAGACACAATACCCTTGAGAAGGCCGAATTTTCTACGATAGCAGTATGTCCTCTGACTTTCTTCTGCTCCTAGATTTAAAGGAAGAGTTTCATTTATGGAGATAGTATCTAGAACTGAGAAGCAGCTGAACCCTTCGCAGTGGCATTGCCCACTATGCTAGTATGCCTCAGTACCATTAAAAAATAACCTTGTTCTTCGTGGATGGGTTTTGTAGGGCATCATGACAGTGGCAGATATACATACCTAGGATGGAGAGCGTTTCGGTTTCTAAGATGAAAGTGCCATTCACAGATAATGACTGCGATGCCGGCATTGTGCCTAACATGCTCTGGCGTTCACTGTTTACCGCCGAAGAACAGTACTATCGTCAGAAATGGAGTGAATTGGATTAGAAGTGTCGGACAGGAGGTAATTCATAAAAAAATGAGAAAGAGACATTGAGGAACACCAGCATCGAAAAAGTACATTTCAGACTTGAATCCGTCCAAAACGGAAGGTGACACTCATCATAACACTTTACGTATAAACAAAAAGATTTCGTGCCAAACCCTGTTAAAAGCTTTAAGGGTCATTGAGGAGTTTCAATAACTGACGGTTGATCAAAGTTTCAAAGTTTCGGACCTTGGGGAGAGCGAAAAGAAGATTCCACTTTTTTGGAGATCGGCTGGACAAATGCTGATTTCCAACTAGTTACTTGGAAACACCCCAGAAGTGTATGAAAGGTTAAAAAGCTAACACAAAGTATACATACATATGTCAGCTCAAATGTAGTTGTGGATAAGTGTAGGCGTAGGCGACGACGACTAGAAAGTGTGGCTACCTTTGGGACATTGAGTGCGCCTTATGTACATACGTACATATGTATGCCGTTAGCCGCATAACACGAATGTGAAGCTCTGAGTTTCCTGTACATTACAATCCGCAGAACATTCGTTGCTTGCAGTTAGCCACAGGTCCTATTTTGGTGGCTTAATTGTCCGCATTTGTATGTGTGTATGTTGGCGTTACAGTCCATGAAGGATCTAAGCCGAGCTTCTCTCAATCACCCATGTTGTGTGTGATTTCATTTTCCCATAGGTGAAAGGGACCTACAGTTTATTGCCGGTTCCGAACGGCGAATTTCGAGAAGCTTTTCATGACAAATTTACTACAGGGGGTTTTGTCAGAACCCCGCTGAGGAGAAACACCGTGAAAAACACGTTCGATGACATGGCTGTGTCGCGATTCGATCTCGTGTCATCGGCGTCACGGTGCTCAGTGTCCGCATTTACTCGACCTTATACGGACGTGAGCAATAAGCACATATACATATGTACATGTATTGGTCGAAGTCGGTAAAACTGTCCTTACTCGATAATACAATATTTCGAACGCACGTTGTTCTCATCCTATTGGTAGTACAGAGGACACGTAGATGTATGTACATATCTAACCCCTCTTGGCACGCGCCATCAACTTGGGTACAAAATAGGAGACTTCGAGACAAAATACAAAATCTTTAACGAAACTTGACCGACTTGATCTAAGACGAGTTAGATGAAGCTCTTTACCACTATAAAGGCTACGAGCACAGCACAGCTAACGTGCCTCACGTTCAGTCTAGAGCCAAATCAAGGAAATACAAATAGGCACCTTACCTCGTTGCCGTTTCTCCCAAAGGAAGAACTAAATAACAACAACGAATACCGTTAACTTTCACGCTCTTTCGCCTGGCAGAAAAGCCAATAGGTCATAACAATCATCATTGTCGTTCCTCGCTACTAATGTAAATGTAACGCGCCCGTAAGAAGCTATTGTGTTCCGCCACCTCCTAACCAAATCATCACAGTGTGAGCGGATCCTTGCTGTGAGAACAAAAACATAAAAGCCATTAACTTTCCATATGGCGAGAGAGAGAGAGAGTGAAACCTAGAGCGAGAAGGCAACTTGTCTAGTGTAAAGCAACAGCCACCACCCTTCGTAGCATTTAGTTGTAGAATACAAGAAAGTAACAGCAACAGCTAGCAATAACGAAGCAGAGCGACTAAAGTGATGTCACATGTTGCTTAACAGCACAATTCGATTGCGAAATAAAGACGGCAAAATGGTGGTGAGATGGTCCTTTGTTGCTTCCTCCTGGTCGATCAACCCTTAGTGTCGGGTGTAGTTTGGTGGTAGTCACTAGCTGAAGATTGGGTAAATCATCAATATTGGGGATTCAGGGTATCTCTATTGATTACGTATTGGTGGGGTAGTTCCTTTTTTCAATTAATTTGTTTTTTTTTTCTTAAACTTAATCTAATGCATTCCATTAGCAAGGATTATCTCGTGTGAAATCAGGAAATTTGTATACCATTCGCCACATGCGGTTTGTCGCTTAATGAAATGTAATATGTATGTTCCTAAGTATGTATGTACGTTCAATCAGGAAGAGTGACAGGACACATGAAAAAGAAGAAAATCAGAAAACCAACCTCGTATGTATGTATGAAAAGGAAAAAGTAAACAAATATTCGACGGATTTTTCTGGTGTGGCGCAATCAGGCACAAGCTATGCGATATCGATTCAGTTGACTTGATTAGAAAAATACTAAAGCAGTGGCACTGGTATACGAATATGCTTTCATGCTTTCTGAGCTTTCAACGATGGCTTAAAATAATGCTAAACACTTAGCCCCCTATACCTGTGTCGAGTATGCACAATAACAAGTTTCCTTATCAACGGAATAGAGTATTCGAAATAGCAGGGCTATGATTTGATCCAGTTACATTTCAAATCTTCTTTTTAACCTGAAAGGTACGTATTGGGCCCTTTGCGATAAAATGGAAAAGTTTAAATTACTACTATGTGCTGCTTAACGTTTGAACGTTTTGCTGAGTTGACATATTTTGACGCTAACCTGTTGGTAAACTTTTTGGTGCTACAGTTCATGGCGAACCAGGGCCTCCTTTAAAAAAACCTTTAAAAAACCAGTATCCAGTGCCGCACGCCTAGTTCGTTAAGGTCCTCTTCCACTTGGTTGCGCCCTTAAATTTGGCCATCCTCGACCGCGTCGCCCCTCGGGGTTGGATTCAAAGACCTTCCGGGCGGGATCTGTGTTTTCCATACGCTCAACATGACCTAGCCATCTTAGGCGTTGGATCCGAAGACTCTGTGCTACGTTCATGTCGCTGTACAGCCCGTGCTCCTCCACTCCCCATTTATGCAAGTCGGGCCGAAAATCGTACGCTTTCGATAAGGTCCATGTCTCTGCGTCATAAAGCAGGACCGGGATGATAAGGGTCTTGTATATGTTCACCTTGGTTTTTCGAGAGAGGGCTCTACTTCTCAATTGCCTCTCGAGCCCAAAGAAACAGCGGTTGGCAAGAGTTATTCTGCGTTTAATTTCGGCACTGATCTCATTTCTGCATGTCACTGCGGAGCCTAGGTAGGCGAAGTCCTTGACTACATTGAAATTACGCCGGTGGTTCGTGTTCTTTTTCGACGGCAGCATGTATTTCGTTTTGCCCTCATTTACCGCCAGTCCCATTTTAGCCGCTTCCGTCTCAATGCTCGTAAAGGCCTCAATGACATCTCGCTGACTTCATCCAATTATGTCAATGTCATCGGCATATGCAAGCAGTTGTACGGACTTGAGAAAGATGGTGCCCCTCGTATTGACCAGTGAGTTTTGCACGATCCTTTCAAAGACGATGTTATAAAAGTTACATGATAGCGTGTCGCCCTGTCTAAAACCTTTTTTAACGTAAAAGGTATCCGTTAGGTCTCTGATGGAACAGCGAGAGTTCTCCAATGTCATCCTGCACAATCTGACGAGTTTGGCATGGATGTTAAAACTGGTCATGACGTTGTATAGCTTGTCTCTATTTATACTATCGTATGCAGACTTAAAATCGACAAACAGGTGGTGGGTGTCGATCTGGAACTCGTTTGTTTTTCCCAGGATCTGCCGCAGGGTGAATAATTGATCTATAGTGGACTTCCCGGGCCTGAAATCACACTGATATGGACCAATCAATTTATTAACGACCGGTTTCAGGCGTTCACACGGAACAGCAGAGAAGATTTTATAAGCAATGTTCAGAAGACTTATACCTCTGTAGTTGGCGCAGGCACAGGTGTCTCCTTTCTTGTGGATCGGGCAAACGATACTAAGATTCCATTCGTCGGGCATACATTCCTCTGACCATATCTTACAAATGAGCTGGTGCGTACTCCCAACCAGGTCATCCCCAGCTGCCTTAAAGAGCTCGGCAGGTAGTCCGTCTACTCCAGCAGCTTTGTTGGACTTAAGCTTAGAAAAACATTCCCAACTTCGTCCAGATCAGGGGGACGGAATTCTCTGCTATCATCGTCCGCTGTGAAATGGTCATTCTGACAATCAGGGGTCATTCTGGGATCTGTTTCGTCATCGCCGTTATACAGTCTGCAGAAGTAGTCTCCGTTCTGGCCTTATATCCCTGGCATGTTTGTTTTATTTGTTGATAAAACCTCCGATCGTCATTCCTGCATAGCATCTCTCCATCTCTACGATCGTGAGCTTCTCATGCTCCCTTTTTTTGTTTTGAGATGTTAATGCACCTCCCTCCTCTTCTGCGGTCGTGAATGGTATGGGTCGAGCTTTTGGCGAAATGGTCACGAAGAACGAATGCAGTGTTAGACGGTCTCGTCACAATCCTAGCCTCTTTACGCGAATAGCTTCATGCACACGACGCACTTTTATAAGATTCTCTGCTTACGGTTTGATTCTGCGGGAGGAACTCAAAATGCACAACATCAGGATAATAAAAAAAAAAACAGTCAACATGGCCTTGATTTTTAGCAACTTTGGCGCGATCTTGTCTCACCTTTAGCTCGATATTGACTTGATTGATAGGTTGTTTCCGGGTCTCATCTATAATAATGAGTTTTATCTTGTCCTCAGAAAGCACTGTTTCACACACATCAACACGACAATGTTTTTAAAGAAAAAAATCAATGTTTTCGGTACCGATCGAGATTTAGCGAGTCTGATCCTTTAAAATGGTATCGGCTGATCCTTTTGAAATGCTAACGTCATCAACAAGATCTCTGATTGTTAATCAACCAAATCTTTGACTTTTTGGACGTGATCTTTGTCGGTTGAAGTTGATTGTCGTCGGGGTGATTTTTTCAGCTTTCTTGGAACTCTTTATACTACTTATGAACATTATTTTTTCTTTTCGACCAAGCCTCGTCACCAAGGGCTTTATACACCATATTCAACGAATGGCAATGGCAAATTTAGACATTAAAATCGAAAAATTCACTTTTAGCAGCTCACCAAAGGAAGCGTATCTCAAACACCAACGAATGTTTTGTTGTAAAATTTATCACGGATGTCAAAGACAGTCCTACCAACTTAAAAATGAAGGCATTTCCCCAAATTCATTTGCGCTTGCAGTTTAAATTCATATGTCACCTTACATTTTGAACGCAGTAATATTGTTGCGGACACTAACCGGCGATTATGTTCGAATTTCCCTGTCAAAGTTTGGAGTGCTCTGGTGCAGCTGAAAAGGAAATGATGACAACTTTCAGCGGCATACTGCTGAATTTCAATACCAGAGCATTCTAGAGACTTCTGAAAAGAAACGTCTGACGGCGAACTTTCGAGTAATTGGAGCGAGGGATATATAAGTGGGAACGCCCGTCCCTGGGGGCATCCAGTATTCAGTACTCATTCAGTGTTCGGTATCAGTGACTTAGTGATCAGTCGATAATCCAGTGTGAAAGTATCGAAGACATCTAGTGGACAGTTATCAAACAGTTATAGAGACAAAGTGTGTAAAAAGGGTGTGTGTAAGAAATAAAGTGTTAAGAGTTGTAAAAAGTTTGTAATAAAGGTGAGCAGCCCGAACAATTGATCTGAGGTGGAACAATAAAGTGTGTGTATTGAATAAACAAACAAACAGTTGTTTGTTGGATTGCGATAAAAATCCAGTGGTCGATCCCTATTTTGGACTTCGAGTAGTCATTTTCGTAATAGTATGTTGCATTTTCCAGCCACTTGTCTACTACACTAGACTGTCCGATTGTCGACAGAACTATTTTCAATTTCTTATACGTACCTTTGAATTATTGACTCATTTGGACGACTATTCATCCCAAAATTACATGAATTTTATGATTTTTTTATTTTTTTAATCGATCGGTGCTTTTCCTAGTAAGCATGAATAGCATGTAACTTACTTACTACTTAGGTGGCGCTACAGTCCGTGGTGAACCTGGGGTGCAACCAACAAGTATCTCCTGCTGGCAAGGTCTTTGGCCAGCTGTTTCCAGCGCTGCACGGCAAATTGGTTAAGGTCCCCTTCCACCTGCGTGCGTCACCGTTTATGCGGCCGTCCTCTGCCGCGCCTTCCTTCCGGTGTGGATTCGAAGACCCTTCGGGTGGGAGCTGTAATTTCCATGCGCTCTACATGTCCTAGCCACCTTAGACGCTGTATCCGTAGACGTTGTACTAGGCCGATGTCGCTGTACAACCCGTACAGTTCTTCCATATATCTTCTCCTCCATACACCGTTTGAACAAACGGGACCGTAGATAGTGCGCAGAATTTTCCTCTCGAAACAACCAAGGGCATCTTCATCCGCTTTTGTTAAGATCCAAGCCTCTGTGCCGTAAAGGAGGTCTGGGATGATCAGGGTCTTATATAGTGTCACCTTGGTTTTCCGAGAGAGGGCTCTACTTCTCAATTGCCTCTTGAGCCCAAAGAAACAGCGGTTGGCAAGAGTGATTCTACGTTTTATTTAAGCGCTGGTGTTGTTGTCGCTGGTCATCAGTGAGCCAAGGTAGACGAATTTCTTGACCACTTCAAAGTTATATCCGCCCATGGTGACGTTCTGGCCAATACGTCGGTGTTGTCCGTCTCTTTTAGATGAAAGCAGATATTTGGTTTTACCCTCATTAACCTTGAGACCCATCTAAGCTGCTTCTACCTCAATGCTTACAAAGGCCTCATTGACGTCACGCTGTGTCCGTCCAATCACGTCATTGTTGTCGGCGCACGCGCAAGCAATTGCGTAGACTTGAAATAAGTCGCACCTCTTGTATTGGCCAGTGACTCTTGCATGATCTTTTCAAGCACGATGTTGAAAAAGTTGCATGACAGCGCGTCACCTTGCCTAAATTCTTTTTTAACATCAAAAGTCTCGTTTTGCTCATTACCGATCTCAATGGAGCAGCGAGAATTCTCCATTGTCATCTTGCACAGTCGGACGAGTTTGGCAGGGATGTTAAAACTAGACATGGCTTTGTAGAGCTCATCTCTATACACGCTGTCATATGCAGCCTTGAAATCGACGAAGAGGTGGTGGGGGTCGATTTGGTATTCCTGGGTCTTCTCCAAGATCTGCCGTAGCGTAAATATTTGGTCTATTGTGGATTCATCTGCCCTGAAACCACACTGATAAGAGCCGATCAGGTTATCCACAAACGGTTTCAGGCGTTCACACAATACGGCAGAGAAGATCTTATATGCGAAGTTAAAGAGACTTATGTATTCCCCTATAGTTGGCGTAGTTATATGGGTCTCCTTTCTTGTGGACTGGGCAAACGATGCTGAGTTACGTAGCATGTAACTATTTATGATTAAAATATCTAAGACACAATTTTTTTGATACAGAAAATTAAATCACCCAGTGGTCGATAGTCATTTTTTTAAGGGGCTCTGAGAAAAAGAGCCCATATTTCCTTGGGCTAACATTTTCTTTTACCTTATTTACCAGAGGGAAAAGTATAGGTAGAATACCAAACCCAGTGCGTATCCCACAGTCAGAGAGTGGTAATTACCAGTCAATCCACTCAAAGTTTTATACTTTTTCAACTATTTCTAGACTTCATTCCATTTCGCTACACTTCACATTCATATCGCACCTAGCATGACCTCCGGGGTTTCGTCACCATCCATGTTCGATATTTCTATTTTTGGTCGTTTTTATTACAAGATATTTTTCAGTCGTGTGTATCGTACACGAACGCAAATTTCAGATAATTGCTTAGCATTGAGTCAAAGTCGGAGCCGTAGTCAGAGTCACATTTGACGCAAGTTAGAATCGCAATCCCCACTTTGCTGGTGGGTTTGTTTGGCGTCTTCGCGGTCGTTGTTGACGTCTTTGACGCTGTTCTCGTCGTCTTTATCGTCATCGCACGTTTACTATCATGTTCGAAAAATCGAAGAACGTGTGCCGTATTGTGAGTTTTCTATTTTTTTTTTTTTTTTTTTTTTTTTTTTTTTTTTTTTTTTTTGTATTAATCTTGGCTTTTTGTTTTGCGATGCGAAATCTGGTTTGTTGCTTGTGATCTCTTCAAGAGAAACTTGCAGCCGATACCTGGTTTGGTGCATATGAAAAAGCAAAGTGATATTAACTTCGACATGAGTTTGTCGTTTATTCATTCTTGTTGTCGCTCTGATGTGACACAAACGAAAACAACAATTTCCGAACGCTCGTCGGCTTGGTGTGTTGGCGGAAATACATATACTTTACTACTCTACCAAGTACATCTCGCTACTGCTTTGTGGTTTATGGACAGCTGAGGACTGATATGGTATCCAGGTAGAACGTTGATCTCTCCTTTAAATGTTATTTGCTGGAGGATGAAGCCAAGGATAACGACAAAAACAAAACGGAATAAAGAAATGAAAAAAGAGAAACCCTGCGAGCGATGTGATGCGGTTCGGTTCTTGCAAATCCGCTTACGAATGGCACACAGAAAAAAAACCTAACAAAGGACGAATGCCCGTGTTGTGTGTTGGCATCATTGTCAACTTGTTTGTCTGAATTGAATTAAATTGATTTTCGTTCTCCTTCGTTCACTTCCTTTGGATTGGTTTGGCATGGCAGCCTCCTTGCAAAAAAACGGAAGATGAACCCGGAACGAAAACAAGAAGAATCAGAATTGGAATAATTTTGGAATTGCATATCATATAGATTTGTGTCAGGAGTCCTGACAGCTCAGTGACAGATTAGTTGTTCGGAAGAAGGATGCGTTTGACTGCTGTTCATGTGATGTATAAGAATTTGATTTGGCGTCAATAGCTGGTGAGCAATCCTGTAAATAATTTCGTTGTACCAGGATTATCATTCTTCAAACGCTTTTTGTTGTTAAACACCATTAGCCCAACATTTAATACATATGTACATACATATCTACATATACAGAGTGCCCCACGAGCAGTGTGCCAAAAAGCTAGAGCGTGTAGGTCTGATCAAGACAAGAAAAAAATCATATGGGAGGGGGGCCTATTCCCTCCGTTTAGGCGGGAGGGGCAATTTTCTAAAAAACTGACTTAATTTGAAAAAAAAAAATTCAAAATCAATGGTTACATCCACAATGCCGTGATATACTACGATATATACGTTTAAGAGCATTCGTCGTCCCCGGCATGGTGCCAGTAAGTCATTGGTTGATGGTGATCTGTTCTTTCAAGAAAGCTAGAAGCTAAAGTACGAAATCGAGTATGGGTGATTTCTGCGCTGATTAGTTTGCCACTATTATAGTTTTGACAGCTCATGAGTGATTTATGACAGGTGTCAAAGTAAAAAATTATGATCTAGGTGCGACCCGTAAGACCCACACGACAAACTTCCCAGTGGAAAAAATGAAAACACCCATTTGTTTTTAAATTTTTTCATTTTTAGCCCCCGACACAAAAAGAGCAAAAAGAGGGGTGTTATATGTCTGAGGTGTCTGTGTGTCTGTCTGTGACATCGTAACTCCTGAACGAATGGATCGATTATGATTCGTGTGGAAAAGTCTGGAGCTTGTATGTTCTATGTATACCATACATTAATATATGTATGTGCCCATTTCCAAATCGAAAAGAATGCTCACTGCCAATTACTCATTAGCGGGTGCGTTTAATAAATGCTCGTTGGGTAGCGCACACTCAGGAGCAGCTCATGAGTGTTTGCGTTTCCTTACCAAACCACAACACTGTCCGAGCAATCTCATATGTATCGGCTATCATCCGATCACCGTAATCAACCAGCGTCGGGTGCGGTTAGTACTTAGATGGTGGACCGCTTGGGAACACCGCGTGTTGTTCATTTTTCATCAATGTTTTCTAATGACGTTATCACGTAAATGAATCGTCCGTAAATCGACTTTACAGACAACCAAAGTATTTTTTGAGAAAGAAGTTTCCACTTCTGCACGCAAATTCTGCTGGGCCCATTTTCTTTTCATCTCAGTTGATTCCAAGATTGTCATTTGGGAACCAATGCTAGAGCATGAATTGTACAGTTGATACGATGTCAATATGAATACATATGTATATCCAAAATTGAATAGTCCCAGAATCAGACAGTTTTCTGTTACTAATTGGTACAAGTTTTGTTGCGCCTATTAGAAAAGAAATCCGACGCTCTCCACTGTTCCCCAAATTACTGATAGAGCAATTACTAATTTGCTTTCAGTTCGACATCTTGACATCTGCTTAAATCTGCTTGACAAATCCGTAAAAAAAAAAGGGAGAATCAAGAAGACACATTAATGCCATCCGAGTGTGCCATTAAGCCTATTTGCTACTCCCCTCACAACTCGACCGACATGCTCGTGTGCTTATTTTAACCGCTTTGTCAGTCGCCTCATAGAAAACTTCCATCATCCAGGTTCGGATTTTAACGAGGCAGCAATAGGTTTTCTTTTGATTTTCCTCAATTACATTCGACCCAATTCCAGATAGCATTCGCTACTTTTCGTTTTTCTACTTCTACTTGTAGTCGTGTCTCACTACGTAGCAACAGCATTAGCAACATGTTGCTGATGATGCTCCATTTCTGCTTTGCCTACACTTTTTATGTTTTGCTCCAAGTCGTTCCTATAACGAATCTACAGTGCATGGTGTGGTTGTGGGGAAGAAAGGCGTGGTAATGGAATATGTTTAAGTGGAAGGACGGAAACGAGGAAATAATAAAAATATGCTTTGTGGAACGCTTTGTTGCTCCATGTTGCTTGACGGCTCGGCATTCGCTCGACGGCTGTTGCACTGTGTGTAACGAAAATGTGAAAAATGAGAAACATTGGATGAATACTCGTAGCAAATAAAAAATATGCCTGAGACCGACCGAGCAAATTGCAAAGGAATGAGAAATAAAATGTAAAGAAAGTGAATTAATTCTGCTTGACCCTAATAGGGGGGATTTAGCGTCGTTACACTTGTTTAATATTACTCTTTTTTGTATTTTTTATCCATTTACTAGCTGCAGTTGTGGCACGACAATATTCGAGATACTTTGCGGGAGAGGGAGATTCGAAGACGAATATTGTACGCGCTATGGATGTGCAGGGATAATGGTTCTTATTCATGGTGCTACGAGTACTTGCTTTTTTTCGGGTGGAAATAATAGTTTTTAGTGCTGCTAATGCGGAGCTTTTTTTGGGTGTAGGTGGATACTTTGGAAATAACGCTGCCAATGATTGAGGCTTACGGTGAATAATTCGGTCTTTTTTGTTGTTCGTGAGGCTGGAATAAGAGGGAGAAGGAGGTCACCTACTTGCTGAATGGGTTCGTGTATTTGAATGCTTGGATGTGGCCGTGACCGGAAAGTGTTTTGTGTAGAGTAGATCCAACCGTAAGTTGGGAAACTTTCTTAATTCAAAATAGAAAACTGAATCGACTCGCAATTCTTCAAGACAATACAGAGCTTGATTGCAATGCTTAAACACTTATTGCATCTTTACATTTACATTTACATGGCGGTCTTTAAAACAATATGTCTTTGTTATCAAGAAAATTTTCTCGTCATAATGAACGGATATCTCTGTGTATCATATGGTATCTCCAAATGTTTAGATAATCTCTTAGTATTTGACAACACCCTTTATGTTTATAGAAAATTAACATCGAACCTCAAACGACTAGTTTAACGGTAAGCAGAAGGCACGGTGAGAGCACCGTGGCGCAGTGGGTAGTGTGTTGGCCTCTGACGCCGATGACACGGGATCGAATTCCGACACAGCCATGTCATCGAACGTGTTTTTCACGGTGTTTCTCCTCAGCGGGGTTCTGACAAAACCCCTTGTAGTAAAATTGTCATGAAAAAGCTTCTCGAAATTCGCCGTTCGGAACCGGCAATAAACTGTAGGTCCCTTTCACCTATGGGAAAATGAAATCGCACACAACATGGGTGATTGAGAGAAGCTCGGCTCAGGTTCTTCATGGACTGTAACGCCAACATACATACATACATACAGAAGGCTTCCATTGATTTGTCACACGAGGTTAGTTCCAAATATGCCCTACCCCTTTTCGTTACTCCAGGGGGGAGGGAGCGAGCAAACAGAGCAAAGAAGTTGATCGCGTTTAACATGGCAAACGCCAGCATCGATCTCTGTCCCTGCTCAATCCAAGTTGACACACAGCCTCCGTGAACCAATGTGTGCAGCGACTCAACCCCTTGTTCCTGTGGAAAGAAGAACCTGGCCCTCCAGGTTGGGGGTTGGGCTTAGGGGTAACATCCCTGTCACGTAAAAACCTACTTGGTCCGAAACGACGATAAGCCTTGGATACTGACGGATACAAAGCTTACGACCCCTGCAAACGACTAACGGACTTGAGAGTCTGCACTTGGAATGTGAGGTCCCTTAACAGACCGGGTGCAGCGATCAATGGAAGCAAACCCTTAACAGATTTAACCCCGCTTCAAGAAGTGCGATGGGATGGACCAGGCAAAAGACGGATGAAAAACTGTGACATCTACTATGGGAACTGCTACAAGGTGCGGATTCGTTATTAGAGAAAGACTCCGACAAAACGTCTTAAGCTTCCGAGATATAAGCGAACGCCTCATAACAATCCGCATCAAAGCTAAATTTGGAAACATTGGCTTAATATGCGCTCACGCCCCAACGGAAGAAAAGGACGATCGACTCAAGGAAGAATTCTACGATCTGGTCAAAGAGGACATGTTTGAGTCGATCATAGGAAAGCATAGCCTCCATAACACCACATCCGACAACGGACTTAGGCTAATCGATTTCCTAACGGGGCGTAACCTTCTTGTAGCAAGCCCACGATTCCCCCATCTCAACATCCACAAGGGTACCTGGCGGTCTTTTGATCAATCGACCACCAACCAGATTGATCACACTGCGATCGACGCTAGACACTCCTCCTGTATTCTCGACTTACGAACCTTCCGAGGGGCCAACATCGACTCGGACCACTACCTTGTTGTAGCCAAGGTACAAATGAGGATATCAATAATGCTTATTAGTCGAGTAGGACTACGTAAGCTTGACGTCGGAAAGCTACAATCGCAAGAGACTGCCAGAATCTTTGCCGATCGTGTCTCCTCCAAGCTCTCTCAAAATCCGCCCACAGCACCACAAACAATAGAGCAGAATTGGGCGCATTGCCAGAGCGCCGTCAGAGACGCTGCCTCAGAGGTGCTGGGTTTCAACCAGCCACCACCTAGAAACTTCTGGTTCGATGAATAAGGCGAACAAGTCCATGCAGCAAAACAAGAGGGATATAAAGCCATGCTGCAACAACGGACGAGAGCTGCTCGCGAAATCTATGAGCAGAAGAAAAGAGAGGAACGTACGCTTTTCAGAAGAAAGAGGAGAAAGCACGGAAAGCGTGAGGTCGAGGAGATGGAGAGATGCTTCCGCAGGAATGACGCCCGTATGTTTTACAATAAGCTACAAAGCCTGAGCGGCGGCCTGCAGGGATGAAAATAGAGAACTGGTAGTAGAGTCGCAGTCGATGCTGAGGATTTAGAAAGACCGCTTATGCAGACTGAATAACGACGATGATAGACAAGATTCCGCTGTCAGGCAGAACGAGCCATTCGAATTGGACAACGATGTAGCAGAATTCAGTCCACCCGACCTAAACGAAGTCAAAATAGCGATATCAAGACTTAAGTCTATTAATGCCGCGGGCGCAGACAGACAGCCTGTCTGCTGAGCTTCTTAAGGCGGCTGGAGATGAGCTTGTAAGGTGCATGCACCATCACATTTGCAAGGTATGTTCGGGGGAAAGCATGCCCGACGAATGGAATCCCAGCATCGTTTGCCCGGTCCACAAGAAAGGAGACCCCTATAACTGCGCCAACTATAGGGGAATAAGTCTCCTTAACTTCGCATATAAGATCTTCTCTGCCGTATTGTGTGAACGCCTGAAACCGTTTGTGGATAACCTGATCGGCTCTTATCAGCGTGGTTTCTGGCCAGGTAAATCCACAGTAGACCAAATATTTACGCTACGGCAGATTTTCGTCGATTTCAAGGCAGCGTGTATAGAGATTTTTTTTTTTTTTTTTTTTTAGAAACTCGCGCAGGTTCAAGAGTTTTTATATTCTCTTATGATGTGATAGACACACAACCTGAACGGAGTGCAGTGTTTTGGTTCGTTGATGTTCGTTAACTCTCAGGGGTGGTTGTCCTATATAGGACGAGAGCCGACCGAATTCCGCGTTTTTGGTTGTAGTCCGTACTAATTCGTTCAAGCACTTCTTCGTATTGCATACGCACAGGATGAATTCCAGTTGACCATATACTGTGAGTGTTATGCCTGCAGCAGTACATCTGGTAACTTTCCATTCACAACTGCGTTGCATACTTTTGTCCGTTGAGGAATTACTTTTTTTTTTTCTTGGCTATGAAGCGAATTGAACTATAGACCTTCCGCTCGGCGGTCGATGATGTTAACCACTGCACCACGGGCACCCCCAAGAGATGAGCTATACAATGCCATGTCTGGTTTTAACATCCCTGCCAAACTCGTCCGACTGTGCAGGATGACAATGGAGAATTCTCGCTGCTCCATTAAGGTCGATAATGAGCAAACCGAGACCTTTGATGTTAAAAAAGAACTTAGGCAAGGTGACGCGCTGTCATGCAACTTTTTCAACATCGTGCTTGAAAAGATCATGCAAGAGTCACTGGCCAGTACATGAGGTACGACTTATTTCAAGTCTACGCAATTGCTTGCGCGTGCGCCGACGTCAATGACGTGATTGGACGGACACAGCGAGACGTCAATGATGCCTTTGTAGGCATTGAGGTAGAAGCTGCTAAGATGGGTCTCGAGGTTAATGAGGGTAAAACCAAATATCTGCTTTCGTCTAAAAGGGACGGACAACACCGACGTGTTGGCCAGAACGTCACCATGGGCGGATATAACTTTGAAGTGGTCAAGAAATTCGTCTACCTTAGCTCACTGATGAGCCAGAATCACTCTTGCCAATCGCTGTTTCTTTGGGCTCAAGAGGCAATTGAGAAGTTGAACCCTCTCTCGGAAAACCAAGGTGGCACTATATAAGACCTAAATCATCCCAGTCCTCCTTTACGGTGAGAGACTTGGGCCTTAATAAAAGCGGATGAAGATGCCCTTTGGTCGTTTCGAGGGGAAAATTCTGCGCACTATCTACGGTCCCGTTTGTTCAAACGGTGTATGGCGACATTGGCCTGGTACGACGTCTACGGATACAGCGTCTAAGGTGGCTAGGCCATGTAGAGCGCATGGAAAATACAGCTCCGACCCGAAGAGTCTTCGAATCCACCTCGGAAGGAAGGCGCGGCAGAGGACGGCCGCATCAATGGTGCGCACGCTGGTGGAAGGGGACCTTAACCACCTGGGCGTGCGGCGCTGAAAACAGCTGGCCATAGACTTTGCCAGCTGTAGACGCTTGTTGGTTGAGGCCCGGGTTCACCACGGACTGTAGCGCCACCTAAGCAAGTAGTAAGAGTCTAGATTTCTACGAACGTCCACTCCATCCAATTTTATAATTACATCTACATATTATCCGCATAGGGCGCCGTGACGCAGTGGTTAGTCTGTTGGACTCCGACGTACGATGAGCGAGTTCAGATCTCGATAACACCAACGCCATCGAATGTTTATTTCGCAGGGTACTGGCAAAACTGGTATACTTGCCTTGAAAAAGCTTCTCGACTCACGCCGTTCGGAATCGGCAAACTGTAGGTCCCTTTCACCCATGCAAAAATAAAATCCCACACAACATTGGGTGATTGAGAGAAGCTAGGCTTAGGTTTTTCATGAGCGATAACGCCACATACATACGTACATACAAATGCAATACATATGAGGGGTCCGACTCTTACTTGTTTATATACTACATACGAGGTTTTTTACAAATGCCACTGTATAGGTTTTTTTCAAGGAAGTTCATAATTGTCTGATTATTCATTGAAACCACAATACAGGCATGTAAGGCGGTAAGTATGAGCGATTTCTTAAGGACTTACTGTTTTAGGGAGGTTACACTAAGCGTTGCTTTCCATGTTTCGCCTATCAATCAGATTTACAAATAGTTTTGTTTTTAATGGATGGCTTTTCTTTTTTTCTGCCTAATTTTTCACCTTTCTATAGATAGCTCACGTGTGATTCGTGACGTGTGTCAATAATGCTAATTTAGCATTGCTATAGGCTGGACACTATTGCCTCGGTACTAACGTTATTAAGAGCACCCTCAATGTCTAGGCACCTAAAGTGAATTCCTTGATATTGAGCGATTTTTCTATCGTATAGACTACCCTATGCAGAGCAGTATCTACCGATTTATCTCTTATGTACGCGTTGTGTGATTATGACAGAACACCGTCGCCAATCTCTTCCCTTACGTACAAGTCTATTATTCGTTCCAGCCTAAAGTCCTTTGCAGTAGCATGGTTGACTTTACCCGACTTGGGTATGAAAACCACCCTAACTTCCCTCCACGCTTGAGGAACATAACCCATCCTGAGACACCAGGAATAGATGCGTTTCAGCCACGGAAGAATGACCTCACATGGCTCCTGCAACATGATCGGAAAGGTTCCATCAATTCCCGGCGCCTTGTAGGGGTCAAAAGAGTTGACTGCCCACAGGATCTTTTTCTCCGTAACAAATTTATCGACTGTCTCATGCTCAATACATTCCGAATTGAAGATTCCTGCATCCTGCATCAAGCACGCTCTCGTTTGAGTCAGTCCAGCTACCATTAGATCTCCTTATAGAGCACATCTGTTTGGGAACTTTTGCCAGGACTTTCCTCAGACGAGCTGCACCCGTACATGATTCAATAGAGCCACAGAAGCTTCTCCAAGAGTCCTTCTTGGCGAATCTAATTAAATTTTTGAGCCGCTTAACACTATTTCTATAGGTTGACCATTCAATTGCCCCCTCTTTTGCCAGATTCCAACTAAGTCTAGAGATACGAAGCCGCTCCACTATTTTAGCATTCCACCATGGTGGGTGGTTTCTTTTACTGGGTCGTCTGGTAGGACATGTCTTCTCAAATTACCGGCTTAGCTTGCTGGTAAGGTTTAATACCATCTCGTCGATGTCTTCCGTGGAGCCGGGGTTCCCTTCCGGAGGTCGGTTAAGGGTCCCACCCAGCTCCGCGTTAAACCTCTGCTAATTCGCCTTCCGCGAATTTCGAAAAACTTTCCTGTCCGGCCTATGGAAATTCAAGTCGAAAAGGATCCAACAGTGATCAGACAGTGATGCTTTGTCAGATTTCCGCAGTACCGTTACCATTAATAAGCGTTATGTCTAAGACTTCCCTTCTGTTAGTTAGTACTAAGGACAAAACTGAACAAAGCCTCACCCCTACTATTAGTATTAGAGCTACCCAAAGCAGTGTGATGGGCGTTGGCATCACACCCTACGACTAAGTTCTTCTTACCTTGTTCGGCCATTGCGATCAATAACCTTGTTTCCTTAGAGGGGACGTCCGTACCTTCGTCGTGCAGTAGATAGACCGAAGCCATCGTTAGTGCACCCTCTTTTCCCGTAACCTCCACCACCGTCTGGTCACTCGGGATGAAATTATGTAGTTAGCATTAGTACGTGGAGATCTTTGCTAGCTACGATATAAGATCTAACCTTGCCTTCGCTACTGTTATAGAAGAGGCTGTATTTCGATGACCCTAATCCCTTAACCAGATTATGGAGGATCTATGGTTCTTGAATCAGGGCCACATCAAGCTGCTCCCTGTTCCGAAGCAGCATAAGGTTGGCTGATGCGGCCTTACTGTGATGGAGGTTTATGTGCACTACCTGTATTTACAAGATATATAAGTTTGAGCAAAGCATTTCCTGGCAAATTTTAAAGGACATCTCCTATAATTAAGTCGTAGCCTAGTGCTTTATTTGGCTTGAGGGATTTTATGATATTTTCCAGTTCGGGTTGTTCTAAGTATTTCCATTTGTTTGAGGAACTTTCTGAGTCGACTTGCTTATTAAAACAACAATTCTATCGAACGTAAAGAACCGGATGCTCTATAATCCTCGGTCAGTCTAAGCGTCTGAGTAAGGATAGAAGGAACTCGACAATTCTCTATATTGACGGGTCTAAAACTCAATAATTGTGCTTCCAGCCCATCTAATACTAAATACGGAGACCATTTCATCCTTATTAAATAAAACAAAACTCCATATAACCGCTGCCAACCTCTTAATAATAAGCAGAGTATCTAATTAGCGTCAAACAAATGTGGCTGGCTAGATATATTTTTATTACACATGGAAACACAACAGTCTTGCAATGATCATATAAAGTGCCATTAAAGGATATGCGTCATTATTGAAAACATAATATTCGTAAAAGCACATCGAAATGCAAACTCAAAAATGCTTATGTAATGAACGATAGGCATGTGGCTCCTGTTCTATTATTTAAAACCATCGACATTTCATCAAGCAAATTATGAATATAAACTCTATGGCTTTCGAAGAGTACTCCAATTGTCATGGACTTTTGATAATTCTGCCATCAATCCTCTATTGGATGCCAAACTAGAGTCAGACTTGATTGTTGATAACCCTGATATTCGATGCATATTCGTTTGCAAAACAGAAACGAAATTTGTACTTATATCTGTATCTTTTTGTCAAAAGCGTACATACATACATATGTATCTGATGCGCCCATGTTTCGACGGCTTTTCTTGTTTAACCACCATTATCCCTGTACATTGACTCGTACACCTACCCAAATTCACAACGAATTGGTTTAATTAGTAAAGCAACCATAAAAGAGGAAGGAACTGCACCTTATGTCAGGCATTAACCATAATTAGTCCGATGCAACCTGTTATCCACCCAATTGTCGACGTACGTCGTTTGATCATTCTAATGTTCATCAATTTTCAATCGCAAACAATCATGACACTCAGCCAGAAACAATATTAATAATTTAGTGCGTTTTGGTTGCATTGCTTGCATGTCCTCTCCTCGCAGGATCTCTTTGCTTTACATATGTGTGTTCTCGTCAATGGGTTTTTGCATTCAATTTCATTGTGCTATCATGAAAGATAGGCTGAAAAGCGTTCAATCTCCACACAGAAACACGGATTGAAAGAGTGATACGAATACACACATCACCCTAACCTATTCTACCACGGTTCTAGTGCACAGTACTAACACATGTGTGCAGTGCTTTTGAAATGAAATGTCATCGTCGTCTAACAACCTAACAACTCCCATAAATCGTTTCGCTTGTGAACGTGTATGTAGTTTCTATGCTTTGGAGTAGGAAGGGGATCTGGTGCTCCTCGTCCTGCTCATACTAGCTTCCCTTGCGTACAATAAATGACGTACGTTGCATGAATAGTTTGTGTTAGGAGAACGTTACGAGTATGTGAGAAAAAGTACGCTTGTATGAACCCGGGTGTATTCCATCTTGTCGACATTATCCTATTACCGTTCATGGTTTGCGTGGAACGTAATATCGTCCAACTCCCAGGGTATTCCCTCATACAATTTCCTAAACATCCTTTTTTCGTTTCATTTTCAGTGCTTTTATTTCGTATATTTTTGATTTGTTAGTTTCATTTCGCGTTTAGGAACCGCTGCATAAAGTGGGATGGAAAGATTTACCTTGGGGCGCTTAGCTCTATTCTAAATTGCTAAAGTGCTTAACAGAGATTGGATACTTTTTCAAAGTTGATCACGTAGTGGCCAAATAGTATGATGATGTAGAGTGAGAAAAGGAAAATTGTAATAGTCAGCAAAACGGAATAAATGTTAGATTTAGGTTTCGATTTTAAGACCTTTTATGTTATTAGTATTCCTACTAATAGCCAATCTCAATCTTTGGAAGACTGCTTCTGTTTTCTTCCTATAGTCACTTCAAATTCATACTGTGCAGTTCTAATATAACACCATAATGGCATGGAGGGCGCCGTGGCGCAGTGGTTAGTGTGTCGGACTCTGGCGCACGATGAGCGAGTTCGGATCCCGATAACACCAACGCCATCGAATGTTTATTTCACGACGTACCTCCTCGGCAAAACCCCCCGTAGTAAACTTGCCATGAAAAGTTTCTCGACTCACGCCGTTCGGAATCGGCATTAAACTGTAGGTCCCTTTCACCTGTGTGAAAAATAAATCACACACAACATGGGTGATTGAGAGAAGTTTGGCTCTGGTCCTCCATGGGCTGTAACACCACCAAAGAAGAAGAATAGCATGGAACATATGCTGGGAACTACAACCAACATGAAAATTCAATCGAGTTTCCCTCCTTCTATCTAGGACAACCACCCCTGGAGAATAGTGAACGGACATCTACGACCCAAACCAGCTGCACTCCGTCCAGTTTGTGTGACAAACATGTCGTATCTTCTGTTTATCATTTGTTGTTTTGTTCAACCAGATGTAAGATATGTATCTCCCCAAGAAACTTCAGAAGACTTCTAAGACCAGTCAGCATACTCAAAGATATGGCAAAACCACCGTGATAGTGGCAATGGAATCCTCTAAGTAATGAATAGGTAGAAGGTCATCCACAGAGCTCTGTGAGGATAAGAACATTATACCGGATAACTATTTTGTTTTCAGGGCAGTGCATGATCCAATGGATCGGGGGATCCATTCGTTTCGGGGATCCAATGGAATGAATACAAGAACCAATGTATGGGTGCCTGCCTGATTGACTTGGAAAAAGCCTTCGAAAACGTATGGTTAGAAGAACTTTATTACGACCTTAAACAATTAGGCATAAGTAAACCATTGCTTTATATGATCATTGACATGTTAATGGGTAGAAGATTCGTTGTAACATTTGACATTAAAAATGGACACCAACAGGACCCGGTCAACTAGCCGATCCTTTCCAGCATTTGCATCATCTCCACCATTCGACAGACTACGCGGCCAACTTACTCGCATACAGATCGGGTCCAATGATCGCCGTCATTGTTATCTTATTGCGACGTGACTTTGATAAGATTCAGCAGTACTGTGATGTCTAGAAGTTGGAAATCAACTTACCAAAATCAGAGACTGCCTCTTGGGACACTAGAAAACACTGGGGAAAGTTCGCAATTACTCGACCGGGCGGGCTTTCATTAACTAATAAAAGTATAGTCATATATTTCGGGATTTGGTTGGATCGGTATCCATATTTCGCTAAGAATGTGGATGCTGCTCTGGAAAGAGCTCAGTGCGCTTCCACTCTTATAACATGGCTTATTATTTGCAGCCAAATTGATTTCAGAGGTCTACTACATGGCCTTAATCGGCCAAATGATTGCCTATGGATGTCCGGTTTGGTTTAATGTGAACTTGATTCCAGAGTGAATGTTCGGGTTGTTGGGAGGTATAGTGCTAGGACTTGTGTTGGATTACACAGAACACAAGAGTCGGAGTACATGAAATTCTATGCCAATGAGGCTCTATAGGAAGAATATGACAAAGATTTTACGGATAGACAACTTTCTGATAAGGTTGACTTGAGATCACGTTGCAATGGCAATGACTGGATTTCCCACAATATCTGTCATGAGAGAGGGCGGCTGAACGGATTTGTCCCCCAGAGCCATTCCTATGTTTGTACCAATTTGGGTTATGCCATGATAGACTGGCAATACTGCTATTATACCACCTGGCCCTTAAATCTGTATATTGGTGACACCTTTACATACCCGACGTTGTGTTATGTGACCCCGACTGCCTCAGGTTTGGCAGAAAAGGAATAATAAATAAAAATGTGGGAGAATAAATCAAGCTTACGGAGATTCGGAGATGAGCATTTTTTTTGTTTCTTTCCTCATAGTTCCAGCGGCCACTTTATAGAGAATGATAGGTCCACGTTTTGTAATTGATAACTGCACCCTTTCTCCAACAAAAAAAAAAAAAAAAAAAAAAAAAAAGAACGAATTGATACCGTGCGTAAAAAGATACAAAACATCACAGGAGACTCTTCGAAAGTCAACAGTATTGCTTCAAGGAGAATGGTAAGCCGTGGAAGGACCATCCGGAGATCGTGTACTTCTTTTAGATAAATCCCCATGTCTTCTACATTGAATCCACACAAGCATTTCTTTGAAGTCTCGAATCACTGTGATATCTAGAAAGGCCTAATATTCAAAAGGGGCTTATTAGACTAAATCCACAATAAAAGCACCGAGATGCTTTAACATAGATGCATTAACATAGCTTTCGACAGCCGAGATGCTTTAACATTTAATGTGTGTGATTGCTGCTGCATATGTAAGTACATACATATGTACTAGGAAACTTCTAAATCGATAAACATTCCAAACTGGGTTCCTTCCATAATCTCAACAGCCCCGACATATTTTTTTTTTTATGTAAGTTGCCAACTTCTGTAAGAAATGCATGGACGAGTGGATGGAAGAATCAGTCATCCAAATCCTTTCCTCATATTTTCTCTCGACACTCGTCTAAGAAGTGACCTTGGCACTGTCTTCTTCAATAATTCCAGTTAGTCGATATTAGCGCGATTTTCACCAGCAGTTTCAGCCAAAAATGTTGATCTGCTGACCTGCTCTGATGTGCCCGCACACCGGTCACTTAATCAAGCTTTGGTTCATTTGTAGTACGCCTAACTACACAAGTACGTAACACTGTTTACTTAGTTTGGATGAGCGTGCTAATTTGCTCACTGCTTTTTTCAACTCGGCTTTGAAAATCGTTTCGTTTAGCGGTAGTATGTAGATCTAAGTAAATTTTATCGTACTTAAGTGGGCGAAAGCTGGAGCAGATTATCCTATAGGTCCTTCGTGGATGATATGTACACGCAGTCCTTTATTTCTTCAATGCTCTGATCGTATATGTTTAAATAATGTGTTATTTCTCATGCCACATTGGCGACTTATGGTCGTACTTTAATTAATTTCCATTATATGTACAAGTATGAATAGTATCTAGATTTTCTAACACATTTGTTTTTCTTCTTTTTTTTCAGGTGAGTTTCCGTTTTCCATTTTCTAATACAAACACTAAATTAATTAGGTATGGAGTGAGTATTAAACAATTTTATTCTAATCTTGAATCATAACGAACTTCATATCATTTTTCATTCTATCTCCATGGAGTGACAGTAAGTGATCATGATGGGAATCGTAAGCAAACCCTTTAGAGTGAAATTCGTTCAATGCAAAGTTTGGCGCCCTGAACTCAATTTTGTCGGAATAACGAACTTCCTTGCATCCTTTTCGCGTCGATCACTTGAATTGGGTATTTCAAGGACCAGTTATTGCAAATTACGTAGATAGATTGGAATTTACATGCACACAAGAATCAATTAACATAAGGGCTCTAGCCAACTGACTTCTGTTTGCGTCATGTGTTCACCGATTGGCTCCAATAGTACCGTGCCGTTAATAACCAATTTTCATCAAAAATTATCTTCAGCAATGAGACACATTTGATGTTGTATGGGGTGGCCGTGGTGAAGTGGTTAACATCATCGACCGTCGAGCGGAAGGTATATACTTCAAATTCGTTCATAGCCAAGAAAAATTACAATAATTCCTATACGGATAAAAAGTATGCAACACAGAGGTGAATGGAAAGTGACCAGACGTACTGCTGCAGGCATAACACTCACAGTATATGGTCAACTGAAAATTCATCCTCTGCGTATGCAATACTAAAAAAGTGCTCGAACGAATTACTACTGATTATAACCAACGCGGAATTTGGTCGGCTCTCGTCCTATCTAGGACATCCACCCCTGAGAGTAGTGAACGAACATCAGCCCCAGGTTGTCTGTCTATCACATCATAAGAGAACATACACTCTTGAACTTGCGCGAGTCTCTAAAAAAAACAAAACTGCCTCATTCGAGCCACCGGGAATTCACGCGAATATCAAGAGCAGTCAATGCATTCCCAAAAAGTGACTGTTTAGTGTACTCTCTGGTCAACAAGGGACCATCTTTTTTCGAGGGTGGATACACCGTTGCCGTCAATTCTACGCGATAACATGCAATGACAATAAACTTGCCACACTATGCGCAAGTTGCAAGTTTTTCGAAAATCGTTTGATTTCGCAACGCAAAAATGTAAATCGGTCTGCGAGATCATGCCACTCCACATGACTTTTTTGTGGAGGATTTTGAAAAACAATGTATACATTGATACAACAGCCATCAATATCTCCCATCAATATATACATATGTATCTCTCCATTAAGAGGAAAAACCATGTTATGATATGTAATTATTATTTGGAAAACGTGTTTCTTATCTTATAGAGAAAGATTTTAAACAAACCGCGTGCTGCATTCTTTGGACGTCTGACCCACATCTTACCATCAGATCCCACCAAATTAATTTTGCTTTCGTCTGACCAGAGAATGTTTCGCCACTTTTTCTCGTTTTCCGGGCCTGCCCATTCTAGATGTTGTTTGACAAACTGCATACGATTTTTGCGGTGTCTTTTTGTGAAAAGTGGTACATATCTCCCTGAAAAGATGTTGTTCGGCTAGTCTGGGTACTGTTCTAGAACAGATTGGCAAATCGTATACTCTCGAAATAAAAAAAAAAAGCACAAGTATCCTGGTCTTATTGTTTTATCCTCACGTCGTGCGAAGAAGACGTGGTTATAGCAATTTTCATACCCTGAATTCTCAGAGCGTTTCAGACGGGACATACATAGATATCAAACTCATTAACTCTTTAATTAGGGCAGACTACACCTAACCTGTTGTCTTGATTTAAAATATTACGAGGAGACTCTATCACACCTTTTATAACCTATCTTAGTTAGTTTCCAAAACCATTATTTAACCCACGTGTTTTCATGTGTTTAATCTCAAGGTGCGTTCCAAAGTAAACGTGACATTTTTTCAAAATGAGGACATGTACTAGTTAGTTCAACAAAACTCCTTTCATAGGCAACTCTATCCTAAACTAGCATGTTTCAACAGAAACATCGGTGTCGAATCATCGACAGATCTGCTTTGACATCCAAGCAGGAGGAAAAATAACCAGAACATACAGACCAACGAGAGCGACGGATTGAGGCACTTGCAGCCTAGAACTCGCACAATGGATCGAAAATTGTCCTAATGGCATCAGACACATAGACAGCCTGTAACTTAGCTGCGGCAATGCTACAATCCTATCCGCCTTTCACAATGCTTGCCCATGGAAAGTCAAGGTAGGCAATTGCACCACAGCATGCTAGAATAGTAAACTGGCCAAGATAAGAGCATTGACCAGGAAACTGTTCAATCAAGTTAAACGGACTGGTCAGTGGTACTGGTACCGCGCCTCACTCACCAACTAGAACCAAGAGGTTAGAAGAAGCCAAAAGAGACTCAAGAAAAAAGTTTTGCAACAGTCTTTCAGACATTCAGAGCTGCGCTCGTATCCATAGAGTCCTCACCAAAGAACATACTAATCAAATTGGACTGTCGAAAAAAGCAGATGGAACCTACGCGGAAAACGGTCCAGAAACATTACAATTTTAACCAGTATGCACTTCCCACACTCCAGCTAACAGCCTAGATCAATAAATCCCTGAGCAACAAAGAAATTGCGACATCGAGGGTGCCTTCGATAACACTGACTGACTGATAACAGGATCCCACATGTGCTTAGTATAGAAACATAAACACTTCACTTACTTGCTTACTTTGATGGCGCTACAGTTCGGGGAGAACCAGGGCCTCAACCAACAAGCCTCTCCAGCCGGCCCGATCTTTGGCCACCCGCTTCCAGTGCCGCACGCCCAGTTGGTTAAGGTCCCTTTCTACCTGTGCGCGCCACCTCAAATGCGGTCGTCCTCTGCTGCGTCGTACCTTGGGGTTGGAGTCGAAGACTCTTCGGGCCGGAGCGGTGATGTCCATTCGCTCTACATGGCCTCGCCATCTTAGACGTTGGACCCGAAGACGTATAACCAGGCCGATGCCGCTGTACAGCCCGTACAGCTCTTGGTTGAATCTCCTCCTAGACTCTCCGTTTACACAAACGGGACCAAAGATTGCACGCAGAATTTTCCCCTCGAAACGCCCAAGAGCTTCTTCATCCGCTTTTAAAAACGTCCAAGCCTCAGCGCCGTAGAGGAAAACCGGGATGATCAAGGTTTTGTAGAGGGATACCTTCGTTTTTCGAGAGAGTGCTCTACTACTCAATTGCCTCATGAGCCCGAAGAAGCAGCGGTTGGCAAGAGTTATTCTGCGTTTTATCTCAGCGCTGGTGTCGTTGCTGCTTCAAGACGAAGTCCTTGACTACTTCAAAAATATAGCCGCCGAAGGTGACGCTCTTCTTTGATGACAGCATATATTTGGTCTTGTCCCCATTTACCCTTAGACCCGCTTTAGCCGCTTCTGCTTCAATGCTTGCGAACGCCTCATAGACGTCTCGCTTTGTCCGTCCAATAACGTCAATGTCATCTGCGTAGGCAAGCAGTTATGTGGATTTGAAGTAGATCGTACCGCTTGTATTGGCCGCAGAGTCCCGCACGATCTTTTCAAGAATAATGTTAAAGAAATCACATGACAGTGCGTCACCCTGTCTAAAACCTTTTTTAACATCAAAGGGGTGGTCGGTTAGTTCACCTTCGACCTTAATGGAGCAGCGAGAGTTCTCCATAGTCATCCTGCACAGTCTGACGAGCTTGGCAGGAATGTTAAAACATGACATCGCTCTGTATAACTCGTCTCTATAAACACTGTCATAAGCGCCTTTAAAGTCGACAAAAAGATGGTGCGTGTCCATCTGGAATTCATGGGCCTTCTCCAAGATCTGACGTAGTGTAAATATTTGGTCCATCGTGGATTTTCCTGGCCTGAAACCACACTGGTAGGAACTTATCAGATTGTCCACGAATGTTTCAGGCACTTACACAGTACGGTAGAGAGGATCTTGTAGTACCCGATGTTAAAGAGACTTATTCCCCTATAGTTGGCGCAGTTATAGGGGTCTCTTTTCTAATGGACCGGCAAACGATGCTGAGATTCCATTCATCAGGCATGCTTTCCTCCGACCACACCTTGCAAATGAGATGGTGCATGCATCTTACCAGCTCATCTCCAGCCGCCTTAAGAAGTTCAGCAGATGGCTGCGCCCACGGCTTTATTAGACTTAAGTCTTGATATCGCTATTTTGACTTTGTCTAGGTCGGGTGGACTGAATTCTGTTATATCGGCGTCCATTATGAATGGCTCGTTCTTTCTGACAGGGGTATCTTGTCTATCATCGCCTTTATACAGTCTGCAGAAGTGGTCTTTCCAAATCCTCAGCATCGACTGCGACTCTACTACCAGCTCTCCATTTTCATCCCTGCAGGCCGCCGCTTTGGCTTTGTAGCCATGGCATGTTCGTTTTACCTTATTGTAAAACTTACGGGCGTCATTCCTGCGGAAGCATCTCTCCATCTCCTCGATCTCACGCTTTCCGTGCTCTGTCTTCTTTCTTCTGAAAAGCGTGTGTTCCTCTCTTCTCTTCTGCTTATAGATTTCGCGAGCAGCTCTCGTCCGTTGTTGCAGCGTGGCTTTATATCCCTCTTGTTTTGCTGCATGGGCTTGTTCGCATTGTTCATCGAACCAAGAGTTTCTAGGTGGTGGCGGTTTGAAACCCAGCACCTCTGAGGCAGCGTCTCTGACGGCGCTCTGGTAATGCGCCCATTCCTGCTCTATTGTTTGTGCTGCTGTGGGCGAATTTTTAGAGAGCTTGGAGGAGACACGATCGGCAAAGATTCTGGCAGTCTCTTGCGATTGTAGCTTTCCGACGTCAAACTTACGTAGTCCTAGTCGACTCCTAAGCATTCTTGATATCCTCATTCGTACCTTGGCTACAACAAGGTAGTGATCCGAGTCGATGTTGGCCCCTCGGAAGGTTCGTACGTCGAGAATACAGGAGGAGTGTCTGGCGTCGATCGCAATGTGATCAATCTAGTTGGTGGTCGATTGATCAAAATACCGCCAGGTAACCTTGTGGATGTTGAGATGGGGGAATCGCGTGCTTGCTACAAGGAGGTTACGCCCCGCTAAGAAATCGATTAGCCTAAGTCCGTTGTCGGATGTGGTGTTATGGAGGCTATGCTTTCCTATGATCGACTCAAATACATCCTCTTTGCCCAGTTTTGCATTAAAATCTCCTAGGACTATTTTTGTGTCATAGCTGAGGCATTGGGCATATGTATGTTCTGTCTAGGAGATCGTAGAATTCTTCTTTGAGTCAATCGTCCTTTTCTTCCGTTGGGGCGTGAGCGCATATTACGCTAATGTTTCCAAGTTAAGCTTTGCTGCGGATTTGTATGAGGCGGTTGCTTACTTACCCTGCTACTTACAAAACAATAAACTTGGCTTTTAATGAACGTCAGTGAAAGATGTACTTCCTAACTCTGAGAAAGTCCTGTGTACCTTGGACCGCAGATTGTATTATGATATACTTGTTCTTAAAATACAAGTATTAATATCTTCAGTTAGTCCAACTTTTTGACTATCGAAAACCCTGCCATGCAACCCTATTAAAACGACACCCCTTTCAATTTTCATCGTTAACCAAACAATTTGCTTCATCCGCATAAAGTTCAACGCGGAAGGTAATACTACGTGCTCCTTATCCTCCAACTAAAAAGCGTAATCATAATTCGCGTGAAGGATAAAGAAATCCTTTTTCTTTTCGCCTCCCCATCATCATTGCCGTCTTACTTCATTAAACCACATCGTCTCCGTTTGCAAACAAAGAAATGGCTGGCTTGTGAGATGACGGTGCAAACACCTATGATTGAGCTTTTGAGTTATGGAAATAGCATATATCCATCCATATGGATGGAATAGCAAGGAGCTTTGTAGCTTAGATACAACCCCGCATGCAGTGCAGTGTAGTGAACGAAGAGAAAATTCGCATGGATTTTAAGTGAAACACGTCGACTCATATCGTTCAGTCCTAACATCATCCTCCAACTTGATAGAAGACTAACTACGGTTTCCCCCGGTCAACGCTCTGAATCATTCTGTCCTGTCATCAGGATATGGGGTATGGTACAGAAAGCTCTAAAAGCTGAGCGGGCCAGGCAAAAAAGCACTGTACTTTGAGTGTTATTGGTTTTCCATATTCATGATGATGAGATGATGCTTTGCTTCTTGGTCAAAAAGTCAAGGATCCTACGAGATACGATGCTTGTGCATTTTTAAAAATTCCCAATTGCCGGCCCCTCACACCGCATTTCTAAATGCATCTGCGAGTAATAGCTCGCCCTCTGATAATTTTGATAAGAAACATACAACAACTGATGTATTATACGAGATCTGTCTAACTATTCATTCATCTGGGTTTCGGCTAATGATTCAGGTTTGGTATGCAATCAATTGAATGTAATTTAATTTATAAGAAAAATATATTTCCCAGGACGAGCGCGAAGCGTATCCGCGTTTTGTTCAAAATCAATAGGTGGGCGAGTGAAGTGAATTGGCAACCAAAATCCACTGGTGGTAAGCGGGGTGAGCGTCGTGTCGGGGAAGATTTGTAGGAGTTTGGGTAATGGAATGATGTCCATAAGAAAATTTTATTGAAGTGTAGATAAATTGCGTGCAGAAATAGCTCCACGCATTTTAGGAAGAGGGTGTCCGGGATGGTCGAGAAACGGCTATGTTGATTTATAAGTTGCTGTAAATGACCTGATTTTATAAGGCACTTTGATGGCTGTTCGAATAAACTGTGCTATTCTGTCTTGTCTAATACCTTGAGTTGACGATATTAAAGAAGATATATGGGCTTCATTGAATTGTTGATTCCAATATACGACTGTGTATAGTCGCATGCATGTATGACTATGTATACTTGTATCTATCGACGGTATAAAAAAGAAATTTCTAAATTATTTGGATTAAGGGAGACTTAAACGCTGAAGGAGAACCATTGATTTAACCAACGGGCATTTATATAGATTTTAGTAATTGCTTGTAATTATAACGAAAAGCATCAGCACGAGTTCTAGTCAGAAAGTGGTAACATTTCAAGGGTGTACGTCTCGGCCTGCATAGTCCAAGTATCTATTGCTCTGTGTTCTCTTATTTTTGTAGGCTTGAAAGATTTTGCGGAGTTTCCAGTTGATAGAGTTTTGCACCCGTCCGCAGCAATGTTGCCTCACTTTTTTGGGGTAATCATTTTGGCCCTTCCAGAGTGTAGCGTTTTCGCTCATCTCAGTTTCCGCCCGGGACACTGTCAATTTTAGGCTATCTAGAGATAGGCGACAGTTAAGGGATGTCTTAGATTTGTGGGTTACCGCGGCCAGAGATTTTATCACAGATTGGTTATCCGTGCAAATGATAATATCCTTAGCGGATATTACATTGATCCTGAGCCATGCAAGGGCCTCCGTTATCGCTGTCAATTCTGCCCGATACACACTGCAGTAATTCGGGAGTCTGAATGATAGGTTGAGGTTACGTTCCTTGAAGAAGACTCCACTTGGAGCCATCGGTATAGAGGGAGATCGAGTCCTTTGGTATAACTTTTCCTTCAGTCCATTCCTCCCTGGATAGAAAGGCAACTTCGAAGTTCCTAGTGAACACATTCTGCGGGATGATGTAGTCTGTGTCCATGGGTACTTTGAAGTGCTTAAGAATGGTAGTATGTCCGTTTTGTAATGTGGGCCATTTTCCTATGCCCCTAATTCGTAGGGCCGCGCAGGTAGAAACTTGCTTGCTGAAGAGGTCCAACGGTGGGAAATGTAATAAGTTATTTAGGGCCTCCGTGGGGGTTGATCTGATCGCTCCGCTTATATATAAACAGGCCGATCCTTGTACCTTCCCCAGAAGGTTTCGATAGATTGCCTTGTCCAGAGCAGTCCACCAGACAACGATGCCATATAGGAGGATGGGCCTCATGACTGCTGTGTAGAGCCAGTGCATAATGCTTGGGTGGAAACCCCACCTTCTGCGCACCACTTTCTTACAGCTGTAGAGGGCTGTGGTTGCTTTCTTGACACGATCGAGAATGTTGAATTCCAATTCAGCCTCCTGTCAAGGACTTCTCCGTTAGCAACTGGGCTATTTCTGAGATGGGCCCCCAGCCAGGCTGATCTTCGGCACCTGTCGTGTAACACCTTGATCCGGCCCATTGACCACATCTTGGCTTCATGTCTTCTCTGGGGCTACCCCGAGGGTCATTGACCTTTACTGGGTCCTTGCATCCCGTCGAGGTATGTAGTCACGCAAGGGAAGAGAGAGTGGTAGGGGCTCAGGAAATTCCCACTCCAGCCGCTGATGTAGTCCTTCCACCCAGCATCGAAGAAGTTGGCACAGCTATTCAAAACCTGAAGAACAACAGGGCCGCAGGCTCAGATGGCTTGTCATCAGAGCTCCTCAAGGCTGGCGGCGATGTTCTAGTAGGGAGCATGCACCAGATCATTTGTAGAATTTGGCAAGATGAAAGCATGCCCGACGACTGGAATATCAGTTCTATTTGCGCTATCCACAAAAAAGACGATCCTACCTCCTGCCAGAACTATAGTGGTACATCCCTGCTCAACGGCGCATACAAGATCCTGTCCAGCGTACTGTGTGAACGTCTAAAGCCCTTTCCCAGGAATACTGATCTCGTACAGTTCGGTTCTAGGACATCTTAACCGTTTGAAACATGCACCGGATTTCGGCAAGGAGATGCGCTGTCATGCCATTTCTTCAATTTAGTGCTGGAGCAGAGAGTGCGACTGTCAGGCGTCAACAGGGAAGGCACTATCTTCTACAAGTCTGTCCAGCTGCTAGGATACGCGGATGATATTGACATTATCGCGCGGTCTCGGTGTGACGTTGTAGAAGCTTTCACTGCGATTGAGGAACGGGCGAAACGGTTTGGTCTTAAATTCAACGAGGATAAGACAAAGTACATGCTGTCAAGCAAAAACCGATCCGTCGCTCACCACCTTGGACAAAATATAACAATTGACAGCTATAATTGACTAAGGAGTTTGTCTACATCGGGGCGAAAGTAAACTCCGCAAACGACACCACAGTGAAAATCCGGCAAAGAATCGCCCTTGGCAACCGCTGCTACTTCGGTTTGTCCAAACAACTTGGGTCAAAACTTCTCACCCGAAGAATCAAAGTCAAGCTTTACAAAGCGCTTGTACTGCCAGTCTTGCTATACAGAGCCGAAAGCTGGGCGATAAGCAGGTTGGCAGGGCTGATTGTGGGTTCTTTCGAAAGAAAAGTTCTGCGCCGGATATTTAGTCTCGTCTGTGGGGAAGGTGAATGGAGGAGAAGACAGAACCGCAAACTCTACGAGCTGTACAAAGATGTGGATATAGTCCGGAAGGCAAAGATCCGTCGACTACATTGGCTCAGCCACATCGAGCGCATGAACACCAACGCTCCAGCTAAGAGGGTCTTCGATTCCGAGCCTCCTGGTTAGAGAAGAAGAGGAAGACCGAATCTCCGGTATAACGACCAAGTATTCGCGTATGCAAGACAACTTCGTCTTGGATGGATGGAAGACAGCTATACTCAGGCTCAGATCGCCGGCCTGATAAGTAAGTAAGTAAGTAATCTGGTGAAAAACTCTTAGAAATCCTCCGAAAATTTCGGGTGGTATATGAGGGCGCCTTGGCGCAGTGGGTAGTGTGCTGGCCTCTGATGCCGGTGATACGAGATCGAATCCCGTCAACAGCCATGTCATCGTGTTTTCCACGGTGCTTCTCCTCGGCGAGGTACTGACAATACCCTCGGTAGTATAATTGTCAAGAAAAGTTTCTCGAATTTCGCCGTTCGGGACCGGCAATAAGCTGTCGGTCCCTTTCACCTATGGCAAAATAAAACCACACATAAAACCACATGGGTGATTGAGAAAAACTCGGATTTGGTCCTTCGTGGACTATAACGCCTATAACTAAAACGCCAAAAAAAACGTGTGCTTGAATGGGCTGAATAAGAGCCGTGAATCAGTAGAAAACGATCCAGGTGTAGGAGCTCCCATCACCTCTCGTACCGTGGCATCGTTCATCGTGAATATGCATATTCCAACCGGCCAGACGCTGTCTGGACAGCTCTAAAGAGGCTACGAGCAGGTGTTTTCCGTGAGCGAGCCGAACTTGATAAGAAGGACTAGATCTTACACCGCGACATTGCGTCGGCCCATTTCTCGTTGATTGTGCCAGAGTTTTTGGCGAAAAAAAAAACATTCTTTCGTTGTCGCATCCACCTTATAGCCCCGATATTGCCCCCTGTGACTTTTTTTTTATTCCCAAAGATGAAATAACGCCTCAAGGGAATTCATCATGACGGTGCAAAGTAGGTTTTAGAGACTCTAACCAGAGTTCTTAACTAGCTAACTTCGGAGGATTATTAAGGGTGCTTCGAATCAAGGGAACATCGTTGGAATCATTGTGTAGAGTTAGAGGTAACTGTTGTGAAAGTCTATAATAAAATTTTGCCTAATTTGTTTGTTTTTTGTTTACGAATTCCCAGAACTTAATTGCCATACCTCCTATACAGAGAGAATACATGAGTGAACGCTGAGCCCAAGTGTGGTTTGCTCGATTTCTATTCGAAAATTTCGGTGTCAAGAATGCGCCTTGCTCTGCTTGTCAGCTAATCGCTGCAACTAGTGGAACAGGAGTGGCACGCAAGCTGTCGGATGATAGAAGGGGCACTTGACATTAACCACATGACAGTTTGGAATCATCCGAAAGAGCATTCTGTTCAAAGAAGCTCGATATTTGATTGCCACATGAATTAACGCAAAGAAATTGAAAACCACTTATTACGGGCGATGAAAAATGAATTAAGTACTAACATATCCAACGCAATCGATCACGCTTAAGGGCCGATGACCCTTCATAAACGACTTTAGAACTTGAATTGACGGCAAATAAGGTGATGCTGAATGATTAGTGGGAGAAGGTGGTAATTGTACATTATGAACTTATGCCACCTGGCGAAACGGTGCACAACTGGACTGTTTGAACGAAGCAATCAAGAAAGAGCGACCAGAATTGGCCAACAGAAAATGAGTTGTGTTCCATAGTGACAATAGAAAGTTAGTCAATCAGACATCCACTTGACCTTATTACTTCCACCCTCGCACGTGTCCTTAGGTTCGATAATCTTAAAATCTCTCCTCTGTTCTAAGAAAGACTATCTATGGTGACGTCGACTAGGGTGCAATTTCCAACTTTTCTCTGGGATTGTAGCTTGCTGCATACATATGTATGTAGAAATGGACATTTTTTCGAATTCTGGGTTATCAGATATAGAAGGAGGATCTCTCTTCAGCGTCTGCAGTGTTGCTAAAATAAAATAAAATCAAAATTATCCAACGCGAACCGATTGTTCATCAAACCTATGAGGGACGAATAGACGTCCGTTCAAAGATTCGTTTTCATTCATATCGATGAATGAGTCTCAAAATATGATCTCTTGTGAACATGAACAGCTGAATCATTTATTGCGGCTTTCCTTATTACAAAACTTATTTGAAATTGGCGCCATACAAGTGCGCTGGGTAGACGCGGATGCTAACCAAATGGTGACTAAGGCTAGCTAATTTTGTTTTGTTGCTGTGTTCTCGCTTTTGTTTAGAACTCTTGCCATTGTGAGAATCTCAATGAAACAAATGTCCGTGTTGGCTAAAAATAGAAGGTATGGATCAGAAAGAGTTCAATGTGTTCAATGGGATTGGGTGAATGGGATAAACTCGATGCGATGATTGCCAGACAATTTTTAGTTATTTTTGTCGTTAGTATGAGGCGATTTGTAAATAAAATGTTAACTTTCCAGAATCCTGGATCAATAACGAAAAGGCATGTTAAGCAACAATTGCAAGGCTACCAATATAGTAGCTGCTAAGTTCAATGCTTCTTTTACAAATACGACGTTTCCGAATAATCGACAGAGCGACATCGCTCGGGGTGTAAGGCCTTTTTTTATACTTCGCAAGTTAAGTAAAATGGTTGCACTTGATAGAGGTGTATTGAGTCTTGCCAAGAGTTATAGACCAATTAGTCTAACATCCTTCCTGCTGAAAAGCATTGAGAGGCTGGTAGAGATGCACGTGCGCATGGTTGCCCTTCGAATGCATCCTCTTTCGGAGATGCAACAGCGCGGAAAAAAACTTGCGAGACTACGTTTCAAAACCTAGTCGGGAGAATTTAATGCGCGCTCGAAAGGAAAGAGTATGCACTGGGTATCTTCATCGACATTGAGGGAGCTTTTGTTAACGCAACTTTCGACTGCATGTGCAACGCCGCCGGACGCTCTAGGTGAAGCACTGGTCTTGTGGATCAAAGCAATGCTTGTGCACAGGACATTGACCGCTGATGCAGGCCTTGACCAGTGTGTCAAATTCGGCGTAAACAGGAGTTGAGCACGGACAACTAATAGTGGAGTCACAGTCGATGCTGAGATTGTGGAAGGACCACTTCTGCAGACTGTATAACGGCGATGATAGTCAAAATGCCGCCATCAAGCAGAGCGAACCATTACAATGAACGAAGACGAAAGAGGATCCAATCCACCCGACCTAGACGATATTAAGATAGCGATATAGAAACTTAAGTGTTATAAAGCTGCTGGAGAAGACGGACTCCCCGCGGAAATGTTTAAGGCAGCTGGCGATGAGCTGATCAGGAACACGCACCAACTCATCTGTATGATATGGTCGGGAGAGCACATGCCCGATGAATGGAATCTCAGTATCGTTTGCCAGGTCCATAAGAAAGGAGACCCCTATGACTGCGCCAATTACAGAGGGATAAGCCTCCTGAACATCGCGTACAATATCCTCTCTTCCGTTCTGTGTAAGCGCCCGAAACCGTTCGTGGACAATCTGATAGGTTTCTACCAATGTGGTTTCAGGCCAGGAAAATCCACGATAGACCAAATATTTACACTACGTCAGATTTTGGAGAAGACCCATGAATTCCAAAACGACACGCACCATCTTTTTGTCGACTTCAAAGCCGCGTATGAGAGTGTTTATAGAGACGAGCTATACAGAGCCATGTCATGTCTTAACATTCCTGCCAAACTCGTCAGACTGTGCAGGATGACTATGGAGAATTCCCGCAGCTCCATTAAGGTTGGAGGTGAACTAACCGACCCCTTCGATGTTAAAAAAGATTTTAGACAGGGTGACGCATAGTCATGTCGTCATGTGATTTCTTAAACACCATTCTTGAAAAGATCGTGCGGCACTCTGCGGCCAATACAAGAGGTACGATCTACTTCAAGTCCACACAATTGCTTGCCTACGCAAATGACATTGACGTTATCGGACGGACAAAGCGAGACGTCAATGAGGCGTTCCAAGAAAGACGCGCAATACCGACGTCTTGGTCAGAACGTCACCTTCGGCAGCTATATTTTTGAAGTAGTCAAGGACTTCGTCTACCGTGGCTCGATAATGACAAGCGCTGAGATAAAACGCAGAATAACTCTTGCCAATCGCTGTTTCTTCGGGCTCAAGAGGCAAGGTTTCGATAGGAAAATTCTGCGTGTAGTCTTTGGTTACGTTTGTGTAAACGGAGAGTGGAGGAGGAGATTCAACCAAGAACTGTGAGGGCTGTACAGCGACATCGGCCTAGTTAGACGTCTTCGGATCCAACGTCTAAGATGGCTAGGCCATGTAGAGTGAAGGACATCACCGGCCCGAATAGTCTTCGACTCCAACCCCGAGGGACGACGCATCAGAGGACGCATTTAAGGTGGCGGCGCGCACAAGTGGAAAGGGACCTCAACTAACTGGGCTTGCGGCACTGGAAGCGGCTGGCCAAAGATCGGGCCGGCTGGAGAGGCTTGTTGGTTGAGGCCCTGGTTCATCCCGAACTGCAAGTAATTTTCGTTTGACTGCTCAGATAGCAAAAAAAAAAAAGTTGTGACGACCTTCCTGTTGTTTCCTGCGAAATTGGATAATATCGTCGTCAGACTTGCCTTTGCTGCTCCAGAAATTCAAGCATTCTTTTCGTTGCATGCTGCCAAATAATTGTAATAACTTCAATGTGCTTTATCAATAAATACTCTTGTTATTACCATTTTAATAACTATATTCAACCTATCGAGCGAGTTTTAAGGAAGCAATTATCACAGAATAATAAATCATCGCTCCCTGACTCAAGCACACATTGCCGTCAATATTAATTTGTTTATGTTCGGGAAGAGGAGTGTTCCGTAATGAAATCCGCGAAGCAACGAAATCTGCTTGTTGACACTGCAGCAATGACTGACAGCTCACATCCGCAAGTCTTAGCTCATCTGATTTCCATTCGCTGCCGGAAATAACAAATTAACAAAATTGATCGGAAGTTCAGAGGTGACATTTGGAACAGTTGAGTAAGTCTCTCGTTCTGAATGACTTGCATGTCGGACAGGATTTCAGGCAAAATTTCGCACTTCATGGAAGTACTCGCGCACTATCGTGTATTAACTGCATGAATTGTAATTAAGTTGCTTATTCGATAATATCATAATGCCACCCTGCGGCCACCCATTCATCAGAGGAGTAAGATGATGCGCGCGCTGAGGTTCAGTCGACAATTAAGGGTCAATGAATATTGATTGCATTCGTCGTTACAATCAGCACTACTAAATGTTGCCTACCACTACGCGACGACAACGATGATCATTATTATCATCCACCAACCTATCATCGGCGATTGTTTACTCTTTTTTTTTTGTTTATTAAGCGAAACTGAGGAGAATAATAAAATTAACCTTTATGATGTAAATGCGTGTTGATTAATGAGGTTTATTCGTTTTTTTTTTTTGCCTCTACTTCCGCGGTAATTAGATTCGCGCGGTTGTGTACGCGAGGCTGACATTGTTTTACGGATTCAATTACAATCGTTTAAGAGATTCTGGTCTATATGAGGGAGGGTGTTTGTCAGAGTTTACGATTTATTGGAATCGATTGGCAGTTTTATCAAATCCGTGAAAAGGAGGCGATTCGGAGCATGTGGTAAGTGTGCCATGGTTGACAATCTCATACATTAATCGACAAATGGTTTACGTGCCCGAGAACAATGGGGTGAACGTCCTTAATTATGTAAATTGCCAAGAACGTTGAGCAGTTAAGAATGTTTTCAACACTGACGAACACACGAGACAGGTAAATATACGGTTCGGTGAATCTATGTACGTAGGGCAACCAACTTTGTGTTCCAAGAAGCTTAAGCTTTTGTACTCGTACCTTGACAAGTTAATTTTCTGCATATGGTTTTATTCACCTAACAGCGATAGCGGCATGGTTATGCATGTGATTGCGGACGTATCTTAGATTTCACAGATAAATACTCCCATGTTATGTTCGGTCTTGTATCAGAGTCACTTTTCACTGTTTACTTTTCAAATGACATCGGAATTTCTGAGAATATTTAGGACCTTAACAACCATCAGATAAAATGTTGAGTTCTCCATTCTGGTAATACTCACAATTTTTGTTTTAGGGTAAGGTGAGAATGGTGGTCAACCCTGTGTGGGTTATGGCTTCAAAGAGTTCCTCGGAAAACAGTCCATTTAGGTTATGTTAAAGTGGTTGCCATACGCCACATGTAGGCCGAAGACGGCCCATTGTGATACCACATGCATCATATTATCTTGATCCACTACCTGAAAACCAATCGGTGCTTCTGATGAAGCGATGGAGTTGACCAATTTTATACCTGCGAACTCACTTGAGTTATCATAGAAGGGCGCGCCGATGTTGATCCTCCTGCGAATCGCAAAAGAAGGGCATGAGCAGAGCAGGTGGTGTATCGATTCCTTTTCCTCCTCATCCATGCAGTCGCGGCAGAACTCATTGGAGGGTAGCCCTAGTCTGGCGGCGTGTTTTTCAATGGTATAGAGACCTGTGATGAAACCCATAAATGTGCTTAAGGTGCCACAAGGTCCCTGGTTTGTCCTAAGTTAAGTTTAGGCCAGATTTGTTTAGTGAAAAAACCGATATTTCTTTCATTGTAAGCCTCTATGGTTCAAAGTTGTATCATGTGCTTTACCGTACTTATTGGTGTTTTAAGATACCCGAGGGTTGGAAGACTTCGTGAGCTTGACCCTAACTTTGCGAGTTCGTCGGCCGCGCAGTTTCCTGGAATATCACTATGCACGGGAACCCACAGTATTTTTATGTTGAACTGTTCAGCCATCTCGTCTAGAGATAGGCGGCAGTTAAGGGATGTTTTTGATTTGTAGCCGGGGATTTTATCGCATGCAAATGATAGTATCCTTATCGGATATTACATTGACCCTAAGCCATGCAAGGGCCTCCGTTATCGCTGTTATTTCTGCTTGATACACACTGCAGTAATTTTTGAGTCTAAAAGATAGGTTGAGGTTAAGCTCGATGGAGAGACTCCACTACCTAAATGGGTCTCCATTTTTTAGCTATCGGTATAGAGAGAAGTCGAGTCTGACTTTCCCTTCAGCTCATTCCGCCCTATATGGAACGATAACTTCGAACTTCTGTGTCCATGGGTACTTCGAAGTGATTGAAAATGCTAGTATGCCTTTATGTGATGTGGGCCAATTTTCTATGCCCCTAATCCGTAGGGCCGCACAGGCAGCAATTTGCTTGCTGAAGAGATCCAATGATGGAAAATGTAGTAGAATATTTAGGGCCTCTGTGGGGGTTGATCTGATCGCGCCACTTATGTATAAGCTGGCCGATTTTTGTACTTTCCCCAGAAGGTTTCGATAGACTGCCTTGTCCAGAGCAGTCCACCAGACTACGATGCCGTACAGGACTGCTTTATGACTGCTATCTAGAGCCAGCGCATAATGCTGGAAACCCCACTTTTTGCCCACCACTTTCCTACAGCTCTAGACGGCAGTGGTTGCTTTCTTGGCTCGATCGAGAATGTTGGGTTTCCAATTCAGCCTCCTGTCAAGGACTAGGCGCAGGCATTTACCCTGATCCTTAATTATTAAAGGGTTTCAGGCGTTCACAGAGTACGGCAGAGAAGATCTTGTATGCGATGTTAAGGAGACTTATTACATGTAGTTGGCGCAGTTATAGAGGTTTCCTTTTTTGTAAACTGGGCAAACGATGCTGAGATACCATTCGTCGGGCATGCTTTCCTCCGATCATATTTTACAGATCAGCTGGTGCATCTGCCCGACCAGATCATCTCCAGCCGCTTTAAATAGCACGACAGACAGCCCCCGTCTTCGCCCGCGGCTTTATTGTTCTTGAGCTTTGAAATTACTAGCTTAATTCCATCTAGGTCGGGTGGACGAAATTCTCTAGGTGTTTCTAGCTGACGGTGGCTTAAAACCTAGCACATCAGAGGCAGCGTCTCTAATGGCACGCTGCCAATGCTCCCACTGTTGTTCTGTGGGTTGCTCCGGTGTCATTGGACTTTGCGAGAGGTTGAGGGAAACTCGATGGGCAAAGATCCTAGCAGTCTCCTGCGATTGTAGCTTTCCGACGTCAAACTTTCGTTGTCCAGCTCGACTCCGTGGCGTCCTTGATATCTTCATTAGTACTTGGCTACAACAAGCTAGTGATCCGAGTCGATGTTGGCTTCTCGGAAGGTTCGAACATCTAAGATGCTGGAGGAGTGCCTGGCGTCTTTCGCAATGTGATCAATCTGACTGGCGGTAAACTGATCGCCAGATTCCTTTGTGAAGGTTGGGATGCGGGACTCGTGTGCTAGCCAGAAGGAGATTGCGCCCGACCAAGAAGTCGGGCAGCCGATCTCCGTTTTCAGACGTGGTGTCGTGCAGCCTTTATTTTCCCGTGATCGACTTTTTACCCACTTTTGCATTAAAATCTGCATTGGGCATCAGCCATATGTTCTGTCTAGGAGATCGTAGAATTCTTCTTTGAGTCGATCGTTCTTTTCTTCGGTTGGGGCGTGAGCGTTTATCAAGCTAATGTTTCCAAACTTCGCTTTGATGCGTATTGTTATGAATCCACATCCGAATAAGCGCTGTTTGTTCTCCTTGTAGCAGTTACCGTAGTAGATGTCGGAAGTTTTTCATCCGTCTTTTGCGTGGTCCATCCCATCGCACTTCTTGGAGTGCGGTTATATCTGCTTTATAGCAGCTGAGGGTTTGCTCCAATTGATCGTCTGCATCCGGTCTGTTTACTTACTTATGTACTTTCTTAGGTGGCGCTACAGTCCGTGGTGAACCTGGTCCTCAACCAACAAGCGTCTCTAGCTGGCATGGTCTTTGGCCAGCTGTTTCCAGCGCCGCAAGCCCAGTTGGTTAAGGTCTCCTTCCACCTGCGTGCGCCACCGTTGATGCGGCCGTCCTCTGTCGCGCCTTCCTTCCGGGGTGGATTCGAAGACTCTTCGGGTCGGAGCTGTATATTCCATGCGCTCTACATGGCCTAGCCACAATAGACGCTGTGTCCGTAGACGTTGTACCAGGCCGATGTCGCTGTACAACCCGTACAGTTCTTCCTTATATCTTCTCCTCCATACACCGTTTGAACAAACGGGACCGTAGATAGTGCGCAGAATTTTCCTCTCGAAACGACCAAGGGCATCTTCATCCGCTTTTATTAAGGTCCAAGCCCCTGCGCCGTATAGGAGGACTGGGATGATCAAGGTCTTACATAGTGTCACCTTGGTTTTCCGAGAGATGGTTCTACTTTTCAATTGCCTCTTGAGCCCAAAGAAACAGCGGTTGGCAAGAGTGATTAACCTTGAAACCCGTCTTAGCCGCTTCTACTCAATGCTTACAAAGGCCTCATTGATGTCCCGCTGTGTCCGTCCAATCACGTCAATGTCGTCGGCGTACGCAAGCAATTGCGTAGACTTGAAGTAAATCGTACTTCTTGTGTTAGCCAGTGACTCTTGTACGATCTTTTCAAGCACGATGTTGAAAAAGTTGCATGACAGCGCGTCACCTTGCCTAAATCCTTTTTTAACATCAAGGTCTCGGTTTGCTCATTATCGACCTTAATGGAGCAGCGAGAACTCTCCATTGTCATCCTGCACAGTCGGACGAGTTTGGCAGGAATGTTAATACTAGACATGGCTTTGTACAGCTCATCTCTATACGCGCTGTCATTTGCAGCCTTGAAATCGACGAAGAGGTGGTGAGTGTCGATTTGGTATTCCTGGGTCTTCTCCAAGATCTGCCGTAGCGTAAATATTTGGTATATTGTGGATTTACCTGGCCTGAAACCATACTGATAAGAGCCGTTCAGGTTATCCACAAACGGTCTCAGGCGTTCACACAATACGACAGAGAAAATCTTATATGCGATGTTAAGGAGACTTATTCCCCTATAGTTGGCGCAGTTATAGGGGGCTCCTTTCTTGTGGACAGGACAAACGATGCTGAGATTCCATTCGTCGGGCATGCTTTCCTCCGACCATACCTTGCAAATGAGATGGTGCATCCACCTTACCAGCTCATCTCCAGCCGCCTTAAGAAGCTCAGCAGACAGGCCGTCTGCGCCCGCGGCTTTATTAGACTTAAGTCTTGATATCACTATTTTGACTTCGTCTAGGTCGGGTGGACTGAATTCTGTCACATCGTCTTCCATTACGAATGGCTCGTTCTGCCTGACAGCGGTATCTTGTCTATCATCGCTGTTGTACAGTCTGCAGAAGTGGTCTTTTCAAATCCTCAGCATCGACTGCGACTCTACTACCAGTTCTCCATTTTCAACCCTGTAGGCCGCCACTCTGACTTTCTAGCCATGGCATGTTCGTTTTATCTTATTGTAAAACTTACGGGGGTCATTCTTGCGAAAGCATCTCTCCATCCCCTCGACCTCACGCTTTCCGTGGGACCTCACCTTCCAGGTGCAGACTCACGAGTCCTTTAGTCGTTTGCAGGTGTTGTCAGCTTTGTATCCGAGGCTGAAGGTTGTTTCGGAACAATTGGTTTTTCCCGTGAACATCCCTATCACCCCAAATCACAATTCCCAACCTGGAGGGCCAGGTTCCTCTTTCCCCAGAAACAAGGCGTCGGTCATATTGGTTGACTACCTGGCGGGTGCCAGGTCAGCTATCCAGGGGAGGCCACGCGGAGGCTGTGTGTCAAATTGAATTGAGCAGGGACAGAGATCGGAGCTAGCGTTTGTCATGTTAAGCGCGGGGTCCGCAGTAGGTAGGAACACAATTTCTACCAAAAATATATCTGAAGAGAGTGATGACTCTCAAGCGTCATCGACTGTTGCCTGTGAGCCCTCAGCGGCTCAGTATCCTATGCCGATTATAAACCCCTAATGTCCTTAAAGTTGTTGACAAATACACATCTAGATCAAACTCAGTGTCAGCCAGCAATGTGGTGTGTTTAGAAGCTCTTACGATCTAAGTTAGTGCTATCCTATCATAGTGATGTGATAGGGCGGTCAGACTTTTAGTTTACTTGCTACACTAAATGTCGAAATATGTATGTACACGGTCACATTGCAAAAATATAACAAATTCATTAACATATTGCTTAACAAATCCAAAAACTATTTATGCTGGAAAGTGGTGTCGAGTTCAGATGTATTTCAAAAATAGACAAACAGTTTGTCTGTCGCCATGGAAAAATGTACATATATTGAACTAAGAGTAGAGATTCACATTAAAACTTGTTTTCATTAGTCCATTTTTACTCTCTCCCCCTCCCCACTCCCTGCGAGTTAAGTGGAATAACATACAACTTAAGTAATCCGCTTTCCACGCATTTTTTCATTTTCCAAACATTAAACAAAATATATGCACACACCAGAAACGCGTAGAAACGGGGGAGGCAGCGCATAGCCAGCTAAACAAACAAATAAGCAAACACCTTAAACACTGCCTTCGAGCGAGTGTCGTCCCGGTCGTGTTCTGACTGAGTGGTGTATCCCATGTGCTTATTTGTCGCGCATTAACCTCGAAATTTCCGAAAAGGTGCGACCCCAACTTCCGGTCGATAAACAAACAAATGTGTGAATAATACGAGCGTATGAGCAATGAATTCATAGACCTGCACAGTATACATGGGTCTTGAGAGCTCGTTACCTGTTTGAATTAAGCATTTTTTTCTTTTTTCATTTTTACTTTAGTTCACTTCATGAATTTCCTTCTTACTTTCATTATATGGCAGTTTTCTTCATTATTATTGTATTTTCTATGCGGAGAAAGAGATACAAAGATACGTTAGGACAAGACACCTCGGGCGAGCATACGTACGCTTACACACGCTAGTCGAGAGTGTTTTTGTGCTCTACGTACCGTTTCACATAAAATTTCCATATTTTACAATCGCAAACGACAATGAACAGCGCACACAAACAGCTCGCTTCCTCCTCATACTGATATGATTCCAGCAATCAGACTACACATCATACTTGTACTGCATTATACAGTACGATGAAATGAATCTTAAACTGTTGTCGCTGTCAGCTAGAAACGGGATTTTGATGCTTTTCCTTTCGTGATAACAGATTCAATATTTATATTTTCAGAGCACGACCTCTGCACTAGCCGTTTCGTGAATTAGCTTTTTAAAATCCACTTATCAACTTCATGAACGGTGCTACGTTCGGTTTTCGTGGTGAGCACAAACCGCATAACAAGTCATTTACAGAGGATAACAGATGAAAAAAACAAAAAATTGCGACAGCAGCCTTCATGAGGGATGTTCTACTTAATTCATATCATGTGTCGATCGATTTTAATTTTATTTGAAATCCACATATCCAGCAGGCAGCAAACTTTACACTATTACCACCCACTATCCACCACTACCATCCGAACATTCATTTGGAAAACCTTCGTCCTTTCCCGTTGGAACTAAGTTCAGTTGTCACAAAAGCAAACATTCAGTGCTGGTATAGTAGTAACAATATAAACACACAATCCTGCCGGTGTGCTACTTGTGAGCGAACGAGCCAACATTCTCACAATATATCCGGGGCGGACTTGGTTGGTACCCACATGTCTTTATTCCTCCCATACATGTGTACCGTGATGTATATATATACTGTGTGTACAAATGTCTGAGCGTATTGGTTGTTTTTATAGGAAAATTTGAAAATTTGTTCACATTGGGAGTGAATTTTTCATTAATTTTCCCTCTCTCGTATCTCTCTGCGTCTGAGTTCGTTTTCGTGACGTTTTTCATTTTTCTTTCTCAGACATGGAAGTGGAAAGGAATGAGAGGCAACAAGCCCTGACTAATGTACATATATCGCAGTTTTGTTATTTTTGAAAGGTTTATGAAAAGCCAATTAATCTGTATCTCAGAAGTGAAATCGTTTCGAGTATTGTTCTTATTGGAGTGCATACTTGTCACTCACGACTGCTCTCTACTGCTTGGCGAGATTAATAGTATTTAAGACTGTTGATAAGCTTTTTCACACCATCGTGATTGACGACTCTAATCGGATTGCAGTTTGAATCGCCTATTCCAGTGGTAATGTCGACTGGGGTCTCCTGGCAAACAATCCGCCAAAATAGACGAGAAGCGCTCAGCAATAAGAGTGCATAATCAAAGCGAACCGAAGGTGAGCTTTCTTTGTGTTGACTCGGACTCAAAACGTTGGTCGCGTTTTTGGACCACTTTCTGACATTTTAGAGAGATGATTTTTTTTACACTATTAGTTGACCATATAAGTCGGGTCATGACGAAGTCGCAATTCTGGATTTCGATTTAGTTTAATTGTAAAAAATTAAAAACCAAATTAAATCCAGAAAAAAATTAAAATATTCGAAACAAATTTTGCGCGCGCAATTATTTAAATTTGAACAAAAGTTCCATTTTTGATGCTTTTCGCCCCCAAGTCACGTAATTTTTCTTAAAGAATTTTGCATGACTTAATACTGCCATATTCTTCATCAAAACTGAATATACGTAAAGCAAAACTACTGATTAAAAAGAAAATAACAAAAACCAACAATAAATCTCATATATCAACTGAAGTCTACAAAAAAACAGTTTGAGACAATATGCCACTTCCTCCTAAACGATCCCGGAACTTAGCACGATCGACCAGAGACGCAGCCAGAATGGGGAACGTTCGCCAAAACATTATCGACGACCCTCTTCGAAACTCAAACATAGAAACAACCCATTTTGGAGACACTGGATTTATCAGAACATTCACCCAGAATCTCGACAAGCACGTGTTCAGACTCTGCGACAACTGCTCACGGCTACAACTCAGCCAGCATGAAGTCATCTGCCATTATTGCACTAAAAACCCTGTCAAGTACACTGCTCAAAACAATATTGGGAACTGATCAAAAATACTGATAGAGGATAACACACAGTATATTATTTTTTTTTGGCGGCGTTACAACCCACCAGAGCCAAGCTTCTCTCAATCACCCATGTTGCGTCTGATTTATTTTTCACACTGGTGAAAGGGACCTACAGTTTAATGCCGATTCCGAACGGCGTGAGTCGAGAAGCTTTTTCAAGGCGCAGGGGCGAAGTGGTTGGTCTGTTGGACTTCAACGCACGATGAGCGTGTTCAGCTCCCGATAACACCAACGAATGTTTATTTCGCGGTGTCCCTCCTCGGCGGGGTACCGGTAAAATCCCCCGTAGTATACTTTCCATGCCAGAGCCGTTTACGACGTTTGGAAGCGGCATTCAACTGTTTTTCTTTTTCTTCTTCTTCTTCTTCTTCTTGTCGGGCGCTACAGTTCGGGGTGAAACTGGGCCTCAACCAACATGCCCCCCAAACTAACCCGATATTTTGCTAGCCTTTTCCATAGTCTGAGGTCCCCTTTCACCTGGAGCTGGGACGTCCATTCGTCTACATGGCCCAGCCATCTTAGGAATTGAATCCTGACTAGACTCATGTCGCTGTACAGCCCTTAAAGCTCGTGGTTAAATATTTTCCTCCATTCCCCGTCTACGTTTGTAGGACCGAAAATCACACGCAAAATCTTTCACTCGCAAGGGTCAAGGACCCCTTCATCCGCTTTTGATGATAAGGGATGATAATGGTCTTATATAGAGCAAACTTTGTCGTTCGGGGATGGCTCTATTACTCAATGGCCTCCTGAGCCCAAAGAAACAGCGATTGGGAAGAGTGATTCTGCGTTTGATTTTGGAACTGGAAGGTCACTGCGGAGCCAAGGTAGACGAAGTCCTTAACTACCTCAAACTTTATCCGCCAATACAAACATTCTGGACAAGACGTATGTCAGTATCGTCGGCGTATGCAAGGAGTTGCGAGGATTTAAAATAGGTTGTGCCTCTTGTATTGGCCAGTGATTTTTGCACAATCATTTCCAATATGATGTTGAAGAAGTCCCACGACAGTGCATCGCCTTGCCTAAATCCTTTTTTGACATCAAGACTATCGGTCAGGTCTTCACCGATTCGGATGGAGCAGCGAGAGTTATGCATGCATACCAAGTGTGATGCACTGTAATATGTTCATCTCATGCACTCGTCATCGAACCATGTGTTTCTTCGTGGTGGATCCTTGAAGCCTAAGACATCAGGCACTGTGCTTTTCAGGGAGGGTTGAGTTGTATGAGAGAGGCTAAGGAAGACGCGATCGGTAAAAGCACGAGCGGTCTTAGCTTTTCGACGTCATAACTTTGTATTCTTAGTCTACTCCGCTGCTTTCTTGATATCCGTAGGCGCATATTGGTTACTACAAGCTAGTGATCTGAGTCGGTGTTAGCTCCTCGAAATGTTCGAACATCAAGAATAGTGGAGGAGTGTCTGACGTCGACCATGATGTGATCAATCTGGTTAGTGATTGATTGATCTGGCGACCGCCAGGTGCCTTTTCGTATATCAAGGTCCGAGAAGCGGGTACTAGAAGGAGATTTCGCCCCGTAGGAAGATCAATCAGCCTGTGTCCGTTATTGGATGTGGTACTGTGTAGGCTATGTTTGCCGAAGACTCGTTCAAAGATACTTTCCTTACCCAGCATAGCATTGAAATTTCCTAGTGCAATTTTGATGTCATAGCTAGGTCATTGGGCATATGTTCTGTCTAGGAGATCGTCGAACTCATCTTTGGTGGAGTCATTTTTGTCTTCCGTGGGGCCGTGGACGCAGATCAGGCTGATGTTAGAAAATGTAGCCTTGATACGGAACGTTATGAGGCCTTCGCTCACATGGTGAAAGCTTAGGACGTCCACCTTAGTCCACCTTGAACAACAAATCCGCACCCGAACAATCGTTTTCCTTTCTCCATATAGCATAGCATCTCCCGTAGTAGATGTCGCAGTTTTTCATCCGCTTTATACTCCGTCCATTCCAACGCATTTCCTGGATGGCGGTTAAGTCCGCTTTGTAGCGGTCTAGGCCTTCCGCAAGGGCTTCCGGAAGTTGCACGTGGTCTATTTAGCGACCTGACATTCCACGTACAGAGCCGGAGATCGTTGTCCTTTTTTCGTTTTTTGCAAGGGTCGTCAAGATTAATTCGGTCCGTTTTATCTGAGTTTTGTGGTTGCCTCTGAGCAATTGTGGGGTTTTCCGGTCACGGTAAGTCCCTTACACCTGTGTAAAGAATAAATCACACACAACACGGGTGATTGAGAGAAGCTTGGCTCTGCCCCTTCATGTGCGTAACGTCACCAAAGAAGAAACAATTATGCACTAACGTCAAGTACAACTTTCTTCGTACTGAGTACATTTAAGACTGACCACGTTTAGTGAAAGCGTGCTTAAATTCTTCTTCTTCTGAGAAGATGTTATTGGTCGGCTTTCGGAAAGAGGCAGGTGAAAACGAGGTGGGTGTTACAGTGGGTAAGACAAATTAATTTTATAATATAGGATAAATATGTATTTCGATATACAAATGAGCACAAGCACACTATATTTATTCCCCTTAGATCTATAGAGCCCGTCTTGGGTGCTAATAAAGTAGTTGTGCGTATATGAGAAGATGGATATAGTTTAAAGAAGCATGTAGAGATGCTGCAGACCTGACGCTCACGTACATATGTGTTGAGAATTAAGTAGTCTGGAAAAACGACAAATCACTTGATGGTTATTAGGAAGAGTATAATTGCCCCCTTTTAAAAAAAAACCTCACAAACTATAGGAGTATGCTGTAGGCTTTTCCAATGTAATTTATTTTTCGGTATCAGGATGCGTTCTGAGACTATAGCTGAGTTCAGGATAGTGAGGAAATACTGCAGTTTTCATCACGAAAAAAATACAACCAATCGATTTTTCACGTGTGCGTGAGTCTGAGTGAAATGGATTACGACTGGGTCTAAGGCCCAGGATTATCCGTCTTTTTACTGAATTTTACCAAACAATGCTTCGCTAGAATGAGGATGTGGAGGGAGAATTATATATCTGGTAAGCTTACGTTGGGGTTTTTTTTTAATTTGTCAGTTTGGGACGTTAACAATTAACTCATTTTGCCACGCAATATTGAGCTCATTCTTATGCTAATTCCTTTCCGTCGTCGCAGAATTTCAAGTTGCAATAATGTTTCTTTATTTTCAAATTTTCGTCGTTCAAGTATCTTTTCAGATTAAACCAAATCTTTTATCACTGTCACCGATTACATAACATTCGGCACACAATCCACAAGCTTTATAAAGATATCCCTTTACACAGAACACGAACACAGTATAGCTGACTGGTACCAGTCTCTGCAAGCACTTAGCTTCAGTACCCAGTTGTTCATTAATCAAATTTACGCTCCAACAAATTCAAACATAACTTATTCAGCCGTAAAGCACTTGAAGCGAGTGTTTCACAAATAGACGTTAAAACTTCATGTATACGTTCAAGAGGTACGCAGTCGCTTGCCGTCACCCCAACCTCCTATATTCCTTGATATGGGTTTCTTTGGCAAATTTTTTTTTTTGTTGGTTTTGCTATTGTGAAAGGATGAATTCCAAATCCGTAAAACTGCAATTAAAAGTTTTATTAACAAATTCATTAGCAAGACACCGACATTGGAATACGAATTAATTAAATTAAGTTCCGTTTAATCTTCATTTCAAACATTGTTTCTCGGGATGTGCAACATTTTCTCGCACTTTTGCTTGGAACATTTGTATGCTACATACTATATAAGTTTGTAGGAAGAAGACTGCGGACCAATTTCAAAACTACGCTGAAATTCAAATTCCATTGTCCGAGTAGTGATCAGAATGGTACTGAGGCACAAAAGCTCTCGGATGACAGTCGCTATTGCATTCTTTCGATTCCTTTTTTGTATAACATATGATTCGGGTTTGGGCGAAACTTTCGTAATAAATTTCATTCACACACATTTCATTGTAAACATACATTAGCGCCGGAATGGGGAACTTATGTTCCTATATTTAAAAACATAGGTCTATATACTATCTGTATCGTATTGAAATAAATTAATAAGAAGTTTGCGGTAGTCTGGCCTTTTAAATGCTGATCGCCAGCATTATTCGTGGGTCATCTCTCTCTCCACAAACTGGCTGTTTTGGCACTTTGTGAAACACAGGTCGATGAAAAGTTTGATCCTTCTGATTTAAGTCTTCCTGGATATAGCTTAGTGCCATTATTCGTTTCTCATCGCGGTCTCGCCATCTATGTCCGTAGTGACACTGCTTACCAGTTACTTTCGCAGTATAGCCAAACATCCACCTCGGAATTTAATTTCATATGGCTTAAATTCATATTCCGTAAGCACTCCGTTCACTACTGTTTTCTTTATAGAAACCCCAATCTAGACAGGAAAGCAACGTTTAATGCATTCGACGCACTGTCTGAATCCATCCAAAGAATTGTTTCCCTGTTACCTCGCACTGAAATCGTTTTAGCGGGCGATTTCGATGTACACAATTCTCAGTAGCTTCGACATTCAGGACAGACAACACCCGAAGGAAGGTATGTTGAAATTTTTGCTGAGTTAAATCAATCAACTCAATTTGTGAATGAGCCATCGCGTATCCCCGATGTTGCTGGCCATAGCGCCAACACACTGGACTTGTTTCTTACTGCTCAGCCTAACAAATACACGATTGATGTATTGTCGCCCCTAGGCTCGTATGACCACTGCGTGATATCAGCTAAATTCTGGAACTCCCACCATCCAGTTAAAGAAAAAGTTCCTAAGAGAACACTATGGCTATACGAGAAAGTCAACTGGTGCGGCCGTAACAACTTCTTTCGGATCTTTAACTGGTCTTTGTGCTTCCTCGACAACGACATGGACGCCGCAAAAGATATGCAAAAAATATTATCCGAATCGGCATGGAAAATTTTATTCCTTACTTACTTACTTAACGGGCGCTACAGTTCGGGGTGAATCTGGGCCTCAACCAACATGCCTCTCCACCTAGCACGATCTTTCGCTAGTGTTTTCCAATGCCGCACGCCCAGTTGGTTGAGGTCCCCTTCCACCTGTGCGCGCCACCACAGGTACGGCCGTCCTCTATTTCTTCGTCCCTCGGGGTTGGATTCAAAGACTCTACGGGCTGGAGCTGTGGTGTCCATTCGCTCTACATGGCCTAGCCATCTTAGGCGTTGGATCCGTAGACGCCTGACCAGACTCATGTCGCTGTACAACCCGTACAGTTCGTGATTGAATCTTCTCCTCCAACCCTCCTCTGTGTTTATGGGACCGAAAATCGAACGCAGAATCTTTCTCTCGAAACGACCAAGGATTTCCTCATCCGCTTTAGATAAAGTCCATGTTTCTGCGCCGTATAACAGGACCGGGATAATTAAAGTCTTATATAAGGTCAACTTGGTCGTACGAGAGAGGGCTCTACTTCTCAGTTGCCTCTTGAGCCCAAAGAAGCAGCGGTTGGCAAGAGTAATTCTGCGCTTGATTTCGAAACTGGTGTCGTTGTTCCAAGTCACCGCGGAGCCGAGGTATATGAAGTCCTTAACTACCTCGAACTTATATCTGCCAATATGCACGTTCTGTCCAAGACGTCGGTGGTAAATGTCCTTTTTCGATGACAGCAGATATTTAGTCTTGCCTTCATTAACTGCCAAACCAATTTTTGCCGCCTCCATCTCAATACTCGCAAACGCCTCATTGACATCTCGCTGCGATCTACCTATTATGTCAATGTCGTCGGCGTATGCAAGGAGTTGCGAGGATTTGAAATAGATTGTGCCTCTTGTATTGGCCTGTGATTTTTGCACAATCATTTCTAATATGATGTTAAAAAAATCACACGACAACGCATCGCCCTGTCTAAATCCTTTCTTGACTTCGAAACTATCGATCAGTTCTGCACGATTCGGATGGAGCAGCGAGCATTTTCCAGGGTCATCCTGCATAGTCTGATGATCTTAGCAGAGATGTCAAGAGTAAACATGGCATTATATAGTTCGTCTCTAATTACGCGGTCGTATGCGGCCTTGAAGTCGACGAATAGATGGTGTGTATCGACTTGAAATTCATTGGTCTTCTCCAGGATCTGCCGTAGTGTGAAGATTTGATCGATGGTGGACTTCCCTGGCCTGAAGCCACACTGATAAGGACCTATCAGCTTGTTTACGAATGGCTTCAGGCGTTCACACAAAACGGCAGCGAAGATCTTGTATGCGACATTAAGGAGACTTATTCCTCTATAGTTGGCGCAGTCCAAGGGATCTCCTTTTTTGTGGATCGGGCAAACAATGCTGAGACTCCATTTCTCGGGCATGCTTTCCTCTGACCATATCTTACAGATGAGCCGGTGCATGCTCCTAACCAGCTCACCGCCAGCCGCTTTGAAGAGCTCAGCAGACAGTCCATCTGCGCCAGCAGCTTCGACATGGCAATCTCAACTTCGTCGAGGTCAGGGAGACGGAATTCTCAGCGATCTTCGTCGTTAAAAAATGGATCATTCTGCCTGACGGCGGTATGTTGGCTGTCATCGCCGTTATACAGTCTGCAGAAGTGGTTTTTCCAAATTCTCAGCATCGACTGTGATTCTACTACTAGGTGTCCGTTCTCATCCTTACAGGCCACCGTTCGGGCTTTATAGCCTTGAGACATTCGTTTTATCCGCTGATAAAATCTTCGAACGTCGTGCCTGCAATAGCACCTCTCCAAGTTTTCAATCGCCCGCTTCTCGTGCTCTTTCTTTTTTCTCTTGAGAAGCGTATGTTCCTCCCTTCTCTTAAGCTCGTAGAGCTCACGAGCCGCTCTTGTTTTTTGTGTAGTGAGGCTTTGTATGCCTCCTGCTTTTCCGCATGAATCCTTCTACACTCGTCATCGAACCAGGTGTTTCGTCGTGGTGGAGCTTTAAGGCCCAGCACTTCCGTTGCTGTGCTCTTCAGGGCTTGTTTGCACAGGCTCCATTGTTGCTCTACTGACTGAGTGGAGGATTGAGGTGTATCGGAGAGCTTAAGGGAGACGCGGTTGGCAAAAGCACTGGCGATCTCCGGCGATAGTAGCTTTCCGACGTCATAGCTTGGTGTTCTAACTCTACTCCGCGGTGTTCGTGTTATGCGCTGACGTATCTTGGCTACTACAAGATAGTGGTCTGATGTTCGCTCCTCGGAAAGTGCGAACGATGATGCGAAAGATGAACCGTTTTCTCTACTTTGCTTCAAATATCAGAGGCACAATGTCTTACTGGTATCAGAAGCGTTTAGAACTTGAAAGTATGGTCAGCCAACTTGGTGGTCTGCGAACAATCAATGGACATGAGCAATTCCGATTTGGATTTCCAAAACCACTACTCATTGAATCGAAACTTGCGAAAAACGAACGAGGAGTTTTCTGTTACACACCTGCTCGAAACGATGGACTACTCAACCCATTCA